>OX376709.1:22634007-23834007 GCA_947389935.1 Agrilus cyanescens
CCTGTTTAGCCTGGTAGGCATTAGATAGGTCCCGCCCGCACTGGAGAGTTCTGGTAGTCTTGCAATCCTGGTAATAGTTGATTTCAGTCTTCCACGCGCTGAATGAGCGTATTCCAATCTCCACGCTCTTGGGGACCGTGCTGAATAAATAAAGACAGGGATCACCACAGTGATGGCGTGTAAATTTAACCAAAGTATACTTCGAATCAGTATGAATAATCGGTGCCAGGGTCCTTAAACCGTGCCCGTCATATTCGTATAATCTAGTGAATTAAAAGCTGGAATTTAAAACTTCGGAACTTTGAATAACTATAAATAAAATATTATTAAAATTAAATTAAAAAACCCTAATCTTTCCTAACTAGCTAAATTAAATACTAAGTTTAAAATATAAAAAAGAAAACAACAATATATCTTAACGTTTACAAAGTTTTTGAATTTTAGACACACTTTGATGTCGTAAAGTCGTTCCCTTGATTCTGGTTTTATTTGAATTTCCTTGGCGCTTCGAACAGGAGGACTCAGTAATCAGCTGGTGTTTGTTAATGACCCAGCCAGTCAAGTTCAAGACATAGTTGCACTCACTTTGGTTTTTTTTAATTAGTTCACTTAGTAATTGTTTAAATTAGGTAACTCACTTATTTTATTTAAAAGCAAGGTCACTCTTTGAATCTTACAATATTTAAATATTTAGTCAGGGTAAGTTTCTTTATTATGAAACACTTTAAAATTATTACATAAAATCTACAAAGTACACAAATTTAGAAAAGTGAGTAGTAATCGTAAAGTGTTAAATAAAATCTTCAAGTGTCAAACGAAATTAATTTTTCTATGACATAAAATTAGCTTGAATTCAATAATAAACAATTAAATAAAGGAATATTAAGTTGAATACTAGTAAATTCTACAAATTTTAGTAAGAATGTATCATAAAAGGTCTGTATGTGTTTAAGTATGTTTTACAGTATTTATTTTTGACTATTTCCTTTATTAAGATGTGTGATCATATCAATATATACATAGAATTTATTCTAAGGTGCATATTGGAAATATCATTAATAATAATTGTTGTTTAAAATATAAGTGTGAGTCAGTTAACGCTCTTAGTTATTAATTAACGATAAGTTACACTCCTCTACATCTTTTAATGATAATCTTAAGTTTTTGTTAGGTAAGGGTAAATTTTTAACATTTTGGTACTGATTTGAATTGGGGTTGATACCAGTACATCTCCTAGATTCATATGCCGAATTCACGATCATATCATTTAGTCCAAAAACTCGAAAAAGTATTACTTTGAGACATATGTTTCCTATGAAAAAGAGTATCAAAAGGCCTTCTGTTCAAAGAATCGCTTAGATGTTTAAAATTGCAACTTATTATTAAATTAAATTACATACAAAATTTAAGTAAGTTTAGATATAAATCATTCAACATAAAAAATTCAGTGCAAATTTCAATTTACAATATCAGAAGTGATATTTTTGGAAATGACATCATCTGTTTTATACTTATAGCAGTTATTCAAAAATACGTATATGTGAATGTTGTGCCGGTACTATTTTTCGTATTCACTTCATTCGATGAAGCAAATTTGTTTTTGTAATTTTCATATAAGGGAACTGGTGGTCGATGTAAATTTAGCTTCAAATAATTTGTGTAGTAAGTGAAATATAGGACGTTGACAGGTGCTGTGTTCTTCCTATCAAAAAAGATAACTATCATTTTAAAAAAGGAGCAGTTTTAGATCAAGAACCAAAACGTAGGACATTATAAATTTGCTGCTTACATCAGTTGGGATTAAGATACCCATAAACAAATTTATTTCAAATAGATAAAAAGTTTTACGAGTAAATTAAAAACGAAATTGACAAAAACTGAAATGATCTTTTCAACTTATATATTATATTATAATTGACTCAAATGAATAAACTTAATAGGTAATCAAGTTAGAAAACTGTAGTCATCATTACGAAATGCTGAATGGGGTTAAGGAAACAACCGATAAAAAATTAAACCTTTTTCTGAAATTTTTGTTGTTAAATTAAGACATTTTTGTAATCTGTAAAATTCCGGTATTTTGAACAATTTGACAATACACGTTAGTTATCAAAAATAACGTTTTATATGAAAAACCTCATTGTTTTCTATTTGTTCTTGATAATCTTTCTTAACTTGTTATTGTCACCTCAATTGACTAATTTTGTTTGTGTGTTTTCTTTTATCTTTCAAGTGGAAGCAAACAAAATCGAAAATAAAACCAATGCATAAGTGCATCAACTGATTGTCCGTATGTGTTAGAGTATACCGAATCTAAACTTATAGGATGTTGACAGATGCAGCCGAAAATATGGCTGTGTTCTTCCTATCAACAATGAACTATCATTTAAAAAAATGTATGCGTCAGTCAAAAACTAACAGCATCAGAAGTGAAACTTTTTATGTTATTCGAAAACTGTCAATGAGTGTGCAAAAAAATAGGTACATTGCAGTAAAGAAAAATTGACTTAAAACTCTAATAGAAATGATTTATATTAAAAAACAATAAAATAGTACAGATTATCCCGAATTTATTACTACGAAAGTTTCACTTGTACGTTTATGTATATTGTCAAACGTATGTGTATAATTAGTACATGCAAGTGAAACTTTCGTAGTAATAAATTCGGTATAATCTGCACTTTTTTATTGATTTTTATTATAAATTATTTCTATTATAGTTTTAAGTCAATTTTTCTTTACTGAAATAGTAGTGTAAGATGACCGGATCTAATTCAGAGGAGGAGAGGTTACTTAAGGTCAAATTGACGGAAGGTCATTTGACTTTAAAATTGTGTATATGTAGTGGTCGAATGCTTCACAATGAATTGAAACATATGTACATGTGTCGGTAATGTAAAATTGAATACATCTGCAATCGTCTGAAGTTTACGATTCTTAAATACGTTTACATGATAATGTAGAGGAAGTGGAGGAAAGTGTAAGGTATAGTCATATGAAATAAAAGTGAAGTTGTTATAGTTAACGATTCTTTATTATGATATAAATGAAGTATGTAAGTGATACAATCAAAATATTGAACAATAAGATTACATTAATAGTACTAACAACTTGTAGAAATAAGAAAGAGTCGGTGATATAGCCCTTAGTTATAACGTCTCTGTTTTTATCATCCTTAAGCTGAATCCATCGACTTTCAACATATCTTCGAAACTGTCAATCTTTGTCAATAAATGCTAGTTTTACAGAGTGAAGGTTCTGCACGTTCTCAACTGTAAAGACATTTGTTCCATTAACATTTCTTAAAATAATAGTATCCCAATTTTTCTTCCATGTACAAGGCACATCAATATCCTTATTGAAATTTTTACAAACATAGGCTTCATCTCCAATAGTATTATCAGGTCGGGAAATGTAGAGGGTATTGTTATACAAATATGTTAAAGTCAGTAACGATGACACACAGATCATGATTGCTTTTTCCATAACAACTGAGACATTTAAAACGAGCAACGTGGTTTGTATAATAAGTTCCCCTCCACTGAAGCCTATGTAGTGGAAGGGGATTTTACATAAGTTACGGGAACGAGTGAAGGAGCAGTAGATGCGTAACAGAGTTAAGTTTGTTTAAGTCAGTATAACATGGAAACCTTTATCAAAAAGTTTAATAATGTGCGGGTGGGTTATGAAGAGAAAGAAATACGTGCTCTGAAATCACTGTAAGTGAATCAAACGTATCCCGTGCAACGCTTCAAAAAGGTGAATACAAAATGGGGACCTCGTCTATTAGCTGATTTATACAGCTTTATCATATTTCTTCGGTGCAGACACGCAGAAGCTTTTACGGATGCAGATATTGAGGACATAAACGAAAAAATTGTGAATAAAGTGGGTCATCCGTCAATTCGCCTTAAAGGATTTGTTGGAAAAGCGGCTGATTTAGAAATACATATGTAAAATGTATAACGTATAAGAATATAAAAAAATAAAAATCTAAGTTATATTATGAACGTTTTTTATTTGTTTAAAGGAAAAAAATACAGTCAATTCATGATTGTAAAGACAACCAATATTTTAATAAAAGAAAATTTTTATAAGCACAATTCTGTTCAACAGCGGTTGTAAATAAATGATAAGAACACACTTTAACTTTAAAATGTGTTGGGAGTTTGGAGAAAGCTGGACATCCGATATCTTCAATGTTAACAAAGTTAACAGTAGGAAAGGATTCCTGCAGCCACATCATCTTTTGTAATCCTTTAACATATACAACTGTTGATTCCATCAATATGGAGTGAATACTATCATAAAGTGTAGAGTACGGAAGATCGCCGTTATCCCAATATAACCCATGAAAATTTCTTGTTAACCAGCGACTTTGACTTCTGTAACGAACGGGGAGCGCGTCCCATGGAAATGGTGGTTCAAATGTGAAATGATCAACTGTTTCTTCTTTTAGAGCAACAACAGCTACTTCTTTAAAAACAAATCGATTCTCACTACACTGAAAACCTTGTACGTCCAATAAGAAAGTCATCTTGCTCACTGTTCAGTACCGGTAAGAAAACTAAATTGTGGAAGTGATCGTTGTGTTTTATACTTCTTGAACTAAGTTTGTGGACGGATTGTAACGTATCACACGATCATGTATTATTAAACAGAAAGCTGCTGTTTTGTCTGGTATATTTTCTTTAGTTTGAAACTCTAGACGGATATCTATACTACCAGATTTAGCAGTTTCATTCTGATATGAACAGTCTACTATTACAAGAGGAGCAATGACTATAAATTGTTTAGGATCGAATAAGGGTTCACTTACACTACCATAATACGATTGTTGAAAGTTGGAATACATTTCATATAAAACGGCAAATCTGGAAGTATCAAAACCTAAATTCAAATTATCGTACGGGTACGTAGTAGATCCTAAGTGAACTTTAAAATTGGTTAGTTTGCAGTGATCGAAGGCGCTCATATTTTTTGCAAGATTATTACTTTTATTTGTTTGAAATCCGAAAATAATGAAGCGAGGCTTTTCCAATTGTGGCGTTGTTTTCACATTCCAGTTGTGAGAATACGATTTGGGAAGTAGCGGATATTCATGTAGTTCCCAACTCCGAAATGAAAGTTCCATGTTTAAATTTCGATCAACATAACGCAACAATTTCAAACGTTCAGCATCTGCTACAGATACATGAGGAATTTTCCAAGAAATCTGATCCAAATGTACAACTACCTCTTCAAGTGGCGTTGCTGAGCAAAATAAAACATTATTGTCAGTGCTGCTGCGAACTAGAACTAATTCTTGTCGAACGTTTAATATTATTTTTCTGAAGTCTTCTGCAAATCCAAAAATCATACGTAGTGGAATACAAACGTTGAAGTAACCTTTGGAATCTACTAGTTTTACAGAATTAAGCTCAATTCCTTGTAGATCGCTTAAAGCAGGAGGCAATCATCCACTGTTGTTGAGACGTTTACTTTCATTCTCGTTGTAAGATGCGTAACCTTTCATTGTTGTAACCATGCCAGGATTACGGACTCGATCAATAACTTTTCCACTTAATTCATAACGAATTTCTTCAAACAGGTGTAAAATTCCATTGTGGATCAAAGAAGTGTTCACAGTTGCCTTTCCATCCTTTTTAAGAAGCAAACGACCTTCAATGTATAGGAAACTACTAGAAGGTAAAGTGTAAACATCTTCATTTTCTATTGGAATACGTATCGTATCATTATTTTTGAAAGTTGAATTCGTATAAAGTTGATGAGTATGTTTATCAGCGTTAACTATAGTGTTATCGAAGACTGCTTTTTCGGTAACATTCAGTATTTCTGCTACCATTTTAGGGTTTCCTCTTTTTCAATCGCAACCCCAAATATTTAAGGAACTGTTTATTGAGCGGTGTTAATCGCTTAATGGTTGTAGGCGAAATAAGCATCCGGGATTGTGGTAGTAGTTTTATAGTACTATTCTTCTTTGAATATCGTTGGGGACAGCTATATTGCAATAGCATGTTACGCTTTTCGTAAGTGCAGTCTTATTGTGACACGCTCTCCACGGAACCTAACTAGATTACCGTCTTGATCAACTATTTTAAGGGAAATGCAGTCGATGATACGAGTGTTGATTGATAAATAAATAAGATTCGTAGGATTCTCAACAATTTTAAATCCGGGGGGTACATTGGGAAAGAATTGATGTAGTATATGTCCATCTAGTCCTTTAGCACCATCACTGGTATGTATGTAGGAGTTAGTTACGAGGTTACACATCACTGAAATCGTGTTTACTTTGAAAATGTCAGCTACATGATCAGACACCTCTTTAAGTGATGGTAGAAGCTTATTTTCAAAACCCAATATCTTTGCAGGAGAATCTGTAGGAGCGAAGTTGACTTTTTTGGTGCTTTTTATATAGCTTTTTAAGGTAGTATTGTCTCCAAACAATTCAATAGCATCATCAGTATCTCGCAATTTCTCTAGAAGATAATGATTAATATCATCGATTTCATAGGATCCTTCCGGAAGAACAACGACTGGTGGTGTAGAACCTTCAAAGTAGAATTTGTTGTTAGTTTTATCGATATTCGGAATACTGTTATATGCTTCAAAATTTAACAAAGCAATTTGATATTCTTCATCTTCGCTTAAAACAATTGGTGAACTTATTATCATTTGTAGCTCCGACTTTGTATTAGTCAAGGTAAATGTGTAAGACATGTTTTCGGTTTGACGTTCTGTCTACTACAACGAAGTTAGTTTGGTGGTTTGTTTTTAAGGAAAGGTTTGCGTAGTCTCATTAAGGAATTGGACAACTAAATGGCCGCAGCTAAAATCTGAGGGGTTCTGAACACGATTGTAGTTATAAGTGATAGCACAAGGTCCGGAAGATTGTAAATATTGAACCAATTCTTTCGGTGGACGGAGATCTCCAAAACTGTCAAAGTACATAGCTTTGTTATTTCGTTTTACATACGTTGTCCAATGTGTACCAGTTCCTGTGTCTAAATTAACAATTCCACTTTCACACCTTTTAACTTTTCTGGGTAATTCGTTACGCAAAAAGATTCCCCGAAAATGTGGAATTTGTAAATAGTTAATGTAATTGACTAAATCCAAATCTGTCAAAGGACGCTTAGGTAACGTTACGAAAAATTTTACGTTTTTTTTTTGTTGATAAGGTCGAAGGTGTAAACCGAAAGCTTTACGGAAAGGTTGTACTGAAATATTTTTTCCAAGAGCAATAGCTTCCATTGAAGCGCTATGACGTTTATCTTCTTCTAGCTGCTGTTGTGCTGTTTTCGCATCGCGCACAGCTTTAGCTATCCCAGCAGCACCGCCAGAGAGAGCTCTAAGTGCTGATAGTCCAGCAAAAATCGGAATTAACGGTAGATAACCACCCGTCTTTGGAATAGGAATGATTCTGGGAGATTTAGATCGCTTTCCAAATTTACGAATTGTATTTAGTGCTATTTTAGCAGCATGTATCAGCTAGAGAGGTTTCGTTTTCTTAAGTGCAATTTTCGCAGTTGTCACTAGCTTACGAAACGAAAGAGCTCCTCCTTTTCTTGTTCGTCTTCTCTTCTTTATTTTTCGCAACGGAATTGAGCCACCAACTTTACGACGTCGCGTTTTGTGCCCCATTCCAAGTTTCTCTTTACCCTTCATAGCTGAAGCAATTGTGAGAGCTGCCAAGCGTTCACCAAAAGACGCGTCCGACGACTTTAGTCTTTGTACTGATTGTTGCGCCAAAACCATATCAGCAATTCGACGATGGGAAATGTCTGGAAAAGTTTTGTAAGCAATATCGTGTATAAGATGTATCGTTGCAGGACCTTCAAATTGCGAAAAAAAAATGTGATTATGGGACTTTTGGAGCAACCAAACGGTTTACGGTTTCAAAATGTATATGTTTATTCAAAGTCATTGTATCAACCAAAATATAAGTATTTAGCAGAATTGTTGCAACCAATTGCTGGAATAGATTACTTTCCTTACAGAGACTCGGATGAAGTAATCGGTCCATCACAGGCAAGACCTAATTCTGTATTCATCTTTGATGATGTTGCGAATGATAATCAGAATCTCAAACACGTTTTTTCTGACCCTGTTACTGCAGACATGACTTTCGATCAATTTAAAAGTATGTGTGGATAATGCTGGAAAGAGAAGTTCGGATTTCTAGTGATAAACAAGGATTGTGGTATAAATGAGGGAAGATATTGCTTAGGATTCGATAAATATATATTAATGTAAGTGATATAAAGTCAATCAGTTGTTAAAAGACAACCTTGACAAGAGCATGGATGTAAAAGCAAAGAAAGAACTAATCAAAGTTAGGAAAGCGGTAAAGAGGAAATTACAAATGTTAAAGGAATCGACAGCAGGACAGAATCTCCTGTTGCAGCAAGCATATCAACCACTTACAAAATCGCTTCTTAACTTGAAATCAGAGCTGGGTGAAGAGATCAAAAAAGAATTAAAGCCGGAAGTGAGTAATTGGTCGAAAGGTGACGTTCCAGCTTCGTCAACACCAATAAAAATTAGAAAACTTGACCCTTCGAATGCTCCAGGTACATTACTACCAGGTGCTCCTTCATTCTTAAGGAAAGAAAGTGTTTATGAAAGTGACCCAACAACGGGTCATGAAAACACAGACCAGGATAATGATGACTTTGAACAATTGAAGAAAGCGTACATAGACTATATTAATAGCTATCGATTTGCTGAATATTTGGAAGAATTCGATCCTCTACCTCGAGACTAAATAGAAGGAATTATTAAAGACTATGAAGGTGGCACATTTAACGCTGACGTTTTGAATCCTCGTCTTGATAAAGTTCGATACGAATGGAACACAAATAATTTTTTTATTGGTGATTCTGAAGTGGATTTTGATGGACCAAACGTTGTAATCGATGGAAAATTTAAATACATAGGTACTGTGGGATTATACGAGCAACTCTTCAAATTACGTTCTGAATATCCGACATCGATTAAAGAAAGGAAAGACTACGCTGATATATTAAAACGTACGGGAGCAGTGTACAAGTTAAGACAGCAACCATCGAAATTTTCTAAAGGTGGAGGATTGTCGTTGTTGACATACAACGAAAAACCGATAGAATACAGATATTTTGATGACGTTAATGAGTTGTGATTAAAATCATCATAACCGCTTAACAAGAATCGGTGATCCTCAACAGCAGCATGATGCTGTGAATGTGCGATTTTTGGAGAAGAAGGTGCAACGTCTGTTATCGCAAGATGATGTAACCGATATTAGACAAGCATTCGATAAAGTGCTGTATTTCGTTGATGTGGCTAATAAGCGTATTACACATTTGAACGAGCCTACCGCTGGGTTTCATGCAGCTACTAAACTGTATGTAGATGAGAAAGATCGGTTAACAAAAGAGCATATCAGAATCGAGTGTGAAAAGGTAAAGGATCGCGCTGTCAGTGAAGGTATCAGAAGGATGATGAATTTACGAGAAGAATTGAAAACAGCTGTCTCCAAAAGTGGTGAAATGATGATGAAAACTTTTAGTGATAATATAGAGTTAGCGATTAAAAATTTGGAAAGAGAACTTGAAAAATATAACACTGACAGGGATAAAGAAATAACAAACAAGGTGAACGATTTAATAGAAAAGAATGCTGTCGGAATAATGGACGTCTTTGCAACAAAAGTAAAACTAGATTGTAAAGATGTAGAAGCGTTTGTTAGGAAAGGGGATGAAGAAGTATGGAAGAAATTGAAGGCGGAAATTGTGCAAGATATGAAAAATTATATAGACATGAGTTTTGAATTAATTAAAATCACGATTCAGGATGAGTGTAAAAAAGTTACAGAATTTACAGAGAAAGAAATTTAGCGAACCAATAAAAAGAAAGATGATCTGAAAAGCGAATTAGTGGTAATGGTGGAATCACTAAAAAAGGAAGCAAAGGAGCTGAAAGTAAGGCTAGATACTCTGCAACAACAAAGAGGAACAGGTAGTGCAAAATCGAACAGTTCTAAACCAACAACAGCAGCTGCGTCCATGTAGCTCTTCATTAGGAGGAAAATGTTAAATGTGAAAGAAGATCTAGTGAAAGAACTGCATAAACCTGCGAGAATTAATTTTACACGCCGTAAATTGATCTTCATCAAGCCGATTTAGTTGAAATGATTCCGTATGCGAGAGAAAATAAAGGTGTCAGATACATTTTGGTTGTAATAGACGTTTTTTCAAAATTTGTGTGGGCTCAAGCAGTAAAACGCAAAACAGGTGAATATGTTGGAAGGGCTTTACAGTTAATTTTCAAAAGAAGTAAATGTATTCTTAAGAATATGCAAACTGACTTGGGAAAAGAATTTTACAACGAACAAGTGAAACGAGTTATGCAAAAATATAAAATTAACCATTACTCAACGTATAGCACCAAGAAAGCGTCAGTTGTGGAGCGGGTAAATCGAACACTAAAACAAAAATAAAAAATGTGGCAACGCTTTAGTTTACAAGTTTCCTACAAATGGTTGAAGTTATTACCAGATGTAGTTCAGGAATATAACAATTCGGTTCACAGAACTATCGGAATGAGACCAAGCAAAGTTAATAAACAAAACGAAGAAACACTTTTAGAAAGTATTTACAACAATCCAAAGATGGTGGATTTACGAGAAATTAAGTTTTATGTTGGAGACCGGGTACGTATAAGTAAACATCGTGAATTGTTTAGCAAAGGTTATACCCCGAATTGGTCTAACAAATTATTTACGATTAGCTACATAAAATTGTCAAATCCAATTATGTATTACTTAAAGGATGATAAAGGGGAAGACATAAAAGGAGGATTTTATGGTATGGAACTACAGAAAGCGAAATATCTAGATGTTTATTTGGTGTATGTATCCCCAGTTTTTTTTTTCTGATAAAAAAGTCTGCAAAGTTAATAATGATTTTCTTTACCCCTTCCCCAAAGTATGATTATAAATAAGATAAAACGTGATGAGTTTAATCAGTTGTTATCGTAAGTTGTTGCATTGAACGTTTAAGACGTAGTAATGGTTGAAAATTACGTAATTGAAGTTAAATTTTTCAAAGAGGGTTTATTATCTTTGAAAAAATATTTGGTAGCGTCAGAGTTGGATAGCGTGACAGAAGAAATCGAATTAAAAGGTGAATACGATAAAATCGTAATAGCAGGCTACTTAGTGGTCGATGAGAGCGATCCTGACGATTTTGAAGTATAATTTTTATAAAAATGGATTCATTATCGTACGAGTTGTATGAAGCAGAAAAGCAAGTCCTCATTCTCAACCTTCGAGGAGCAATACTATCAAACGATTTAGATAGAGTTAATGTTGTGTTGTCGAAGTTGGGAGTTGCAGTACCAAAGGAAGCATTCAAATGGTTAACCGTAACGCAAGAGACATCGTTCGATATTTTATACTTCATATTCGAAAGAAAGCAAAGGTGTGACGAATTGGTGGATGAATTTCTAAAAGGTTGCTGTGAAACAGTGGAAATAACCGCTGATGATGTCGAAATGATTTTAAATAAAACAAAGTATAATTTCATGCGACATGACGTATATTTTTTAAAGGAAATGTTAACAAACGGATCAGTTCTAATGCGGGATAAGAAGTTCTCAGTAATGAATGTTAAGAAAAAGTATGTTACATTGTTAAAGTGTGTGGATGACTTAATACTGGATGTAGCATACTATGCACCACCGAAAAATTTGGAAAAGTGTATTAAACTGATCAACTTGTTTCGGCTTCCGTATACATTAAGTCCAAATATCAACGGTCGTCATCAAGCAGTGCTGCAATGGATAGAAGAAAATATTTTAAGAGAAGGAACGGAAAAAGCTGCAGGCTGGCAGAGCGGTCCTGACTCGGGCAAATGGCCATCAAGTAATATCGAAGATTATAAGAAAATTTATTTATTGTTAATGTTATTGAAACATTAAATTGTAACAGTAGAAATCGTACACATGTTATTTGTGAAGTTGAGGAATATATTTCGCAGAATAAAAATTGTAAACAAACAAGTTGTGTAGTAACGTTTTATTATTATTTATACAATACAACCAACATTAAGAATAAAATATTTACATTGAGTGACATTTCAGCGTAAGCTATACTTAAACAGAACTTCAGGTAGGTATTACAGTAGGTGTTCATAAATATTATCAATGGCTTCCTGTGGAAGTGACGAAGCTTCGAATAGTCTTTTAATAAAGTAGTCTCCAAGCTTTAAGTCGTCGGTATAGGGTTGATGAAAATTTTGTATAAATCGATCAACGGCACCGTCGAACTTTGAAAGGGAACTGTTTGAGTTTTTCATATTGTAATGTCCCCAAGGAAGAGTATTCGCTTTAATGGGATTATTAGGGAATTCATCTTTAAATTTGCCAATAACAGAAGAGGTAATAGGGATATTGAAACTATTATCATGGGGATAATTGGAAGTGTCGAAGTGATGAATATTTTCAATCATATCTCTGTAGAAATTTTCCGTGAAAACTTTAAGAATGAAGGAATCAGTATTCATATACATCAAAGAGATATTTTCCTGATATTTTATTGCTTAAGAAAGCCGTAGTAGAAGTCATACATAACAACTTTTGATAAATCCAAAATAGTGAAACCTACATAGAGCGGTTTATCGTAAACAATGTGTAATTTATTCATCTGAATAGCTACGAAATGGGGGGTGAAAATTTTTGAATTTCTGAAATTGGATTTAGCTATTAGACTTTCAGCCCCAAGGTACCGTCCAACGTTTTGCCAATGAGTAACTAACTTGACATCAATTCGTTTATCAACGTTCTCCATCGTTTTTCCGAAAGTACTGTTGTTCATCAATTTAAAGAAAGATTTCCCAAACTTATTATTACACGTATTGCGTTTTCTAGTATTCAAATCAATGAAAGGTTTCAACCATTGTGACTGTTTAAACTGAATAGCTCTATGCACTTTAAGTAATTTTAATCCGCTCTGGAGAGCTTGTTTAAGCGGTAGGTAATGAACAATATACTTTGTCTTAGTCATAAGGTTTGGAATCAATTTTTTGACTCTACCATTAGCATTACCAGGAGAAATAATATTTTCAACTAAAAAGGGAAGATCAGCATGTAAATCGTGTAGGTTTTGTGGATATTGAACGTCAACTTCAAGTACATAACCGTATTCAGAAGAAGCATGTAAGTCGAGAACATTTAATTCATCGATTTCAGCATCGGTGAGCCAACGAAAATGGGATATGGGAAGGTATTAACTCATGCTGTGTCCATATAAATTGGTAGCATCCAAATACATAATGTAGGAAGTGGGAGCAGATGCATCATAATCAGGAAGGTGTGGGTTATTGGCGAAATGCATTCTTTGAACACACTGACTTATTCCTCCGCGTACCCCTTTTTGGAAAAACTTTAACATATCGATGTCAGTTAGAAGTTCTAAATTAACGCGAGTGAATTTTAACATGCTATCCCACGCTAGCCCGGGCGCGGTGTAATACTGAGCGGGATCCAAGGCGTAAGTGGAAATACATATTTCACGAAAATTCTTGAACACGTCAGCTAACAGTAGGACATCGGTTTTCAAGTAGAGGTCAGAATATTCTCCGAGAGTGGAGCAGTTAAAGGTTCTCCAAACGGTCGCAGCTCTTTCATAATCTTCATCGGAAATGGGCAGAGATGTTAATTTATTGAAAAAATCGTCTTTGAGAGGGAACGTTGATTCGTCAAGTTTAGTAATATCGTTGACGTAGGAGTAAGGGAAAACCCCTTTACGTCGCACAAGTTGAAATTGTGTAGGATCAGAAAAATGCTTCTTCACTTGGAAGCATTGAGAAGGGTCGAGTTCTTCAGACAGTTTATCGAGGGAGGAAGCCATAAAACGAAAGGAATCGAGAAATCGAATCTTAACAAATACGTTTTGAGTAAAGTTATCTGAAACACCGGGAACAGTATCAACTCGCAATAATTTGGTAAAGGAAACGTGTTTTTCTTTATTTTGAGCAATTACGCTAAATTTAACATCGTTGACAGCCAATTCTTTTAAAAATAAATGACAATCGTAACCGGAGAGGTTCTGGAAGAATACAGGCACAAAGTTGGGTAGTTTGTAGTTTAAGTTACATCTGGAATGAGCGGCCCCTAATCGAACTTTACCAGTCAAATGACGATGATCGCGAACCTTTACATCATCGATTAGGAAGGGTTCTTCGCAAATATTAGAAGACGACGTTTCAGAGAAAAGTCGCATTTCTTCATCAGTCAGGGGTATCATAGGAGCCGGGATTTTTAAAAATCGGTGATAAATATCAGAAACGTCTTGATCAAGAGTTTTAACAAATTGATTAGCACAATCAGGTCCTCTATGAGTTCTGAATATTGAAAGGGAATCGTCAAAAGAGCACTTAATCAAGTAAGCAAACGAGTGCGGTTGATGTTCATGGGTAGGTGTGGTGGAGGTCTTGTTAGGATCGGAAAAGCATGTATGAATGGGTCGCAATATGGTTTCGAAGTCTGCATAAACAACAAAAGGTACTTTGATACGTTTGTGGTAGTTTTGAAATATTAAAACGTTATTAGGGATGAGCCTACCCATCTTAACCAATTTGAGATCAGCAGTTGGCAGCGTCGTGTAAACGTGGTTGCAATCATTCCGCTGATGACGGTGCAGGTGAGCCACAGAGCTGAAGTATTGCAAGCAGCCGTCACATAGGAATTTGCGATGTTCTGTTTTGGAGAGTTGTTGAGAGAGCAAACGAGACATATCCTTAATCCAACAGTAATGATTATTTCCTCGATCATCGTGTAGCAAGAGTAAATTGATGTGCAGCCTTCGTTTGACAGACGAGTAATAGAGGGGACCAACAATTTCCCAGATCCATTTTCTATCTTTCAAAACGTATTCAGTCCCGTCAACATTCACAGAGCAATGGTTCTTCGTTTCAAACTTCGGAATGTCGTTTAATTTAATAGGAAAATCGATACCGTCGTAGTCCATCGTGCAGGAGTAATGCAGATAGGAAGTCGTTCTGTGCGGGTTGGCTTGGGCGGGATACAAAGCTGAGGTTATTGCCCACGTAAAGCAGGCTTGGTCATCGTTTCGCACGTTCACAACAGCTCTCTTAAGTACAATTTATTTAGGTAGAGGAATGTAAGATGAAGCTCTAAGGGGATTGTACATGTTGCAATTGAGTTCTAGGAAAAGGACTGTTTCCAAAGCCCATCCTGTAAGAATGAAATAATAGTAAGCGCAAGTGAAATATATGTAAAGAGAATGATAAATTACCTGACTCTCGTTCTTGAAACTCAGAAGCTTTACCCTCAAGAACGTCGAAGAAGCTTTTGAGAATATTGGTAAGATTCGTCGACTGAGTGACAACTTTGTTATTGGTGTTGAAGGATTTCACGTCAACCAATTGCTTAGCATCGTGCACATACCGTCCGAAAAGTTCAAGATTTAGTTTGAGCGTGTCATGCAGTTGTATCTGATTACGAATAACACGCAAGCATTTGTCGAAAACTTCGGCGAAAAGCTCAGTATACGACAGGAAGAACTTGGCGGATGAAATACGAAAGGACACAATTCTGTTAGCGAACGCAGACGAAAGGAAAGTAATTCCTTCCTCAAGAGGAGAGCAGCAAGTTTGTTTATGCTTGAGGCTACGAAGGTGACCGTTGTAGGAATGTTGTGGAACGTAAATCCTACAAGTATCACACCAGCGGTCAGAAGAACCAGCAGGCGTAGCAATTTTCAGTTTTTTCTTCGGGAGAGGCGATGTACTTTGGAGCTCTCCTTGTTTCCGACAAGAAGTTAATCGATGTCTTTTTAAATTATCAGATCGCGTAAAGGAAGCATCACAGTCCGGACAAGGGATCATAGCGGCTAGCGGTAAGAGGTATATCTCGACAACGACTGAGGAATACTGAACGCGAGGGACAATAAATAGGAAAAGGGGAGGGATGTGTAAGGTGGAGACGGCATAAGGAGAGGAGCGAAAGGAATATATACTGAAACTGTAGTGGGTACGGTGTGGTAAGATGAGTGTTGGACAACAGGGTAACGGTGTTGATTTAGCTGCCGAGCTAAATATGAACGAAACCGAGCTGGCTGATATATTGGAAAACTTCTTTCCAAACGATTCCTTCACATCATCCACTAAAGGTGAGGGGTGTGTTGGAGGTGCTACCACGGCAACGATGGCAGAGCCTGTGGCTAGCACCTCTACGTTGGCGGTGGCGGGAACGAAGTCGAGTGGTACTGAATGAAAGAGAGACAAAGGCGGCTTCATTGACTGAGTACATGAAGCGGAAAGAGAAGGAGCTGGAGGAGTTGAACAGATCGGTAGTTGAAACGAGAAAGGAGGTACAAGAAATCGAACATAAGCTGGCTAACCTTAAGTCTGCTTTACTGAGTAAATTTAATGACTAAAATTCAATGATGTTTTATATTATATTAAATAAAATTCTGTTATATTGTATCGTTTTTATATTTTGTAATTAAAGAAATAAAAGAGAATATAAATTATAAATATAAGCATTTTATTTATTTTAGTACACAAAAACCAATACAACTACAGTAATAAAAAAAACAAATTCAATGGAATGTTTTAATGTAGACTGCTACCCCGTGGTCCATGGCATAAACGATTAATGTTCCCTGGAAAGAGCTCCACGACAGCTGCACTTCTAGGTGTTGGCAGGAGTCTCCAAAAGGTCTACCGTCGAACACCTTCCAAATGGTGAAATCACCTGGAGTGGTACCATTGAAAATCATATTGTCCACCCTTATGTTCATGTCGGTTGGCACGGAGCCATGAAACAGTGCGGTATATTCAACCATGTTTGGTTGTATTAAGCTGGGACAGTCTTAGCGATCTGTGCTGAACAACAACACCCATAAAAACAACTACCAAAAAAAATCAACAACCAAAAAACTACCCCCAAAAAAAACTAAAAAACCACCCCCTAAAATTTTACCTACAACCTAATCCTGGAATGAAACCTCAACATCAACCCCAATGTATCTATTTAGATAATTTTAATTCAGGAATTTTTATTGTCCAAATAATTTTAATTCAAGAATTTTTATTATCTATTTAGATAATAGAAATTCAGGAATTAAAATTATCTATATAGATAATAAAAATTCAGGAATTAAAATTATCTATATAGATAATAAAAATTCTTGAATCAAAATTATCTATTTAGATAATAAAAATTCCTGAATTAAAATTATCTAAATAGATACATTGGGGTTGAGGTTGAGGTTTCATTCCAGGATTAGGTTGTAGGTAAAATTTTAGGGGGTGGTGTTTTAGTTTTTTTTGGGGGTAGTTTTTTGGGGCTTGATTTTTTTGGGGGTTGTTTTTTTTTGGGGTAGTTTTGTGGGGCTGGATTTTTTTGGGGCTTGATTTTTTTGGTGGTGATTTTTTGGGGATAGCTTTTTGAAGTTTGATAAGTCCGAGAGGGGTAGTTGTCTGAATTTGATACTTCTGACATTACCAAGTGGTACCTTCAGTCTTCGACATCAATAGTGAGAGGCACGGTTATTAAACTTATACGGTTGCCTCACTTCGATCAGCTTGTCGGCGTGGGGAAGAGGGGTCTGGTTAGGTTGTGACGCACCTCAGAATGTACGAGCTACGGGCGACTTCGTCAACGCCAATAGTGCGTCGTCAGTGTGTCTGCTATTCGCTTGTAGTTTTCTTTAATAATAGACTACTTTAAAAATGCCATACTAAAAGTGTTTGATAAACTGAACTAGTGCTTAAGGGTAGGTTAAATTAAGGGATTGTATACATGCCGTATGTAGATAATTAATAAAAACGAACCAAAAATATTTTATATTTCCATAGCCATTGTCATTATAGATACATAAGCTTATATGTACCTTGTACCTACTTAACTATTTTCGATATTATATAATTGCGATTAATAATGACGCCAGTAATAATATTGTAACGACTTTTCTAGTAGAACTTATTTATTTAACGGATATTTATTTTACAACTATTTATTTAACACTTAAATACTAATAGAATACTTAAACACTAATAATAATTCAACGACTTATTTATATCACCAGGAAAATGCGTATTTATATCACTCGGTATATAGTAGTTCGCAATTTATATTACTTGTTCGGAAGCTCACTGTGAACTGAACTGACTACTGGCCACGTCAACAGGTATTTATACTGATTAGGAACAATCCAGAAAGTTCCAGAATGACATACTAGACTTTACTGGAGTGCTTATTGTGTTCGTCTTATTTATGGCCTTGTTTATCGTCATCAAAGCGCCGACCGACGCCGGCATTTTTTTGAGCTCCGCTTATCTGCTGTCGGATCTCGTCGCCGCTATCGCACACATATACGCTCGTTGCACTGCTCGCTCTCGCATACATGTATCTCGTTACAATATAAGTAATTCAAAGTAAGTAATGAGTTACGATCTCTTTTCGAATTCCAAAATTGTAATAATTTTATAAAAATAACGTCTTGGAAGCTGGAAGGACCAAATCAGCAGAATCAAATGGCATATATCAAACTTTGTAGTACTAATTTGTACTATTAAAAAAAAATTTGTACCACGTGCCATTACAAAGAAAATAGTGGCGCTGCTAAGTTCATAAGGAGCTAGCAGGACCATAAAAAATAACAAATAAAAAAAAAAAACAAACAAGTACATAAATAGCAATAATAGAATTTGTACTCATTTGTACTAGCTATTAGGAAGCAATATTTACATTTATTCGTTTGAAAACATCCCTCAATAAATTTATGAACACTATAACCACCAAAAGAAGTACCACTTTCTATCAGCCGAATCGAATCGCGTTTTTTGCAATGAATATTGGATAATTTGTACCGCAAAGATATGCAATGGCAGATTTTGTACCTTTTGCTTTTCATCGAAAACTACGCCTACCCTATAGAAAAAAGTTAAAATTTCGTGGTAGGTTTGTTTCGTACATTGGTCAAAATTACGTAAAATTTTAGAAAGTTGATTTATTATTCAATATTTAAGCTATACCATCGCTTCTACTAAGATGTGGTGATAGAATATTTATAAAAAATAGGTATTTAAATTTACAGCTTCAGGAAAAATCTCTAAAAACGAAAAATAACAGCGACAAGTTCGAAGACTAAAGAAATTCAAGTGAATTGTCAATTGACGTAATTGCATATTATTGATAACAAACATGAACATTTTCTTAAAAATACATAAAAGCACCTATTTAAGTATATTTTAATACGATAGAATTAATAAAAAACCGGTAAATTTCAATTACGTGAAACATTATATTTCGTGTTGCATTTACTTCGCATATCTTTCCTCTACGCTGTACATTCTGAGATACGTCATCGGCTAGTGCGCTCTGATTGGTTGCCGGCAAGTGAGGTAACCGTATTAGTTTAATAACCGTGAGTGAGAGGCACCTTTTTTTTAGCACCGCTCCTTATACCTTTAATTAATTCTTGAAATTTAGGGTAGAAATTACTTACCCCATTATAGATGTCCTCCAAGTTTTGTTGGAAGCAATTTGTTCTTAATGGAAGACTAAACATTTTTTACTCAGACATTTTCTCCTTATCATCTACCCTTCATACACTTTTCGGGGGTCAAACTATGGGGGTGAAACACGTTAAAAAAATATTTCTCGACTTTTAAGGGTGGGATCATTTAGACCACTGTTCAACTTAGATTTTCCAAGAGGAACAATTTTTTTTTTAACTGCTTCTATTTTTTTTTAAGCTTAAAGGTGACAACTTTTTGTCAACTTTATTTCTTTTTTCAAAATTTTTTTCAGATTCGGGTACTTCCACTCGGGGACCTTCCTCCCACACCATAAGTTATTACCCGATTTCAACTCCTTCTGCTTCAAAACAATTTCTAAAGCCTCATTTTTACACTTTTACCCCCATCACTTTTTACGCTGAAGTATTTCATTAAATACTTCATTGTCTTCTTATACTACACCTCATTATCCATATTTTCATGCACTACTTTTTCATACTACTCTTTTCCTGCCCTCAAAATATATTTTTTTTAATTTCTGGAATTTTTACCATTATTCTCACCTAAAAATTTTTCCTCCGACAACTGTCTATTAAAACTTATAAACAAATACAACAAGTTCAATAACACATATTACGTCTTATACACTCTTTTAATTACTCCACTCCTTCATTAATTAAAAAATTACTACTACCTACCGATGTCACCTCATTATACAAATACACCTACACCATCAACTTTGCTACCACACTACTCTATACCACTTCCTTTACATCCCCACTATTCCTCCACTACTCCCCCACTCCTTCCCCACCACATACCTTCCTATTTAAACACTTCTCAACCTGAGAGAGCATCACTTCACCAGAAGGGTCTTGTGAATTAACATGGACCTTTCTCGTGTATCTATTGTCCTTTCAGCATTCAGGCGAACTGTTAATGAAACCACCTTCCTCCAATGCGGGTATTGTTGGCGTCTGCGTGAAACCTGTACGGCTGAAACAGGATTCTGCTGTCAAGAATGTCTTGACAACAGACCTCTGCTTTTCTGCCACAGCTGTAGATTTTATCATTGCGATGTCGTAAACTTGTGCTGCCGACCTTGTCGTCAGGGGACTCAATCGTACCTCTGCGAAAAGTCGGGCTTTGTTTACGAGATCGATGATACGCACACGCTGTACTGTATTCTTTGCAATACTTACGAGCAAAGGCGTCAACTCTTCCGATCCATTATGTTTACATAAACCTACCTTTCAATTACTATGTCATTACCTGTCCCCTCTTCTACACCATCCTTTTCCTATTTAAAGACTTGTGACCTTGACACACTTTCCATATAACTTCTTATTATCCCCAAACTCTACCTTAATCTTATATCTCAAACGTCTACTACCTTTTGCTTCTTTATTTATTTCTTAACATAAATATATACATGTACACGTACTACGCTCTTTCTACATAACCAAGATTATTACTTATTTCTATTACATATCCTTCTTCAAATACGGTCTTATTTGTGATACGGTAGTTCTCACTGCAAACAAACTCGTACCTGCACATCTCACCACACCGTCCACAATAAATGTGAACTTCGTCATGGATATACACTTCCAACATCCATAAATTCGGAACTCGTATATATAATGACACAATTACTCCATTACTTCCCCCGTATCGACAGCTCCAACACATTGGTAGGTAGCGAAGATTATTCCTATCACAGTACAGTACATACGCAGAACATGCTGAGAAGTTCGTATCACATTTGAAGAGTTTTCGAGCTACGTTCCACCCTTTCATGGAGCTAACATCAGTTACATACTTCTTTGCTTTATTTACAGTATACTCCTCTGTGTCTACGTAATCTCCTCTATTTAACACAATGTTACACTGCGCATCATTCACCATGTGGTCCGCATTATTCCAATACTCTACTTGTTTTGTACCACCACAAACTTCATCGATACTACTACCTCCATTACTACTTCTTACATCCATTCTCAAACCAATCTTCTCAACTACTTCTGCCTTCTCTTCCTCTTCACTACATTAACGATTGCCTACCTGCTTACAACTGCACTTCTTTCCCATCCTTCCCCATCACAATATCTACATGAATCACGCACAATTGCAATTGCAATAATCTATGCAAGTATAACTATATCTAACATCCTTCCTCGAATAACATTGCCACAATGACACTTCAACGGCTGTAGACGTATTTTAAACCTTCCGTCATAAAAATCGTAAACTTCAGACGGCTGCAGACGTATTTAATTTTACATTACCGACACATGTACATATGTTTCAATTCATTGTGAAGCATTCGACCACTACATACACACAAGTTTAAAGTCAAATGACCTTCCGTCAATTTGACCTTAAGTAACCCTCTTCTCCTCTGAATTAGAACCGATCATCTTACACTACTTGAAATGTATTTTTTTTCACACTCATTGACTGTTTTCGAATAACATAAAAGGTTTCACTTCTGAAGCTGTTAGTTTTTGACTAACGCATACATTTTATGTATCTTCATTGACAATAACTGAAAAACAAAAATATATCAATTTAAAAAACCAACAAAAATGACAACAATATCAAATGAATAACAGAAATAATGCTTTACTCCTATGCAGGCATAAGTACATTAATAAACTCTCAATAAGTAACATGATCACCCTGATGGTTCAAAATTCGAGGTCAATTTGCGGTCAAACAACTGATAAATCATATTTATATAGGAATCGAAGAAATATTATAAAAATTAATACTACATTGAACAAACCAAGCTCATTAATAGAACACATCATTGGCATTATTTGGTGTAGGTACTTGTTTTTGTAGAACCTCAAAGTGCCATAGATATGTTACTTTACTAAAACTTAGTTGGTTCACACAGTTTTATGGAATCGGCAATACTGCAATAAAAAATTTAATTTAAACATTTATATGGGCTTAAGGCACATACAGTATGATTTCGTTGCGATCAGTTATACCCTGTATAAAATCCAAAAACCTTCGAGACTATTCTAAAAACTGACTCAAAAAAAATGTACTTTCGGCATAAGTGGATAAGTATATGCTGTAATTATCTCCGATATAAAATGTACAATGTTCAAGTACAGTTAATGTTCGCTAAGTTAAAGGACCAGTTAATCATTACTTGAAATTAATCCTATCAAATGAATCACAGTATTTTAAATTAATCGATTAAGCAGCTGACAATGAGCTGAAATAATAACTATTTTTAACAGAGGAGTTAGGTGCTATAGAGGGTGTCCTACCTAAGACGAGGTGGTCGATACACCGTATACTACTTCTATTAAAATTTGAAAATTTGGGGAGTAACGTTATTGGGTATGCTCGCCTCAGTTAAGTTCTTATATATGTAACAATTAAAGTCAACTTTGTTATTTTAAATGGAAACTGAAACCCAAACTATAAAAAATCATATCTTCCACAAAATATGACCTAGGGTACAAATCACTTCCAATTCTTTTTCAAATGGCACCTATCATATGTTATTATTTCATTCGATACATTTTTTTTATCCTCTTTTGATCCATATGGATATTTCCTATTGTTTAATTTGAAAGTTATAATAGCAAATCCAAATCACTTTAATATCAAAAATAGGAAATATTTACAAAAATTTATTCAAGCTATTAATATTAAAGCTTTATAACATTCGACAACAAAGGTTGTACAAATTTCGGTGAAAATGTGATTGAATATTTAAAAAATATTTTGATATCATGTTCACCTCCAATAGTTCTTGAAACAATTATATAAAAAAGTTTTAGTAGGTACACAGCAACATCGTGAAATTTTTCAATTTTTTTTTGATTAAGAGAACGTTAGAAAAGAAAATAAAAGGTGAAAACACTGTTTTTGAGGGTGTGGGGCCCAAAAAGTGTATTCAACGAATAAGGGCATTTTCAAAACGATAAAAACAAAAACAAAAAAGATACCAAGAAATACGTATCCTTTTCTAAAATCACTCACTTATAATTTAGTCAATTTCAGTTATTGCAAAATATCTTGCTCAGTATTCATCACTTCCTTCTTTGAAGAGAAACAGCTTTTCATACATCGAAATTTCTTTTGAACATTCTCTAAGTGCACCAATTATTTTTGAAGCGTATGAAATGATATTTATTAATATTTTTGTAAGTGGTTTAAACTATAAATTTACAATCCACACATTTGCTAATATTCTGAAAATATGATGATGATTAAAAACTAATCAATTTGATTAAACAATTAAACATAAATTTATCGGGTACGTTTGATAAAAACCTAAATTGCCACATAGGTATATAAGCTACTCCATTTGCATTCAAAGTCAATACACCTCAAACTGAAAAATGAAAGGTAAGAGCAATTTCTTGACCCATAGTCTTAAAATTTGTATGGATCGTTGTTTCTTTTTTTTTTATAAAACTGAATAAGCTTCAAATGCGTTTCTGAATAGTTTATTATAAAGTAATTTATTTTGTTACTAATTCTCGGAAACAGGGAACTCAATCCCTTTTGTTTTAAAATTTTCTCTGAGTCATGTAGGTATCTTATATAGTAATTGTTTAACAAATATAATTATTTACTGAAGGAGCAAAACACAAAAGATACTAATTTTGGCAAATACATTTGACGAATAATTGTACCTCCTGTATAGGCACATTGCTTAGTCTTGTTTTTTTATTTTTAAGTTAAGACATTTAGCTTCCCCCCATTATGTAGTTGAGATCGGTTTTCAAC
This sequence comes from Agrilus cyanescens, assembly GCA_947389935.1. Classification (NCBI taxonomy): domain Eukaryota; kingdom Metazoa; phylum Arthropoda; class Insecta; order Coleoptera; family Buprestidae; genus Agrilus; species Agrilus cyanescens. Next base: position 22,658,304 of record OX376709.1, read on the forward strand.
TCACTTTTAATGACACTGCATTTTAAATCTTTTGTTTTAGTTGCAATTATTCTCTCGTTCCTCTGCGCTATCGCAACTGCTTCTTCTCTTAACAGTAAGTTGTTCTTTAATAAATAAGACAAAATAACATTTAGAAATATTATTAAAATTAAAAATTATTTAATTTCTTTCCATCAGTAGTCGTTTGCTGGTCATTTGGCACCAGAATTATTTTACCAAATAAACAAGACTGCAGTAAATACTACGAGTGCAGCCGTGGACAACTAATTCTAGACAATGCACGGATGGTCTCCTCTACAATTCCAAAAAGGAACGTTGTGTTCTTCCCCAAGACTCTGGTTGTAAAGACTACCAAAGATACATCAATCAAAGAAACGAAGGTAAGGTAAATTAAACTGAGTATGAAAAATATGACGACCAATTTCCAATTGAGAATTATGTACCTAAATTTAAATGAAGTGAACTATTCAGTCACTTAAATGGAGAATGTTTGTACATAGGTAGATTCGTACTACTAAAGCGGTTTTATTGCCTAAGCCACCACTTTATGTGGTGCAAAGTTCAGCTATCTTCAATGCAACTTATTTATATATATCTATATAAGAAAATATGCTCTATAATTTACAGCATTTACACATCATGATTGATCAGCAGAAATGCATTCAACGAATAGGGTTTATTAAAGTCCGTTATGTATAAATTTTCAGAGTATTGTCAAACCTTCGGTGATGGAGCTCTGTTTTCAAATGTTCTAAATTGTAGTCAATTTTACGAATGTGCAAATGGGGTTCCCGTTAAACATGATTGCCCAGCAGGGTTAGTTTTCAACATGAAAAACCATGTTTGCGATTATCCCGACCAAACCACATGTACCACATCGTTGTCTTTACCCAATACTGAAGGACGTGGCATGAGAGGCGAAATTTTTAATGAAGAAAACGTCGCTGATCTTTTGGAAAAAGAAGTTGGATTCCCTGATGAATATGGAGTTAATAATGAAGAGAAAGCCGCATCCGAAGTTAGCAATTAATAATTCTGTATAAAATTGTATATGTAATATCAACTTGCAAACTATGTATCCAAGTTGGTGATTAAAAATAAAAAAATTAAAAGTAAAGTGTGCATAGCCAAGTACATATAACGATTATTACATCTTGAATCTCTGACGCTCTCGGGGTTTCTGATAGATTGAATGCTCTCCTTTATCTGAAGAAAGTTTTTACAACTTTCCAGAAATGTTTCAGAGGTTTCATCAAATCCACTGGCGTAATTACTTAGACTGGGAATGAGGGGGGACACGTAACTCGTAAGCCGGCTCTATGCTGAACATTATTATTATTACATTATTTTGGACTACCTCCATTAGACGGTGGCAGATAGTGCGTTGGTGTCGGTCATTAAGAGTGTGAATATTATTGAATGGTGTAGTTAGGGTTTAGTGCATTTTTGTTTAAAACAATGCTGATTTGTTCTTACGGCTGTAAAAGCAGCAGTGAAAGTAATGAACTAGGAATCACATTTCACAAGTAAAAGGGATTTTACATAGTAAGTTTAAGCAAAGTAAATCTTGTTTAATTTGTTTATTGTTAACATACTACTTAAAATATGAGTCTCTTTGAAACAATAAGATGTGCTTCAAATAGTAAATGCTTAAAGTTATGTTGTTATGGAAGATATTGAATTGGTGAAACATTTTTAAGTCAAAAGATATATAAAAAAACACTTGGTACTGTTTCACAATATATTTAAAGATTTCTCTTACAATTTTTTCGGCTTCTTCACCATTTTCAAAGAGTAGATATTTATCAACTCAGGTGCATATTTCAGGTAACAATATTTATAACAACTTAATCTATTTTAATTTTAAAAGGTTGGAATTTCCAAACTCAATTTGATCATTTGTGATGGGTAGACCCTTTAATAGAGCCATATTTATTTCTGCTATTTCAGGGAAATTAAGCAGTTTACCTTTATTTTGAAAATGAAGAAGTTTTAGATTTTGGGAATCTAGTGAATGGTTAAAATTTATACAATGGTCTGCTATCCCTGTACATTTTTTACTATTCTTTATAGATCTTTCATGTTCTTCAATGCGTTTTTTAAGAGCTCTACCTGTTTGGCCAATATAAAAGGCATCGCAGCTTTTACAATTGATTCGGTACACACCATTTTTATCTAGAATATCTGTTTTTTGTTTATTATTTACTAGTATTTTTCCCAAATTGTTTTTATTGGCGGATATGGGAGACAAGTTTAGCTATTTTAACCTATTGCAAATTTTATCGGATATTTTTGGTATGTTGTTATGGTTAAATTTTTCATTGTATTAGAAATTTACTGACAACAAGGTATATGTCGGAAATATAAATAAGTACATTACAATATTACAACCAAAATGGTAGATACAGTTATAAAAGGTATTAGTCAATTTAAAAAAAGAGAGGAACGTAAAACAATTTCTACTCTTTTTCTCATTATCATAGAAGAAATTTAAAATGATATAGAGAAATATAAGAGCGTAGGTATCAACAGAGGAACTTATAATTAACTTGAAAATTTGGAAATTTTCCACTTGTAGCAAAAGAAGAAAAAATCAAACAAAAATATGATATATCTGTTAAAACACCAAAAGTAGAATTCATATTCAAGAAAAAATACAATTAAGACAATGTTAATCTAAGTGAGCAGTCATAAGTAAGCTCAAGAATTTCAAATGTAAGTAACAAGCTTACAGAAGGAATAGTATAAAATTATCTATATTTCTATTGCCAAAGGAAGTTTCCGTCACTCAACAAAACAGTGTGGTGAAATGGACATGGTCGGTAGGGTCCTAAGTGGCATGCACCGTGTGGTTACGGTAAAAAGTGGCCCTTATAATTAAATTTGTTCAATATTATTCACCACCTTTATGAACAGGTTAGGTTAGGTTGGGTTAGAAATATGATAACAAGTAAATCCAGATGCTTACATCTTATATGAGTCAAGTAATTGACTGTGAATTATAACTGACTCAAATAAATAAATTTATTAGGTAATCAAGTTTGAAAGCTGTAGTCCTCATTATGAAATGCTATATGGGGTTAAGGAAACAAACGATAAAAAATTAAACCTTTTTCTGAAATTTTTGCTGTTGTTAAATTAGGATTCAGAAATAATTTTTGTAATCTGTAAAGTTCCGGTATTTTGAACTATTCCACAATACACGTTCGCTATCAAAAATAACGTTTTATATGAAAAAGCTCATTGTTTTCTATTTGTTAGTGATAATTTTTCGTAACTTGTTATTGTCACCTCAACTGACAGATTTGATTGTGTGTTTTCATTTATCTTTCAAGTGGGAGCAAACAAATTCGAAAATAAAACGAATGTATAAGTGCATCAACTGATTGTCCGTGTCAACTTATTATTAAATTAAATTACATATAAAATTTAAGTAATCACCATCTTACGGCGAGACAGGGTTCTTAAATAATTATATTGATAACTACTAATCATTGATTGACATATCTTGTTTACTTGTTTAGAAATAAATGATTCAACACAAAAAATCAGTTCAAATTGCAATTTACAATATCAGAAATAATATTTTTGGAAATGACTTCATGTGTTTTATATAACAATTATTCAAAAGTACGTACATGTGAATGTTGTACCGGTACTGTAACGACTTTTCTAGTTTAAATTATTTATTTAACGGATATTCATTTACAACTATTTATTTAAAACTTAAATACTAATAGAATACTTAAACACTAATAACAATTCAACAACTTATTTATATGACAAGGAAATGCGTATTTATATTACTCATTCGGAAGCTAACTGTAAACTGCCGTTACTGACCACGTCAACAAGTATTTATAAAGATATGGAATAATCCAGAAAGATCAGGAATGACCTACTAGAATTTATTCGAGCTCCTATTGTGTTCGTTTAACTTATGGCCTTGTTTATTGTCATCAAAGCGCCGACCGACGCCGGTATTCTTTGAACTCCGCTTATCTACTCCCGGATCTCGTCGCCGCTCTCGCACAAATACACGCTCGTTACATTGCCCCTCCTTAAGGGTGATCCGTCCCGGATCACATTCTGCCGTTCCTTCAAAGGATTATGCCGGTACTTGCAATTCTGTCCCCTAAGGCACCCAGTCGTCACATGGAAGTAGAAATCCACCGTCCTTGGCTGTGCGGGATTTCGTTAGGGATTGTTAGAGTATACCGTTATTTCGACGCCGCTCCACCGGAACAGGACCTCCAACATGCTCTGCACCACTCTCCAGTTCAGTCCATCCAACCCACATCCTATTCTTGGCATGGCTAGTCTTGTGGTACACGTGGATAGCTGTTGGTCTCTTAGTTCCACCAACGAATTCCATAACGAGGGTAGGTGGGTTCTTCAGACGACGCCTTCATAGTGACCAGGTAGTAAATGGATCGGTTTCCGTCCACTAGACTTAGCACTTTCTTTTAATCACCAAGTTGGTCCCGTAGCTCTGGCGAGCGACCAAACTTATTCTTGAATACGGTGGCAATACCGCGACCCATCTTGAAGTCTTTGGCCACACAATGAACCAGCGAGTCCGAAGCAGTAAACAAATCCTCGGACCTCTCGGAGGTAACACCGAATCTGGAGTTAGCATACACGCTCGGCGTGGCAATAAACTCGTTATACTGGGGACCCGGAGAACGAGCTTGCATGAGCCTGATCCGTGCTTCTTCGGCCAAACGGTTAAAATGGACAACCTTCGGTGGCTGTCTGATTTGGAAGTGCGTACGCTTCAGCCCATTTAGTGAAGTAGTCCATTGCCAACAGGATATATTTATTGCCACCATCGGTCTCTGGAAACGGTTGTGCGATGTCTATGGCAATTCGTTCGAGTGGACTGCCGACATTGTACTGGCGCATAGGAGCACGCCGTCGTCTTTGTGGTCCCTTGCTGGCTGCACAAGTTGTGCACTTCCTGCACCAGTCTTCAACGTCCATTTTGAAATTGATCCAGTAAAACCGCTCACGCACTCTTCCAAGGGTCTTGTTAACAGCAAAATGTCCCCCCGAAACATCGTCATGGAGGCACTTCAAGACTTCCTTTACCAGGCTCTTCGGTACAAGCAATTGACGTTTGCTCTCAGTACCATTCTGGTTTTCCACTATTCGCTTCAGGAGTCCATCATCATCTTCAGATTTAGCGGCGATCTCTTGCCAGGTCGGTCGTCTGCCTTCATTCCTATATCTTCGGAACAAGTTCAGGACCGGATCAGAACCCTGTTTCGTCTTGATGTTATCAGTAGCGGCGGTGCTCGTAAACCACCTGATCAGCCGGTTCGGCGTGCCCATGGAGCTTCATTCTGACCAGGGCCGGAATTTTGAGTCAGCCGTGTTCCAAGAAATCTGCAAGATATTAGGTATTTACAAAACCCGGAAAACACCGCTGCATCCTCAATCAGACGGCATGGCAGAGCGAATGAATAGGACCATTAACAAGTACTTGTCCAAAGTAGTCTCCATACATCAAAGAGACTGGGATCGCCATCTCTCACTGTTTCTCATTGCATATCGATCATCGATTCATGAGACTACTGAACAAACACTAGCAAAAGTGCTGTTTGGTCGGGAGATGCGGTTGCCATGTGACCTGAAATTTGGCTGCAAACCTGGTAAGGACGTTGCCATAGAAGACTACGTCAGTGATCTCCGCAGAAGACTTGACGATATCCATGAGAAAGTACGTTCCCGGATGCAGATAGCTAGCGACCGGATGAAGGACGCCTACGATATACAGGCCACTGATGGAGTTTTCCAGGAGGGAGACATGGTGTGGTTATACAATCCACAGCCCCGTGAAGGTCTTTCGTTGTCTTAGTTAGTGCTACTAAACCTGGGGCCTCGTGTCCCGGCACCGACGTTTGCCCCGCCGTGTCGTCCCTGATTAGTTTTCCGGAACGCGGGGCACGCGCTCTTGAGTGACCTCTTCGTTCTTGCAAGCGCTTCTTACGTGTTCCAATTTCCCGCAGTTCCAGCATCTTATTGCTCTCGGTTTTTTATTTAGTCTTCGCAGTATCCTGCTAACTATTTCCTCTAGTCTGTCTTCGTATCGACCGTCGGGCTCCTCTCTTAGCTCGCGCACTCGACCTTGCCGTTGCGAAGCCTGTTTAACAACGTCACACTCCAGTGCCCGAGCCAATGTGTCAGCGAGTGTTTTTGGCCTATCTAGTCGAAGTCGCTGTTGTATATCGTCGTTCCTCAACCCATCGATGAAGGAGTCGACAGCCAACTCGTTACAGTACTGTCAGTTCATTCGATGAAGCAATTTTGTTTTTGTAATTTTCATATAAGGGAACTGCTGTTCGATGTAAATTTAGCTTCAAATAATTTGTGTGGTAAGTGAAAAATAGGATGTTGAGAATAGCGTATGGTAGAGAAGAAAATGCTATTTTCTTTCTTTAATTAGGTACATCCCAAAAATAAACTATTTTTTAGACTACAGTTGGGTTATGAGATCGGAGTGGTGGCGATTATAAATGTATGACCACGTCCTGATTGAATGGTGGAACTATCTGTAGTTCATCCAAAGATATAGTGCGGTTATGGCTTAATTGTTCTTTCACTTTTGCTGCACTCTCACCGCAGGTAGTTACACAAATTGATTATCAGGCGAATCTCTTCTGATAAATGCCTCTCTTAAAGATATGTTATGAAAAACCAATCTCTCTCAAATAATTTTACCTAAGACAAACTTCAAACTTTATCGCATGTTGCTGAAATACGAACACTATCCAACTTACCTTCTTACTTGCAATAAGAGGGGGTACTTTAAACCACTATATCTTCAGACGAACTTATACTGATGTGGTTCTGAGATGATTTAACGTTTTAGACGTATGTGGGTACAGCCTATGAGTGGGTTTTCTATGAATACCTGCGTTCCATCTTTAACCTGGAATTAAAACAAAACATATTAATTAATATTTTAAAGTAAATTAGAGTGCACTAAGGCCTTAATGTGTTTATAGAGATGAGCCTATTTTAGTGACGGTAAGCAGTTTCATGGGTTTGATTGGGTGAAAGAAAATTTCGACACAAGTCGATATTTAGGGGTTTGTATAAGAAAGTCGCCAGTCAAAAATTGTCATGTGTGTTCCTATTCGCGAATTATCTAAAATACATTTTTTTGTCGGTAAATTTGACATTCTGTTTTCAGATGGGTACTGAAGTAAAGTGCATCTAAAGTTTTAGTTTTAGCATGGATATCAATCTATAATCTCTCTCTTTTTGTTCTTTTTATGAAAGTATTTCTTTTATTTTGTGTGTTCGTCGAATTCAGATGGAGTTGACGAAAAGTTTTGCATGCACAACTGCCACACGGCGTAATTTGACAACGTTCTTATCGAAATCATTATTACCGGCAAGTTTATATCTCTAAATATGGTAAATAGTTGCGTTTATTGTGAAGTATGATGATGGATCATGTGATGAATCGATCATCCAAAAATGTAAAATGTATAGAGATAGACAACGCTAGAGAGATAATAAAATAAAAAGGGACAAAAAGTAATGATTAATGAACATTTGATAAGGGAAAACAAAAATATTTATATAATATAGCATTTTTAAAATATTATATGTATTTAACAAATTAGGTACATATTTAGATAATAATGTGGTTTACGTTAATCAACTTTTTGTCTACTGTACTTACTCATTTCTTATTAAAAAATATTTGGTAGTGGCGAATCAAATCGTTTCCTCATTTTAACAAAGAAATTACAAATACTCTTCAACAAATTGCGTTAATAATTTTTTTTTCTTCTTTTGATAAATGTTGGTGGAATCATCTTCAAATTGATTCAATTGATTTTTTTCAATGTTTCAATAGTACCTATGAATGTAGAGAAATGGTTTTGGCTTCTATTTGGTGAAAGTTGATATTCATAATAAAAACAAAATAAAACACTGTACTTTCACAAACTGTATATTATTACAACAATTGTTTCGCTAACACAGTGGCTTCTTCAAGTAAATAGTGTTACGATAATAAGGGTTGCTGCAGTATATATACAATGGTGAATAGATACGTTAGAGAGGGGTGAAATACAATAATGAAGAGCGGATTTTTTTTATAAAAAGTTAACAATAAAAGTAAATATAAATAATCCATGAGAATTTTAGGTTTAGTAAGGGTGAAAAATTTACATCCAATTGGTCATTTAATATTAATGGTGATAATTTTTGTTTGTTAATTTCTAATGATTCTAATAACTATAATTTTTGACTATTTTCTAATACATGTAAAATGCTAAGATTATAATCCGGGAATGTTTAGTATCTATTAAGTGGGTAGCATAGTTTGAATCAAGTTTTTGATTTTGGTAAGATCTTGCATGTTCAGATATTCTAGACTTAAAATTCCGGCCAGTTAATCCTATATAAAATTTATCACAAGTTCCACAAGTTAATTTGTAAACACCACTTTTTTGTCCAAGTTTTGGTGTTGGAGTATGAACTATTTAGTACACGTTTTACAACACCGCCAAAGTATTTCCAGTTTTGCTGGTTCAAATAGTGTTTTATATATGTAAGTACTATATGTTTGCTTTTTAAGTTACTGTACTTCAAAGAGAGCAATTTACTATGAAGACCCATTGATTGAAGTGGCAGTGTAGTGTGTTGACTACTTAGCTCATTTAATCACTGTTTGACTTCCCAGAAAAGTTGTTTTCCAAATTGATGGGTTAAATCGTTTTGGGAATTGTTTTTATTATTGTATGTTGCCCATTGTGAAGCCCAATAAGCAATTGTCGTAACCACTCCCATCCCATATCGTATACATAGCAATGCTGTAGACAAATAAGTCATCTGAGAGGTAAAAGGTTTTTTCATTCATAAACCAACGTTACGTTTCGCTTTACAAGTACTAGGTGTAAAATAAATTTTAAAATATAACATTCTTTTTTATATATTTAATTTGATATTGCTGAATAATAGGGTTTATACCTAAACGTTCTATTTATCATTTGAAAAGGCTGTTGGTTTCGAGTGAATGAAGTCATTTGTTTAATGATTGGGTAGACCCATAGGTAATACATAAAGACGATAAGCAGACGACCGGAGAATAAGAAACACATGAGTCAGTCTGTGTTGGTCCGCCTCGAGTGTGGTTGAATTGTGTGTATCAAGAATGATACAGAAATAATAATTGAAGATATAGCATGCTTTCACCCCTGGTGCACTGTTGCCCGGTCAATACGGCCGTGGTTCCTTCGAGTGGGGCTACTCGCAATAGGGGGTGTTGCGGGCTACTCGAATGACATGATTCTGGTGGCGAGGTAGCTTCATGTAAGTGCCTCACATCTGATCATTGAGATGCTAGTTCCTAAGGGAACTGGGCGTCTAGGGAAGCCTTACTTATTTTAGGGAGACTCTAGCTAGTTGTCGAAGAATAAAACACGTACATACAAAACTGGTAATAATGTAATGGTTGCCTGTACAATATTGATGGTTTAGTTGAGCTAGGGGGTAGGCAAGCCCCCCGGTGAGTACATTCATGCTTATTATTGGTTGTCAGTAACTGTTATCTATTTTTGGGTCTACCGGAGTATATGTTTGTCCATATCAAGTGCAGTCAAGATCTGTTGGGGAAAAGAATCCGTGAGATTAGTTATCAACGCCCTGGAAACAAAATGTATGTTTAACATAGGCTTCCTCACGGTTAGATTATAAAACCATAATATGAGAAAGCCTGGTTTTGATTATACATAGTATATATAAGGATACTTTCACCCCTTAAATTGTCTATTTTGTAATCTTTGCTAATTATTTTGGGAAGAAATGAAATTACAAATAAAGCAAACCAATTGCTAAAGTTTCTGAATGTAGGAAGCTGTTATATTTATATTGTTAGCAACAGGTTTCAATGATATCAACGTTATTGGGAGTTGTTTGGGTTATGGATAGCGATACGTCATCGAGTACTGACGAACGGAAGTACTGGAGAGGCCGGAGGGGACACTTGGTGCCGGGACTCCTTGCATTACAGTCGTTATACAGCTGTTCATAGATATACTCCTATATTTGGCTTATTACGCATAAATTTTTATATTTATTAAAGAAGTATATAAATTAGAGCTTACATCAGGAGTGAGATAAAAATTCCCAGTGCTAAGTAAATTGGTGTTTAATAAAAGTGTGTGGCGATTGCACAATGACACGAAATCATAATACGCGAAAATAGTGTAAACCTGGAAAAGCATGGTAGTAAGAAAGGAATAAGAATCAAGTTGCAGTTGACAGACACCGATACCATCTTCGCCGGCCACGGCGTTATCTGGGTATGAACGTACTTGTCGAGGTGGCGAACTCGGTAAAGATTAAGGAGTTCGGGGTTGGTAAAGTAACCCGCAGGTTGACGTGAGTACAGTCATAAATAAATTTATTGCGGAATTTAACTTGAATGATGATTTTTATGAATTTGCGTATATATTTCTATATTTATCAAAGCCTAAATGTTTTATTGGCTTGGGTGGAGTCCTTTCGTGTGACTCATCAAGTAGCAAAGTTTCACCTTGACACTCTCGAGAGTAACAACGAACAAAAGTAACAAGTAAATAGAGACGTATTGATAAAAAAAAATATAACATTGGTTCGTTATCGTAATCTGCGTCCGATGAATTCATCATGGTATACAAGTGTATTATAAACAACAGCGTTATGAAAGAAGGAATATAAAATAATAGCTGGGTACAAACTTTACTCAATTATCTATACCAGATAAATTATTTTAGATTTAAGTTGACAGGGTAGTTTTTATTTGAAAATAAATAAAACAAAACGCAGTCAGATTATACATTGGGGTATATTACGTACGATAACTTATTTGTTGATGTCACATTGGCACTCAGATGTCAAAGTCGGCACATCACGCATTCATTGCCGCTGATGAAGGCAAGAAAATACGTTAGTGTTGATGTCACATTGGCACTCAGATGTCAAAGTCGGCACATCACGCATTCATTGCCGCTGATGAAGGCAAGAAAATACGTTAGTTTTGATGTCACATTGGCACTCAGATGTCAAAGTAGGCACATTACGCATTCGTTGCAGCCAATTAAGGCAAAAATTGTACAACTTGGTGGCCACACTGGCACCTATATGTCAAAATGGGATTCCCCAACTAATTGCCAACCTAGGTCTGTAAAAGCAATCATCATGCATATGAGATTTTGGAAATCTCGATTGGATTGAGAATGCTATTTTGGAGCCGTAACCTGATGTGACAGGATTTGTTGGCTTGTCTCTCTATACTCAACATTGTATCCGGGCTTTTGAATTATTGACTGTATTAAAAAGATTTTGTTTTAGATAAGACAGTATGGCCGAGGCGGTGTTTTCAAATAATACCAGTAATGGTTAAATACATGGCGTTCTGTAATAATCTACATTTCCGAGTGAGGACACTCGGATGGTCAGGAAAGGCCGTGTTAGCAACAGGTTTCAATTATATCAACGTTATTGGGAGTTGTTTGGGTTATGGATAGCGATACGTCATCGAGTACTGACGAACGGAAGTACTGGAGAGGCCGGAGGGGACACTTAGTGCCGGGACTCCTTGCATTACAGTCGTTATACAGCTGTTCTTAGATATATTCCTATATTTGGCTTATTAGGCATAAATTTTTATATTTATTAAAGAAGTATATAAATTAGCTTACAATATTACATTAATGTAAATAGCTCTTCCTAGAAGTAAATAAAAGAAAATTAGTGTATATGATTGCTTAAATTGTTTATTCTACTCCGAATTATTGTTATCTTTAAGTACCCCAGTTCATTTATCAAAAGGTTTACAAAATTTCTAATCTTTCAAAATCGCATTTATTGTTGTATTTGAAATATAGGATATAAACAATTGTCACATGTATATGTTGTCATCAGTAAGTAGAAATTGAAGTGGCTTTGATAAGATCGGGAAATATCAGTATAAATAAGTAAATAAATCAAATCAATAAAAGTTAATCATTTTCTAAGTACTCTCATGTTATTTATATGCATTTTCTTAAATGTTAATGCAATAAATTCGGTTACTTCTTACATAAAGTAAAATTGACCTTTTTCAGCAGACATTTCTCAAGAATTTGGTAGAGTGGTTGCCCTTGTGCGAACTGAAAGATTCTAAAGTAAGAAGTATTGGAATTGCTCTAGATCCTTTTAAATTCGTTCCACAACTGAAACTGAAACAATGAACTGAAGTTTCCGAATGGATTCTGGCATAAACACAATTTTAGGATTGTTCTTGAAAAATCAAAACAAAGCTTATATGAGTTATACTCTTATGACGTAGAACAGTAAAATCCAAAATGTTTTGTTGCCCTATATATAATGATTCTATTTATTTGGTATACATTTATTGAAGCTGATAAGAGGTTTCAAATACTGCTGAAACAGTACAAGTTTTGTTTTTGTTTGCTTATTTGTTTTATGCAACATATCGATAGCTTCGATTATCATTTTATTTAAAAACCATAAAGGCTTAAGCTCCAGCCATCGGTGTGAACCGTTCCCATCGTCAGACAAGGTCTGCGCGCTGATTACGTAGCACTTATGCTGCCTTTGAGCCTACCATGATTGTAGGCTCATGCACAGCATAGGCGGTTACGTAATCAGCGCACAGGCCTTGTCTGATGTTGGTAACGTGAGAACTCCTAAGCGAATTTTAAATATGTAAGACAATTAAAAACAAACATTTTCGCTTTTTAATATTGCTTGCGGTACAATTTACTCTTAAATCAGAAATAAAACACAAGTACAATGTTTACACTTAATTTAATCGAAAACTCGACAATTGTTTCGGGCATTGCCCATTATCAAGAGTATAATTACTAAAGAATAAGTATAACAAACAGTGTATATATAGGTACATCTATAATGTGCTGAGTAGGAGAGGGGATGTTGTCTGTCCTAATTCTAATTGATTGTTGACAATATTTATTTTGTTGTGAAGGCTTTTCTTTATCTCTAGATTTTCTAACATCGATAATTTCTTACTTTTTGTTATATTAGAATGTAAAATTTTTGTATTCTTGACATCTATATTATGTTTATACAAAGTGCAATGCTCTGAAATTCCAGTATTCAAATTATTTTTATTTATGCTATTTAAATGTTCTTTTATCCTAGTTGAAAAAGCTCTACCCGTTTGACCAATATATGTTGCGTCACAAGAGTCACAAGTTAATTGATAAACTCCACTTTTTTCTAAGGGAGTTGTTTTCTTTTTATTATTTACTAATATTGTTCTTAAAGTGAATTTATTATTTTCAACCACAGTAAAACCTAAATTTTGTAATTTGTGTTTATACTTATTGCTAATAGATTTTATAAAATGTAAAGAAACAAAGTTCTTATTAGAATTAATACTAAAATCGTCATGATATAATAATTTTCTTACTGACTTTTGTTTTTTTTGTGAGAATTAATTTGTCAACTAAATTATCATTATACACTCAATCAATTGTCGTAATCAATTTCTTTGGAGATATTGCTCTAGAGAATTGATGATTTGGGAGTAAACATTTGACAATTATTTTGGTTTAGAGCTGTTTGAGGATAACCGTTTCTATGATTTTGCTAATGGTTCTTAGGAGGCCTATTGGTTTGCAGCTGGTTGGAATGTCTGGAGGTTTGGGTGGTTTAAATATCACTACTAAATTTTGAAACGCAGATTTCGGTTAAATGTTGGGAGTTATTTTAGTGCCCTGAATGTGACGTTTTCTAGTTCGGGTGACTTCTTATTTTTATTTCGTTTAATGATTTCAGCTGGAAGTGTTCTGGATTTCTGTTTATTATTTGTTAAACCATACTATTGATGTAGGTATGTTTCATAATTGATTGGTTTTAAGGTGTCGTCCAGTGTGTTTGGTTTGAATTGAACATTGTCTGAAAGAAGTTAAACTTTTTCTCCATTTGTGATTGTTTCCGAGTAGTTTGAAGTGAGTGGACCGATATATTCTTACGGAAAATCATAGGCATCAATGCAATTATGATTTAAGGTAGTAGGTAGTCTTAGATCTACTCCAGCGAGAACCTCATGTAGTGGGAATTCGAAACTCGGATTAGCAGAAAGCGATGTACTTTTTCAAAACAGATCGTTAGACTCTCTTTAATTGGCGAGTATGCTTATTTTGGTCAATTTGAAAATTTTGCAGAATGCGTTTTTGGATTTAAATTTTCGACGCTTATCACTGATTTATTAAGTAATCCTTTGAAATGGAAGTCTGTAGTTTATTATCAAGTTGTCTGATATAAATCAAGCATTATCTAATTAGTGAACAGCAGTTAACCTACCGAAGAGTGTGTTACGTATGACTCTACGTTTGGTATCTGACAATGAGATTAGGAAAAACACCAAGTAGATGCCTATGCAAAAACTTTTTTTTTTATAACCACACCTAGTTAATTTTATCAACTTTTTATAACATACCTACGATAAATTCTTTATAAATAAAAATTAATCAAAATTAGTACTTTGTATTCTCTCTTTTGCAAAATCATGATATTAGAGCAATTCAAGTAGTGATTAGAACGAAAAAGGAAAAAGTCAGGAAAAAATGGTTTCAAGACAAGAAGTTCCAAGAACAATGTTGCGCAGGATGATCTAGAAGAGAGGAATGACATTTAGTAGGCTAAGCTTATTATAGTATACGGATAAATAACAGTTACAGGTTGAAGAACACTTGATAATGGTTTAAAAGAAAACGCAGAAAACTTTTCAAAATTTTAAAGTAATTATTCGTTTATGTTTATAAGTTTATTAGCTCCGTATACACGTTCGATGTTGTATATTTCTTAAATATACAAGGTAGCCCATTTTAAACGAACCGCAAATAACTTCCAAGACAAGATCAAAAAAGTGTTGTAGTAAAATGTGTACAATGTTATAAGGGAAATCGAATGGCAATCTTCAATAACCATATTACAAAAATTTAAACTTATTTCAAAATTTCGTTGATTTTTTAAACGGAAATATTAAGTATTTATGTTTTAGTACAGTTTCTAAAAACGCGTGGATCAAAAAACATTTTACTGTAAAAAGTAAAAAAGTTTTCAATTTTTGGCACGGTAGATCAAGTACCTAGTAACCTTAAATTTTATTTATGGTTCAAAAGTCGAGGTCAATTTGCGGTCAAAAAATTGATAAATCATATTTATATAGGAATCGAAGAAATATTATAAAAATTAATACTTCATTGAACAAACCAAGCTCATTAATAAAACACATCATTGGCATTATTTGGTGTACTTGTTTTTGTAGAATCTTAAAGTGCCGTAGATATGTAGCTTTACTAAAATTTAGATGGTTCACACAATTTTATGGAATAGGCAATACTGCAATAAAATAAATTTAATTTAAACAATTATTTGGGCTTAAGGCACATACAGTATGATTTTGTTGCGATCAGTTATATATAATCCAAAAATCTTCTAGACTATTCTAGAAACTGACGCAATAAAAACAAAGCACTTTCGTCATAAGTTTATACCTAAGTATATGCTGTAATTATCTCCGATATCAAATGTAAATTGTTCAAGTACAGTTACTATTCGGTAAGTTAAAGGACTAGTTAATCATTACTTAGAATTAATCCTATCAAATGAATAACAGTATTTTAAAATAATCGATTAAGCAGCTGACAACGAGCTGATATAATTACTATTTTTAACAGTGGAATTAGGTGCTATACAGGGTGTCCTACCTAAGACGCGGTAGTCGATACACCGAATACCACTTCTGTTTGAATTTTGAAAATTTCGATAGTAACGTTATTGGGTATGCTCGCCTCAATTAAGTTCTCATCTATGTAACAATTAAAGTCAACTTTGTTATTTTAAATGGAAACTGAAACCCAAGCTATAAAAAATCATAACTCCCACAAAATATGACCTACGGTACTGGAATTATTACCAGTTAAAGCTAAATCTCAAAGCTAACGCCCTAACAATAATGAGCTGAAAAATGTATACAATGCGTTCAGAAAAAAGTCTAAAGATTAACATCTTCAAACACAAATAACTTTGTTGTCTTTCAAATGGCACCTATCAAATTTTATTATTTCATTTGATTCCCTTCTTTTATCCCCTTTTGATCTATATGGATATTTTCTATTTAATAGAAATAAAGAACATGTATCTAATTGGTATACCTTTGTTAATATTTCTATCTAAAAAAGGAAAAAAAAAGTTATAACAGCAAAGCCAAACCACTTTAATATCAAAAATAGGAAATATCTGCAAAAACTCATTCAATCTATTAATATTAAAACCTTATAACATTCGACAATAAAGTTTTTTGTAGAAATTTCGGTTAAAATGTGATTGAATATTAAAACAATATATTGGGATCATGTTCACCTCCAATAATTCTTGAAAGAATTGTATCAAAAAAGGATTAGATGGTACACAGCAACATCGTGAACGTTTTCAATTTCTTTCGATTAAAAGAACGTTAGAAAAAATAAATAAAAGGTGAAAATATTGTTTTTGAGGGTGTAGGGCCCAAAAAATGTATTCAACGAATAAAGGCATTTTCAAAACGATAAAAGCAAAAACAAAAGAGAAATGCGTTTCCTTTTCTAAAATCGAGGATGATGCAAACTTGAAAATTCTTCTTACTAATAATTAAGTCAATTTCAGTCAATAAATTTGTCGAGTAGTACGTTTGATAAAGATCTGATTTGTCACATAGGTATATAAGCAACTGCATTTGCGCTTTTGTATGTTTGATTTATTGCATGCAAAGTGAATACAACTCAAACTGCAAAATGAAAGGTAAGAGCAATTTCTTGACCCATTGTCTTAAAATTTGTCTGGGTCGTTGTTTTTTAAACTAAACAAACTTAAAATGCGTTACTGAATAGTTTATTATAAATTAGATTATTTTGTTACTAATTCTCGAAAACAGGGAAGTCCATTTCTTTTGTTTTAAAATTTTCTCTGAGTCATGTAGGTATCTTATACAGTAATTGTCTAACAATTACAATTATTTACTGAAGGAGGGAACCACAAAAGATGCTAATTTTGGAAAATACATTTGACGAAAAACTGTGAAAATAGTATAGGCACAATGCTTAGTCTTGTTTTTTCTTTTTGTTAAGTAAAGACATTTATGATCTCCGCATTATGTAGTTGAAATCGGTTTTCAACTCTCTTTTAATGACACTGCATTTTAATCCTATTGTTTTAGTTGCAATTATTCTCTCGTTCCTCTGCGCTATCGCAACTGCCTCTCCTAACCGTAAGTTGTTCTTTGATACATAAGACAAAATAACATTTAGAAATATTATTAAAATTAAAAATTATTTAATTTCTTTCCATCAATAAGCGTTTGCGGTAGATATAGCTACAGACAAGCTACTTTCCCAAATAGACAAGACTGCAGTAAATACTACCAGTGCAGCCGTGGACAACTAATTTCTAGACAATGCAGGGATGGTCTCCTCTATAATTCCAGATATGCACGTTGTGTTCTTCCCCAAGACTCTGGTTGTAAAGACTACCAAAGATACATCAATCAAAGAAACGAAGGTAAGGTAAATTAAATTGAGTATGAAAAATATGACGACCAATTTTCAATTGAAAATTATGTACCTAAATTTAAATGAAGTGAACTATTCAGTCACTTAAATGGAGAATGTATGTGTACATACGTAGATTCGTATGTGGCGCAAAGTTCAGCTATCTTCAATGCAAGTTATTTATGCATTTCAATATAAGAAAATATACTCTGATATGAATTGCTAATAAAGTTGAGTTTTAATTGTTTATTTACACCACCGAAAATACGCACACCGAACAATATATACACAAACTAATACTATACAATAAAACTAACAGATATATATATACAGGTGAATTAAGTACAGAGAGAAAAAAAAAATGGAACTTGAAGAAGATAAAAAAAATTGATATGAATATATATACAATATGAGCTAAGGTGGCTAGAGCTCTCTCTTCCTTGCCGTGGGTCGGTGGAATATCAGAGGTAGCCGATAGCGTTACTACAAAAGGCACAAAGGGTCGAAGGTGGTAAGATCTCTCCCTTCCTTGCCGTGGGTCGGTGGAATATCAGAGATGGCTAGTACTGGGCGAGTTTCGGCTATTTATACAAATCCCAGTACTAAGCAAGGGTTGGGAAAAAGAGGGGTTGGAAGTGGGGTAGTGAGAGAAGGGCAAAATAAACAAAAAAAAAACGATTTTGTTTTTAAAGTTAATTTCGCGGTGAAAATTGAAAAAGTAGATAGCGGCAAAGGGCAGAGCAGGCATGAAAACGTAGGGTTACAAAAAAGAACCGTAGTTTTAAGGTAAAAACTAACAGAATTAGGAAATAAAACAAAAATAGTGAAGAAGAGAATAAGAACAGAATAGTTAGAGAGAAATACTACAATCAATACGAGCGAGAAAAAAAAAAAGAAAAATAAAGGAAGAAATTATTGAGAGAAAAAAAAAATTAAAATAAATACGTGAAAAATTAAAATAGATAGAAGATAGTGGTGTGTATGAGTTTGGTTGTCGCAAGTGGTAGGAACCGGTATTTGGACGAGGTAAATTAGGGGTGGTGACGTCAGGAAAAAACCCACGGCTAGTTGTCGATCTTCCTAGAATGGATCGGTGTTGGTGTTTACCGAATAATATTTCGATACAATGCTAGTGTATTATATCAACTGTATAATTTACAGCAGTTACATATCATGATTGATAAGCAGAAATGCATTTAATGAATAGGTTTTATTAAAGTCCGTTATGTTTAAATTTTCAGAGTATTGTCAAACATTCGGTGATGGAGCTCTATTTTCAAATGTTCTAAATTGTAATAAATTTTACGAATGTGCAAATGGGGTTCCCGTTCAACTTGATTGCCCAGCAGGGTTAGTTTTCAACATGAATAACCACGTTTGTGATTATCCCAACCAAACGGCATGTGCCAGATTGTTGTCATTACCCAATACTGAACGCCGTGGCATGAGAGACGAAATTGTTAATGAAGAAGGCGTCGCTGATCTTTTGGAAGAAGTTGGATTCCCTGATGAATATGGAGTGGATAATGAAGAGAAAGCCGCATCCGAAGTTAGCAATTAATTATTCTGTGTAAAATGTGTATGTAATATCAACTTGCAAACTTTGTATCCAAATTGGTGATTAAAAATAAAAAAATTAAAAGTAAAGTGTGCATAGCCAAGTATAACGATTATTACATCTTGAATTTCTGACGCTCTTGGGATTTCTGATAGACTATCCAGAAAAGTTTCAGAGGTTTCATCAAATCCACTGGCGTAAATACTTAGTAGACTGGGAATGAGGGGGACACTAACTTGTAAGCCGGCTCTACATCGAACATTATTACATTATTTCATATTGCCTCCATTAAACGGTGGCAGATAGTGCGATGGTGTCGGTCATTAAGAGTGTGAATATTATTGAATGGTGGTTAGGTTTTAGTTAATTTTTGTGTTTAAAACAATGGTGATTTTTTCCTACTACTGTAAAAGCAGCAGTGAAAGGAATGAACTAGGAATCACATTTCACAAATAAAAAGGATTTTACATGTAAGGTTAAGCAAAGTAAATCGCGTTTAATTTGTTCATATGTTACGATTCACGTACAAGAATCATTAATGCGTAACTTCT
This sequence comes from Agrilus cyanescens, assembly GCA_947389935.1. Lineage (NCBI taxonomy): Eukaryota > Metazoa > Arthropoda > Insecta > Coleoptera > Buprestidae > Agrilus > Agrilus cyanescens. Next base: position 22,677,977 of record OX376709.1, read on the forward strand.
TTTTTTGCTGGTATGGTTTACTGATAGTGTAATAAACAATAAATACTTTCAAAGTTGTAAAAGGCATGTGGTTACCACAATATTACCATGAGCGGCGTCACCTTTGGTTATAGAAGCCTAAGAAATAAAATTAATTATTTTATAAAAATCCACCTTAAAGTTCATTTCCGCCACATCATGTTAATTTACGTTAATGATGCATTTGATTTCATTGAACATGTATTTTCCTTGACATAAAGTAAATAATATTTCCCTTAATAACGTATGACGCAAAACAACAGTTTACTTTATCAAATAAGTGACTAATACTATGTGTGGAATTAATTGTACGAATAATGGTAACAAAACTAACTTCCTTTTAACATTGTATGTTGCGCTACTGAGCGCTGACTGCTGGTTCCATCGTGTAACAATTTGCAGTCGACGATTATGCGTCCCCTCTCTTTCACAGTCTAAGCGTAAATATGTACGATTTGACTCACTTACTTTTCCAGCAATTACCATTAAGTTTCGCATTGAGTGTTAATCTTCGTGCACAATTTAGTAAAACATAATAAAGAGATTGCGATACAGTTATTCGCAGTTGTCTAGTAATCACTTAAGGTTTCTCGAAGACTCCAAATCTAGTTGCTAATGCTTTCGCCAGACACTGCCCATAACTATTAGCCTGCATGAAAGGTTGTCTATATCCGTCACACTACCACTCTTATAGCACTGATTGTCCTGATCAGTTTCTTTTGGAGTAAGTATTTCTACTTACAGAATGCCTTGTAAAACATCCAACACTTCTCTTTGTAGTGCTATTATCAGAGCAGTGGCTCTTTCTACTTCATCCCATTTACACACTCTGGTGACAGCTTCAAACTATTTCAGGTAGACAAACTAGCAAATCCTTCCATGAAATGTTTCATTTCTTCTTGGCCTGCTTTCATTGCTGCCTTCAATTCATCCTGACCAGACTTCATTTCCATCTGAGCAGGCTTCATTTTTTCTTGGCCTGATTTCATTTCGGTCTTCATTTCATCTGATTTCTTTGAGCATTTCCTTAAATACCTTCGTTCATACCTCTATGTTCGCTGAGTGGTACCTGAGATATGACTTTGGTGATTTTCTACTGCTTAAGTGCTTTCCAGTGATTTGTCACATTTGGAGTGTTCCATGGAATTCTTCCTTCGGTCGTCGCGGGGCTGTCCAATGATGAATCACACTTGGGTATTCTTCTTGTATTTCGTTTCTGACAATATGCGGTTTGTAGGGATTTCTTCTCTTCACAGTCCACAATACCGCTCCTAACACCAATATTATGACTTTATCCAATGATTAATTTTTTAAAGCCAGAAATTTTTCAAACACTATTGCAATTTAACAATAACTAAACAACAATATCACTAAACAATAACTCTTTTACAATTCAATTTACTACTTAAAATTATTAACTCTCACTATATCGCTCTTGCGTTGTCTAGTAACCACCAAAAGCTTCTCGAAAGCTCCATTCTGTTGCTGGAGATTTCGACAGACTGTCTGTAGCTTTGCGCGCGTGTATGAATAGTTGCCTAATCCGTTACAATATGTATGTGTTCTCTGAAGTTTGTCAACCGAAATTTAACGTCTAGATGCGCCCAGAAAGTCCCGTCCTAAGAAGGTAGGTACAACGTTGGAAGGGACAGGCACTCTAGCTATTTCCTTCAAGTATGCCTATAAAATATGAAGGTATCGGTATACAGATAGAGAAGTGGCACGTGATTGGTTGTCGGTTAAATAGTGCAGCCCTTTGAACTTTATACATCTGACCGAATTCAAGTCTCGGTTGAAAATTTTTATTGTACTGTACTGTAATATAAACCCATAAACTTGCTTTGATTTTATCAATTGTGAAAACTAAACTAAATGTTTTTCTAGAGAGAAACTAGGGCTCGGGCTTGTACACCGTCGCCCATAGCAACTATTTAGCCCTGACATTTCGTCAGAAACTGCGGCTGACATCTTCAGTGGATTGGTGTTAACGAGAGCGAAGATTGTATCTACAAGTCTCGACACCGATTGAGTGGAGAGCAGGCTGCGTGGTGATCCCTCCGGGGGGCGGTGGACGTGCCGCAGACGGAGGAATGTTTTAGATTGGTTCTCAGGTGGATTCGTTGCCTTCTGCGTTGTTATCTTCAGGGCTGGATGCCATACTTTAATCAAATGAAGTCCTTCTTTTCTGTTAAAATTCATAGTGTTTGTGAATTTCGATGGCTTTTCTATGCAAGATATGTGAGATTAGAAAGAGCGGCTCAGATAGACAAAATTTGAGGACATTTTGGATTCGAGTATTAATGTTCTGGAGAGCCGAATTGATGAAATTGAATAGTGAAAATCAGTACTTATGAGAACTGACGATTCCGGAAAAAGGCCAGAAAAATTTACACCTCTAGCATTTGATAGAATGATTACTCCAAAACAAGCCATATGACTGATGTCTAAATATGAGGCACGGCGACAAAGATCTACAGCAGGTAGAACAGGCAAAATTGAAGAGGCGTCCAACGAATTAACGATATCCTTCAACAATTTGAGTCTGACGTGGAATACCTCGTACGGTTAGCGTACTCCTTCTTCCTCTGTACGTATGGGACACCGATATATAACAATTAGTACTCAGATTAGTACGTCATAAGACTCCAAGCGAAGCACCGTTATATGCCTTATAATTTAAAGCGGCGAATCATGCTTCTGAGGGCTATGTACGGGTACCACAAGTGGAAATCGACGTCGGAGCAGTTCTCGTAAAACAAGAAATAGAATTATATTTTAGCATTTCTGCAACCCGAATCGGTGAATAACAGATACCGATGTTAAATTATAAGACGAAGCTAGCTGTCTTTAAGCTGTTCGTGGAAGAAGATACAGTACTATAGAAAGCCTAGTAGGAGCTGAATGGTGTAAAGACTGTAGCAATTCAATGTGATGCCACCTACTGAAACTGAACTCAAGCCCTAAGTAATGTATCTTATTTAATAGAGATGTCATAACATCAGAAGGAATAAAGACCGATTCTGACAAAATCAATAATGTACGAGGTGGGCGTACTACGAAAGATCGGCATTATGATAAGAAGCATGCTGGGATTTCGTTCCTACTGTCGAACGTTTCTACGAGGATTCACTAACGCTGGTAATATAGGAGTGGGTGGTGTACTGTCCCAAATCCACAACGAAAACGGAAAGATAATCGCATACTTTAGTGAAACACATAATGAAACATTTCCATAAGTAACTCTCCGGAGGGAAGCTCCTATTAATAGGGAGCATGTCTCAATGAAGTGGTAATTGGAATTCAAGAACCCAGAGAAACATATTTTACACTGGTAACAACGATGGAAAGCATCCGGAGTTAGAAGACCGCCGTGGGCAGATGTAAGTCATCTATACATCCAGCAACTAAACGTTACTGGGACGAGTAAAATTCTCTTTCCGTAGCTCAAGGTATTCCAAAAAGAAATTGGGAAAGTCTAGACGGTACGAGAAGCAAACTTAATGTGGTTCTTCTGAAAAACGGAGTTCCAAAAATCCTGGAAGTTAATCATGGAGGAGGGCATTTCAGCGTTGCAAAGACTATGGGAAAGCCATATTATTGTCTACGAAGTAGAAGCGACGCAGAATGCTGGTGCAAGAAATGTCCGACATGAGTCGTCAGCAAGGGACCGAAGCCGAGAAGTCGTTGGCGAATGCAGCGCCATTTGAGAGAATCGCAGTTGACCTAGCTGGACCATTCCAACGACAGATCTCCGGTAGTAGATAAATCTTGGATGTCGTGGATTATTTTAGCAAGTGCGAACAATTAAATCAGGAGGCACACACCATGTAATAGTGTTAATTTAATTGCTGGAAATATGTAGTAATAGTGTGTTCAAAGTGTTGAATAAAAAGTGTCGAACGCCAAAGTAAGAGAAGTATTTGTGAATGCGACACTATCCTACGGGAGGTGGTTGAGGTGCTTTAGTTCTTTTAGTGTGGGGCGCCAGAGAAGTGATTATTACTAGACTGCGCCTTAAAACTTAAAAGTGGTGCAAAGATATTATGCAACCCAACTTACTAAAGGTAGGCATAATCCTCAGGCCGCCGGTAATATCATTAAAGGGAGACAGGTTATATCAGCGCCTATTTTCGGCTTCGATTATAGGCGCCAAAAATATTTTTTAGGAACTCATAAAATACGCCAATATAAGCTTAAAATCTGCAATTTGAGCCAGTTTCTGTCGAAAAAAATCCGTTATACAAGAAGTTGTTGGACAAAAGTCAGTATATGGTAAATGCCTAGAATTGACAAAGTATGTAAAAATATATAGGGTATTCTTTTTAAAAAAACATGATGTATTTATTTTCTGAAATTTGCGGCATGTGTTTGTTTTTTCTGTTGTCGCCAAAAGGTAGTACGTAAAACAATTTATAATTTTTGTAAGATTTTTTCTAACTAAATACATAGTATTAATTACAAATTAATTCCAATGCAATATCGGCGCCAGTTTTCAATCAACAAATTTCAACCTGCTTTTACTCTACCTATACAAGCGTATTGATTGATATGAAGATATCAATTATCCGCACTTATAGGCATGTTCGAACCTTTAAAATTCATACCCCGCCAGATTTGGTCACTTGTGCTTATCCTTAGCTCTGAGCCAGAGACGTCGCAAGTGCATCCCACACTTCTGTTGTTACATTAGAGACATTAATTTGATTCTTAGGTATTACTTATTAGTTACCGTTTAGATAATAAGTATTGTGCGTTCACGAAAATGGTGCGTTCTTGTTGCGTTTACGGTTGCAGTGAACAAACATCCAAATTATCAGGTATTTCTTTTCATAAGAAATTGTTTTAAAGTGGGAACCTTCGCATGAAAAATACCCATGCAATATGTTGAAGATTCCCTATGGATTCCGATTTGAGAAAGAAATGGATCGTAGCCATTAGACGTGAAAATTTCACACCATCCAAGCAACCAGTTGTCTGTAGCAAATATTTCCTAGATAGTTATTTTTTATTTTAACTGGTAAAGAAATACTATACAATAACGCTGTGCCCACCGTATTTGATATTCCAAAGCATTTGATAAAAAGAAGAGTACAACGACGAACAAAACGCAGCGCTTAATCTCAATAGTATTTACCAGATACACACGTTAAATTGATTGTGTTTTAATTTTTCCGTACTATTTGTGAATTAAATTCCTTTTCGATACCTTTATCTAAGCTGTTCTAGTAATAAATATCATTATTTATCAGTACCAACTATTCTATCCGAATCGTACGCATATCCCGCCGTGTGTGCTGGGCGCTTTCTGCCTACCTTGGGTACGGTTGGTTGTCTATCATCATTGCACCACTTTTATTATACACGCGCTATACGGTAGGCGCAGTCTAGTAATAATCACGTCTCTGGTGGGGGGCACATTTGGCCTCTTGTGGAATATAATCATTAGATTGACGAGCTTAGTTTATATCGCAGAGCTCTTGTTGTTTTCCATAGTATGCGTCAGGAGTAGTAAATAAAGGTCTTCGTATCGGCTCGCTTTCGCCGCGGATCATGATTAACATCCTGAATTTCAGGCAGTGATGGATACCAACGGCGAGGTGACTCCGGGGAACTGAGTCGTTGAGATTGAGGTATTAGTTACTAGTATTCGAGGCTAGTTCCGCAGACAGACCACACATCGTTTACTCATAAAACTGAAATATCCCTCAGCTGATTCCACTTTACTTGGGTAAAGGCCGGGATCTCTGTATAGAAGTGCGGTAGAGGATCCTCGAAACTAGCCTCAACCGTCAATCATCACAGCTGGCTAAGGTTTCTCAACTGACATGAGTATCACTGGCTACGAATATCCGACCAATAATATAAGTTGGTAGTACAGGAAGTGAGCAGCTTATCCGCTCGGGTACCAAACCTGCTTAACCTGGTAGGCATTAGATAGGTCCCGCCGTCCCACTCGCACTAGAGAGTTCTGATAGTCTTGCAAACCTGGTAATAGTTGATTTCAGTCAGTGATTGAGCGCATTTCAATCTCCGCGCTCTTGGGGACAGTGGTGAATAAATAAAGGCAGGGATCACCACGGTGACGACGTGTAACTTTGACCAAAGTATGTTTCGAATCAGGATGAATAATCGGTGCCAGGTTCCTTAAACCGTGCCCGTCATATTCGTGTAATCTAGTGTAATAAAAACGGGAATTTAGAACTTCTGAACTTTGAATTCCCCCCATAGAATAGCTGTCACGTAGATGACATGCTTTTGAGTAATAAAACTCGCGCATGATCAATTTTACCCCAAAGTGCCGATTATCTATACTCTATAGTGATTTCTATCGTTTGCAAGACTGGTCCTTGAAATGGATATTATTTATTGTATACAGAAGAGTTATCGGCGGAGTAGTTAGAGCATGCTGCAAGACTATTATGCTACTTTTAATGTATGCGATTGCAAGGTGCGTTATTCCTCATTCTACTTCTTTTACTTATGAGTTATGGCTTATAAGATTATATTATTAACTATAGCTTTATTAATTAAATAATAACAATCAACAAAAGGGTAAATGCTTTTGAAAAATTCGTTGTGATGATTAGGGGTGAGTCTCTTTGAAGTAACAAGAAGTGCTGCAAATAGTAAATACTGAAAATTATGTTGTTATGGTTAAATCTTCCATTCTATTAGAAATTTACTGACGAGAAGGTATATGTCGGATATATAAATAAGTACATTACAATATTACAACCAAAATGGTAGATGCAGTTATTAAAGATATTAGTCAATTTAAAAAATGAGAGGTACGTAAAACAATTTCTACTCTCTTTCTCATTATCATAGAAGAAATTGAAAATGATATAGAGAGATATAAGAGCGTAGGTATCTACAGAGGCACTTAAATAACTTGAAAATTTGGAATTTTTTGAGTTGTAGCAAAGGAAGAGATAGGTACTCAATGAAAAAGTCAAACAAAAATATGATATATCTGTGAATACATCAAAAGTCGGATTCATATTCAAGAAAAAATACAATACAATTAAGACAATGTTAATCTAAGTGAGCAGTCATCAGTAAGCTCAAGAATTTCAATTGTAAGCAACATTGCCAAAAGAAGTTTCCGTCATTTAACAAAACCTTAGACTAGGAGAGAGAGGGGACAGGTAATAGTCGACTGCAAATTGAGGACGATTGGGATCGCGAGACAGCGCTCGGTATCGCAACATAAAATGTTAAGAGGGAATTAGTTTTGTTACCATTATTCGTACTATTATCATTCCATACAGAGTATCAATTGTTTATTTGATAAAATAAACAATTATTAAGAACTGTTGTTTTGCGTCACAGGTTACTAAGAAAAATGTTATTTATTTTATGTCAAAGAGAATACATGTTCGATGAAATTAAATGCAAAGAATTATTTTATTAACGTTAATTAAGACGAATTTTATTAATTAACTAATTTTACTTCTTTAGATTTTTATAACTAAAAGTGACGCCGCCTATGGTTATATTATGGTAAACAAATGCTTCTTAAAACATTAAAAGTATTTTTTGTTTCTTACACTATCAGTAAACCATTCCAACAAAAAAAATATAATGCATTAATGATTACTGTACGTAAATCATAACATATTTTAAGTAGCATGTAAACAATAAACAAATTAAACACGATTTTCTTTGCTTAACCTTACTACGTAAAATTCTTTTTACTTGTGAAATGTGATTTCTTGTTCATTTCTTTCACTGCGGCTTTTACGGCCGTAAGAAGAACAAATCACCATTGTTTCAAACAAAAATCCACTAAAACCTAACCACACTATTTAATTATATTGACACTTTTACACAACGCTGTCAACGCACTGTTTGGGATCAGTAAATGGAGTCGGTACCATGTCGGTACCAAAATTATGCGTCAATTTTCGACGTACAGTCGGCATACGAGTTATGTGTCCCCTCTCTTTCCTAGTCTAAGAACAAAACAGTGTGGTGAAATGGACATGGTCAGTAGGTACCTAAGTGGCCTGCACCGTGAGGTTACGGTAAAAAGTGGCCCTTATAGTTAAATTTGTTCAATATTATCCACCACCAGTTTGGACAGGTTCAACCAGTAGTTTAGAAATATGATAACAAGTAAATCCAGATGCTTACATCTTATATGAGCCAAGTAATTGACTCTAAATTATAACTGACTAAAATAAATAAATTCATTAGGTAATCAAGTTTGAAAGCTGTAGTTCCCATTACGAAATGCTATGTGGGGTTAAGGAAATAAACGATACAAAATTAAACCTTTTTCTGAAATTTTTGCTATTGTTAAATTACGACTCAGAAATAATTTCTGTAATCTGTAAAATTCCGATATTTTAAACTATTCCACAATACATGTTAGTTATCAAAAACAACGTTTTATATGAAAAAACTCATTGTTTTCTGTTTGTTCTTGATAATTTTTCGTAACTTGTTATTGTCACCTCAACTGACAGATTTGATTGTGTGTTTTCATTTATCTTTCAAGTGGGAGCAAACAAATTCGAAAATAAAACGAATGTATAAGTGCATCAACTGATTGTCCGTGTGTCTTAGAGTATACCTAATCTAAACTCATAGGATGTTGACAGATTTAGCCGAAAATATGGCTGTGTTCTTCCTATCAACAATGAAAACTATCATTTAAAAGAAGGAGCAGTTTTAGATCAGGAACCAAAACATAGGACATTATTGTTTTTGCTGCTTACCTTAAATAGGTCTTCTAGTTGGGATTAAGATACCTATAAACGAATTTATTTATTTACTACAAAATTGTAAAATTTGGAAAGATTTTGAAACGCGAATCTACTATTTCTCTGGGGTTACTATACCGTACAACATCACCGCGTATAGTGTATGGTAGAGAACAAAATGCTATTTTCTTTCTTTAATTAGGTACCTACATCCCAAAAATATGACTACTTTTTAGACTACAGTTGGGTTATGAGATCGGAGTGGTGGCGATTAATAAATGTATAACCACGTCTTGATTGAATGGTGGAACTATGTATAGTTCATCCAAAGATATAGTTCTCTAATATTTGTTTATTTAACGGGTGGTTTTTATCTGATAATAATTCTATTTAATTGAATCGCAGGTATTTTTGTCTCTTCGTCTCAATATTCCTTTTAGTTCGTACCTACTTCCAAATTTCTATTATTTTTCTGATTTTATTTGAAATGAGAATAGGATTGAATAAATTCTTTTAAAATATTCTATGATTTTATTTATTGTCTCTTTTGAATTGCATTGCTACCATTGTTCTATGTTACCCTTCAGTTTTAATGTATTTTATCCTGTTTGATTGCGATTATCTTGTGTCATTAATTTTAAGATTCAATTGTCTAATTCGAGTTCCTATTGGACCATGTACAACTCCTCACTAATTCATGTACTGCTTCCTGGTACTAGGTAGGTGTATGACAAGCACTGTAATTTGGTTTATTAAATCATTATAGCCTGATAAGGTTTGATTACCTGTTTTAGAATGGGTTCATTCTAACTTTGGTATATTTACCTATAAAATTACGTAAACGTAGATGTTGACTAAACCGGCCTAAAGCTGTAGGCGGCAGGGGTTTAGAAGGATCTACCTACGGTTTACGCTCCTATGATTAATTCAGGTGAACGTGTATTGCTGTATTAAATCAATTTGGCGGTATCTATTCTTTCAGCTGAAGGTATCCTTTTTGGTTTGATCTTTGAACCACTAACACTGCTTGAGCATCTCAAGGTTTTGCCTTGGTAACAGATGTGTTTAAAAAGATTGAAATTGAGATCGATTGATTTGATATTTGTCTAAATTAAGGCGAAGCTCTTAATTGAAGAACTCTTGATCAGAGAGAGGGAAGTCGAGTAAGTTGATATACTCTGCTGTTCTGAACTGTCATAAAATAGAGGCGACGTCCACTGAAAGTATCGTGTCTCGAAATAGCTAAATTTTTCTTTCACTTTTGCTGTACTCTCACCGCAGGTAGTTATAGAAATTGCTTGTCAGGCGAATCTCTTCTGATAAATGCCTCCGTTAAAGATATGTTATGGAATAACAACCTCTCTCAAATAAGTTTACCTAAGACAAACTTTTCCGCTTGTTGCTGAAATACGAACACTATCCAAGTTAGCTTCTTTCTTGAAATAAGAGGGGGTACTTTAAACCACTATATCTTCAGACGAACTTATACTGAAGTGGTTCTGTTATAATTTAACGTTTTAGACGTATGTGGATACAGCCTATGAGTAGGTATTCTATGTATGCCTGCGTTCCATCTTTAACCTAGAATTAAACAAAACATATTAATTAATGTTTTAAAGTAAATGAGAGTGCAGAAAGGCCTTAATGTTTTTATAGAGATGAGCCTATTTTAGTGGCGGTAAGCAGTTCCATAGGTTTGATTAGGTGAAAGGAAATTTCGACACAATTCGATATTTAGGGATTTGCATAAGAAAGCCGCCAGTCAAAAATTGTCATGTGTGTTCCTATTCGCGAATTATCTAAAAAACAATTTTTGTCGGTAAATTTGACATTCTATTTTCAAATGGGTACTGAAGTAAAGTGCATCAGAAGTTTTAGTTTTAGTATGGACATCAATCTATAATCTCTCTCTTTATTATTTTTAAAAATGTAATTCAATTATTTTGTGTGTTCGTCGAATTCAGATGGATTTGACGAAAATTGTTGCATGCACAACTGCCACACGGCGTAATTTGACAACGTTCTTATCGAAATCATTATTACCGGTAGGTTTATATCTCTAAATATGGCAAATAGTTAATAATGAATCGTACGATGAATCGATTATCCAAAAATGTAAAATGTATAGAGATAGACAACGCTAGAGAATACACCTCAAACTGCAAAATGAAAAGTAAGAGCAATATCTTGACCCATAGTCTTAAAATTTGTATGGGTCGTTGGTTCTCTTTTTTTTATAAAGCTAAACAAACTTCAAATGCGTTTCTGAATAGTTTATTATAAATTACATTATTTTGTTACTAATTCTCGGAAACAGGGAAGTCAATTTCTTTTGTTTTAAAATTTTCTCTGAGTCATGTAGGTATCTTTTACAGTAATTGTTTAACAATTACAATTATTTACTGAAGGAGCAAAACACAAAAGGTACTTATTTTTTTAAATACATTTGACGAAAAACTGTGTACCTCCTCTATAGGCACAACGCTTAGTCTTGTTCTTTTATTGTTTAGTAAAGACATTTAAGTTCTCCCCATTATGTAGTTGAGCGGCTTTCAACTCACTTTTAATGACACTGCATTTTAATCCTTTTGTTTTAGTTGCAATTATTCTGTCATTCCACTGCGCTGTCGCAACTGCCTCCCCTAACCGTAAGTTGTTCTTTGATACATAAGACAAAATAACATTTAAGATTGTTATTAAAATTAAAAATTATTTAATTTCTTTCCAACAATAGTCATTTGCTGGATATTTAGATACAGAGAACCTTCTTTCGCTAATAAACAAGACTGCAGTAAATACAACCAGTGCAGCCGTGGAAAACTAATTTCTAAACAATGCCCGGATGGTCTCCTCTTCAATTCCAAAACTGAACGTTGTGTTCTTCCTCAAGACTCTGGTTGTAAAGACTACCAAAAATACATCAATCAAAGCAACGAAGGTAAGATAAATTAAATTGAGTATGAAAAATATGACGACCAATTTTCAATTGAGAATTATGTACCTAAATTTAAATGAAGTGAACTATTCAGTCACTTAAATGGAGAATGTTTGTACATAGGTAGATTCGTACTACTAAAGCGGTTTTATTGCCTAAGCCACCACTTTATGTGGTGCAAAGTTCAGCTATCTTCAATGCAGCTTATTTATGTATTTCTATATAAGAAAATATACTCTATAATTTACAGCATATACATATCATGACTAATAAGCAGAAATGCATTTAATCACTAGGTTTTATTAAAGTCCGTTATGTTTTAATTTACAGAGTATTGTCACACCTTCGGTGATGGAGCTCTATTTTCAAATGTTTTAAATTGTAGTCAATTTTACGTATGTGCAAATGGGGTTCCCGTTCAACATGATTGCCCAGCAGGGTTAGTTTTCAACATGAATAACCATGTTTGCGATTATCCCGACCAAACCACATGTACCACATCGTTGTCTTTACCCAATACTGAAGGACGTGGCATGAGAGACGAAATTGTTAATGAAGAAAGCGTCGCTGACCTTTTGGAAGAGGAAGTTGGATTCCCTGATGAATATGGAGTTGATAATGAAGTGACAGCCGCATCCGAAGTTAGCAATTAATAATTCTGTATAAAATATATATGTAATATCAACTTGCAAACCATGTATCCAAATTGATGATTAAAAATAGGAAAATTAAAAGTAATGAGCATAGTCAAGTAGGTTGTTGTAATTGTATATTTGACAATTACTGACAATTACTTAATACATATTGAATTTCTGACGCTCTCGGGGTTTCTGATAGATCGAAGGCTCTCATTTATCCGAAGAAAATTTTCACGACTCTCCAGAAAAGTTTCAGGGTTTTCATAAAATCCACTGGCGTAAATACTTAGTAGACTGGGAATGAGAGGGGACACGTAATTCGTAAAACGGCTCTTCGTCGAACATTATTACATTATTTTGTACTGCCTCCATTAATGGTGGCAGATAGTGCGTTGGTGTCGGTCATTAGGAGTGTGAATATTATTGAATGGTGTAGTTAGGTTTTAGTGCATTTTTGTTTAAAATAATGCTGATTTGTTCTTACGGCTGTAAAAGCAGCAGTGAAAGGAATGAACTAAGAATCACATTTCACAAATAAAAAGGGTTTTATATAGTAAGGTTAAGCAAAGTAAATCGCGTTTAATTTGTTTATTGTTTACATACTACTTAATATATGTTACGATTCATACAAGAATTATTAATGCGTAATTTTTCTTTTTTGTTGGTATGGTTTACTGATAGTGTAAGAAACAGAAAATACTTTCAAATTTTGAAGAAGCATGTGTTTACCACATTTGTACCATGGGCGGCATCAATTTCGGTTATAAAAACCTAAGAAATAAAATTAATTAATTTATAAAAATACTTCTTAAAGTTTAGTTCCGCCACATCGTGTTAATTAACACTAATGAAATAGTTCTTTGCATTTGATTTCGTTGAACATGTATTCTCTTTGACATAAAATAAATAATATTTTTCTTAGTAACGTATGACGCAAAACAATAGTTCAATCATTGTTTACTTTATCAAATAAACAATTGATACTCTGCATGGAATTAAAATTGTACGAATAATTGTAACGAAACTAACTCCCTCATAACATTAAATGTAGCGCTACTGAGCGCTGACTTGTGGTTCCATCGCGTAACAATTTGCAGTCGACGATTATGTGTCCCCTCTCTTTCATAGTCTAGGCGTAAATATGTACGATTTGACTCACTCACTTCTCCAGCAATTGCCATTAAGTTTCGCATTGAGTGTTAATCTTCGTGCACAATTTAGTAAAACATAATAAAGAGATTGCGATACAGTTATTAGCAGTTGTCTAGTAATCACTTAAGGCTTCTCGAAGACTCCAAATCTAGTTGCTAATGCTTTCGACAGACACTGTCCATAACTATCAGCCTGTATGAAAGGTTGCCTATATCTGTCACACTACCACTCATAGCACTGATTGTCCTGATCAGTTTCTTTTGGAGTAAGTATTTCTACTTACAGAATGCCTTGTAAAACATCCAACACTTCTCTTTGTAGTGCTATTATCAGAGCAGTGGCTCTTTCTATTTCATTCCATTTATACACTCTGGTGGCAGCTTCAAAGTATTTTACGTAGACAAACTAGCAAATCCGTCTATCAAATGTTTCATTTCTTCTTGGCCTGCTTTCATTGCTGCCTTCAATTCATCCTGACCAGATTTCATTTCCTTCTGCTCAGGCTTCATTTATTCTTGACCTGATTTCATTTCGGTCTTCATTTCATCTTGGCTTGCTTTGATTTATTTGAGCATTTCCATCAATACCATCGTTCATACCTCTATGTTCGCTAACTGGTGCCTGACCTGATCTCCAGTGATTCGTCACATTTGGAATGTTCCATGGAATTCATCTATTATGTCATAATCAACCTTCGGTCGTCGCGGGACTGTCCAATGATGAATCACACTTAGGTATTCTTCTGGTATTTCGTTTCTGACAATAAGCGGTTTGTCCACAATACCGCTTCTAACACCAGTATTATGACTTTTCCAAGGATATATTTCTTAAAGACACAAATTTTTCAAACACTATTCCAATTTAACAATAGTTAAACAACAATATTACTAAACAATAACTCTTTTACAATTTAATTTGCCAGTCAAAATCATTAACCATTCATTAACTCTCACTATTTTGCTCTTCCTAATTTCTCCTCTTTTATAGGTATTATCCGTTGTCTAGTAACCACCACAACCTTCTCGAAAACTCCATTCTGTTGCTGGAGATTTCGCCAGACTGTCTGTAGCTTTGCGCGCGTGTATGAATAGTTGCCTAATCCGTTACAATATGTATGTCTTCTCTGAAAATTTTCAACTGCAATTTAACGACTAGATGCGCACCAGCAAACCCCGTCCTAAGCAGGTAGGTGCAATGTTGGAAGGGGCAGGCACTCTGGCTACTTCCCTCAAGTACGCCTATAAAATATGCAGGTATCGGCATACAGATAGAGAAGTGGCACGTGACTGCCTGTCGGTTAAATAGTACAGCCCTTGACCTTCCTACATCTGACCGAATTCAAGTCTCGGCTAAAAAATTTACTGTACTGTACTGTAATATAAACTCATTATCGAAAGGTTCTTACGAACTAAAAAAACTAACAAAAATTAATAGAGTAACAATAAGAAAAGCACCTGCTTTGATTTTATAAATTGTGAAATTTAAACCAAGTGTTCTTCTAGAGAAAAACTAGGGCTCGGGCTTATACACCGTGGCCCATAGCAACTATTTAGCCCAAACGTTTCGTCAGAAACTGCGACTGACATCTTCAGTGGATTAGTGTTGACGAGAGTGAAGATTGTATATACAAGTCTCGACAGCAATTGAGTGGAGAGCAGGCTGCATGGTGATCTATTCCGGACGGCGGTGGACGTGCCGCAGATGGAGGAGTGCTTTAGAATGGTTCCTAGGTGGATTCGATTTCCTCTGCGTTGTTATCTTTAGGGCCGGATGCCATACATTAATTAAATGAAGTCCTTCTTTTCTGTCAAAATTCATAGTTTTCTATGCAAGATATGTGAGATTAGAAAGAGAGGCTCAGATAGACAAAATTTGAGAACATTTTGGATACGAGTATTAATGTTCTGGAGAGGCGAATTGATGAAAATGAAAAGTGAGAACCACCCACGACTATGAGAACTGACGATTCCGGAGTAAGGTCAGCAATTATTATACCTCCAGCTTTTGATGGAATGATTACTCCAAGGAAAACTAGAGTATAAATAATATTACTGCTGTCTAAATATGAGGCACGGCGACAAATATTAACAGCAACGAATTAACGATACCCTTCAACAATTTGAGTCTGGCGTGGAACTCCTCGTATGGTTAGCATACTCTTTCTTCCTCTGTACGTATGGGACACCGATATATAACAATTAGTACTCAGATTAGTACGTCATAAGACTCCAAGCGAAGCACTTTTGTATGCTTTATGATTTAAAGCGGCGAATAAAGCTTCTAAGGGCCATATGTATGGGTGCTACAAGTGGAAATCGACGACGGAGCAGTTCTCCTAAAACAAGAAATAGAATAAAATTTTAGCATTTCTACAATGCGAATCGGTGAATAACAAATACCGATGTTAAAATGTAAGACGAAGCTGGCTGTCTTTAAGCTGTTCGAAGAACAAGATCCAGTACTATAGATAACCTAAAAGGAGCTGAATGGTTTAATGACTGTAGCAATTCAATGTGATGTCACCTACTGAAACTGAAGCCAAGTCCTAAGTAATGTACCTTATTTAAGAGAGATGTAAAGTATCTGGGGCATGTTATAACATCAGAAGGAATAAAGACCGATTCTGACAAAACCGATACCGTACGAAGTTGGCGTATTATAAAAGATCGGCATATGATAAGAAACATGCTGGGATTTTGTTCCTATTGTCGAAGGTTTCTACGAGGATTCACAAACGCTAGTAATGTAGCAGGTGATGTTCTATACCAAATCCAAAACGAAAACGGAAAGGTAGTCGCATACTTTAGTGAAACACATAATGAAACATTTCCATAAGTAATTCTTCGGAGGGAAGCTCCTATTAATAGCGGAGTATGTCTCAATGAAGTGGTCATTGGAATTCAAGAACCCCGAAAAACATATTTTACGCTGGTAACAACGATGGAAACCATCCGGAGTGAGAAGACCGTCGTGGTAAGTGTAACTCATCTATATCTGGCAACTAAACGTTACTGGGACCAGTAAAATTCTCTTTCCGTAGTCCTAAGTATTCCGAAAAGAAATTTGGAAAGTCCGGACGGCACGAGAAGCAAACTTAATGTGGTACTTCCGAAGAACGGAGTTCCAAAAATCCTGTAAGTTAATCATGGAGGAGGACATTTCAGCGTTACAAAGACTATGGGAAAGTCACGCTAGTGATATTATTGTTTACGAAGTGGAAGCGACGCACAATACTGGTGCAAGAAATGTCCGACATGAGTCGTCAGCAAAGGACCGAAGCCGAGAAGTCGTTGGCGAATGCAGTGCCATTTGAAGGAATCGCAGTTGACCATTCCAACGATAGACTCCGGTAGCAGATAAATCTTGGACGTCGTGGATTATTTTAGCAAGTACGAACAATTAAATCAGGAAGCACACACCATGTAATTGTGTTAATTTAATTGCTGGAAATATGTAGTAATAGTGTGTTCAAAGTGTTGAATAAAAAGTGTCAAACGCCAAAGTAAGGGAACTATATCCTACGGGAGGTGGTTGAGGTGCTTTAGTTCTTTTGGTGTGGGGCGCACATTTGGCCGCTTGTGGAGTATAACCATTAGATTGAAGAGCTTAGTTTAGATCGTAGAGCTTCTGTTGTTTTTCATAGATGCGTTAGGAGTAGAATCATGATTAAAATCCTGAATTTCAGGCAGTAATGGACACCATCGGTAAGGCATTAATCACCGGCGAGGTGACTCCGGGGAACTGAGTCATTGGGATTGAGACCACACACCGTTTACTCATAGAACTGAAATATCCTTCAGCCGATTCCCGTTCATTTGGATAAAGGCCGGGACCTCTGTATAGAAGTGTGGTAGATGATCCTCGAAACTAACCTCATCCGTCAATCATCACAGGTGGTTAAGGTTGCTCAACTGACATGAGTGTCACTGGCTACGAACATCCGACCAATGATTTAAGTTGGTAGTACAAGAAGTGAGCGGCTTACCCGCTCGGCTACCAAACCTGTTTAGCCTGGTAGGCATTAGATAGGTCCCGCCCGCACTGGAGAGTTCTGGTAGTCTTGCAATCCTGGTAATAGTTGATTTCAGTCTTCCACGCGCTGAATGAGCGTATTCCAATCTCCACGCTCTTGGGGACCGTGCTGAATAAATAAAGACAGGGATCACCACAGTGATGGCGTGTAAATTTAACCAAAGTATACTTCGAATCAGTATGAATAATCGGTGCCAGGGTCCTTAAACCGTGCCCGTCATATTCGTATAATCTAGTGAATTAAAAGCTGGAATTTAAAACTTCGGAACTTTGAATAACTATAAATAAAATATTATTAAAATTAAATTAAAAAACCCTAATCTTTCCTAACTAGCTAAATTAAATACTAAGTTTAAAATATAAAAAAGAAAACAACAATATATCTTAACGTTTACAAAGTTTTTGAATTTTAGACACACTTTGATGTCGTAAAGTCGTTCCCTTGATTCTGGTTTTATTTGAATTTCCTTGGCGCTTCGAACAGGAGGACTCAGTAATCAGCTGGTGTTTGTTAATGACCCAGCCAGTCAAGTTCAAGACATAGTTGCACTCACTTTGGTTTTTTTTAATTAGTTCACTTAGTAATTGTTTAAATTAGGTAACTCACTTATTTTATTTAAAAGCAAGGTCACTCTTTGAATCTTACAATATTTAAATATTTAGTCAGGGTAAGTTTCTTTATTATGAAACACTTTAAAATTATTACATAAAATCTACAAAGTACACAAATTTAGAAAAGTGAGTAGTAATCGTAAAGTGTTAAATAAAATCTTCAAGTGTCAAACGAAATTAATTTTTCTATGACATAAAATTAGCTTGAATTCAATAATAAACAATTAAATAAAGGAATATTAAGTTGAATACTAGTAAATTCTACAAATTTTAGTAAGAATGTATCATAAAAGGTCTGTATGTGTTTAAGTATGTTTTACAGTATTTATTTTTGACTATTTCCTTTATTAAGATGTGTGATCATATCAATATATACATAGAATTTATTCTAAGGTGCATATTGGAAATATCATTAATAATAATTGTTGTTTAAAATATAAGTGTGAGTCAGTTAACGCTCTTAGTTATTAATTAACGATAAGTTACACTCCTCTACATCTTTTAATGATAATCTTAAGTTTTTGTTAGGTAAGGGTAAATTTTTAACATTTTGGTACTGATTTGAATTGGGGTTGATACCAGTACATCTCCTAGATTCATATGCCGAATTCACGATCATATCATTTAGTCCAAAAACTCGAAAAAGTATTACTTTGAGACATATGTTTCCTATGAAAAAGAGTATCAAAAGGCCTTCTGTTCAAAGAATCGCTTAGATGTTTAAAATTGCAACTTATTATTAAATTAAATTACATACAAAATTTAAGTAAGTTTAGATATAAATCATTCAACATAAAAAATTCAGTGCAAATTTCAATTTACAATATCAGAAGTGATATTTTTGGAAATGACATCATCTGTTTTATACTTATAGCAGTTATTCAAAAATACGTATATGTGAATGTTGTGCCGGTACTATTTTTCGTATTCACTTCATTCGATGAAGCAAATTTGTTTTTGTAATTTTCATATAAGGGAACTGGTGGTCGATGTAAATTTAGCTTCAAATAATTTGTGTAGTAAGTGAAATATAGGACGTTGACAGGTGCTGTGTTCTTCCTATCAAAAAAGATAACTATCATTTTAAAAAAGGAGCAGTTTTAGATCAAGAACCAAAACGTAGGACATTATAAATTTGCTGCTTACATCAGTTGGGATTAAGATACCCATAAACAAATTTATTTCAAATAGATAAAAAGTTTTACGAGTAAATTAAAAACGAAATTGACAAAAACTGAAATGATCTTTTCAACTTATATATTATATTATAATTGACTCAAATGAATAAACTTAATAGGTAATCAAGTTAGAAAACTGTAGTCATCATTACGAAATGCTGAATGGGGTTAAGGAAACAACCGATAAAAAATTAAACCTTTTTCTGAAATTTTTGTTGTTAAATTAAGACATTTTTGTAATCTGTAAAATTCCGGTATTTTGAACAATTTGACAATACACGTTAGTTATCAAAAATAACGTTTTATATGAAAAACCTCATTGTTTTCTATTTGTTCTTGATAATCTTTCTTAACTTGTTATTGTCACCTCAATTGACTAATTTTGTTTGTGTGTTTTCTTTTATCTTTCAAGTGGAAGCAAACAAAATCGAAAATAAAACCAATGCATAAGTGCATCAACTGATTGTCCGTATGTGTTAGAGTATACCGAATCTAAACTTATAGGATGTTGACAGATGCAGCCGAAAATATGGCTGTGTTCTTCCTATCAACAATGAACTATCATTTAAAAAAATGTATGCGTCAGTCAAAAACTAACAGCATCAGAAGTGAAACTTTTTATGTTATTCGAAAACTGTCAATGAGTGTGCAAAAAAATAGGTACATTGCAGTAAAGAAAAATTGACTTAAAACTCTAATAGAAATGATTTATATTAAAAAACAATAAAATAGTACAGATTATCCCGAATTTATTACTACGAAAGTTTCACTTGTACGTTTATGTATATTGTCAAACGTATGTGTATAATTAGTACATGCAAGTGAAACTTTCGTAGTAATAAATTCGGTATAATCTGCACTTTTTTATTGATTTTTATTATAAATTATTTCTATTATAGTTTTAAGTCAATTTTTCTTTACTGAAATAGTAGTGTAAGATGACCGGATCTAATTCAGAGGAGGAGAGGTTACTTAAGGTCAAATTGACGGAAGGTCATTTGACTTTAAAATTGTGTATATGTAGTGGTCGAATGCTTCACAATGAATTGAAACATATGTACATGTGTCGGTAATGTAAAATTGAATACATCTGCAATCGTCTGAAGTTTACGATTCTTAAATACGTTTACATGATAATGTAGAGGAAGTGGAGGAAAGTGTAAGGTATAGGCATATGAAATAAAAGTGAAGTTGTTATAGTTAACGATTCTTTATTATGATATAAATGAAGTATGTAAGTGATACAATCAAAATATTGAACAATAAGATTACATTAATAGTACTAACAACTTGTAGAAATAAGAAAGAGTCGGTGATATAGCCCTTAGTTATAACGTCTCTGTTTTTATCATCCTTAAGCTGAATCCATCGACTTTCAACATATCTTCGAAACTGTCAATCTTTGTCAATAAATGCTAGTTTTACAGAGTGAAGGTTCTGCACGTTCTCAACTGTAAAGACATTTGTTCCATTAACATTTCTTAAAATAATAGTATCCCAATTTTTCTTCCATGTACAAGGCACATCAATATCCTTATTGAAATTTTTACAAACATAGGCTTCATCTCCAATAGTATTATCAGGTCGGGAAATGTAGAGGGTATTGTTATACAAATATGTTAAAGTCAGTAACGATGACACACAGATCATGATTGCTTTTTCCATAACAACTGAGACATTTAAAACGAGCAACGTGGTTTGTATAATAAGTTCCCCTCCACTGAAGCCTATGTAGTGGAAGGGGATTTTACATAAGTTACGGGAACGAGTGAAGGAGCAGTAGATGCGTAACAGAGTTAAGTTTGTTTAAGTCAGTATAACATAGAAACCTTTATCAAAAAGTTTAATAATGTGCGGGTGGGTTATGAAGAGAAAGAAATACGTGCTCTGAAATCACTGTAAGTGAATCAAACGTATCCCGTGCAACGCTTCAAAAAGGTGAATACAAAATGGGGACCTCGTCTATTAGCTGATTTATACAGCTTTATCATATTTCTTCGGTGCAGACACGCAGAAGCTTTTACGGATGCAGATATTGAGGACATAAACGAAAAAATTGTGAATAAAGTGGGTCATCCGTCAATTCGCCTTAAAGGATTTGTTGGAAAAGCGGCTGATTTAGAAATACATATGTAAAATGTATAACATTGTATAAGAATATAAAAAAATAAAAATCTAAGTTATATTATGAACGTTTTTTATTTGTTTAAAGGAAAAAAATACAGTCAATTCATGATTGTAAAGACAACCAATATTTTAATAAAAGAAAATTTTTATAAGCACAATTCTGTTCAACAGCGGTTGTAAATAAATGATAAGAACACACTTTAACTTTAAAATGTGTTGGGAGTTTGGAGAAAGCTGGACATCCGATATCTTCAATGTTAACAAAGTTAACAGTAGGAAAGGATTCCTGCAGCCACATCATCTTTTGTAATCCTTTAACATATACAACTGTTGATTCCATCAATATGGAGTGAATACTATCATAAAGTGTAGAGTACGGAAGATCGCCGTTATCCCAATATAACCCATGAAAATTTCTTGTTAACCAGCGACTTTGACTTCTGTAACGAACGGGGAGCGCGTCCCATGGAAATGGTGGTTCAAATGTGAAATGATCAACTGTTTCTTCTTTTAGAGCAACAACAGCTACTTCTTTAAAAACAAATCGATTCTCACTACACTGAAAACCTTGTACGTCCAATAAGAAAGTCATCTTGCTCACTGTTCAGTACCGGTAAGAAAACTAAATTGTGGAAGTGATCGTTGTGTTTTATACTTCTTGAACTAAGTTTGTGGACGGATTGTAACGTATCACACGATCATGTATTATTAAACAGAAAGCTGCTGTTTTGTCTGGTATATTTTCTTTAGTTTGAAACTCTAGACGGATATCTATACTACCAGATTTAGCAGTTTCATTCTGATATGAACAGTCTACTATTACAAGAGGAGCAATGACTATAAATTGTTTAGGATCGAATAAGGGTTCACTTACACTACCATAATACGATTGTTGAAAGTTGGAATACATTTCATATAAAACGGCAAATCTGGAAGTATCAAAACCTAAATTCAAATTATCGTACGGGTACGTAGTAGATCCTAAGTGAACTTTAAAATTGGTTAGTTTGCAGTGATCGAAGACGCTCATATTTTTTGCAAGATTATTACTTTTATTTGTTTGAAATCCGAAAATAATGAAGCGAGGCTTTTCCAATTGTGGCGTTGTTTTCACATTCCAGTTGTGAGAATACGATTTGGGAAGTAGCGGATATTCATGTAGTTCCCAACTCCGAAATGAAAGTTCCATGTTTAAATTTCGATCAACATAACGCAACAATTTCAAACGTTCAGCATCTGCTACAGATACATGAGGAATTTTCCAAGAAATCTGATCCAAATGTACAACTACCTCTTCAAGTGGCGTTGCTGAGCAAAATAAAACATTATTGTCAGTGCTGCTGCGAACTAGAACTAATTCTTGTCGAACGTTTAATATTATTTTTCTGAAGTCTTCTGCAAATCCAAAAATCATACGTAGTGGAATACAAACGTTGAAGTAACCTTTGGAATCTACTAGTTTTACAGAATTAAGCTCAATTCCTTGTAGATCGCTTAAAGCAGGAGGCAATCATCCACTGTTGTTGAGACGTTTACTTTCATTCTCGTTGTAAGATGCGTAACCTTTCATTGTTGTAACCATGCCAGGATTACGGACTCGATCAATAACTTTTCCACTTAATTCATAACGAATTTCTTCAAACAGGTGTAAAATTCCATTGTGGATCAAAGAAGTGTTCACAGTTGCCTTTCCATCCTTTTTAAGAAGCAAACGACCTTCAATGTATAGGAAACTACTAGAAGGTAAAGTGTAAACATCTTCATTTTCTATTGGAATACGTATCGTATCATTATTTTTGAAAGTTGAATTCGTATAAAGTTGATGAGTATGTTTATCAGCGTTAACTATAGTGTTATCGAAGACTGCTTTTTCGGTAACATTCAGTATTTCTGCTACCATTTTAGGGTTTCCTCTTTTTCAATCGCAACCCCAAATATTTAAGGAACTGTTTATTGAGCGGTGTTAATCGCTTAATGGTTGTAGGCGAAATAAGCATCCGGGATTGTGGTAGTAGTTTTATAGTACTATTCTTCTTTGAATATCGTTGGGGACAGCTATATTGCAATAGCATGTTACGCTTTTCGTAAGTGCAGTCTTATTGTGACACGCTCTCCACGGAACCTAACTAGATTACCGTCTTGATCAACTATTTTAAGGGAAATGCAGTCGATGATACGAGTGTTGATTGATAAATAAATAAGATTCGTAGGATTCTCAACAATTTTAAATCCGGGGGGTACATTGGGAAAGAATTGATGTAGTATATGTCCATCTAGTCCTTTAGCACCATCACTGGTATGTATGTAGGAGTTAGTTACGAGGTTACACATCACTGAAATCGTGTTTACTTTGAAAATGTCAGCTACATGATCAGACACCTCTTTAAGTGATGGTAGAAGCTTATTTTCAAAACCCAATATCTTTGCAGGAGAATCTGTAGGAGCGAAGTTGACTTTTTTGGTGCTTTTTATATAGCTTTTTAAGGTAGTATTGTCTCCAAACAATTCAATAGCATCATCAGTATCTCGCAATTTCTCTAGAAGATAATGATTAATATCATCGATTTCATAGGATCCTTCCGGAAGAACAACGACTGGTGGTGTAGAACCTTCAAAGTAGAATTTGTTGTTAGTTTTATCGATATTCGGAATACTGTTATATGCTTCAAAATTTAACAAAGCAATTTGATATTCTTCATCTTCGCTTAAAACAATTGGTGAACTTATTATCATTTGTAGCTCCGACTTTGTATTAGTCAAGGTAAATGTGTAAGACATGTTTTCGGTTTGACGTTCTGTCTACTACAACGAAGTTAGTTTGGTGGTTTGTTTTTAAGGAAAGGTTTGCGTAGTCTCATTAAGGAATTGGACAACTAAATGGCCGCAGCTAAAATCTGAGGGGTTCTGAACACGATTGTAGTTATAAGTGATAGCACAAGGTCCGGAAGATTGTAAATATTGAACCAATTCTTTCGGTGGACGGAGATCTCCAAAACTGTCAAAGTACATAGCTTTGTTATTTCGTTTTACATACGTTGTCCAATGTGTACCAGTTCCTGTGTCTAAATTAACAATTCCACTTTCACACCTTTTAACTTTTCTGGGTAATTCGTTACGCAAAAAGATTCCCCGAAAATGTGGAATTTGTAAATAGTTAATGTAATTGACTAAATCCAAATCTGTCAAAGGACGCTTAGGTAACGTTACGAAAAATTTTACGTTTTTTTTTTGTTGATAAGGTCGAAGGTGTAAACCGAAAGCTTTACGTAAAGGTTGTACTGAAATATTTTTTCCAAGAGCAATAGCTTCCATTGAAGCGCTATGACGTTTATCTTCTTCTAGCTGCTGTTGTGCTGTTTTCGCATCGCGCACAGCTTTAGCTATCCCAGCAGCACCGCCAGAGAGAGCTCTAAGTGCTGATAGTCCAGCAAAAATCGGAATTAACGGTAGATAACCACCCGTCTTTGGAATAGGAATGATTCTGGGAGATTTAGATCGCTTTCCAAATTTACGAATTGTATTTAGTGCTATTTTAGCAGCATGTATCAGCTAGAGAGGTTTCGTTTTCTTAAGTGCAATTTTCGCAGTTGTCACTAGCTTACGAAACGAAAGAGCTCCTCCTTTTCTTGTTCGTCTTCTCTTCTTTATTTTTCGCAACGGAATTGAGCCACCAACTTTACGACGTCGCGTTTTGTGCCCCATTCCAAGTTTCTCTTTACCCTTCATAGCTGAAGCAATTGTGAGAGCTGCCAAGCGTTCACCAAAAGACGCGTCCGACGACTTTAGTCTTTGTACTGATTGTTGCGCCAAAACCATATCAGCAATTCGACGATGGGAAATGTCTGGAAAAGTTTTGTAAGCAATATCGTGTATAAGATGTATCGTTGCAGGACCTTCAAATTGCGAAAAAAAAATGTGATTATGGGACTTTTGGAGCAACCAAACGGTTTACGGTTTCAAAATGTATATGTTTATTCAAAGTCATTGTATCAACCAAAATATAAGTATTTAGCAGAATTGTTGCAACCAATTGCTGGAATAGATTACTTTCCTTACAGAGACTCGGATGAAGTAATCGGTCCATCACAGGCAAGACCTAATTCTGTATTCATCTTTGATGATGTTGCGAATGATAATCAGAATCTCAAACACGTTTTTTCTGACCCTGTTACTGCAGACATGACTTTCGATCAATTTAAAAGTATGTGTGGATAATGCTGGAAAGAGAAGTTCGGATTTCTAGTGATAAACAAGGATTGTGGTATAAATGAGGGAAGATATTGCTTAGGATTCGATAAATATATATTAATGTAAGTGATATAAAGTCAATCAGTTGTTAAAAGACAACCTTGACAAGAGCATGGATGTAAAAGCAAAGAAAGAACTAATCAAAGTTAGGAAAGCGGTAAAGAGGAAATTACAAATGTTAAAGGAATCGACAGCAGGACAGAATCTCCTGTTGCAGCAAGCATATCAACCACTTACAAAATCGCTTCTTAACTTGAAATCAGAGCTGGGTGAAGAGATCAAAAAAGAATTAAAGCCGGAAGTGAGTAATTGGTCGAAAGGTGACGTTCCAGCTTCGTCAACACCAATAAAAATTAGAAAACTTGACCCTTCGAATGCTCCAGGTACATTACTACCAGGTGCTCCTTCATTCTTAAGGAAAGAAAGTGTTTATGAAAGTGACCCAACAACGGGTCATGAAAACACAGACCAGGATAATGATGACTTTGAACAATTGAAGAAAGCGTACATAGACTATATTAATAGCTATCGATTTGCTGAATATTTGGAAGAATTCGATCCTCTACCTCGAGACTAAATAGAAGGAATTATTAAAGACTATGAAGGTGGCACATTTAACGCTGACGTTTTGAATCCTCGTCTTGATAAAGTTCGATACGAATGGAACACAAATAATTTTTTTATTGGTGATTCTGAAGTGGATTTTGATGGACCAAACGTTGTAATCGATGGAAAATTTAAATACATAGGTACTGTGGGATTATACGAGCAACTCTTCAAATTACGTTCTGAATATCCGACATCGATTAAAGAAAGGAAAGACTATGCTGATATATTAAAACGTACGGGAGCAGTGTACAAGTTAAGACAGCAACCATCGAAATTTTCTAAAGGTGGAGGATTGTCGTTGTTGACATACAACGAAAAACCGATAGAATACAGATATTTTGATGACGTTAATGAGTTGTGATTAAAATCATCATAACCGCTTAACAAGAATCGGTGATCCTCAACAGCAGCATGATGCTGTGAATGTGCGATTTTTGGAGAAGAAGGTGCAACGTCTGTTATCGCAAGATGATGTAACCGATATTAGACAAGCATTCGATAAAGTGCTGTATTTCGTTGATGTGGCTAATAAGCGTATTACACATTTGAACGAGCCTACCGCTGGGTTTCATGCAGCTACTAAACTGTATGTAGATGAGAAAGATCGGTTAACAAAAGAGCATATCAGAATCGAGTGTGAAAAGGTAAAGGATCGCGCTGTCAGTGAAGGTATCAGAAGGATGATGAATTTACGAGAAGAATTGAAAACAGCTGTCTCCAAAAGTGGTGAAATGCTGATGAAAACTTTTAGTGATAATATAGAGTTAGCGATTAAAAATTTGGAAAGAGAACTTGAAAAATATAACACTGACAGGGATAAAGAAATAACAAACAAGGTGAACGATTTAATAGAAAAGAATGCTGTCGGAATAATGGACGTCTTTGCAACAAAAGTAAAACTAGATTGTAAAGATGTAGAAGCGTTTGTTAGGAAAGGGGATGAAGAAGTATGGAAGAAATTGAAGGCGGAAATTGTGCAAGATATGAAAAATTATATAGACATGAGTTTTGAATTAATTAAAATCACGATTCAGGATGAGTGTAAAAAAGTTACAGAATTTACAGAGAAAGAAATTTAGCGAACCAATAAAAAGAAAGATGATCTGAAAAGCGAATTAGTGGTAATGGTGGAATCACTAAAAAAGGAAGCAAAGGAGCTGAAAGTAAGGCTAGATACTCTGCAACAACAAAGAGGAACAGGTAGTGCAAAATCGAACAGTTCTAAACCAACAACAGCAGCTGCGTCCATGTAGCTCTTCATTAGGAGGAAAATGTTAAATGTGAAAGAAGATCTAGTGAAAGAACTGCATAAACCTGCGAGAATTAATTTTACACGCCGTAAATTGATCTTCATCAAGCCGATTTAGTTGAAATGATTCCGTATGCGAGAGAAAATAAAGGTGTCAGATACATTTTGGTTGTAATAGACGTTTTTTCAAAATTTGTGTGGGCTCAAGCAGTAAAACGCAAAACAGGTGAATATGTTGGAAGGGCTTTACAGTTAATTTTCAAAAGAAGTAAATGTATTCTTAAGAATATGCAAACTGACTTGGGAAAAGAATTTTACAACGAACAAGTGAAACGAGTTATGCAAAAATATAAAATTAACCATTACTCAACGTATAGCACCAAGAAAGCGTCAGTTGTGGAGCGGGTAAATCGAACACTAAAACAAAAATAAAAAATGTGGCAACGCTTTAGTTTACAAGTTTCCTACAAATGGTTGAAGTTATTACCAGATGTAGTTCAGGAATATAACAATTCGGTTCACAGAACTATCGGAATGAGACCAAGCAAAGTTAATAAACAAAACGAAGAAACACTTTTAGAAAGTATTTACAACAATCCAAAGATGGTGGATTTACGAGAAATTAAGTTTTATGTTGGAGACCGGGTACGTATAAGTAAACATCGTGAATTGTTTAGCAAAGGTTATACCCCGAATTGGTCTAACAAATTATTTACGATTAGCTACATAAAATTGTCAAATCCAATTATGTATTACTTAAAGGATGATAAAGGGGAAGACATAAAAGGAGGATTTTATGGTATGGAACTACAGAAAGCGAAATATCTAGATGTTTATTTGGTGTATGTATCCCCAGTTTTTTTTTTTCTGATAAAAAAGTCTGCAAAGTTAATAATGATTTTCTTTACCCCTTCCCCAAAGTATGATTATAAATAAGATAAAACGTGATGAGTTTAATCAGTTGTTATCGTAAGTTGTTGCATTGAACGTTTAAGACGTAGTAATGGTTGAAAATTACGTAATTGAAGTTAAATTTTTCAAAGAGGGTTTATTATCTTTGAAAAAATATTTGGTAGCGTCAGAGTTGGATAGCGTGACAGAAGAAATCGAATTAAAAGGTGAATACGATAAAATCGTAATAGCAGGCTACTTAGTGGTCGATGAGAGCGATCCTGACGATTTTGAAGTATAATTTTTATAAAAATGGATTCATTATCGTACGAGTTGTATGAAGCAGAAAAGCAAGTCCTCATTCTCAACCTTCGAGGAGCAATACTATCAAACGATTTAGATAGAGTTAATGTTGTGTTGTCGAAGTTGGGAGTTGCAGTACCAAAGGAAGCATTCAAATGGTTAACCGTAACGCAAGAGACATCGTTCGATATTTTATACTTCATATTCGAAAGAAAGCAAAGGTGTGACGAATTGGTGGATGAATTTCTAAAAGGTTGCTGTGAAACAGTGGAAATAACCGCTGATGATGTCGAAATGATTTTAAATAAAACAAAGTATAATTTCATGCGACATGACGTATATTTTTTAAAGGAAATGTTAACAAACGGATCAGTTCTAATGCGGGATAAGAAGTTCTCAGTAATGAATGTTAAGAAAAAGTATGTTACATTGTTAAAGTGTGTGGATGACTTAATACTGGATGTAGCATACTATGCACCACCGAAAAATTTGGAAAAGTGTATTAAACTGATCAACTTGTTTCGGCTTCCGTATACATTAAGTCCAAATATCAACGGTCGTCATCAAGCAGTGCTGCAATGGATAGAAGAAAATATTTTAAGAGAAGGAACGGAAAAAGCTGCAGGCTGGCAGAGCGGTCCTGACTCGGGCAAATGGCCATCAAGTAATATCGAAGATTATAAGAAAATTTATTTATTGTTAATGTTATTGAAACATTAAATTGTAACAGTAGAAATCGTACACATGTTATTTGTGAAGTTGAGGAATATATTTCGCAGAATAAAAATTGTAAACAAACAAGTTGTGTAGTAACGTTTTATTATTATTTATACAATACAACCAACATTAAGAATAAAATATTTACATTGAGTGACATTTCAGCGTAAGCTATACTTAAACAGAACTTCAGGTAGGTATTACAGTAGGTGTTCATAAATATTATCAATGGCTTCCTGTGGAAGTGACGAAGCTTCGAATAGTCTTTTAATAAAGTAGTCTCCAAGCTTTAAGTCGTCGGTATAGGGTTGATGAAAATTTTGTATAAATCGATCAACGGCACCGTCGAACTTTGAAAGGGAACTGTTTGAGTTTTTCATATTGTAATGTCCCCAAGGAAGAGTATTCGCTTTAATGGGATTATTAGGGAATTCATCTTTAAATTTGCCAATAACAGAAGAGGTAATAGGGATATTGAAACTATTATCATGGGGATAATTGGAAGTGTCGAAGTGATGAATATTTTCAATCATATCTCTGTAGAAATTTTCCGTGAAAACTTTAAGAATGAAGGAATCAGTATTCATATACATCAAAGAGATATTTTCCTGATATTTTATTGCTTAAGAAAGCCGTAGTAGAAGTCATACATAACAACTTTTGATAAATCCAAAATAGTGAAACCTACATAGAGCGGTTTATCGTAAACAATGTGTAATTTATTCATCTGAATAGCTACGAAATGGGGGGTGAAAATTTTTGAATTTCTGAAATTGGATTTAGCTATTAGACTTTCAGCCCCAAGGTACCGTCCAACGTTTTGCCAATGAGTAACTAACTTGACATCAATTCGTTTATCAACGTTCTCCATCGTTTTTCCGAAAGTACTGTTGTTCATCAATTTAAAGAAAGATTTCCCAAACTTATTATTACACGTATTGCGTTTTCTAGTATTCAAATCAATGAAAGGTTTCAACCATTGTGACTGTTTAAACTGAATAGCTCTATGCACTTTAAGTAATTTTAATCCGCTCTGGAGAGCTTGTTTAAGCGGTAGGTAATGAACAATATACTTTGTCTTAGTCATAAGGTTTGGAATCAATTTTTTGACTCTACCATTAGCATTACCAGGAGAAATAATATTTTCAACTAAAAAGGGAAGATCAGCATGTAAATCGTGTAGGTTTTGTGGATATTGAACGTCAACTTCAAGTACATAACCGTATTCAGAAGAAGCATGTAAGTCGAGAACATTTAATTCATCGATTTCAGCATCGGTGAGCCAACGAAAATGGGATATGGGAAGGTATTAACTCATGCTGTGTCCATATAAATTGGTAGCATCCAAATACATAATGTAGGAAGTGGGAGCAGATGCATCATAATCAGGAAGGTGTGGGTTATTGGCGAAATGCATTCTTTGAACACACTGACTTATTCCTCCGCGTACCCCTTTTTGGAAAAACTTTAACATATCGATGTCAGTTAGAAGTTCTAAATTAACGCGAGTGAATTTTAACATGCTATCCCACGCTAGCCCGGGCGCGGTGTAATACTGAGCGGGATCCAAGGCGTAGGTGGAAATACATATTTCACGAAAATTCTTGAACACGTCAGCTAACAGTAGGACATCGGTTTTCAAGTAGAGGTCAGAATATTCTCCGAGAGTGGAGCAGTTAAAGGTTCTCCAAACGGTCGCAGCTCTTTCATAATCTTCATCGGAAATGGGCAGAGATGTTAATTTATTGAAAAAATCGTCTTTGAGAGGGAACGTTGATTCGTCAAGTTTAGTAATATCGTTGACGTAGGAGTAAGGGAAAACCCCTTTACGTCGCACAAGTTGAAATTGTGTAGGATCAGAAAAATGCTTCTTCACTTGGAAGCATTGAGAAGGGTCGAGTTCTTCAGACAGTTTATCGAGGGAGGAAGCCATAAAACGAAAGGAATCGAGAAATCGAATCTTAACAAATACGTTTTGAGTAAAGTTATCTGAAACACCGGGAACAGTATCAACTCGCAATAATTTGGTAAAGGAAACGTGTTTTTCTTTATTTTGAGCAATTACGCTAAATTTAACATCGTTGACAGCCAATTCTTTTAAAAATAAATGACAATCGTAACCGGAGAGGTTCTGGAAGAATACAGGCACAAAGTTGGGTAGTTTGTAGTTTAAGTTACATCTGGAATGAGCGGCCCCTAATCGAACTTTACCAGTCAAATGACGATGATCGCGAACCTTTACATCATCGATTAGGAAGGGTTCTTTGCAAATATTAGAAGACGACGTTTCAGAGAAAAGTCGCATTTCTTCATCAGTCAGGGGTATCATAGGAGCCGGGATTTTTAAAAATCGGTGATAAATATCAGAAACGTCTTGATCAAGAGTTTTAACAAATTGATTAGCACAATCAGGTCCTCTATGAGTTCTGAATATTGAAAGGGAATCGTCAAAAGAGCACTTAATCAAGTAAGCAAACGAGTGCGGTTGATGTTCATGGGTAGGTGTGGTGGAGGTCTTGTTAGGATCGGAAAAGCATGTATGAATGGGTCGCAATATGGTTTCGAAGTCTGCATAAACAACAAAAGGTACTTTGATACGTTTGTGGTAGTTTTGAAATATTAAAACGTTATTAGGGATGAGCCTACCCATCTTAACCAATTTGAGATCAGCAGTTGGCAGCGTCGTGTAAACGTGGTTGCAATCATTCCGCTGATGACGGTGCAGGTGAGCCACAGAGCTGAAGTATTGCAAGCAGCCGTCACATAGGAATTTGCGATGTTCTGTTTTGGAGAGTTGTTGAGAGAGCAAACGAGACATATCCTTAATCCAACAGTAATGATTATTTCCTCGATCATCGTGTAGCAAGAGTAAATTGATGTGCAGCCTTCGTTTGACAGACGAGTAATAGAGGGGACCAACAATTTCCCAGATCCATTTTCTATCTTTCAAAACGTATTCAGTCCCGTCAACATTCACAGAGCAATGGTTCTTCGTTTCAAACTTCGGAATGTCGTTTAATTTAATAGGAAAATCGATACCGTCGTAGTCCATCGTGCAGGAGTAATGCAGATAGGAAGTCGTTCTGTGCGGGTTGGCTTGGGCGGGATACAAAGCTGAGGTTATTGCCCACGTAAAGCAGGCTTGGTCATCGTTTCGCACGTTCACAACAGCTCTCTTAAGTACAATTTATTTAGGTAGAGGAATGTAAGATGAAGCTCTAAGGGGATTGTACATGTTGCAATTGAGTTCTAGGAAAAGGACTGTTTCCAAAGCCCATCCTGTAAGAATGAAATAATAGTAAGCGCAAGTGAAATATATGTAAAGAGAATGATAAATTACCTGACTCTCGTTCTTGAAACTCAGAAGCTTTACCCTCAAGAACGTCGAAGAAGCTTTTGAGAATATTGGTAAGATTCGTCGACTGAGTGACAACTTTGTTATTGGTGTTGAAGGATTTCACGTCAACCAATTGCTTAGCATCGTGCACATACCGTCCGAAAAGTTCAAGATTTAGTTTGAGCGTGTCATGCAGTTGTATCTGATTACGAATAACACGCAAGCATTTGTCGAAAACTTCGGCGAAAAGCTCAGTATACGACAGGAAGAACTTGGCGGATGAAATACGAAAGGACACAATTCTGTTAGCGAACGCAGACGAAAGGAAAGTAATTCCTTCCTCAAGAGGAGAGCAGCAAGTTTGTTTATGCTTGAGGCTACGAAGGTGACCGTTGTAGGAATGTTGTGGAACGTAAATCCTACAAGTATCACACCAGCGGTCAGAAGAACCAGCAGGCGTAGCAATTTTCAGTTTTTTCTTCGGGAGAGGCGATGTACTTTGGAGCTCTCCTTGTTTCCGACAAGAAGTTAATCGATGTCTTTTTAAATTATCAGATCGCGTAAAGGAAGCATCACAGTCCGGACAAGGGATCATAGCGGCTAGCGGTAAGAGGTATATCTCGACAACGACTGAGGAATACTGAACGCGAGGGACAATAAATAGGAAAAGGGGAGGGATGTGTAAGGTGGAGACGGCATAAGGAGAGGAGCGAAAGGAATATATACTGAAACTGTAGTGGGTACGGTGTGGTAAGATGAGTGTTGGACAACAGGGTAACGGTGTTGATTTAGCTGCCGAGCTAAATATGAACGAAACCGAGCTGGCTGATATATTGGAAAACTTCTTTCCAAACGATTCCTTCACATCATCCACTAAAGGTGAGGGGTGTGTTGGAGGTGCTACCACGGCAACGATGGCAGAGCCTGTGGCTAGCACCTCTACGTTGGCGGTGGCGGGAACGAAGTCGAGTGGTACTGAATGAAAGAGAGACAAAGGCGGCTTCATTGACTGAGTACATGAAGCGGAAAGAGAAGGAGCTGGAGGAGTTGAACAGATCGGTAGTTGAAACGAGAAAGGAGGTACAAGAAATCGAACATAAGCTGGCTAACCTTAAGTCTGCTTTACTGAGTAAATTTAATGACTAAAATTCAATGATGTTTTATATTATATTAAATAAAATTCTGTTATATTGTATCGTTTTTATATTTTGTAATTAAAGAAATAAAAGAGAATATAAATTATAAATATAAGCATTTTATTTATTTTAGTACACAAAAACCAATACAACTACAGTAATAAAAAAAACAAATTCAATGGAATGTTTTAATGTAGACTGCTACCCCGTGGTCCATGGCATAAACGATTAATGTTCCCTGGAAAGAGCTCCACGACAGCTGCACTTCTAGGTGTTGGCAGGAGTCTCCAAAAGGTCTACCGTCGAACACCTTCCAAATGGTGAAATCACCTGGAGTGGTACCATTGAAAATCATATTGTCCACCCTTATGTTCATGTCGGTTGGCACGGAGCCATGAAACAGTGCGGTATATTCAACCATGTTTGGTTGTATTAAGCTGGGACAGTCTTAGCGATCTGTGCTGAACAACAACACCCATAAAAACAACTACCAAAAAAAATCAACAACCAAAAAACTACCCCCAAAAAAAACTAAAAAACCACCCCCTAAAATTTTACCTACAACCTAATCCTGGAATGAAACCTCAACATCAACCCCAATGTATCTATTTAGATAATTTTAATTCAGGAATTTTTATTGTCCAAATAATTTTAATTCAAGAATTTTTATTATCTATTTAGATAATAGAAATTCAGGAATTAAAATTATCTATATAGATAATAAAAATTCAGGAATTAAAATTATCTATATAGATAATAAAAATTCTTGAATCAAAATTATCTATTTAGATAATAAAAATTCCTGAATTAAAATTATCTAAATAGATACATTGGGGTTGAGGTTGAGGTTTCATTCCAGGATTAGGTTGTAGGTAAAATTTTAGGGGGTGGTGTTTTAGTTTTTTTTGGGGGTAGTTTTTTGGGGCTTGATTTTTTTGGGGGTTGTTTTTTTTTGGGGTAGTTTTGTGGGGCTGGATTTTTTTGGGGCTTGATTTTTTTGGTGGTGATTTTTTGGGGATAGCTTTTTGAAGTTTGATAAGTCCGAGAGGGGTAGTTGTCTGAATTTGATACTTCTGACATTACCAAGTGGTACCTTCAGTCTTCGACATCAATAGTGAGAGGCACGGTTATTAAACTTATACGGTTGCCTCACTTCGATCAGCTTGTCGGCGTGGGGAAGAGGGGTCTGGTTAGGTTGTGACGCACCTCAGAATGTACGAGCTACGGGCGACTTCGTCAACGCCAATAGTGCGTCGTCAGTGTGTCTGCTATTCGCTTGTAGTTTTCTTTAATAATAGACTACTTTAAAAATGCCATACTAAAAGTGTTTGATAAACTGAACTAGTGCTTAAGGGTAGGTTAAATTAAGGGATTGTATACATGCCGTATGTAGATAATTAATAAAAACGAACCAAAAATATTTTATATTTCCATAGCCATTGTCATTATAGATACATAAGCTTATATGTACCTTGTACCTACTTAACTATTTTCGATATTATATAATTGCGATTAATAATGACGCCAGTAATAATATTGTAACGACTTTTCTAGTAGAACTTATTTATTTAACGGATATTTATTTTACAACTATTTATTTAACACTTAAATACTAATAGAATACTTAAACACTAATAATAATTCAACGACTTATTTATATCACCAGGAAAATGCGTATTTATATCACTCGGTATATCGTAGTTCGCAATTTATATTACTTGTTCGGAAGCTCACTGTGAACTGAACTGACTACTGGCCACGTCAACAGGTATTTATACTGATTAGGAACAATCCAGAAAGTTCCAGAATGACATACTAGACTTTACTGGAGTGCTTATTGTGTTCGTCTTATTTATGGCCTTGTTTATCGTCATCAAAGCGCCGACCGACGCCGGCATTTTTTTGAGCTCCGCTTATCTGCTGTCGGATCTCGTCGCCGCTATCGCACACATATACGCTCGTTGCACTGCTCGCTCTCGCATACATGTATCTCGTTACAATATAAGTAATTCAAAGTAAGTAATGAGTTACGATCTCTTTTCGAATTCCAAAATTGTAATAATTTTATAAAAATAACGTCTTGGAAGCTGGAAGGACCAAATCAGCAGAATCAAATGGCATATATCAAACTTTGTAGTACTAATTTGTACTATTAAAAAAAAATTTGTACCACGTGCCATTACAAAGAAAATAGTGGCGCTGCTAAGTTCATAAGGAGCTAGCAGGACCATAAAAAATAACAAATAAAAAAAAAAAACAAACAAGTACATAAATAGCAATAATAGAATTTGTACTCATTTGTACTAGCTATTAGGAAGCAATATTTACATTTATTCGTTTGAAAACATCCCTCAATAAATTTATGAACACTATAACCACCAAAAGAAGTACCACTTTCTATCAGCCGAATCGAATCGCGTTTTTTGCAATGAATATTGGATAATTTGTACCGCAAAGATATGCAATGGCAGATTTTGTACCTTTTGCTTTTCATCGAAAACTACGCCTACCCTATAGAAAAAAGTTAAAATTTCGTGGTAGGTTTGTTTCGTACATTGGTCAAAATTACGTAAAATTTTAGAAAGTTGATTTATTATTCAATATTTAAGCTATACCATCGCTTCTACTAAGATGTGGTGATAGAATATTTATAAAAAATAGGTATTTAAATTTACAGCTTCAGGAAAAATCTCTAAAAACGAAAAATAACAGCGACAAGTTCGAAGACTAAAGAAATTCAAGTGAATTGTCAATTGACGTAATTGCATATTATTGATAACAAACATGAACATTTTCTTAAAAATACATAAAAGCACCTATTTAAGTATATTTTAATACGATAGAATTAATAAAAAACCGGTAAATTTCAATTACGTGAAACATTATATTTCGTGTTGCATTTACTTCGCATATCTTTCCTCTACGCTGTACATTCTGAGATACGTCATCGGCTAGTGCGCTCTGATTGGTTGCCGGCAAGTGAGGTAACCGTATTAGTTTAATAACCGTGAGTGAGAGGCACCTTTTTTTTAGCACCGCTCCTTATACCTTTAATTAATTCTTGAAAT
Source organism: Agrilus cyanescens (assembly GCA_947389935.1). Taxonomy (NCBI): domain Eukaryota; kingdom Metazoa; phylum Arthropoda; class Insecta; order Coleoptera; family Buprestidae; genus Agrilus; species Agrilus cyanescens. Next base: position 22,714,935 of record OX376709.1, read on the forward strand.
TTAGGGTAGAAATTACTTACCCCATTATAGATGTCCTCCAAGTTTTGTTGGAAGCAATTTGTTCTTAATGGAAGACTAAACATTTTTTACTCAGACATTTTCTCCTTATCATCTACCCTTCATACACTTTTCGGGGGTCAAACTATGGGGGTGAAACACGTTAAAAAAATATTTCTCGACTTTTAAGGGTGGGATCATTTAGACCACTGTTCAACTTAGATTTTCCAAGAGGAACAATTTTTTTTTTAACTGCTTCTATTTTTTTTTAAGCTTAAAGGTGACAACTTTTTGTCAACTTTATTTCTTTTTTCAAAATTTTTTTCAGATTCGGGTACTTCCACTCGGGGACCTTCCTCCCACACCATAAGTTATTACCCGATTTCAACTCCTTCTGCTTCAAAACAATTTCTAAAGCCTCATTTTTACACTTTTACCCCCATCACTTTTTACGCTGAAGTATTTCATTAAATACTTCATTGTCTTCTTATACTACACCTCATTATCCATATTTTCATGCACTACTTTTTCATACTACTCTTTTCCTGCCCTCAAAATATATTTTTTTTAATTTCTGGAATTTTTACCATTATTCTCACCTAAAAATTTTTCCTCCGACAACTGTCTATTAAAACTTATAAACAAATACAACAAGTTCAATAACACATATTACGTCTTATACACTCTTTTAATTACTCCACTCCTTCATTAATTAAAAAATTACTACTACCTACCGATGTCACCTCATTATACAAATACACCTACACCATCAACTTTGCTACCACACTACTCTATACCACTTCCTTTACATCCCCACTATTCCTCCACTACTCCCCCACTCCTTCCCCACCACATACCTTCCTATTTAAACACTTCTCAACCTGAGAGAGCATCACTTCACCAGAAGGGTCTTGTGAATTAACATGGACCTTTCTCGTGTATCTATTGTCCTTTCAGCATTCAGGCGAACTGTTAATGAAACCACCTTCCTCCAATGCGGGTATTGTTGGCGTCTGCGTGAAACCTGTACGGCTGAAACAGGATTCTGCTGTCAAGAATGTCTTGACAACAGACCTCTGCTTTTCTGCCACAGCTGTAGATTTTATCATTGCGATGTCGTAAACTTGTGCTGCCGACCTTGTCGTCAGGGGACTCAATCGTACCTCTGCGAAAAGTCGGGCTTTGTTTACGAGATCGATGATACGCACACGCTGTACTGTATTCTTTGCAATACTTACGAGCAAAGGCGTCAACTCTTCCGATCCATTATGTTTACATAAACCTACCTTTCAATTACTATGTCATTACCTGTCCCCTCTTCTACACCATCCTTTTCCTATTTAAAGACTTGTGACCTTGACACACTTTCCATATAACTTCTTATTATCCCCAAACTCTACCTTAATCTTATATCTCAAACGTCTACTACCTTTTGCTTCTTTATTTATTTCTTAACATAAATATATACATGTACACGTACTACGCTCTTTCTACATAACCAAGATTATTACTTATTTCTATTACATATCCTTCTTCAAATACGGTCTTATTTGTGATACGGTAGTTCTCACTGCAAACAAACTCGTACCTGCACATCTCACCACACCGTCCGCAATAAATGTGAACTTCGTCATGGATATACACTTCCAACATCCATAAATTCGGAACTCGTATATATAATGACACAATTACTCCATTACTTCCCCCGTATCGACAGCTCCAACACATTGGTAGGTAGCGAAGATTATTCCTATCACAGTACAGTACATACGCAGAACATGCTGAGAAGTTCGTTTCACATTTGAAGAGTTTTCGAGCTACGTTCCACCCTTTCATGGAGCTAACATCAGTTACATACTTCTTTGCTTTATTTACAGTATACTCCTCTGTGTCTACGTAATCTCCTCTATTTAACACAGTGTTACACTGCGCATCATTCACCATGTGGTCCGCATTATTCCAATACTCTACTTGTTTTGTACCACCACAAACTTCATCGATACTACTACCTCCATTACTACTTCTTACATCCATTCTCAAACCAATCTTCTCAACTACTTCTGCCTTCTCTTCCTCTTCACTACATTAACGATTGCCTACCTGCTTACAACTGCACTTCTTTCCCATCCTTCCCCATCACAATATCTACATGAATCACGCACAATTGCAATTGCAATAATCTATGCAAGTATAACTATATCTAACATCCTTCCTCGAATAACATTGCCACAATGACACTTCAACGGCTGTAGACGTATTTTAAACCTTCCGTCATAAAAATCGTAAACTTCAGACGGCTGCAGACGTATTTAATTTTACATTACCGACACATGTACATATGTTTCAATTCATTGTGAAGCATTCGACCACTACATACACACAAGTTTAAAGTCAAATGACCTTCCGTCAATTTGACCTTAAGTAACCCTCTTCTCCTCTGAATTAGAACCGATCATCTTACACTACTTGAAATGTATTTTTTTGCACACTCATTGACTGTTTTCGAATAACATAAAAGGTTTCACTTCTGAAGCTGTTAGTTTTTGACTAACGCATACATTTTATGTATCTTCATTGACAATAACTGAAAAACAAAAATATATCAATTTAAAAAACCAACAAAAATGACAACAATATCAAATGAATAACAGAAATAATGCTTTACTCCTATGCAGGCATAAGTACATTAATAAACTCTCAATAAGTAACATGATCACCCTGATGGTTCAAAATTCGAGGTCAATTTGCGGTCAAACAACTGATAAATCATATTTATATAGGAATCGAAGAAATATTATAAAAATTAATACTACATTGAACAAACCAAGCTCATTAATAGAACACATCATTGGCATTATTTGGTGTAGGTACTTGTTTTTGTAGAACCTCAAAGTGCCATAGATATGTTACTTTACTAAAACTTAGTTGGTTCACACAGTTTTATGGAATCGGCAATACTGCAATAAAAAATTTAATTTAAACATTTATATGGGCTTAAGGCACATACAGTATGATTTCGTTGCGATCAGTTATACCCTGTATAAAATCCAAAAACCTTCGAGACTATTCTAAAAACTGACTCAAAAAAAATGTACTTTCGGCATAAGTGGATAAGTATATGCTGTAATTATCTCCGATATAAAATGTACAATGTTCAAGTACAGTTAATGTTCGCTAAGTTAAAGGACCAGTTAATCATTACTTGAAATTAATCCTATCAAATGAATCACAGTATTTTAAATTAATCGATTAAGCAGCTGACAATGAGCTGAAATAATAACTATTTTTAACAGAGGAGTTAGGTGCTATAGAGGGTGTCCTACCTAAGACGAGGTGGTCGATACACCGTATACTACTTCTATTAAAATTTGAAAATTTGGGGAGTAACGTTATTGGGTATGCTCGCCTCAGTTAAGTTCTTATATATGTAACAATTAAAGTCAACTTTGTTATTTTAAATGGAAACTGAAACCCAAACTATAAAAAATCATATCTTCCACAAAATATGACCTAGGGTACAAATCACTTCCAATTCTTTTTCAAATGGCACCTATCATATGTTATTATTTCATTCGATACATTTTTTTTATCCTCTTTTGATCCATATGGATATTTCCTATTGTTTAATTTGAAAGTTATAATAGCAAATCCAAATCACTTTAATATCAAAAATAGGAAATATTTACAAAAATTTATTCAAGCTATTAATATTAAAGCTTTATAACATTCGACAACAAAGGTTGTACAAATTTCGGTGAAAATGTGATTGAATATTTAAAAAATATTTTGATATCATGTTCACCTCCAATAGTTCTTGAAACAATTATATAAAAAAGTTTTAGTAGGTACACAGCAACATCGTGAAATTTTTCAATTTTTTTTTGATTAAGAGAACGTTAGAAAAGAAAATAAAAGGTGAAAACACTGTTTTTGAGGGTGTGGGGCCCAAAAAGTGTATTCAACGAATAAGGGCATTTTCAAAACGATAAAAACAAAAACAAAAAAGATACCAAGAAATACGTATCCTTTTCTAAAATCACTCACTTATAATTTAGTCAATTTCAGTTATTGCAAAATATCTTGCTCAGTATTCATCACTTCCTTCTTTGAAGAGAAACAGCTTTTCATACATCGAAATTTCTTTTGAACATTCTCTAAGTGCACCAATTATTTTTGAAGCGTATGAAATGATATTTATTAATATTTTTGTAAGTGGTTTAAACTATAAATTTACAATCCACACATTTGCTAATATTCTGAAAATATGATGATGATTAAAAACTAATCAATTTGATTAAACAATTAAACATAAATTTATCGGGTACGTTTGATAAAAACCTAAATTGCCACATAGGTATATAAGCTACTCCATTTGCATTCAAAGTCAATACACCTCAAACTGAAAAATGAAAGGTAAGAGCAATTTCTTGACCCATAGTCTTAAAATTTGTATGGATCGTTGTTTCTTTTTTTTTTATAAAACTGAATAAGCTTCAAATGCGTTTCTGAATAGTTTATTATAAAGTAATTTATTTTGTTACTAATTCTCGGAAACAGGGAACTCAATCCCTTTTGTTTTAAAATTTTCTCTGAGTCATGTAGGTATCTTATATAGTAATTGTTTAACAAATATAATTATTTACTGAAGGAGCAAAACACAAAAGATACTAATTTTGGCAAATACATTTGACGAATAATTGTACCTCCTGTATAGGCACATTGCTTAGTCTTGTTTTTTTATTTTTAAGTTAAGACATTTAGCTTCCCCCCATTATGTAGTTGAGATCGGTTTTCAACTCACTTTTAATGACACTGCATTTTAAATCTTTTGTTTTAGTTGCAATTATTCTCTCGTTCCTCTGCGCTATCGCAACTGCTTCTTCTCTTAACAGTAAGTTGTTCTTTAATAAATAAGACAAAATAACATTTAGAAATATTATTAAAATTAAAAATTATTTAATTTCTTTCCATCAGTAGTCGTTTGCTGGTCATTTGGCACCAGAATTATTTTACCAAATAAACAAGACTGCAGTAAATACTACGAGTGCAGCCGTGGACAACTAATTCTAGACAATGCACGGATGGTCTCCTCTACAATTCCAAAAAGGAACGTTGTGTTCTTCCCCAAGACTCTGGTTGTAAAGACTACCAAAGATACATCAATCAAAGAAACGAAGGTAAGGTAAATTAAACTGAGTATGAAAAATATGACGACCAATTTCCAATTGAGAATTATGTACCTAAATTTAAATGAAGTGAACTATTCAGTCACTTAAATGGAGAATGTTTGTACATAGGTAGATTCGTACTACTAAAGCGGTTTTATTGCCTAAGCCACCACTTTATGTGGTGCAAAGTTCAGCTATCTTCAATGCAACTTATTTATATATATCTATATAAGAAAATATGCTCTATAATTTACAGCATTTACACATCATGATTGATCAGCAGAAATGCATTCAACGAATAGGGTTTATTAAAGTCCGTTATGTATAAATTTTCAGAGTATTGTCAAACCTTCGGTGATGGAGCTCTGTTTTCAAATGTTCTAAATTGTAGTCAATTTTACGAATGTGCAAATGGGGTTCCCGTTAAACATGATTGCCCAGCAGGGTTAGTTTTCAACATGAAAAACCATGTTTGCGATTATCCCGACCAAACCACATGTACCACATCGTTGTCTTTACCCAATACTGAAGGACGTGGCATGAGAGGCGAAATTTTTAATGAAGAAAACGTCGCTGATCTTTTGGAAAAAGAAGTTGGATTCCCTGATGAATATGGAGTTAATAATGAAGAGAAAGCCGCATCCGAAGTTAGCAATTAATAATTCTGTATAAAATTGTATATGTAATATCAACTTGCAAACTATGTATCCAAGTTGGTGATTAAAAATAAAAAAATTAAAAGTAAAGTGTGCATAGCCAAGTACATATAACGATTATTACATCTTGAATCTCTGACGCTCTCGGGGTTTCTGATAGATTGAATGCTCTCCTTTATCTGAAGAAAGTTTTTACAACTTTCCAGAAATGTTTCAGAGGTTTCATCAAATCCACTGGCGTAATTACTTAGACTGGGAATGAGGGGGGACACGTAACTCGTAAGCCGGCTCTATGCCGAACATTATTATTATTACATTATTTTGGACTACCTCCATTAGACGGTGGCAGATAGTGCGTTGGTGTCGGTCATTAAGAGTGTGAATATTATTGAATGGTGTAGTTAGGGTTTAGTGCATTTTTGTTTAAAACAATGCTGATTTGTTCTTACGGCTGTAAAAGCAGCAGTGAAAGTAATGAACTAGGAATCACATTTCACAAGTAAAAGGGATTTTACATAGTAAGTTTAAGCAAAGTAAATCTTGTTTAATTTGTTTATTGTTAACATACTACTTAAAATATGAGTCTCTTTGAAACAATAAGATGTGCTTCAAATAGTAAATGCTTAAAGTTATGTTGTTATGGAAGATATTGAATTGGTGAAACATTTTTAAGTCAAAAGATATATAAAAAAACACTTGGTACTGTTTCACAATATATTTAAAGATTTCTCTTACAATTTTTTCGGCTTCTTCACCATTTTCAAAGAGTAGATATTTATCAACTCAGGTGCATATTTCAGGTAACAATATTTATAACAACTTAATCTATTTTAATTTTAAAAGGTTGGAATTTCCAAACTCAATTTGATCATTTGTGATGGGTAGACCCTTTAATAGAGCCATATTTATTTCTGCTATTTCAGGGAAATTAAGCAGTTTACCTTTATTTTGAAAATGAAGAAGTTTTAGATTTTGGGAATCTAGTGAATGGTTAAAATTTATACAATGGTCTGCTATCCCTGTACATTTTTTACTATTCTTTATAGATCTTTCATGTTCTTCAATGCGTTTTTTAAGAGCTCTACCTGTTTGGCCAATATAAAAGGCATCGCAGCTTTTACAATTGATTCGGTACACACCATTTTTATCTAGAATATCTGTTTTTTGTTTATTATTTACTAGTATTTTTCCCAAATTGTTTTTATTGGCGGATATGGGAGACAAGTTTAGCTATTTTAACCTATTGCAAATTTTATCGGATATTTTTGGTATGTTGTTATGGTTAAATTTTTCATTGTATTAGAAATTTACTGACAACAAGGTATATGTCGGAAATATAAATAAGTACATTACAATATTACAACCAAAATGGTAGATACAGTTATAAAAGGTATTAGTCAATTTAAAAAAAGAGAGGAACGTAAAACAATTTCTACTCTTTTTCTCATTATCATAGAAGAAATTTAAAATGATATAGAGAAATATAAGAGCGTAGGTATCAACAGAGGAACTTATAATTAACTTGAAAATTTGGAAATTTTCCACTTGTAGCAAAAGAAGAAAAAATCAAACAAAAATATGATATATCTGTTAAAACACCAAAAGTAGAATTCATATTCAAGAAAAAATACAATTAAGACAATGTTAATCTAAGTGAGCAGTCATAAGTAAGCTCAAGAATTTCAAATGTAAGTAACAAGCTTACAGAAGGAATAGTATAAAATTATCTATATTTCTATTGCCAAAGGAAGTTTCCGTCACTCAACAAAACAGTGTGGTGAAATGGACATGGTCGGTAGGGTCCTAAGTGGCATGCACCGTGTGGTTACGGTAAAAAGTGGCCCTTATAATTAAATTTGTTCAATATTATTCACCACCTTTATGAACAGGTTAGGTTAGGTTGGGTTAGAAATATGATAACAAGTAAATCCAGATGCTTACATCTTATATGAGTCAAGTAATTGACTGTGAATTATAACTGACTCAAATAAATAAATTTATTAGGTAATCAAGTTTGAAAGCTGTAGTCCTCATTATGAAATGCTATATGGGGTTAAGGAAACAAACGATAAAAAATTAAACCTTTTTCTGAAATTTTTGCTGTTGTTAAATTAGGATTCAGAAATAATTTTTGTAATCTGTAAAGTTCCGGTATTTTGAACTATTCCACAATACACGTTCGCTATCAAAAATAACGTTTTATATGAAAAAGCTCATTGTTTTCTATTTGTTAGTGATAATTTTTCGTAACTTGTTATTGTCACCTCAACTGACAGATTTGATTGTGTGTTTTCATTTATCTTTCAAGTGGGAGCAAACAAATTCGAAAATAAAACGAATGTATAAGTGCATCATCTGATTGTCCGTGTCAACTTATTATTAAATTAAATTACATATAAAATTTAAGTAATCACCATCTTACGGCGAGACAGGGTTCTTAAATAATTATATTGATAACTACTAATCATTGATTGACATATCTTGTTTACTTGTTTAGAAATAAATGATTCAACACAAAAAAATCAGTTCAAATTGCAATTTACAATATCAGAAATAATATTTTTGGAAATGACTTCATGTGTTTTATATAACAATTATTCAAAAGTACGTACATGTGAATGTTGTACCGGTACTGTAACGACTTTTCTAGTTTAAATTATTTATTTAACGGATATTCATTTACAACTATTTATTTAAAACTTAAATACTAATAGAATACTTAAACACTAATAACAATTCAACAACTTATTTATATGACAAGGAAATGCGTATTTATATTACTCATTCGGAAGCTAACTGTAAACTGCCGTTACTGACCACGTCAACAAGTATTTATAAAGATATGGAATAATCCAGAAAGATCAGGAATGACCTACTAGAATTTATTCGAGCTCCTATTGTGTTCGTTTAACTTATGGCCTTGTTTATTGTCATCAAAGCGCCGACCGACGCCGGTATTCTTTGAACTCCGCTTATCTACTCCCGGATCTCGTCGCCGCTCTCGCACAAATACACGCTCGTTACATTGCCCCTCCTTAAGGGTGATCCGTCCCGGATCACATTCTGCCGTTCCTTCAAAGGATTATGCCGGTACTTGCAATTCTGTCCCCTAAGGCACCCAGTCGTCACATGGAAGTAGAAATCCACCGTCCTTGGCTGTGCGGGATTTCGTTAGGGATTGTTAGAGTATACCGTTATTTCGACGCCGCTCCACCGGAACAGGACCTCCAACATGCTCTGCACCACTCTCCAGTTCAGTCCATCCAACCCACATCCTATTCTTGGCATGGCTAGTCTTGTGGTACACGTGGATAGCTGTTGGTCTCTTAGTTCCACCAACGAATTCCATAACGAGGGTAGGTGGGTTCTTCAGACGACGCCTTCATAGTGACCAGGTAGTAAATGGATCGGTTTCCGTCCACTAGACTTAGCACTTTCTTTTAATCACCAAGTTGGTCCCGTAGCTCTGGCGAGCGACCAAACTTATTCTTGAATACGGTGGCAATACCGCGACCCATCTTGAAGTCTTTGGCCACACAATGAACCAGCGAGTCCGAAGCAGTAAACAAATCCTCGGACCTCTCGGAGGTAACACCGAATCTGGAGTTAGCATACACGCTCGGCGTGGCAATAAACTCGTTATACTGGGGACCCGGAGAACGAGCTTGCATGAGCCTGATCCGTGCTTCTTCGGCCAAACGGTTAAAATGGACAACCTTCGGTGGCTGTCTGATTTGGAAGTGCGTACGCTTCAGCCCATTTAGTGAAGTAGTCCATTGCCAACAGGATATATTTATTGCCACCATCGGTCTCTGGAAACGGTTGTGCGATGTCTATGGCAATTCGTTCGAGTGGACTGCCGACATTGTACTGGCGCATAGGAGCACGCCGTCGTCTTTGTGGTCCCTTGCTGGCTGCACAAGTTGTGCACTTCCTGCACCAGTCTTCAACGTCCATTTTGAAATTGATCCAGTAAAACCGCTCACGCACTCTTCCAAGGGTCTTGTTAACAGCAAAATGTCCCCCCGAAACATCGTCATGGAGGCACTTCAAGACTTCCTTTACCAGGCTCTTCGGTACAAGCAATTGACGTTTGCTCTCAGTACCATTCTGGTTTTCCACTATTCGCTTCAGGAGTCCATCATCATCTTCAGATTTAGCGGCGATCTCTTGCCAGGTCGGTCGTCTGCCTTCATTCCTCTATCTTCGGAACAAGTTCAGGACCGGATCAGAACCCTGTTTCGTCTTGATGTTATCAGTAGCGGCGGTGCTCGTAAACCACCTGATCAGCCGGTTCGGCGTGCCCATGGAGCTTCATTCTGACCAGGGCCGGAATTTTGAGTCAGCCGTGTTCCAAGAAATCTGCAAGATATTAGGTATTTACAAAACCCGGAAAACACCGCTGCATCCTCAATCAGACGGCATGGCAGAGCGAATGAATAGGACCATTAACAAGTACTTGTCCAAAGTAGTCTCCATACATCAAAGAGACTGGGATCGCCATCTCTCACTGTTTCTCATTGCATATCGATCATCGATTCATGAGACTACTGAACAAACACTAGCAAAAGTGCTGTTTGGTCGGGAGATGCGGTTGCCATGTGACCTGAAATTTGGCTGCAAACCTGGTAAGGACGTTGCCATAGAAGACTACGTCAGTGATCTCCGCAGAAGACTTGACGATATCCATGAGAAAGTACGTTCCCGGATGCAGATAGCTAGCGACCGGATGAAGGACGCCTACGATATACAGGCCACTGATGGAGTTTTCCAGGAGGGAGACATGGTGTGGTTATACAATCCACAGCCCCGTGAAGGTCTTTCGTTGTCTTAGTTAGTGCTACTAAACCTGGGGCCTCGTGTCCCGGCACCGACGTTTGCCCCGCCGTGTCGTCCCTGATTAGTTTTCCGGAACGCGGGGCACGCGCTCTTGAGTGACCTCTTCGTTCTTGCAAGCGCTTCTTACGTGTTCCAATTTCCCGCAGTTCCAGCATCTTATTGCTCTCGGTTTTTTATTTAGTCTTCGCAGTATCCTGCTAACTATTTCCTCTAGTCTGTCTTCGTATCGACCGTCGGGCTCCTCTCTTAGCTCGCGCACTCTACCTTGCCGTTGCGAAGCCTGTTTAACAACGTCACACTCCAGTGCCCGAGCCAATGTGTCAGCGAGTGTTTTTGGCCTATCTAGTCGAAGTCGCTGTTGTATATCGTCGTTCCTCAACCCATCGATGAAGGAGTCGACAGCCAACTCGTTACAGTACTGTCAGTTCATTCGATGAAGCAATTTTGTTTTTGTAATTTTCATATAAGGGAACTGCTGTTCGATGTAAATTTAGCTTCAAATAATTTGTGTGGTAAGTGAAAAATAGGATGTTGAGAATAGCGTATGGTAGAGAAGAAAATGCTATTTTCTTTCTTTAATTAGGTACATCCCAAAAATAAACTATTTTTTAGACTACAGTTGGGTTATGAGATCGGAGTGGTGGCGATTATAAATGTATGACCACGTCCTGATTGAATGGTGGAACTATGTGTAGTTCATCCAAAGATATAGTGCGGTTATGGCTTAATTGTTCTTTCACTTTTGCTGCACTCTCACCGCAGGTAGTTACACAAATTGATTATCAAGCGAATCTCTTCTGATAAATGCCTCTCTTAAAGATATGTTATGAAAAACCAATCTCTCTCAAATAATTTTACCTAAGACAAACTTCAAACTTTATCGCATGTTGCTGAAATACGAACACTATCCAACTTACCTTCTTACTTGCAATAAGAGGGGGTACTTTAAACCACTATATCTTCAGACGAACTTATACTGATGTGGTTCTGAGATGATTTAACGTTTTAGACGTATGTGGGTACAGCCTATGAGTGGGTTTTCTATGAATACCTGCGTTCCATCTTTAACCTGGAATTAAAACAAAACATATTAATTAATATTTTAAAGTAAATTAGAGTGCACTAAGGCCTTAATGTGTTTATAGAGATGAGCCTATTTTAGTGACGGTAAGCAGTTTCATGGGTTTGATTGGGTGAAAGAAAATTTCGACACAAGTCGATATTTAGGGGTTTGTATAAGAAAGTCGCCAGTCAAAAATTGTCATGTGTGTTCCTATTCGCGAATTATCTAAAATACATTTTTTTGTCGGTAAATTTGACATTCTGTTTTCAGATGGGTACTGAAGTAAAGTGCATCTAAAGTTTTAGTTTTAGCATGGATATCAATCTACAATCTCTCTCTTTTTGTTCTTTTTATGAAAGTATTTCTTTTGTTTTGTGTGTTCGTCGAATTCAGATGGAGTTGACGAAAAGTTTTGCATGCACAACTGCCACACGGCGTAATTTGACAACGTTCTTATCGAAATCATTATTACCGGCAAGTTTATATCTCTAAATATGGTAAATAGTTGCGTTTATTGTGAAGTATGATGATGGATCATGTGATGAATCGATCATCCAAAAATGTAAAATGTATAGAGATAGACAACGCTAGAGAGATAATAAAATAAAAAGGGACAAAAAGTAATGATTAATGAACATTTGATAAGGGAAAACAAAAATATTTATATAATATAGCATTTTTAAAATATTATATGTATTTAACAAATTAGGTACATATTTAGATAATAATGTGGTTTACGTTAATCAACTTTTTGTCTACTGTACTTACTCATTTCTTATTAAAAAATATTTGGTAGTGGCGAATCAAATCGTTTCCTCATTTTAACAAAGAAATTACAAATACTCTTCAACAAATTGCGTTAATAATTTTTTTTTCTTCTTTTGATAAATGTTGGTGGAATCATCTTCAAATTGATTCAATTGATTTTTTTCAATGTTTCAATAGTACCTATGAATGTAGAGAAATGGTTTTGGCTTCTATTTGGTGAAAGTTGATATTCATAATAAAAACAAAATAAAACACTGTACTTTCACAAACTGTATATTATTACAACAATTGTTTCGCTAACACAGTGGCTTCTTCAAGTAAATAGTGTTACGATAATAAGGGTTGCTGCAGTATATATACAATGGTGAATAGATACGTTAGAGAGGGGTGAAATACAATAATGAAGAGCGGATTTTTTTTATAAAAAGTTAACAATAAAAGTAAATATAAATAATCCATGAGAATTTTAGGTTTAGTAAGGGTGAAAAATTTACATCCAATTGGTCATTTAATATTAATGGTGATAATTTTTGTTTGTTAATTTCTAATGATTCTAATAACTATAATTTTTGACTATTTTCTAATACATGTAAAATGCTAAGATTATAATCCGGGAATGTTTAGTATCTATTAAGTGGGTAGCATAGTTTGAATCAAGTTTTTGATTTTGGTAAGATCTTGCATGTTCAGATATTCTAGACTTAAAATTCCGGCCAGTTAATCCTATATAAAATTTATCACAAGTTCCACAAGTTAATTTGTAAACACCACTTTTTTGTCCAAGTTTTGGTATTGGAGTATGAACTATTTAGTACACGTTTTACAACACCGCCAAAGTATTTCCAGTTTTGCTGGTTCAAATAGTGTTTTATATATGTAAGTACTATATGTTTGCTTTTTAAGTTACTGTACTTCAAAGAGAGCAATTTACTATGAAGACCCATTGATTGAAGTGGCAGTGTAGTGTGTTGACTACTTAGCTCATTTAATCACTGTTTGACTTCCCAGAAAAGTTGTTTTCCAAATTGATGGGTTAAATCGTTTTGGGAATTGTTTTTATTATTGTATGTTGCCCATTGTGAAGCCCAATAAGCAATTGTCGTAACCACTCCCATCCCATATCGTATACATAGCAATGCTGTAGACAAATAAGTCATCTGAGAGGTAAAAGGTTTTTTCATTCATAAACCAACGTTACGTTTCGCTTTACAAGTACTAGGTGTAAAAAAAATTTTAAAATATAACATTCTTTTTTATATATTTAATTTGATATTGCTGAATAATAGGGTTTATACCTAAACGTTCTATTTATCATTTGAAAAGGCTGTTGGTTTCGAGTGAATGAAGTCATTTGTTTAATGATTGGGTAGACCCATAGGTAATACATAAAGACGATAAGCAGACGACCGGAGAATAAGAAACACATGAGTCAGTCTGTGTTGGTCCGCCTCGAGTGTGGTTGAATTGTGTGTATCAAGAATGATACAGAAATAATAATTGAAGATATAGCATGCTTTCACCCCTGGTGCACTGTTGCCCGGTCAATACGGCCGTGGTTCCTTCGAGTGGGGCTACTCGCAATAGGGGGTGTTGCGGGCTACTCGAATGACATGATTCTGGTGGCGAGGTAGCTTCATGTAAGTGCCTCACATCTGATCATTGAGATGCTAGTTCCTAAGGGAACTGGGCGTCTAGGGAAGCCTTACTTATTTTAGGGAGACTCTAGCTAGTTGTCGAAGAATAAAACACGTACATACAAAACTGGTAATAATGTAATGGTTGCCTGTACAATATTGATGGTTTAGTTGAGCTAGGGGGTAGGCAAGCCCCCCGGTGAGTACATTCATGCTTATTATTGGTTGTCAGTAACTGTTATCTATTTTTGGGTCTACCGGAGTATATGTTTGTCCATATCAAGTGCAGTCAAGATCTGTTGGGGAAAAGAATCCGTGAGATTAGTTATCAACGCCCTGGAAACAAAATGTATGTTTAACATAGGCTTCCTCACGGTTAGATTATAAAACCATAATATGAGAAAGCCTGGTTTTGATTATACATAGTATATATAAGGATACTTTCACCCCTTAAATTGTCTATTTTGTAATCTTTGCTAATTATTTTGGGAAGAAATGAAATTACAAATAAAGCAAACCAATTGCTAAAGTTTCTGAATGTAGGAAGCTGTTATATTTATATTGTTAGCAACAGGTTTCAATGATATCAACGTTATTGGGAGTTGTTTGGGTTATGGATAGCGATACGTCATCGAGTACTGACGAACGGAAGTACTGGAGAGGCCGGAGGGGACACTTGGTGCCGGGACTCCTTGCATTACAGTCGTTATACAGCTGTTCATAGATATACTCCTATATTTGGCTTATTACGCATAAATTTTTATATTTATTAAAGAAGTATATAAATTAGAGCTTACATCAGGAGTGAGATAAAAATTCCCAGTGCTAAGTAAATTGGTGTTTAATAAAAGTGTGTGGCGATTGCACAATGACACGAAATCATAATACGCGAAAATAGTGTAAACCTGGAAAAGCATGGTAGTAAGAAAGGAATAAGAATCAAGTTGCAGTTGACAGACACCGATACCATCTTCGCCGGCCACGGCGTTATCTGGGTATGAACGTACTTGTCGAGGTGGCGAACTCGGTAAAGATTAAGGAGTTCGGGGTTGGTAAAGTAACCCGCAGGTTGACGTGAGTACAGTCATAAATAAATTTATTGCGGAATTTAACTTGAATGATGATTTTTATGAATTTGCGTATATATTTCTATATTTATCAAAGCCTAAATGTTTTATTGGCTTGGGTGGAGTCCTTTCGTGTGACTCATCAAGTAGCAAAGTTTCACCTTGACACTCTCGAGAGTAACAACGAACAAAAGTAACAAGTAAATAGAGACGTATTGATAAAAAAAAATATAACATTGGTTCGTTATCGTAATCTGCGTCCGATGAATTCATCATGGTATACAAGTGTATTATAAACAACAGCGTTATGAAAGAAGGAATATAAAATAATAGCTGGGTACAAACTTTACTCAATTATCTATACCAGATAAATTATTTTAGATTTAAGTTGACAGGGTAGTTTTTATTTGAAAATAAATAAAACAAAACGCAGTCAGATTATACATTGGGGTATATTACGTACGATAACTTATTTGTTGATGTCACATTGGCACTCAGATGTCAAAGTCGGCACATCACGCATTCATTGCCGCTGATGAAGGCAAGAAAATACGTTAGTGTTGATGTCACATTGGCACTCAGATGTCAAAGTCGGCACATCACGCATTCATTGCCGCTGATGAAGGCAAGAAAATACGTTAGTTTTGATGTCACATTGGCACTCAGATGTCAAAGTAGGCACATTACGCATTCGTTGCAGCCAATTAAGGCAAAAATTGTACAACTTGGTGGCCACACTGGCACCTATATGTCAAAATGGGATTCCCCAACTAATTGCCAACCTAGGTCTGTAAAAGCAATCATCATGCATATGAGATTTTGGAAATCTCGATTGGATTGAGAATGCTATTTTGGAGCCGTAACCTGATGTGACAGGATTTGTTGGCTTGTCTCTCTATACTCAACATTGTATCCGGGCTTTTGAATTATTGACTGTATTAAAAAGATTTTGTTTTAGATAAGACAGTATGGCCGAGGCGGTGTTTTCAAATAATACCAGTAATGGTTAAATACATGGCGTTCTGTAATAATCTACATTTCCGAGTGAGGACACTCGGATGGTCAGGAAAGGCCGTGTTAGCAACAGGTTTCAATTATATCAACGTTATTGGGAGTTGTTTGGGTTATGGATAGCGATACGTCATCGAGTACTGACGAACGGAAGTACTGGAGAGGCCGGAGGGGACACTTAGTGCCGGGACTCCTTGCATTACAGTCGTTATACAGCTGTTCTTAGATATATTCCTATATTTGGCTTATTAGGCATAAATTTTTATATTTATTAAAGAAGTATATAAATTAGCTTACAATATTACATTAATGTAAATAGCTCTTCCTAGAAGTAAATAAAAGAAAATTAGTGTATATGATTGCTTAAATTGTTTATTCTACTCCGAATTATTGTTATCTTTAAGTACCCCAGTTCATTTATCAAAAGGTTTACAAAATTTCTAATCTTTCAAAATCGCATTTATTGTTGTATTTGAAATATAGGATATAAACAATTGTCACATGTATATGTTGTCATCAGTAAGTAGAAATTGAAGTGGCTTTGATAAGATCGGGAAATATCAGTATAAATAAGTAAATAAATCAAATCAATAAAAGTTAATCATTTTCTAAGTACTCTCATGTTATTTATATGCATTTTCTTAAATGTTAATGCAATAAATTCGGTTACTTCTTACATAAAGTAAAATTGACCTTTTTCAGCAGACATTTCTCAAGAATTTGGTAGAGTGGTTGCCCTTGTGCGAACTGAAAGATTCTAAAGTAAGAAGTATTGGAATTGCTCTAGATCCTTTTAAATTCGTTCCACAACTGAAACTGAAACAATGAACTGAAGTTTCCGAATGGATTCTGGCATAAACACAATTTTAGGATTGTTCTTGAAAAATCAAAACAAAGCTTATATGAGTTATACTCTTATGACGTAGAACAGTAAAATCCAAAATGTTTTGTTGCCCTATATATAATGATTCTATTTATTTGGTATACATTTATTGAAGCTGATAAGAGGTTTCAAATACTGCTGAAACAGTACAAGTTTTGTTTTTGTTTGCTTATTTGTTTTATGCAACATATCGATAGCTTCGATTATCATTTTATTTAAAAACCATAAAGGCTTAAGCTCCAGCCATCGGTGTGAACCGTTCCCATCGTCAGACAAGGTCTGCGCGCTGATTACGTAGCACTTATGCTGCCTTTGAGCCTACCATGATTGTAGGCTCATGCACAGCATAGGCGGTTACGTAATCAGCGCACAGGCCTTGTCTGATGTTGGTAACGTGAGAACTCCTAAGCGAATTTTAAATATGTAAGACAATTAAAAACAAACATTTTCGCTTTTTAATATTGCTTGCGGTACAATTTACTCTTAAATCAGAAATAAAACACAAGTACAATGTTTACACTTAATTTAATCGAAAACTCGACAATTGTTTCGGGCATTGCCCATTATCAAGAGTATAATTACTAAAGAATAAGTATAACAAACAGTGTATATATAGGTACATCTATAATGTGCTGAGTAGGAGAGGGGATGTTGTCTGTCCTAATTCTAATTGATTGTTGACAATATTTATTTTGTTGTGAAGGCTTTTCTTTATCTCTAGATTTTCTAACATCGATAATTTCTTACTTTTTGTTATATTAGAATGTAAAATTTTTGTATTCTTGACATCTATATTATGTTTATACAAAGTGCAATGCTCTGAAATTCCAGTATTCAAATTATTTTTATTTATGCTATTTAAATGTTCTTTTATCCTAGTTGAAAAAGCTCTACCCGTTTGACCAATATATGTTGCGTCACAAGAGTCACAAGTTAATTGATAAACTCCACTTTTTTCTAAGGGAGTTGTTTTCTTTTTATTATTTACTAATATTGTTCTTAAAGTGAATTTATTATTTTCAACCACAGTAAAACCTAAATTTTGTAATTTGTGTTTATACTTATTGCTAATAGATTTTATAAAATGTAAAGAAACAAAGTTCTTATTAGAATTAATACTAAAATCGTCATGATATAATAATTTTCTTACTGACTTTTGTTTTTTTTGTGAGAATTAATTTGTCAACTAAATTATCATTATACACTCAATCAATTGTCGTAATCAATTTCTTTGGAGATATTGCTCTAGAGAATTGATGATTTGGGAGTAAACATTTGACAATTATTTTGGTTTAGAGCTGTTTGAGGATAACCGTTTCTATGATTTTGCTAATGGTTCTTAGGAGGCCTATTGGTTTGCAGCTGGTTGGAATGTCTGGAGGTTTGGGTGGTTTAAATATCACTACTAAATTTTGAAACGCAGATTTCGGTTAAATGTTGGGAGTTATTTTAGTGCCCTGAATGTGACGTTTTCTAGTTCGGGTGACTTCTTATTTTTATTTCGTTTAATGATTTCAGCTGGAAGTGTTCTGGATTTCTGTTTATTATTTGTTAAACCATACTATTGATGTAGGTATGTTTCATAATTGATTGGTTTTAAGGTGTCGTCCAGTGTGTTTGGTTTGAATTGAACATTGTCTGAAAGAAGTTAAACTTTTTCTCCATTTGTGATTGTTTCCGAGTAGTTTGAAGTGAGTGGACCGATATATTCTTACGGAAAATCATAGGCATCAATGCAATTATGATTTAAGGTAGTAGGTAGTCTTAGATCTACTCCAGCGAGAACCTCATGTAGTGGGAATTCGAAACTCGGATTAGCAGAAAGCGATGTACTTTCTCAAAACAGATCGTTAGACTCTCTTTAATTGGCGAGTATGCTTATTTTGGTCAATTTGAAAATTTTGCAGAATGCGTTTTTGGATTTAAATTTTCGACGCTTATCACTGATTTATTAAGTAATCCTTTGAAATGGAAGTCTGTAGTTTATTATCAAGTTGTCTGATATAAATCAAGCATTATCTAATTAGTGAACAGCAGTTAACCTACCGAAGAGTGTGTTACGTATGACTCTACGTTTGGTATCTGACAATGAGATTAGGAAAAACACCAAGTAGATGCCTATGCAAAAACTTTTTTTTTTATAACCACACCTAGTTAATTTTATCAACTTTTTATAACATACCTACGATAAATTCTTTATAAATAAAAATTAATCAAAATTAGTACTTTGTATTCTCTCTTTTGCAAAATCATGATATTAGAGCAATTCAAGTAGTGATTAGAACGAAAAAGGAAAAAGTCAGGAAAAAATGGTTTCAAGACAAGAAGTTCCAAGAACAATGTTGCGCAGGATGATCTAGAAGAGAGGAATGACATTTAGTAGGCTAAGCTTATTATAGTATACGGATAAATAACAGTTACAGGTTAAAGAACACTTGATAATGGTTTAAAAGAAAACGCAGAAAACTTTTCAAAATTTTAAAGTAATTATTCGTTTATGTTTATAAGTTTATTAGCTCCGTATACACGTTCGATGTTGTATATTTCTTAAATATACAAGGTAGCCCATTTTAAACGAACCGCAAATAACTTCCAAGACAAGATCAAAAAAGTGTTGTAGTAAAATGTGTACAATGTTATAAGGGAAATCGAATGGCAATCTTCAATAACCATATTACAAAAATTTAAACTTATTTCAAAATTTCGTTGATTTTTTAAACGGAAATATTAAGTATTTATGTTTTAGTACAGTTTCTAAAAACGCGTGGATCAAAAAACATTTTACTGTAAAAAGTAAAAAAGTTTTCAATTTTTGGCACGGTAGATCAAGTACCTAGTAACCTTAAATTTTATTTATGGTTCAAAAGTCGAGGTCAATTTGCGGTCAAAAAATTGATAAATCATATTTATATAGGAATCGAAGAAATATTATAAAAATTAATACTTCATTGAACAAACCAAGCTCATTAATAAAACACATCATTGGCATTATTTGGTGTACTTGTTTTTGTAGAATCTTAAAGTGCCGTAGATATGTAGCTTTACTAAAATTTAGATGGTTCACACAATTTTATGGAATAGGCAATACTGCAATAAAATAAATTTAATTTAAACAATTATTTGGGCTTAAGGCACATACAGTATGATTTTGTTGCGATCAGTTATATATAATCCAAAAATCTTCTAGACTATTCTAGAAACTGACGCAATAAAAACAAAGCACTTTCGTCATAAGTTTATACCTAAGTATATGCTGTAATTATCTCCGATATCAAATGTAAATTGTTCAAGTACAGTTACTATTCGGTAAGTTAAAGGACTAGTTAATCATTACTTAGAATTAATCCTATCAAATGAATAACAGTATTTTAAAATAATCGATTAAGCAGCTGACAACGAGCTGATATAATTACTATTTTTAACAGTGGAATTAGGTGCTATACAGGGTGTCCTACCTAAGACGCGGTAGTCGATACACCGAATACCACTTCTGTTTGAATTTTGAAAATTTCGATAGTAACGTTATTGGGTATGCTCGCCTCAATTAGGTTCTCATCTATGTAACAATTAAAGTCAACTTTGTTATTTTAAATGGAAACTGAAACCCAAGCTATAAAAAATCATAACTCCCACAAAATATGACCTACGGTACTGGAATTATTACCAGTTAAAGCTAAATCTCAAAGCTAACGCCCTAACAATAATGAGCTGAAAAATGTATACAATGCGTTCAGAAAAAAGTCTAAAGATTAACATCTTCAAACACAAATAACTTTGTTGTCTTTCAAATGGCACCTATCAAATTTTATTATTTCATTTGATTCCCTTCTTTTATCCCCTTTTGATCTATATGGATATTTTCTATTTAATAGAAATAAAGAACATGTATCTAATTGGTATACCTTTGTTAATATTTCTATCTAAAAAAGGAAAAAAAAAGTTATAACAGCAAAGCCAAACCACTTTAATATCAAAAATAGGAAATATCTGCAAAAACTCATTCAATCTATTAATATTAAAACCTTATAACATTCGACAATAAAGTTTTTTGTAGAAATTTCGGTTAAAATGTGATTGAATATTAAAACAATATATTGGGATCATGTTCACCTCCAATAATTCTTGAAAGAATTGTATCAAAAAAGGATTAGATGGTACACAGCAACATCGTGAACGTTTTCAATTTCTTTCGATTAAAAGAACGTTAGAAAAAATAAATAAAAGGTGAAAATATTGTTTTTGAGGGTGTAGGGCCCAAAAAATGTATTCAACGAATAAAGGCATTTTCAAAACGATAAAAGCAAAAACAAAAGAGAAATGCGTTTCCTTTTCTAAAATCGAGGATGATGCAAACTTGAAAATTCTTCTTACTAATAATTAAGTCAATTTCAGTCAATAAATTTGTCGAGTAGTACGTTTGATAAAGATCTGATTTGTCACATAGGTATATAAGCAACTGCATTTGCGCTTTTGTATGTTTGATTTATTGCATGCAAAGTGAATACAACTCAAACTGCAAAATGAAAGGTAAGAGCAATTTCTTGACCCATTGTCTTAAAATTTGTCTGGGTCGTTGTTTTTTAAACTAAACAAACTTAAAATGCGTTACTGAATAGTTTATTATAAATTAGATTATTTTGTTACTAATTCTCGAAAACAGGGAAGTCCATTTCTTTTGTTTTAAAATTTTCTCTGAGTCATGTAGGTATCTTATACAGTAATTGTCTAACAATTACAATTATTTACTGAAGGAGGGAACCACAAAAGATGCTAATTTTGGAAAATACATTTGACGAAAAACTGTGAAAATAGTATAGGCACAATGCTTAGTCTTGTTTTTTCTTTTTGTTAAGTAAAGACATTTATGATCTCCGCATTATGTAGTTGAAATCGGTTTTCAACTCTCTTTTAATGACACTGCATTTTAATCCTATTGTTTTAGTTGCAATTATTCTCTCGTTCCTCTGCGCTATCGCAACTGCCTCTCCTAACCGTAAGTTGTTCTTTGATACATAAGACAAAATAACATTTAGAAATATTATTAAAATTAAAAATTATTTAATTTCTTTCCATCAATAAGCGTTTGCGGTAGATATAGCTACAGACAAGCTACTTTCCCAAATAGACAAGACTGCAGTAAATACTACCAGTGCAGCCGTGGACAACTAATTTCTAGACAATGCAGGGATGGTCTCCTCTATAATTCCAGATATGCACGTTGTGTTCTTCCCCAAGACTCTGGTTGTAAAGACTACCAAAGATACATCAATCAAAGAAACGAAGGTAAGGTAAATTAAATTGAGTATGAAAAATATGACGACCAATTTTCAATTGAAAATTATGTACCTAAATTTAAAGTGAACTATTCAGTCACTTAAATGGAGAATGTATGTGTACATACGTAGATTCGTATGTGGCGCAAAGTTCAGCTATCTTCAATGCAAGTTATTTATGCATTTCAATATAAGAAAATATACTCTGATATGAATTGCTAATAAAGTTGAGTTTTAATTGTTTATTTACACCACCGAAAATACGCACACCGAACAATATATACACAAACTAATACTATACAATAAAACTAACAGATATATATATACAGGTGAATTAAGTACAGAGAGAAAAAAAAAATGGAACTTGAAGAAGATAAAAAAAATTGATATGAATATATATACAATATGAGCTAAGGTGGCTAGAGCTCTCTCTTCCTTGCCGTGGGTCGGTGGAATATCAGAGGTAGCCGATAGCGTTACTACAAAAGGCACAAAGGGTCGAAGGTGGTAAGATCTCTCCCTTCCTTGCCGTGGGTCGGTGGAATATCAGAGATGGCTAGTACTGGGCGAGTTTCGGCTATTTATACAAATCCCAGTACTAAGCAAGGGTTGGGAAAAAGAGGGGTTGGAAGTGGGGTAGTGAGAGAAGGGCAAAATAAACAAAAAAAAAACGATTTTGTTTTTAAAGTTAATTTCGCGGTGAAAATTGAAAAAGTAGATAGCGGCAAAGGGCAGAGCAGGCATGAAAACGTAGGGTTACAAAAAAGAACCGTAGTTTTAAGGTAAAAACTAACAGAATTAGGAAATAAAACAAAAATAGTGAAGAAGAGAATAAGAACAGAATAGTTAGAGAGAAATACTACAATCAATACGAGCGAGAAAAAAAAAAAGAAAAATAAAGGAAGAAATTATTGAGAGAAAAAAAAAATTAAAATAAATACGTGAAAAATTAAAATAGATAGAAGATAGTGGTGTGTATGAGTTTGGTTGTCGCAAGTGGTAGGAACCGGTATTTGGACGAGGTAAATTAGGGGTGGTGACGTCAGGAAAAAACCCACGGCTAGTTGTCGATCTTCCTAGAATGGATCGGTGTTGGTGTTTACCGAATAATATTTCGATACAATGCTAGTGTATTATATCAACTGTATAATTTACAGCAGTTACATATCATGATTGATAAGCAGAAATGCATTTAATGAATAGGTTTTATTAAAGTCCGTTATGTTTAAATTTTCAGAGTATTGTCAAACATTCGGTGATGGAGCTCTATTTTCAAATGTTCTAAATTGTAATAAATTTTACGAATGTGCAAATGGGGTTCCCGTTCAACTTGATTGCCCAGCAGGGTTAGTTTTCAACATGAATAACCACGTTTGCGATTATCCCAACCAAACGGCATGTGCCAGATGGTTGTCATTACCCAATACTGAACGCCGTGGCATGAGAAACGAAATTGTTAATGAAAAAAGCGTCGCTGATCTTTTGGAAGAAGTTGGATTCCCTGATGAATATGGAGTGGATAATGAAGAGAAAGCCGCATACGAAGTTAGCAATTAATGATTCTGTATAAAATGTATATGTAAAATCAACTTGAAAACTATGTATCCAAATTGGTGACTAAAAATAGGATAATTAAAAGTAAAGTTAGCATATTTCTGATAGATCGAAGGTTCTCCTTTATCCGAAGAAAATTTTCACGACTTTCCAGAAAAGTTTCAGAGATTTTACCAAATCCACTGGCGTAAATACTTAGTAGACTGGGAATGAGAGGGGACACGTAACTCGTAAGCCGGCTGTACGTCGAACATTATTACATTATTTTGTACTGCCTCCATTAAACGGTGGCAGATAGTGCGTTGGTGTCGGTCATTAAGAGTGTGAATATTATTGAATGGTGTAGTTAGGTTTTAGTGCATTTTTGTTTAAAACAATGGTGATTTGTTTTTTTTTTTTCAGGTTAAGCAAAGTAAATCGCGTTTAATTTGTTTATTGTTTACATACTACTTAAAATATGTTACGATTCACGTACAAGAATCATTAATGCGAAATATTCTTTTTTTGTTGGTGTGGTTTACTGATAGTGTAAGAAACAAAAAATACTTTCAAATCCGTAAGAAGCGTGTGTTAACCACAATACTACCATAGGCGGCATCACTTTCGGTTATAGAAATCTAAGAAATAAAATTAATTAATTTATAAATTTTTTTCTTAGTTTAGTTCCGCCACATCATGTTAATTAACGCTAATGAAAAAGTCCTTTGCATTTGATTTCATTGAACATGTATTCTCTTTGACATAAAATAAATATAATTTTTCTTAGTAACGTATGACACAAAACAACAGTTCAATAATTGTTTACTTTATCAAATAAACAATTGATACTCTGTATGGAATTATAATTGTACGAATAATGGTCACAGAACTAACTCCCTCTTAACATTATATGTTGCGTTACTGAGTGCTGACTTCCAGTTCCATCGCGTAACAATTTGCAGTCGACGATTATGGATCCCAGTTATATCAATGCCGAAATAACGATGTAAAAAAAAACAATTTATTTGAACAGAAATACACAATATGACTTATCACTACAATGGCTAGCTTAATTCTAATTCTTCTCTTTTTTTTTACTTGTCTGAATTATTGAACGATTTTTTACTAAAAAATCATTACATAAGTATTTTACAACTAAAACTGTTGTATTAGCTTTGACATTAGAGAAGCCTCGTGCGGTGCGTAGAAGTGTGCTATACAGGGTCAATATACCATCGTTATAACATCCCCTCTCTTTCATAGTCTAAGCGTAAATATGTAAGATTTGACTCACTGACTTTTCGGATTCAGTGTTAATCTTCGTGCACAATTTAGTGAAACATAATAAAGAGATTGCGATACAGTTATTCGCAGTTGTCTAGTATGAAAGGTTGCCTATATCCGTTACACTACCACTCTTATAGCACTGATTGTCCTGATCAGTCCCTTTTGAAGTAAGTATTTCTACTTACAGAATGCCTTGTGAAACATCCAACACTTCTCTTTGTAGTGCTATTATCAGAGCAGTAGCTCGTTCTATTTCATTCCATTTATACACTCTGGTGGAAGCTTCAAACTATTTTAGGTAGACAAACTAGCAAATCCTTCCATCAAATGTTTCATTTCTTCTTGGCCTGCTTTCATTGCTGCCTTCAATTTATTCTAACCAGATTTCATTTCCTTATGATCAGGCTTCATTTATTCTTGGCCTGATTTCATTTCGGTCTTCATTTCATATTGGCTTGCTTTGATTTATTTGAGCATTTCCTTCAATACCATCGTTCATACCTCTATGTTCGCTGACTGATACCTGACATATGACTGGTGATTTTCTACTGCTTAAGTGCTTTCCAGTGACTCGTCACGTTTGAAATGTTCCATGGAATTCTTCTAGAATGTCATAATCAACCTTCGGTCGTCGCGGGACTGTCCGATGATGAATCACACTTGGGTATTCTTCTTGTATTTCGTTTCTGACAATATGCGGTTTGCAGGGATTTCTTCTGTTCATAGTCTACAATACCGCTCCTAACACCAATATTATGACTTTTCCAACGATTTATTTTTTAAACACACAAATTTTTTTCAAACACTATTCCAATTTAACAATAGCTAAACAACAATATCACTAAAAAATAACTCTTTTACAATTCAATTTACTAGTCAAAATCATTAACTCACTATTTCACTCTTCCTAATTGCTCCCCTTTTATAGGTATTATCCGTTGTCTAGTAACCACCACAAGCTTCTCGAAAACTCCATTCTATAGCTGGAGATTTCGCCAGACTGTCTGTAGCATTGCGCGCCTGTATAAATAGTTACAATATGTATTATATAATATTCTCTGAAATTTTTTAACCGAAACCTAACCTAACCTAACCTAACCTAACCGAAACCTAACGACTAGATGCGCACCAGCAAACCCCGTCCTAAGAAGGTAGGTACAATGTTGGAAGGGGCAGGCACTCTAGCTATTCCCTTCAAGTACGGCTATGAAATATGCAGGTATCGGCACGTGATTGGCTGTCGGTCAAATAGTACAGCCTTTTGATCTTCCTACGTCTGACCGAATTCAAGTCTCGGTTTTTGAAAAATTTTACTGTACTGTACTGTAATATAGACCCATTATCAAAGGGTTCTTACGAACTAAAAAAACTAACAAAAATTAATAGAGTAACAATAAGAAAAGCACTTGTTTTTTTTTTTAAATTGTGAAATATAAACCAAGTGTTCTTCTAGATAAAAACTAGGGCCCGAGCTTGTACACCGTGGCCCATAGCAACGATTTAGCCCAGACATTTCGTCATAAACTGCGGCTGACATCTTCAATGGATTGGTGTTGACAAGAGCGAAGAAGTCTCGCCAGCAATTGAGTGGAGAGCAGGCTGCGTGGTGATCTTTTCGGGCGGAGGTGGACGTGACGCAGATGGAGGAGTGTTTCAGAATGGTTCTTAGGTGGATTCGATGCTTTCTGCGTTGTTATCTTTAGGGCCGGATGCCATACTTTAATCAAATAAAGTCCATCTTTTCTGTTAAAATTCATAGTGTTTGTGAATTTCGATGGCTTTTATGTGAGAATAGAAAGAGAGGCTCAGATAGACAAAATTTGAGGACATTTTGGATACGAGTATTAATGTTCTGGAGAGCCGAATCGATGAAATTGAAAAGTGAGAACCACCCACTGCTATGAGAACTGATGATTCCGGAATAAGATCATCAAAATTTACACCAGCTTTTGATAGAATGATTACTCCAAGAAAAACCAGAGTTTAAATAATATGAATACTGTCTAAACATGAGGCACGGCGACAAAGATCTACAGCAGGTACAACAGGCCCAATTGAAGAGACGTCCAACGAATTAACGATACTCTTCAACAATTTGAGTCTGACGTGGAACACCTCGTACGGTTTGAATACTCTTTCTTCCTATGTAATATGGGACACCTATCTACAAGAAGTACTCAGATTAGTACGTCATAAGACTCCAAGCGAAGCACTGTTATATGTTTTATAATTTGAAGCGGCGAATCAAGCTTCTAAGGGCCATATGCGGGTGCTACAAGTGGAAATCGACGACGGAGCAGGTCTCCTAAACCAAGAAATAGAATTAAATTTTAGCATTTCTACAATGCGAATCGGTGAATATCAGATACCGATGTTAAATTGTAAGACGAAGCTGGCGGTCTTTAAGCTGTTCGTGAAAGAAGATCCAGTACTATAGATAGCCTAAAAGGAGCTCAATGGTTTAAAGGCTGTAGCAATTCTGATTCTGACAAAACCGATACCGTACGAAGTGGGCGTATTTAAAAAAAATCGGCATATGACAAGAAACATTCTGGGATTTCGTTCCTACTGTCGAAGGTTTCTACGAGGATTCACAAACGCTAGTAATGTAGGAGCAAGTGGTGTACTGTCCCAAATCCAAAACGGAAAGGTAATCGCATATTTTCGCAAATCATTATTACCGGTAGGTTTATATCTCTAAATATGGGAAATAGTTGATAATAGATCATGTGATGAATCGATCATCCAAAAATGTAAATGTGTAAAGAAAGACAGCGCTAGAGAGATAATAAAATTAAAAAGGGACCAAAAGTAATGATTAATGAACAGCAATATTTACATAATATAACATTTTTTAAAATTTCATATATTCAACAAATTAGGTACATATTTACGTAGATAATAACGTGGTTTATGTTAATCAACTTTTTATCTACTGTACTTACCCATTTCTTATTAAAAAATATTTGGTAGTGGCGAATCAAATCGTTTCCTCATTTTAATAAAGAAACTACAAATGCACATCAACAAATTGCGTTAATATTTTTTTTTCTTTTCATAAATGTTGGTGGAATACTCTTTAAATTCTTCGATTGATTTTTTTCAACGTATAGTACCTATGTACGTAAAAAAATGTTTTTGTTCAAGTTTTGGTTTTGGGATTAGAACTATTATCAAACGAAAACAAATCCAAAAGTTGGTAGAAAGTGTTTGCCCTTGTGCGAACTAAAAATTCTAAAGTAAAAAGGATTGGAATTGTTCTAGATCCTTTTAAATTCGTTCCACAACTGTAACTGAAACAACGAACTGAAGTTTCCGAATGGATTCTGGCGTAAACACAATTTTAGGACGGTTCCTGAAGAATCAAAACAAATCTTATATGACTTATACTCTTATGACGTAGAATGGTAAACTCCAAAAAGTTTTGTTAATAGTTATAATGCCCTACATGATTCTATTCATTTGGTATACATTTATTGAAGCTGATAAGAGGTTTCATATACTGTTGAAACAATACAAGTTTTTTTTTTTGTTTGCTTATTTGTTTTATGCAACATATCGATAACTTCGATTATTGTTTTATTTAAAAACCATAAGGGCTTAAGCTCTAACCATCGCTGTGCACGGTTATTAAACTAATACGGTTGCCTCAGTTGCACTACCCCATGACGTATCTCAGAATGTACAGCGTAGAGGAAAGATATGCGAAGTAAATGTGCAACATGAAATATAATTGAAATTCACCGATTTTTTATTAATTCTATCGTATTAAAATATACTTAAATAGGTGCTTCTGAAATTTTACTGAAAGTACGATACCTACGAACGATATTTGGCTTGATTGTCGTTAGTTGTCAATTGTCCAAGGCAAACCTTTTCATGCAAGAAATATTAAAATTAGCTGTTTTAAGGAAAAGTTCAAAATTGCTCAATTTTTTTTTAAAAAAGCAATAGGAAATATCCATATAGAGGATAAAAAAGGAATCGAATAAAAAAATAATATATGGTCGGTGCTATTTGATAAAAACAGTTATTCGAATTTGAAGTTTTAAACTTTAGAATTTTTTTCTGAATGCCCGTTATAATTTTATAAAGTTCACATTTGTAAGGGTGTTAGTTTTGATATTCAGCCACTACTGGTAAAAATTTCAACACTCTGGGTCGTATTTTGTGGAAGTTATGATTTTTTATAATTTGGGTTGTGGTAGTGATTCTTTTTCTATAAGTTTAATTATCTCAGAAACACCTTATCGAAGGTACCTATACAAATTGGTTAATAAAGTCACATTAATACTTCCTATTTAATACGAATTCGTCATAAAAAACACACCATTCTATTTAAAATAACAAAGTTGACTTCAATTTCCGGTATAACCGGAAGTGTTACATAGATGGCGTTATATTAATTGAGAAGAGCATACCCAATCACGTTACTGACCAAATTATCAAAATTCATATCGAAGTGGTTTATGATATATCGGCAACCGCGTCTTAGGTGGAACACCCTGTATAATAAATCAATGTTAAATATCCAAATCTTTAAATTTTGGATGTTTACCCACGGCAGGAAAGCGATAGGTAAATTGACAGAAATCTTTAAAAAATGGAATTGGAGAATTGTATCAAATGGTGGCCACGAATATGAACGTGATCTTGATATGTTATCAACATTGTTGATACAGTTATTTTTCGCAATGGGGATATTTATCGTACTTCTGAGAACTCAGTCATTTCGGTGGTTCAGGGCTTAAATGGATTAGATGGCTAATGAAACTGACACAGGTTATTAAAAACGGCTTATGATAAAAATTCCTCGAACTACAACAATTTCAAATACCTACATTATGGAAGCAAAATAAAATAATTCAATTTGAATAAATTTAGCGTTAAACAAAAGCGTGCTTTAGCAATATCGTATTGAAACTACTAGACGTATGTACATATAAGGCGATTTCATACCTACTTGTTACTTCCCACAGAATATCTCAAAGATTTTCTCTCCTCTCCGAATACTGATCAAAATGTAAGTCCTATAAGCAGGTGAATTAATGAGTTAACGCAGACGGCAAATGAAACGCCATCTGTGGCGACTTGTGTTAAAGCGTAGGTTCAATAATATTCAACATTAATAAACATACACATGTGGGTCGTTGTTTGGTTAGTCCTTAATTTGCAATAAACTTAAAAAATATAAAACGGTTTAAATATTCAATGTTCAATGTTGTAAAAATGTTTTATTAAAGGGGTTTCTTTTGTAGAAATAGCCACTAGTATAGATAAAGTGCTTTCACATGTGATAAACTTTTCATCTTTGAAATGGAATAGGATCTATTTTAGTTAAGAACAGGTACTTAATTGGTATACTTTTGTGGAAATTTCTATTAAAAAAAGGAAAAAATAGTTATAATAGCAAATCCAAACCACTTTAATATCAAAAATAGGAAATACTTACAAAAATTCATTCAAGCTAGTAATATTAAAGCTTCAATAAAGGTTGTTGTACAAATTTCGGTTAAAATGTGGTTGAATATTAAAAAAATATTTTGAGATAATGTTCACCTACAATAGTTCTTGAAACAATTATATTAAAAAGTATTAATTGGTACACAGCAATATCGTAAACTTTTCCAATTTTTTTTGATTAAGTGAACGTTAAAAAAATTATAAAAGGTGAAAACACTGTTTTTGAGGGTGTGGGGCCCAAAAAATGTATAAAACGAATAAAGTCATTTTCAAAACGATAAAAGCAAAAACAAAATAGAAATGCCTTTCCTTTCCTAAAATCGAGGATGATGCAAACTTGAAAATTCTTCTCACTAATAATATCTTGCTAATATTATATATAACAATATAATATAATGATGATTAAAAAATAATCTCAAATGAGCAGTAAACAAATTTCATTAAACAATTAAACATAAATTTGTCAAGTACGTTTGATAAAAATCTAAATTGCCACATAGGTATATAAGCTACTCCATTTGCATGCAAAGTGAATACACCTCAAACTGCAAAATGAAAGGTAAGAGCAATTTCTTGACCCATAATCTTAAAATTTATATGGGTCGTTGTTTCTTTTTTTTTATAAAGCTAAATAAACTTCAAATGCGTTTCTAAATAGTTTATTATAAATTACATTATTTTGTTTCTAATTCTCGGAAACGGGGAAGTCAATTTATTTTGTTTTAAAATTTTCTCTGAGTCATGTAGGTATCTCATACAGTAATTGTTTAACAATTACAATTATTTACTGAAGAAGCAAACCACAAAAGATACTAATTTTGGAAAATACATTTGACGAAAAACTGTGTACCTCCAGTATAGGCACAATGCTTAGTCTTGTTTTTTTTTTTTTGTTAAGTAAAGACATTTATGATCTCCGCATTATGTAGTTGAGATCGGTTTTCAACTCACTTTTAATGACACTGTATTTTAATCCTTTTGTTTTAGTTGCAATTATTCTCTCGTTCCTCTGCGCTTTCGCAACTGCCTCTCCTAACCGTAAGTTGTTCTTTGATACATAAGACAAAATAACATTTAGAAATATTATTAAAATTAAAAATTATTTAATTTCTTTCCATCAATAGTCATTTGCTGGATGTTTCGCTACAGAGCATCTGCTTTCCCAAGTAAACAAGACTGCAGTAAATACAACCAGTGCAGCCGTGGACAACTAATTCCAAAGCAATGCCCGGATGGTCTCCTCTTCAATTCAAAAACTGAACGTTGTGTTCTTCCCCAAGACTCTGGTTGTAAAGACTACCAAAAAAACATCAATCAAAGAAACGAAGGTAAGGTAAATTAAATTGAGTATGAAAAATATGACGACCAATTTTCAATTGAAAATTATGTACCTACATTTAAATGAAGTAAACTGTTCAGTCACTTAAATGGAGAATGTATGTACATACGTAGATTCGTACTAATAACGCGGTTTTATTGCCTAAGCCACCGCTTAATGCGGCGCAAAGTTCAGCTATCTTCAATGCAGCTTATTTATGTATTTCTATATAACATAATATACTCTATAATTTACAGCATACAGGGTTTGTATATAAAGTATGAGGAAAAGCTTCGAAAAAATACATTTATTCTAGATATTGGTACAATTCATAAAAATTCTTTAAAGTATATCCCTTGAGCGTCGACACACTTTTGCCAACGGTGTTTCCATGACTTGAAGGCTTCCTCGTAGGCGGATTCCGGAGGCGCTTAAGAGTACGCGTGTAAGCTTCTTTGACGGCATGTAGAGTTCCATGGTGGTGTTCTTTGAGAGAAGATTTTATTTTTGGGAATAGAAAAAAGTCTGCTGGGGCCAAGTCGGGACTGTAAGGGGGCTGGGGAAACGTCCCGATGCCGTTTTGCGTCATATAGTCTGTCACTTTGGAGCAGGTGTGGCTGGGTGCATTGTCGTGATGCAATTTCCAATCTCTGGCGATGGCTGGTCTCACCCCGTTGACCGTTCTCTTCAATCCTTTCAGCATTTCGAAGTAAAAATCACCATTCACTGTCTGCCCTCAGGTGTAAATTCGTAGTAAACCACCCCGTCGGCATCTAAGAGAACAATGAGCATCGCTTTCACTCTGGTTTTACCCATTCGAGCCTTTCGACGAGGTGACGCCGCGGTGTACCATTCGGAACTTTGACGCTTTGTTTCTAGGTCGTACTAGAAAAACCAACTTTTGTCTTCCGTAATTACGTCATCCAAAAAGCCGGGGTCTTCTTAAAAATTTGATGGCATTCAATCGTTAGCTGTATTTAGAGCTGGCACCGATTCATTTGACATGGAACTACTAAAACTTCAATTGTACCTGAACAAACGCTCGCAGGCAACTGAACTTAGGCGCGTTTTCAAGGCAAGATCACCAACTACCAAACTGGCTCGGCGCGAGCGCACTGCGACGTACTGTCACGTAAAATATAAATTCATACTTTTTATACAAACCTTGTATACATATCATGATTGATTAGCAGAGATTCATTTATTGAATAGGTTTTATTAAAGTCCGTTATGTTTAAATTTTCAGAGTATTGTCAAATCTTCGGTGATGGAGCTCTGTTTTCAAATGTTCTAAATTGTAGTGAATATTACGAATGTGCAAATGGGGTACCCGTTCAACGTGATTGCCCAGCAGGGTTAGTTTTCAACATGAATAACCACGTTTGCGATTATCCCAACCAAACCGAATGTACCAGATCGTTGCCTTTACCCAATACTGAACGCCGTGGCATGAGAGACGAAATTGTTAATGAAGAAAGCGTCGCTGATCTTTTGGAAGGAGAAGTTGGATTCCCTCATGAATATGGAGTTGATAATGAAGA
The DNA here is from genome assembly GCA_947389935.1 of Agrilus cyanescens. Classification (NCBI taxonomy): domain Eukaryota; kingdom Metazoa; phylum Arthropoda; class Insecta; order Coleoptera; family Buprestidae; genus Agrilus; species Agrilus cyanescens. Next base: position 22,748,436 of record OX376709.1, read on the forward strand.
GAAAGCCGCATCCAAAGTTAGCAACTAATAATTCTGTATAAAATGCATATGTTATATCAGCTTGCAAACTATGTATCCAAATTGGTGATTAAAAATAAAAAAATTAAAAGTAGTGTTTAAAGCCAAGTAGGTTGTTGTTATTGTATATTTGTCGATTATTACATCTTGAATTTCTGACGCTCTCGGGGTTTCTGATAAATCGAAGGCTCTCCTGTATCCGAAGAAAATTTTCACGACTTTCCAGAAAAGTTTCAGAGGTTCCATCAAATCCACTGGCGTAAATACTTAGGGTGGGAAAGAGAGGGGACATGTAACTCGTAAGCCGGCTGTACGTCAAACATTATTACATTACTCTGTACTGCCTCCATTAAATGGTGATTTGTTCTTCTTACGGCTGAAAAAGCCGCAGTGAAAATAATGAACTAGGAACAACATTTCACAAGTAAAAAGAAATTTAAATAGTAAGGTTAAGCAATATAAATCGCATTTAATTTGTTTATTGGTTACATACTACTTAAAATATGAGTCTCTTTGAAACAAAAAGATGTGCTGCAAATAGTAAATACTAAAAGCTATGTTGTTATGGTTAAATTTTCCATTCTATTAGAAATTTACTGACGAGAAGGCATATGTCGGATATATAAATAAATATATTACAATATTAGTATCAAAATGGTAGATACAGTTATTAAAGATATTAGTAAATTTAAAAAAAGAGAGGTACGTAAAACAATTTCTACTCTTTTTCTCATCTTTATAAAAGAAATTGAAAATGATATAGAGAAATATAAGAGCGTAGGTATCTACAGAGGAACTTAAATAACTTGAAAATTTAGAAATTTTCGAGTTGTAGCAAAAGAAGAGATAGGTACTTAATGAAAAAATCAAACAAAAATATGATATACCTGTGAATACATCAAAAGTAGAATTCATATTCAAGAAAAAATACAATACAATTAAGACAATGTTAATCTAAGAGAGCAGTCATCAGTAAGCTCAAGAATTTCAAATTTAAGTAATCAGCTTACAGAAGGAAAACCTTCATTTCCATTGCCAAAAGAAGTTTCCGTCATTCAACAAAACAGTGTGGTCAAATGGACATGGTCAGTACCTAAGTGGCATGCACCGTGATGTTAGGTTAGGTTAGGTTAGGTTAGGTGGCCCTTATAATTAAATTTGTTCAATATTATTCACCACCAGTTTGGACGGGTTCAACTAGTAGTTCAGAAATATAATAATAAGAAAATTTAGATGCTTACATCTTGTATGAGCCAAATAATTGACTGACTCAAATAAGTAAATTTAATAGGTAATCAAGTAAACCAACTAAATTTTAATTAACTTAGATGTTTATACTTGATTAGTTCAAAGCAAAGAATATGAAAGGTGTTGATCACATCAGGTATTTAGGTACTAATATTTATTATTCCAAGGTGGTTGATATAACCAAATATCATATTTCAGTGTAAGTATTATCAAAATACGATTGATAAGCTGAATGGTAAATAAGTTATTTAAATTTCACTACTTCGACGGTGTGTGAAACTGGTGGTAATATTTTAGAGCATGTGGCAACTTCTGGTTAAGCCCAGGTCTTTGTGACTATGACATCGTTGTACAATGATCTACTGGGGCAAGAAAATTCAAGTTCACCTAAAGCACATTTGTAGAATTTAAAGCAATCATTGATATCGGGGAAGAGAGCACCATGAACTTAGGTTAGACAAAGTCCTAAAAATATCACGACTACAGAATATAAATGGCTTTTGTCGGTTCGCCTTTCATTTTGAGATTGATATTTTGGTTTAAATCACCACCAAAGTTTGTTAAAAGAAACCTACAGCAAAAGTGCAAATTGAAACTATATATATATATATATAGAGAGTTTATTCTAAGGTTCATATTACAAATATCATTAATAATTAATTGTTGCTTAAAATATAAGTGTGAATCAGTTAACGCTTTTATCTATTAATTAACGATAAGTTACGCTCCTGTACATCTTTTAGTGATAATCTTAAGTTTTTGTTAGGTAAGGGTAAATTTTTAACATTTTGGTACTGATTTGAATTGGGGTTGATACCAGTACATCTCCTAGATTCATATGCCGAATTCACGATCGCATCATTTAGTCCAAAAATTCGAAAAAAGTATTACTTTGAGACAAGTGTTTCCTATGAAAAAGGGTATCAAAAAGCCTTCTGTTCGAAGAATCGCTTAGATGTTTAGAATGCCAACTTATTATTAAATTAAATTACATACAAAATTTAAGTAATCACCATCTTAAAGCGAGACAGGGTTCTTAAATAATAATATTGATAACTTCTAATCATTGATTGACATATCTTATTTACTTGTTTATATAAATCATTCAACTTAAAAAATTCAGTTCAAATTTCAATTTACAATATCAGAAGTAATATTTTTGGAAATGACATCATCTGTTTTATATAACAGTTATTCAAAACTACGTACATGTGAATGTAGTGCCGGTACTATTTTTCGTAGTGTCACTTCATTCGATGAAGCAATTTTATTTTTGTAATTTTCATATAAGGGAACTGGTGGTCGACGTAAATTTAGCTTCAAATAATTTGTATGGTAAGTGAAACATAGGATGTTGACAGATGCAGCCGAAAATATGGCTGTGTTCTTCCTGTCAAAAATGATAACTATCATTTTGAAAAAGGAACATTTTTAGATCAAGAACCAAAACGTCGGACATTATAGATTTGCTGCTTACATCAGTTGGGATTAAGATACCTATAAACAAATTTATTTCAAATAGATAAAAAGTTTAACGAGTAAATTAAAAAAGAAATTGACAAAAACTGAAATGCTCTTTCTATTTGTTAGGAATCGGGCACACATTGTGACCACGAAACCTTTTATATTTGTCGGACACGTCACACGTGGTGAACATAGCCCTTTGTTTGTTTGCGAGACATGTCACCTTGGTGAACATAGCCTCTACTATTTATAAGGTGGTTCGAGACACTCCACTCTTAGTGAACGTAGCCTCCATTTTATGACAATTCAGAACAACATAGTATGTCAACTTACTCGACTTACCTCTCTCTGATCAAGAGTTCGTCAATTAAGAGTTTCGCCTTTATTTAGACAAATTGCAAATCTGCTATCTTTTTAGACTTATCTGTTACCAAGGGAAAACCTTGAGATGCTCAACCAGTGTTAGTGGTTCAAAATCAAATCAAAACGGATACCTTCAACTGAAAGAATAGTTACCGCCGAATTGATCTAATTACGGTAGCTACACGTTCACCTGAATTAATTATAAGAGCGTAAACCGTAGGGAGATCCTTCTAAACCCCTGCCGCCTCCAGCTTCAGGCCGGTTTACTCAACATCTACGTTTACGTAAATCTGTAGGTAAATATAACAACGTTAGAATGAACCCATTCTAAAACAGCTGATCAAACCTTCTCAGTTTATACTGATTTAATAAACCAAATTAAAGTGCTTGTCATATACCTACCTAGTACCAGGCAACAGTACATGAATCAGTGAAGAGTTGTACATGGTCCATGAAGGACTCGAATTAGACAATTGAATCTTAAATTAATGACAGAAAATAATCGCAATCACACAGGATAATAATCTAAAACCTGAAGGGTAAAAAAACAATGGTAGCAATGCAATTCAAAATTAATGTAATAATAAATAAAAGCATAAATCTGGCAAAGTGAAACGACCTGCAGATCGAAATAGGCCGTTTTCCGACCAGGTTTCGCAACAGTTTGAATCAAGCCAGAGATAGTGAGCCAACAATATTCAAACTCCCTATGAAATCCAGTATTTTTTTTTCTTAATTTTATCCTCCAGGAGGGGAAATCGTCAAAAGACACCTCCCCAGGGGGGGAGGTAGTGTCGGATTCGCTGAGGCGCCTACCGACTAAAACCCCTCCTCGAGAGGGGATTTTCAACCATGGGTTTTAACATCCCCGGATGGATGTGGAGAGGTTGGGATTGGGGATTGGGTTCGGGAGTGGGCAGAGTTGGTAGTGGGGGGGCGGGAGCGTTTGGGGAGGGAGCGTGTGAGCGTAGATGAGTAGGGTGGGCACTCGCGCTAAAAAGCGAAACTCGGAATTAACAGTGAGCGGAGAACGGCAACTCAGGGTAGAAGGTGACAAGACCTTCTGAAACGGTAGTTTGGTTTGGGGGCGTAGTTGGAGAGTTTCGAGATGGTGGGATTTGGGTGGCCTGATACTGAGGCCCGGAGGTTTGCCGCGTATGTTTTTGCAGCGTCGGGGAGAGAAGGTAAACCGGTTTCTTTCAGAATTTGGGTATTTCTGACGAACCAGGGATAGTTTAATGCGGAATGGAGAATCCGCATGTAGGTGCCTTGAAGAATTTTTAGGCGGTGGGGAAGGGCGCAGCCCCAGACGGGAATGGCGTAGGAACAAATGCTCCTGACGATTGCGTCTAACCTAACCTAACCTAACCTGACGATTGCGTTAAACGCTTCTTTCCATACCAGAGGGAAGTGGTGGAGCCGCATGATGGCGTTTGTGATGTTGCACAGTGCTGTTATGTGCTTTGGTGGCAGGACTTTTAGGACTCCGTTGGGAATTCCGTCAACACCAGGGGCTTTTCTATTTTTCATAGATCGGATGGTAAGGGAGATTTCACGGGGGGTGGAGTGTTTAAAGTCTGATACAGAGGGGTTGAAGTTTTGTGCGTCGGATTTGGTGAGCACGTGCAAGTTGACTAGATCCGCGGGGCTGAGCAACGGGGAGCACTTGAGACAGAGAGAGTCTGCGATGATTGCAGCCTTTTCCTCATCTGTCGTGTAGGTGGAGCTGTTCTGTTTTAGTGGCGGGAGATGGGGAGCTCTGTTTCGGAGAGAGCGGATGACTTTCCAAGTGCTTTGGGGGTGTGTTTCAGCCTGCGCGAGGTAAACGTCGAAGGCTGCGCTCCGGAATTCGCTAAGGCGAGTTTTTAGTTCTCGCTGAAGGGGGTTTAGTTCTGTGCGGTGCGCTGGATTGTAGTGTTTTTGCCACTGATGACGGGGCTTGTTTTTCCTCTTAAGGATGTCAAGAATGTCGGAGGGGAGATTTTTGGCGGGTGTTGGGGAGGGGCGAGAGATCGTGGAGAGTTCGACTGCGTTGGTGATCTCGTTTGATAGGAGATCCACAGCTTCATCGAGTTCCGCTGTTGTGCGAATTTGAGTGCACTTGAATGAAGTGAAATCCAGTAAATGCTCGCGGCTATTTATACCAAAATTCTACCCTCTCTACCACACGAATCCTGCATCTCGCGAGCTTCCCCTTACGTTCCTACATCCCTAACAAGCCTATCAATGTACACGACGAGCGTGGACATCTCTCTTTCACTTTTAGATAATGCTCTCTCCTTCGTTCTTATTGAAACGTGAATTCACGGCGTCCGAAGATATTCCCTTTTCCTCTCTACATCCTCGCCTCACTTCTGACGGAAAGACCTGATTCGCGGACTTTCCCTTTTGCTTCTCTAAGGCCCTCTCGCTCATTCCTATTACCAACCCGATTTACAAGCGCTCTATGATGTTCCATTTACCCCCCTATATACCAGCAACTACCTGCGGACGAACGACCAGACCATCAGATTTTCCCGCTCGCTTATTTACCAGAAGCTCCTGTATTACTTTCTCTCTCCTTCAATAACCACATGCTGGTGACCCAGAAACTACGAGGTACGCTGTTTACGCAAAGTGCGTGTTTCCAGGGTGAAATTTGTCCTTTTCTTACTCATTAAAAATAAGAAATATCTTAATAGAAATTATTTATTGATTTATTCCCATTCTTATTTCAAATAAAATCAGAAAAATAATCGAAATTAGAAATACGAAATAAAAAGAAATATTAAGATGAAGAGACGAAAAAAATCTGGCATTCAATTAAATAGAATTATTATCAGATAAAAACCACCTGCTAAATAAATAAATATAAGAGAATTATTTATAATATTGTAATACCCGGATGCGGGTGGTTACAATAATAATAACAAAATAAAACACTGTACTTTCACAAACTGTATATTATTACAACAATTGTTTCGCTAACACAGTAGCTTCTTCAGCTAAATAGTGGTACGATAATAAGGGTTGTTGCAGTATCTATTAAGTGGGTAGCATAGTTTGAATCAAGTTTTTGATTTTGGTAAGATCTTGCATGTTCAGATATTGTAGACTTAAAATTGCGGCCAGTATAAAATTTACCACAAGTTCCACAAGTTAATTTGTAAACACTACTTTTTGGTATTGGGGTTTGAACTATTTAGTACACGTTTTATAACACCGCCAAACTATTTCTAGTTTTGCTGGTTCAAATACTGTTTTATATATGTAAAAAAAAAGGAAGCGTACGATATTTGCATGTTTTTATTAAGTACGTATGTTTGCTTTTTAAGTTAATGTACTTTAAAGAGAGCAATTTGCTATGAAAACCCATTGATTCAAGTGGTAGTGTAGTATGTTGACTATCTCGCTCATTTAATAACTGTTTGACTTCCCAGAAAAGTTGTTTTCCGAATTGATGGGTTAAATCGTTTTGCGAATTGTTTTTATTATTTTATGTTGCCCATTGTGAAGTCCAATAAACAATTGTCGTAACCACTCCCATCCCATATCATATTCACAGCAATGCTGCAGACAAATAAGTCATCTGAAATGTAAAAGGTTTTTTCATTCATAAACCAACGTTTGGCTTTACAAGTATTGGGCTTCCTCACGGTTAGATTATAAAACCATAATATGAGAAAGCCTGGTCTTAATTATACATAGTGTAAATAAAGAGATTTTCACCCCTTAAATTGTCTATTTTGTAATCTTTGCTGATTATTTTGGGAAGAACTAAAATTTACAAATAAAGCAAACCTATTGCCAAAGTTTCTGAATGTAGGAAACTTTATAGATATATTACATTAATGTAAAAAGCTATTCTTCGAAGTAAAAAAAAATAGTGTATATTATTGCTTAAATTGTTTATTCTACTCCGAATTATTGTTATCTTTAAGTACCCCAGTTTATTTATTAAAAGGATGTATCAGTTACAAAGTTTCTAATCTTTCAAAATCGCATTTATTGTTGTATTTGAAATATAGGATATAAACAATTGTCACATGAATATGTTGTCATCAGTAAGTACAAATTAAAGTGGCTTTGATAAGATCGGGAAATATCAGTGAATATAAATAAGTAAATAAATCAAATCAATAAAAGTTAATCCTTTTTTAAGTGCTCTCATATTATTTATATGCATTTTCTTAAAGGTTAATGCAATAAATTCGGTTACTTCTTACATGAAGTAAAATTGACTATATTCAGCAGACATTTCTCAAGAAGATGAAAACTCATCAAACGAAAACAAATCCAAAAGTTGGTAAAAAGTGTTTGCCCTTGTGCGAACTAGAAATTCTAAAGTAAGAAGGATTGGAATTGTTTTAAATCCTTTTAAATTCGTTCCACAACTGTAACCGAAGCAATGAACTGAAGTTTCCGAATGGATTCTGGCATAAACACAATTTTAGGACGGTTCCTGAAGAATAAAAACAAATCTTATATGACTTATCCTCTTATGACGTAGAGCAGTAAAATCCAAAATGTTTTGTTTAGTTGTAATGCCCTATATATAATAATTCTATTTATTTGGTATAAATTTATTGAAGCTGATATGAGGTTTCAAATACTGTTGAAACAGTACAAGTTTTTTTCTGTTTGCTTATTTGTTTTATGCAACATATCGATAGCTTCGATTATTGTTTTATTTAAAAGCCATAAGGGCTTAATCTCTAGCCATCGGTGTGAAATATGTAAGACAATTAAAAACAACAATAACATTTTTGCTTTTAATGTTGTTTGCGGTACAATTTACTCTTACATTATTTGAGTACCTATTACATATCTTCGTTAGACAAAAAAGTAATGTTTTTTGGTATTTTATAGACATAACATATTCATTAAACGTGTATTTGTTTTGGTTTAATGTTGGAGTATGACGTTGCGCATACGACATTCTCTTGGTAGTCACATCGTTGATCCAAGTCGTTGAAATACAGATTAGCAGGACAGTCAAAAAGGAAAGGTTTTCCACCAGAGCATTCGTAGAATTGCGCGCAGTTGTCAAGGCTAGGGAGCAGGGAAGCGTCTCCGTAGGCTCCACAAAGCTCTGAAAATAAACAGATTGAACATTTCACATGCAAAACTAAAGCAATAGGTAATTTATTGCCATCGAACTAAAATAATCAAATAATAAATTTTCGAAAATAATAAATTTCAATGCTTTTGTTAGTGGTCAAACGTTTTAAGTAACTGTTCAATTATTTTTATAGACATTTGGTACTGTATTGATACAAGCAATAAAGTAACTATACGGAAAATTGAATTAAATTGTCTAAAATTAAATTTCTAATCCCGACAGATATTCGTACCTTGCAATACAACTTTATCATCTTTTCTTGGTGAAGGAATTGTTTCTTCTTCGTTAACCTGACTACATGCAACGTTTTCAGGGTAGTCGCAGTATTTTTCAGCATCATTAAACAGAAGTCCTTCGTTGCATCTCATGAGTACTAAGGATCCGTGGGTGCATTCGTAATACGTTGAACAATCCGCCTTGTTTGCAACAAGTGCATCGTTTCCCAATTTGAGGCAAATATCTGTAACACAGGATAAATACGTTATGGATGCACTAAAAATGTTATTCTACTTTAAAACAACTTACCGTCTGTAGAATAGACGATGCTGAAGATGCCGAATAGAGCCAAAACTGCTACTGTAACGGTATAATTTTGTTATTAATTAAAAAAGAATGTGCTATGGCTGGAAATAATTTTACCTTTCATGGTTGCTTTATTTTCCAATAGCTGCTTCGAAGTGTTCTACAGTATATTTTGTTTCGTTAATGCGAATTTGCTATTTATATTTTCGTATTATCTCTTGAGTACCGTTCTTAATAAAGTTTCCGCTGATACGAAACATCATCGGATTTTTCAAAATCAGAGGTTGTCCTTTTCCTATTGCCTATTACCAACGAGATTCGAGGTAAAAAACAAGAATGATATTTTACCGGAGAAGGAAAATAATAGCAGTTCTGCCCCAACGTTTCGCCTCACATTCAAAGTTTCATCAGGGTTAAGTTTCGAAGTTATTTGGTTATAAAATTAACTTTGATGTGGACGAAATGTTGGAATAGTTTTACGTTACACCCTATCATAGCATATACTTTTTATTCTTTGGATTAAAATAAGGGAAAGTCATGGATTAGACAAATTATTATAGTTTTATTCGGACGTTTCGACGGAAATTGATGACAGTCCATTAGTAACAACGAAAAGCAATAAAAGAGAAAATCAGTCATATAGCAGCTATTTTGTACGATAAATATTCCTCATTCATATTTATATTTAAAAGATAACTGCAATACACAAAATTGGTAACATTATACAAAAATATCTTCGAAGGGTAATTAAGGACCAAGTAGGTTAACACATCTAATAAAATACAACCATTGAAACGATGAGTATCTATTAATAAAGGATTTTTCAACGCAAAGAGATATCCACAGCAGGAACGAAAGCAATGCGGAAAAATCTTTCATACCAAAATGGTACTGTGATTGAACGGAGGTGGACCACTAAGTACCCGCGTTTGACTAAAGGTGGCGTTAGTAATTATAAGGGAAGTCGACGTTACCCTCGTTTACACCTACAGTTATCAGTCACACGCACGTCTTTGTGTTCACGTTCAAGAATAAATTACTTTGTGGTGGTTTGTTTACAGGTGACAAATCTTAAGAAGTTAACACTAAATTAAAACTTTTGGAATTTGGTTTTCATCTTGACCGTATTGTTCCACATGGATTTTATTATTTTAAAGCATTAAGCTGTTATTAAGTAGGCAGTTTGGATTATCATATTTTATACAGGGTGTTACTGATATAACTGCGGATATTTAAGGAGGTGATAGGGCAGTAGAAAATAAGAAAATTAAGCAAAACTTCGCAGGTCCTAAAGTTTACCGTTTTCGAGAAAAAAGTATGTGAAAATACAGGCAAAACCGAGTACGGTCCTGTGTAAGACGTGTCCTCGATTGACCTGGTCGTGTGTAGTGGCAACGCTGTCTTCAATCAGCTGACCGTGAATGAGGTTACTCGGTTACTGTAACCACTGTAACGTAAACAAGTGTGTTCAAAAATGGCGTTTAATTCATCAGAATTTTGTGACAGTTGCCAAATGTGTTGCTTAAGTCAAAGCGAAAACGCACAGGACCGTATTCAAATTAATTCATGTTAAGATGTTTTTCAAAAATTTTGAAAATTTTTTTGTTTCTTCACCGCGCTGCTGTAGTGACCATTCGATGATATATTGCATCTAGTTGACACCCTCCAAAAATCCGTATTTATATCACAACCACCCTGTATAAAAAATAACAAGAACAACCGACAGGTTTGATTTATTTTATCTATTAGCAGTGAAATATTATGAAACACTTGGTAGTGGTTATTTTAAACACTAATATGAACTAAAATGTCCCCAAATTTATTTTAGTATCGTTACTATTGTTTTGTTACACAGTAACTTCATCAGGCGATATGACAATGCAAACATTTACAAAAAATTCTTCTTAAATAGTTACCTAGAATTTTGGGGTGGAAGCTGTCATAAGTTGACACATTCAGATTTAACAAAGCTGTGTTATTTACGTCTATATGGTCATTTAAAGTTATATTATTTTTATTATGTTTATTTATTTCTGACATTTCTAGCAAATTTAATTTTTGATCTTATAAATGGTATGCAAAATTTTGAATTCTTCAGATAGAAGTTGTTATGATGCGTAGATGGAATTGGACTTTTTTAGTTGATAGGCTTTGAAATGCTCTTAACTCTTTCTTGGAAAGATCTGTCTGTCTGTCTGTCCTACGTAGATTTTTTCACTATCCCCACACTTCAAATTATAAACTGATTTTGAATTCTTATCTGTATTATCTTTATTATTTCTAATTTTGTTTCCTAAAGAATTAATTGTTTTATATGTAACTAGACTTTCGCTGACTACCTAATATTTTACCGATATTTTTTAGAAATATTTCCTGAAAATTTCAATTAAGTAAATAATTTGCGTTTATTTTGGGTAATGTATGGATAAACTAAATTTAATATATTTTTTTTTTTAATGTTTTTATTTAGAAGCTGAGTCATTATGTTTTTGCTGTATCAATTGAGAGTTAGGTACATCACGATTATTCAAATGTTAAATCAAAGTTTTTAATGTATCAAAAATAAGTATTTACTTAAAAACAATTAAATAGATATAATAATCATAATTACACCACTAGAAACTTCTGTCAATATTTTTAAAAATACCCATCAATCAATTTTTGTTTTGCTGTTATGTAAAGAAAACATGATTTGTGTGATTAAAAAGATACAAATAGATAACCGAGTCTAGTGTTATATTACAATAATCAAATGGTATTTATTACTTAGAATTATACATTGCAAAAAAAAAAGAAATATATTGAATAGTTAAATTTCGAGAAATAGCATTTCTTTTAAAATAATTTCGTAATTTAATTGAATAGATGATAAATGTTCCGATCCTGTAAAAGGTATACAGTTAGTCAAATTAAAATTTCCCCAAAAGTTAAAATAATTGTTGAACAGAAAAGAAGACCTCTTCAGTGAAAAAGCACTTTGCTGTTTAAGGAAACTATATGCTCTTGAAAATCTTAAAGATTCAATTATTGAAACTCAGTTTTTAAATAGAATCAGAGACATGATGAACGATCAACATCAAAGTGTAAAACTTGAGGTTGCTAAACTAATGAAAAGAGTATCAAACTTTTACCCCAACGAATTGGTAGATTTGGGCTTCATACCTCTATTAATAAAATCTTGTAATAATTATAATGAAGTAGCTGCTTTTCATTTGAAGACCTTAAATTATTTAATAAATCAAGCTGCCAAAAACGATATTGTCAATAACTGGAAAGGATGGAAAGTTTTGGTTGGTCTTTTAGAAAAGCAGAACGCAACCACTTTGGTAGATGCTTTTGAATGCTTGTCCGAATTTGTTAGCACTCCAATTGGAAAATTCATATCATTTGAAGTATTACCAGGGTGAGCTATTTAAAGTGGAAGCATTTGTTTTTGAAATAAAACATAAAAGAACAACTTTCTTTTTTTTTCATGTGGTTAATCATTTATTATGGTTCAAGGAGATTTGTTTCAACTACTTTCTGAAAATGATATCGCATAAATGGCAGCCGTTAGCCTTGACGGCCAAGACAGCACTTTTTTCAGCACTTTCCATTACTTTTGCCAATGTTTCCGTCGAAATAGCGGTGATTTCACTTCGTATGTTGGCTTTTAATTGAGTTATGGTCTTTGGCTTATTGGCGTATACATTGTATTTCAAATACCCCACAAATAAAAGTCTGTTGCCGTCAAATCTGGTTTCGATGTAAACCGACCTATAGGCAGAGCGGGGTCCGGAAAAGTTTCCATTTTTCTTCACTACACTACATACATGAGTTTTGTGAGAATTTTTGAAGCTAAGGCAGTTTTACCTCCCTTATCCTATATGCCCTAAGTATCATTACCGGACCTATGGGAGTATATTTCTAACATGTAAGGTTAAAACTATAAAGTTTCTGTCGATATCTTGAATCGAATGCCCTGTTTTTCATTTTTAATGTTTGTTTGCTGATTTTGGATTTTTTACGTATTTACCAGTTTTGAGAATAAATTGATCTTGTAGAAATAAAATAGATCTGAAATGCTCATTAAAGTGCTAAAAATATTACAAATTACCACTTTTAGGCCCTGTAGCTCACTGAACTGACTTCTAAAGAATCTGAAGAAATACGAAAGCACTAGTGGCATTAAAGGGAACTTTTTTTTTTTCAAATTCGGAGAAATAAATTTTTCTGCGCACGATTTGGTAGAGAATCACCCATATTGAAATAAGGACTGGTAACGGGTTCAGCTATTGTACCTTGTTTGGTTAATTCTTTTATGAATGAGATTAAATGAAGCTATTTAAAAGTATAATTCGGTTTTCTTTCTAAGCCCTTATTTTTTAAAAGCCCTACCTAGTTTATGGTAATGTAGCGAACTCGAGCATGCTTGTGTGCGACCGGGTACGCTTGTATGCGTTGCCGGCCGGCTCGACTAGCCAAGGCCGGTGTTGGCAGTGTGCGTTGTATTTGTGTACGTGTGTTCCGTACCTGCTTTCCAGGAAACTAATTAAGCGGTTCGCCGAAAACGTAAGCAATGTAAACAAACTTCAAGACTTTTCTGGATTCCATGATGCTATAAAAGTGGAAAGACGTTCGACAGTGAGTTAGTAATAAATTGACCGTGAAAGTGGCAGCATCCCAAATAAATCGACAGTAGTTAAAGTGAAGAGACAAATAAATAGAGACGCGCATATAAGTGAGTGTTGTAAATAAATAGTAAGCTAAGTTCCGTATTAATTAACAGTATTTTTAAGTAGTTAATTAAATCAGTGTAAATAAATTGTATTCCTGTACTTTAGTCTTGTAAATAAATTTTTAATAAACCCATGAACACTACAGTATTTTATTAACCATTGTACTCCTAAAAATGCTTTAATCAAATGGTATTATTGACTCAATTAATTTAAAAAAAAAATTGTATACGCGATAAGATTGCGGTACACGTACCTACCTATTAAAATTAATATATTTAATCACCTTTTTGTCTATAAAAATAAGACAGACTTCTGTTACGTGTTGAAAGGGGTAGTTCATAGTGCATGGGAAGCGGTCCATCAATCGGTGGTTGATGATACCCGGACTATTCCTAACCCAACGGGGAAAAGAGATTATGACGTGGACAGAGGAAGTCGCGTCTGTTCATGCAGTGCCACGTTGCCACTACATATTGAAGTATTACATGCATCTACAGCACGTGGTAGAAGGTTTTTCTTTAAGTTATAATACAGGGAACATACTGATTTTTTGTACATAATTGAAAATACTGTGTAAATAAGAAATACTAAGGTATAAAATAAATAATACTACTCCTACTACTATGCATATTAAAAATCGTAAGATTGATTTATTCCTTTTCTGACAAAAAAGGAGAGTTCACTACCAGCTATTAGACACACTTCAAATTTTAAATAGGTCTGTCAACATTTTGACTTTTGTCTTGCCTAGTTACTTTCCAGTGTACGGTAAGCCAATTTTACCAATTATTCCACTAAAGAATCATGTATTCACCTCACAAGCACTCGTATCTTCAAGCTCGTTCGAGTGGTATCAACCCAAGAGTCATAAATCGATCTGTGGCGAAAGCGAGAGATCAAATTGTAATTGATGGTATTGACTTCGAACCACCATATTTACGTCTATCGTCTCACCTACCATATACCCCCATTGGAAACGTTGATATCACTAGAAGACCTTGTGCCTTCGATCGATGGGCTTTACCAAAACTTCGCAGGGAACTTCACAGTAAAGACGAAGACGTACAGATTTGTGCTATAACCACTATTTGTGATCTATGTCATGATCCTGAAAAAACATTCGACGCAATTCGGCTTCGTATACCTAATCGTTTGGCAGACCTCTTATTAAATAGCAATGAGATAATAAGAGAACGATCACTTTATGCCTTAATTGTAATTGCTAATCAAGCTGATGGTAAAACAGCGATCACTCAAAATAAGATCATCCTCCAGAATTTAGCGGAACTAATAGTTTCAGAAGCTAACGATTTAGTCCGTTTGAAAGCTAATGAGTTGGTCTTCTGGTTGTCAGAATTTTGGGTAACGGGTTGTGAGTTGGTCGAGAATAAATTCTTGGCTTATTTAACCGATGGGATCGAACTTGAAACGGACGAAATAATAGTGATGCGCCTCAAAGCCCTGTATCATTTGATGACTACAACAAATTCAATAAGTGAAGTTTTGGAGTTGGACGGATTCGGTACGTATTTGGACTTGCTCGAAAGGGATAATATAGAAGTTCAAGCTAATTCTCTGAGGTGCCTTCAAATTCTAACTTCTGCTCCACTTGGTCAGGAACTATTTCTAGAAAATAAGGTTCTCTACAAGATAAACAAACTATTAAACCATAAAAACCCAGACGTTTACACTTACGCTACATCATTGTTGATGTTTGGCACTGTACATACGAAAGTTATAATTAAATGCAAGAAGTTTGTCAATATACCTAAGCGATTGATGGAGCTTTGTTACGATAGATTTACGCCTTATGTTCAGTTTTTTGCCATCAAAGCTCTGACCAATATCTGCCAGTTCCCTGAAATTCGGGCGAAAGTGCGCGATAGCATAAATGTTATTAATGATATTATCGTGGATGGTGATGCTGACTTGAAACGTCACAAAGATATCCTTATAAAAATACTGCAGAAAGAACCGGGTGTTTTTGATGATGAAGACATTATGCCTGGATACTATCACCTAAATGCGTAATAGTACTTTGAACCGAAATATATGGTAAATAAAACAACTTTTAGAAATTTGAATACTATTTCCAAAAATTTATGCTAAAAGACCACCATCATTTAACTGCTCCGATAAATTAACGTGATTCATTGATACTCGCTTATTTTTCCAATAATTTATTTCAATATAGGCATTTTATAAAAGCAAAAATAAACATCTCCATGATTCTTAAATAAACATAAAATCTAACAAAACTATAATCCTATTAAATAATATAAAAATAAAGTTTCTACAGTGATTTGTCTTTTCTTAATTTGTTTTTCCACCGCTCGGTTTTAGTGGTTTGTGGGGAAGGAATGGTATACTTTGAAGCGCATTTGATAGTTGTTGAATGCTGTTATTCCAGTCTTTTGAAACAGGTAAAAGAATGTGGCGCCATCCGTCTATAAAGGATGACGCTCCTGCGTTGAAGAAAAAGTCGCCGTCATTTTCACCTGAACCAGATGATCCACCTGAACTACTACCGTCAGAATTGCCTGATCCGCTCCAACCGGAATTAAAGAATGGTATTTCTTTTTCTATTTTAGATAAAAGCGCAAGAGAGCGCTTTTTATTGCCTTTGGAAGTACCGGAGGAGTTATTTTCTTCCGAAGTTGAACCAGAATCGTTACTTTCGGAGCTGAAGCTATCTTCGTAATCATCCTGCATTGAGCTTTTGTTCCCCTGCGAAGAAGAATTGTCATCAGAATTTTCACTATCATTACTCTCGTCTCCGCTCACAGTATGTGGTTCACCAGCCTCCAAAGAAGTACTTTGCGCATTATCTCCATTTTCAATACCACCTATTCCACCGGCTACTACACCACCATGGCTGCTTCCGTGTTGATTATATTCGTTGTTAGTGTGATGACTTGGATACTGAGTTTCAGGTATATTCCAGTCAGGGCTGCTGGGTAAATTCCAACCTTCGTCTCCATTTGTATTCCAACCAAACGTAGGTGAAGAGGGAGTGCTCTGATGGTGATTGTAGACATTCTGAGATGAGCAACCGACGTTATCTGGTTCGTCACAAATACCGACAACGGGATTAAATTGGAGGGGTGGTGGACAGTCGTATACCTCTGGAACACCGTTGAAACATTTGTAAAATTTGTAGCAGTTACCAGGATACACCATATTAATAGCCTCTTCTTGTGATGTTGGGGGGCATTCTAAAAAAATTTGTTAAATGGAAGGAATCTATTTTTTTTATGTATGTACAACGGAACAATATTTAATATCGACGGAATTTGAACACAGATTCGGCTTTTTAAAACTTTAGAGAATTTAATGAGGCATACTTTTGGATTTTCTGATGAAATAGACTAACTATACTTACCAAAAGGACTTTGATTTCCGTGTTGATCTTCTTCGGAGCTTCCAAACATTCCTGTTTCGTCCGGGTCAGCCGATGGCTGTAAACCGTTTGGAAAGTGTAGGGATCCTAAGCCATGGGTTAAAGAATGTTCAACAGAAGCCAAATTTTGATGTCCTTCAGGACTTCCACTTATATTTGAATCAGTGTCACCTGGATACTCGACTGATTCCGAGCTTTCCCCTGGGGAATATCCACCGTCTGGTATTGAATCATCACACGGATTGGGGCCCTCAATAGATTCTGAATCATCGCCAGATTCAGGAAAGTGAAACGATGAAAGGGAGTGGGATAGTTTTGATTCCAGGGATTCTAAACTCCTTTCTGAATTATGAGGAAATTCAAACTTCCCAATTTCTTCCACGGACTCTTTTGAGGATAATGGAGGGAAATCGGGGATTCCGTTGTTATACCCATTTGATCCGATCTCGCTGTCTAGAGGATGCGGTTTTCCCATGGGAAACTCAAACGTACCTAAGCTGTGAGACAATCCTGATTCTAAAGAGTCTAAGTCTTCCGATAAAGTTTCTGAATGTGGATTTGAAGGATTATCGTAAATATCATCGGAGGTGTCAGTGTTTTCGTGAGAATATGGCATAAATCCGGTGTAGGGAAGATCATTTGGTACATTCACATTTCCTTCTGCAGACATATCACTTTGTGCCGGTTTTGGAATATTTAAAGAATCCATCGCGTGAGATATGCCATATTCCAAGGAATTGACATTTTGTGTTAAGTTACTTTGCATGGTAGGTTCTGACATGCTAAAGTTTCTAGGAGTTTCAATAGTATCTACTAGAGAAGAATAGCTACTATCGGAAGAAGATGAAAACGATGGCATACCGATTGACATTACTGAAGACGCAGTAGAAGTTGCCTGATTTTCTGGAAAAGCATGAGATAGGCCAGACTCCAAAGATTGTACATGTTGTAACATTTCAGGATTGTTGGGTATAACTACATTTTGGGATGGCTGTGGAGCGGTTGTAGACGTTTTAGAATCTGAAGCATCTGGAAGGCGCACGCATCCGGATTTTTCCGGACTATCGCATATTTTTAACTGAGCATTAAATAATTTCGGAAAGGGACACTGAAGTTCGTGTCGAACTCCCTGGAACTCCCTGTAAAATTTTGAACAATCCGCCAAATGTGGTAAATAGCTGGCAGTATCCTCAGTAGCAGAACATCCTGCAAGTGATTTGTAGGTATAATTTTTTATATAGAATTAAATGATTGGGTGCTTATTTATTTCAGGTTGTATTATAAAGTATGCAGGGAAATAAACTTACCATTTGATCTAAGGATGATAGCACCAATGTAGAAAAGTGAAAGTGTACCAAACATACCTAAAGATAAGATAATTAACGTAGTAAAGGATCTCTGGATTTTGAATAAAATTTTGTACAACACTGATGTACGAAATAGTGAATCCATAATTACAATCCATAAATTTATAAAGTTTTCATACCTCCTGTAACCGAAGAGAGTGCTTTTCTTCTTCGTCCTAAACTTCACTGAGTAAACTTAATACGAATAACTTTCAACACCATTTACTTTGATAGGTCTTGCAATTTCTTCTCTTAAGGTTTACCATAACCACCGTTAAAAGTAACAACCGAATTATAATAACAGTTGCTACCCGCTCTCTGACCACATTCTAACTGACCGCAATTTTTGGAACTTAACCGAAGTCCAGCGCACACAGCATGGTCTTGATCACGTTAAAATTTTGTCCTCGACTCATTTCTTGACCTACATTTTTTCAAATAACATTGAATATTCCAATCGACATAACAGGGCGGCACAAGTCATATTGTCATACATTGGTGTTAAGTGTTACGACACTTTAAGTGGTTGCACTTGGCGATTGAATTGGTGAACACTTTTGGCCTTTACAGCTTACATAGATAGTGGCGATAAAAAAATTCTGCTTCGTATAACGTCATTAGTTTTTATTCGACTTTTTATTTCTATTATTCTTTTCAAAAGACTTAAACTGTGTATTGAATATTTTTTGAATTACTGAGGAAAGGTTTTAAAGATTGTCTAAAAGTCATGGTGATGCCTCTTTATATATGTATATGTAACAAAGATGCAGTGGAATTTCTCATTATTTTTATCCTACAACTCTGAGTTTATACCCACTTTTGTTAACTAAGATGTATCGTTGAATCCTCTCGAACTTTATACATGACCTGTAAATGACATTATCATACAGTTAGTTATATAGCAAAAGTTAGCTGTCATATTGGCTGACGTAAAAGCTTTTCTAAGAGAAAGAAGACTGATCCACATTTAATTAACGAGTTAGTTATAATGAAGCTTCTTGCAAATAATCCATAATCTGTCATTTTGAAATTTTCGAAATTAAGGCTTCGCTGATTCGTGCAATAATCGAGCTTCTAAAAACACTTACGAAACGATATAATGTAGAATAAAAACATGAAATTTATTATTGTGATAAGGAATTGTGTATTAGTAATAGGTTATTTATATATAAGATAAAGCATTCCCTTCTCCTTGTTGTTATTTTTCTGCAAATATGAAATTCAATTTTGATATTAGCTTAGTCATGACCGCATATGCTGGTTATTTGGAAAACTACTCGAAAATGTGCTATTAAAAATCAAACAAAATCCAATTCTGCAATTCTAATTATAACTACTTGAAAACAGCTTATCAATTTTCGTTGCATTTATCGTTATCTTTATTCACTGATAATAGTTAGGTACTTTGGTAAACAAACTATTTCAAAACCAGGAGAGTACGCATCATGAGATAACAAATTATTTATTTACTTCGAATTTTAATGTTTACTTCCCTATTTACCTGTTTCGATAAATAAATAAAAAAATCAGAATAAAATATATCAAATATAATTATTCTCTTTTTACAGATAGTTAACATCGATCATATTTAATGAAATTCTTTTGATTTGTACAGATTATAAAATTTTAAGATCTTGGTTGACCATAATGATGTGGTTTATTTCCATGATGACTGTGATTGCTGTTGAATTTGGATTTGTTCCCGTAACGGAATGGCCTGGAAGAAAATGAGCGGGATCCATAATTAGGATACAGGTACGATGGTCCCTGATCATAGGGTTTATCGTATTGATAGTTTTGCCCATAACTATCTCCATAATCAATGGTGTGGTGATGCGGATGGTAGGGTTGAAGGTATCCAGATCCAGTATTATGCGACGGTTTAAAGTAATATGGTTTAACAGGGTAATGAGAACTAGTAAAAAAATAGGGTTTGCTTCGTAAATAATAATTATCGTTACGATATGGAGGGTCTGAATAGACTATGGATGGACTTGTGTGGCCATGTTTTCCGGAGAGGTTAGGTTTGTTTAATTGCGAACTAGTGGAAGGACTCGAATGTGACTGATGAGTGTGGAAGGGAGCATCGGGGTAGAATGGCGGTCTCTGTTGCGAACTGGGGATATTCATGAATTGGTCCTGTTTAATGAAATTCTGACACATTCCAACAGATGGATTGAACTGCATAGCATGCGGACATTGCATCTGAATCTTTTGGTGCTGCTTATTGCATTTGTAATACTTCGTTACGTCGGTTTCATGAGGGAAAACGTTGTGTTCAGAATTACATTCTGAAAGAGAAAGAAAACAGTTGCTATTAATAAAAATTTCACTTTTCCACTTTTGTTTTGAGTAATAATAAAACTTTCATATGTTGAAAGATAAAATACTTTACATCTGATTAGTTATCATAACAAGATTTATTTATTTTAATATTTGGTAAAAGTATTAAATTTTACCTCTCTCTATCTTGAACTTTTAAATAAATAGTTTTAAAAATCTGTGTTCTGTTAAACAAGGAATAATCATTTATTTATTTCTTGGATGAAAAACTTACCCTGATATGCTTTGACGATATTCAGAAGTAACAGAACAACTAAGAATTTGAATACACTAGGGAACATGTGAACTGTAAACATAATAAGTACAAGATTAGCAATTTATTTTCGATTGTCATACATTTTTTTTTAAATTTTCTTATGTTCAGATAAGATAAATAAAACTCAATTTATGTGAAATTCTATTTTCACCCTTGGGTGTGTCGTAATTCTGGAATGAACATATTATTTTAATTTTTCTTTTTTTTAACTTAATTTTGAAATTACTGATGCCAAAAAACTTCAATTACTTACGTTCCATTTTGCTTTGCTAACACTAGACTTAGCCTAAGAATTTGATACGACTTTATAAAATGTTTGTTTAAACCTTGAACGGACAAGTGGACATACGAATGAAATGATAACGAGAATTGTTTCTACAGCGTTTAAACTAAATGCCGACACAACAAAGTCAATATACTTAAAAGGCTGTTACTTGGTAGGTACAGGTACGTGTAAACGATTTTTTTTAATTGATATGACGTTGAGATCAATTGTCTTTCTGCAGCATTGCAGGCTACGGAGGAATGACTTGTCAAGGGAGATTCCACGAAACCCTTGGGTTAAATTCCAACATCATCAACGAATTACTGATATAAAATACAATGCGATAGTATTCAACTGTAAATTGCAAAATTAAATAAATACCTACTTCTAACATTTCCTTTTGTTTAATAATTGAAATTCGAAAAATGTGTTCAATACGTTCAAAGGTACTGACAATATTGAATTATCTAAATAAGAACAAGTTACAGCCCCATACAAATCGCAGTATTTGGGAAAAAACAGTAGAAAAGCTCAAGTTTTGTATCATGAGGAATACGTAGTTCTAAGTTATCAACCCCCTCCCCCACGCACTACCTGACACCCCCTCAAGGATTTCACTGAGGTTGTCCCATGTTGACAGCGGATCGTATTACTCAAAAGTTAAAACGCTGCAATTTCCAGTGCGTTTTCAGCAATGGCATGAGGAGCGGAGGGGTGGTTTATAACCTAGAACTACGTGTTCTTCAGGATAGTTATGCAAAAATATGCCATATTTTTGTATTTAAATAGACCAAATTAATCATCAGAAATAAAAGAAAGAGAAAAAGAAAAAGCGAAAATATACCTACAACAAAACTATATATTCCATAAATCTTGAACTTTATGGAGTTGTAACCTTTTATTTATTGGGTGACCGCCACAAAATTATTATGGAAATGTGTTGTGGATACCCTTTTCTACAAATTCCACCTCCACTATACTCCCTTAAAGTCAGACCTTTGTCAAAAATTATTAATTAATTACGAATTTACAAAATTTTATAGACAGATATTTTGAATAAAATCAGCGAGTGTTTTTATTCTCGTATGAATCAAGGAACAATTAATATGTCGCTGTCGATAAATAAGTGACAAGCTATTAATGTTTACGTCAGTCGTCTGATGGGGAGCCCACTTTACTTCATGTCCGTCGATCGAACGGCTCAATTGTTTTTGCAATTTGTTGTAGACATCTACGTTGCCAAATCACGTGCAGGACCGGTTTCAGATAAGATGCTGCTATTCAGTTAAAAAATTTGTGTCCCTTACTTCCAATGGTACATTTACCATGCGATTACATGTTACGTCTAGTTGACACCCTCTAAATATCTGTACATACTTCAGTTCTAGTATAGAATAAAGGCCGCAAGTGGGCGCTATGATTAAGAAAAAAGAGAAATAGGGTAGAAGGAAGCTTTCTCGGACATAAAGTACTATGGACACATTAGAGAAGTGGAGATGAGTGTTCAACCAGACTGTAGACTAAAGATGATAGATAATTGTCTCATGATTAAACCATTTAATAATAAGATCCATCAAGATTTTGAGAAAAAAGAATAAGCTATAATTTCAAGTGATTTTAAAACACAGTATTGCATTGGTGACTTTTTGTGTAATTTTATTATTATTGATTAAATATTTTGGAAGTACATCTGGAGAAGTTTCAATGAATACCAACTACATGTAAAAGGAAATTACCACCGATTCGAGGATTTAGTGACACATGTTATACATAAATTAATCTTCAGTCTAATCAACCATCTTTGGAAATGGAGTAATAAAATTGTTAAAGCATAGCATGAGATCAGGACTAGGTATTAGAATAGCTTAATTTCTTATCTTGATTTGCAGCGTTTAAAAATGATTGGGGAATCATGATATCAGACGACTTATTGTATATAATGTGATAGCTACTAGTAGATAGATGTTGCAAATGTGTTTATGTATGTAGTTTAGTTCAGTTCAGAACAGTTCTATTCGCTTCGAGGGTCAATTTGTCCACATGAATAATGTCAAAGCGATTTGCTCGGCCACTAAAAGCACCGCCAGTGAAGCAGGACGAATCGTGATTGCTATCCTCTTGTGGCTTCAGATTTCTGTCTCTTTCATTCAGTAGCGACTCGTTGAATCGAAAAGAAAACGAACTGGTGTACGTTTTTACGAGTTACAATTTTATGTACTTTACTTACTTTTTTTTTTTAAAAAAAAGCTGTCTACTTTGAAAATGAGCAAGTTTACCAGTTTGGCTTTGATGAGTTTTAGTAGATAATCAAACAGATCAGAAGCAAAACTTTAAAAAATATACGTTGTACCTATTTTGACATTGAGCGATATACCCGAAATGCGTTGGGGTGGCTATAGTCATTTCTTTTTTTAAGGGATCCTTATGTTATAGTAATACAAAGCTTACTTCAAATACCACGTGAGAAATTTACGAACCCACAACATATCCCATGAAAAGCTTTTAATTAGTCCGAAAATGATAAACGTTTTTATAGTTTGAGAAATAAAATGGCAAAGATGATTTCCATATTTTATATAACACAATAATTATTTCCCAATAAGTGCTTCTGAATATATTTTTACAGTGTGACTTATTCTAAAAAAAATACTCAAATAATTTTCAGGGAAGACCTCAATCAAAAGAAGCATTATTGAAAGTTGAACAATTTTTATGGGGAAATCTAATTATCTGAACCCTATGAGGGTGGAAAGTTTCACCAATCTATAAATTATCCTCACCAGTTTTAGGTTTATCCTTGCATAATGGTCACCTGACCGAAATTGGTGACAATATTCACTTTTTCTTATTTATTCTTTTTCTAAATCTAATTAAGATCGAATGTTTGACATTTGTTCAAACTTCAAGGTAATTTCGTAATTAGCCCAGATTTATAAAGTACCTACGTATTTTTACCACAATTGCATACTTTATCAGAGAATCAAAGGTGTAGTAAAGGCCATTCAATATTTGAAGGGTCAAATAAGTGACCTTTTTGATGTTTTATTCAAATAAGAGTTGGAAGTGCTATATAAAATTTGCAGATCATGACACGCAGGATTAAGTACTCTTAAGTTAATTATCTGAATCTTCATCGTTTTTCTTTTATAATTTTATTGAAAGGTTTATATGAGTGTTTCATAAATAATAAAACAAGTTCGAGTCAGAAGTAGGGTTAAGGTTCTATAAATAATTAGTTTATCGACTATGGTATTAGAAAGCAAATAGTAAACATCATGTTACCTTCAGTACTCTGAGCAGGGTGAGAGTGCTTTTGAGTGTTTCTCAAGACCACTCTCAAAATGCAAGACTTATTAATATCAAATAATTACCTACATAGTCACTACAAAACTAAAAGACCAAACTGTTAGATTTTTTCACTCATATTTCTATGGTGTGGACGTCTTACCGGTCGTAGAATTGGCTTGTGGTTCGTTGTGTCTATTGTATAGAACGCGTTCCAAATGTGGGGTTTGTAATCCTTAAATATTTAGACGTAACAGGAATTTACCTGTCTTTTTAGATTATTGTCTTACTTTCGTTTGATATAGATATAGAAAATATGGAATGTGCTGCAATTTGTAGTTAAACTATAGGGTATAGGATGTATGTACCTGCATGAGTTTACATAAGGGGGAAGGGAGTTTAGGGAGTCCGGACCTTCACCCCCTCATCAAGAGAATTCACTTTGAATTGTCTTGAATTAAAAGGAGATTATAGTTTCTTTCATGTAAGAGTTTTTGGATTAAAAAATTTACGTATTTCAGCAACAAACCAACTGACTTATACACTTGTTCAATCTTTTGGTCAGTGTACACATGAAAAATCTTTTTTTTAAAACGATACAGTTGTTAAAATATTTGAAAACCAGTAATTATCAATAAGTATAATCCACAGAAGGAGAAAGCCCTGTACGTATAATTTGAATACAATTATTAACATTGGAAAAATTTAGTGCCTTTTTAGTGCTTTTCTCTGTGTATGTGCAAACACTTTCCACTGCTTGAATTATATGTTTAGTTAAAGCTTCAACAATAATAATAAGTATATTTTAGCAAAAAAAAAACCTTTCTTGGCAAAGTTTGAAAGCTCGTAGCTTCAAAAGTTCAATGAATTTCGAGTTGTTAATATACTTATACTGGAAAAGCCTCCGCTATCATTACCAATTGTTTAACTAGTCTTAATCATTTAATAATTACATCCTAAGGATATCTACAGTTTTTGGACCATATGCCTTTTGCTATGTAAAATCCAAGAAAAACCTGTTTAGTTTTGTATATTTTTAATATATTATATGAAAATAACATCATCATCAATAGGTTTGTTCCAAACAACAAAATGACCGTAGGTACATTGTATTGCCATAAACCTGCGCAAAACAAAATAAACGTTCCAAGCATGAGTAGGATCGTTCATTGTACGGTTTTACTTTCGTTCCAAGCAAACTGCGACCATACATGGAATATTTTCGTGACGATCATTTCAGTACATTGTCTATAGGTTGTTCAAGTTTTGGACTGATATGCGCAGTATTCAAACAGTACAGACTGATGACTTGCGCACAATTTAATACATAGCAGTTTTTGGATCGTTTCGTTACGATCCGTAAAAGTTCGCTTGGAACAAACCTAATAACAACCAAGCAAAGTGGTTTCTTAGACAAAAGGGATTAACCTTAATAATTTGACAGTAAGATTCACGCCATCTGTACAATTGAGCAGCAAAGTAGGTCCACCATCAACAGAGTCTTTTGGTTTAAGGAATTCCACTGTTGGATGGAGCCAAACAGAAGTAGCTTCGTGTAAATTTCACAAATCACCACAATAAATTATTATTCTGATAATAAATTCATAAATGAATGATGGTAAAGAATCTACGTCGTAGCTAAATTACAGAAGATGGCATTAGGCTTATCGTCAAAGTATTAAGGGTAATCCATTTTGCCTAAGAGACGACTTTGTTTGCTTATTATTTGGTCGGAACGACCTACGACGCGCTGACGAGAACCAATCAGCTCGACATCACGATCCGCGTCTGGCCGCTTCGAGAGAATGTTAATGAAATAATAGCTGTAAATAAATTTTCTTTTAAATGCAGAACAGATGTTGAACAAATATCAAATTTTACTAGAAATATTTTATTACTCTTGTTATTATATTAATTGCTTAAAGTAATCATTTTCTACTATTCCTAAAGCTATCATCATTTACTATCAAAATTTTAAGCATATTTATTCTTATCTGAATTCTGCTGAGGTTTTTATATTATATATTTTTTATACGTGCATGGCGTGAATTCATAGAAGTTTCTTTTACCTTCAGAATTTTTTTTTTTGATTTTTTTTATTTAATTACCTAATTTATTATAACACTTTTTGATTTTATTTAAATCAAATTTCGCTAGCATTTTTGAAAGGTTATCGTCATGGCTGCAAGATGAAAAATTCTACACAGATTCCTTTATATTATGAACTACAATATGTGTATTTCAGTATTCAATTAGGGTGATATTGTTGAGAGCCAAATAAATGGTGGTCAACCCGCCACTGTTCGTTCGCCCCTCCTATCAACCATGAACTTTTATCAGAGTTCTCTAGTAGATCTTGCCGGTAAAAGTTTCAAGAAAATTTCATTTCGCAGGAGAAATGTATGTAAAGACGTACAGTAGCTTGAAAAATGGGTTTCGAGACCGTCTTTGAAAGCGTTTTAACTGGCGGCATTTCTTCAGTTTCGTTTTAGGTATTTTAGAGACTCAGAGAAAAGAAAATGTACGAGACAGTAAGGGGGCGGTTTATTGCATGCTAGACTCTATATGTTCTTTTTAGTCAGAAAATATTTTAAAATATCATGTTCGATTCTCTACTATGTAACGGTATAGGTGAATATGGGTGCTCTAGAAATATACGTAGAATTTATTATGGTAACAGCTTTTTCTGTGTAGGATAGAATTCGTAAAAGTGAAAGCACATTCGAAATGATGTAAAACAGTTGAAGTTGATTTCTGTTATGGAATTGATATACAGGGTCGCTTATTTTAAATGAACCAAACTTAAATAACTTCCAAAGAAAGAGGTAAATCGAAAAAGGTGTACAAATAAAATTTTTAAAAAGAAAAGAGTTATTGCAATTGGAAATCAAATTTCAGGGTTAAAATACAGTTGGACTATTTCTTACTCTATAGCAATTTACAATAGAGATCCTAAATATATTCAATGTTATTTAAAGGTGAAAAAGCTTTTTAGTTAAAAGTTTGAAGCTACTGTTTCGCAAAAAAGTGGCAGTTGATGGCACGATAAATCATTTTGGTTAAAGATCTAAATCCTTCTTGAATATATCTATTCGCCTTGAATTGATCTCTAGTGACTTTTCATTATAAAATTATATGCGTCCAAACAAAAGAAAATTATAATTTGGAAGTTTTTAGAAGTAGGTACCAAGTAGGGCGCTTTTAATCGTGCTTCAATTACCTGACAATTTTCTTACCTAGTGAAAACTAGGTATAGTTTTTCTAATCTCAATTAAAAACAATATAAAAGATCAGGGCACGGTATTAATTTCACGATATTTTAAAAATCCTTTATGTATTACCAATTAATATTACAGGTTGCACATGTTACACTTTACTACTTTGAGATACAAGGAGAGAAAATTATCGAAAGAGCTGTTTTGCGTACATCCCTGGTAGAGACGCTGAATTTATAAAATTTTCAACCGACTATGGATATTATACTTCGTAAGACTACATGACTGTCTTGTCTTCACTTCCCGATTCTCACATAGATACTAATTTGATTACAAAAAGACATGGCAATTTCTCCGTATCGTGATCTCTACGAAAAATTAGTATTTCTTTTTGGAAAATGGCTGGAAACGGCTGGAAACGGCTCATTTATTAAAAATTTAAAAAGGTCTTTCGATACCCCTTTTTGTAAATAAATGTCGATATTAAATGCGATTAAATGTATGTCAGAATGACAGCATTTTGATAGCAGTCAGTAAAAAATAATTGTCATTGTCAGTATACAATAGTGGTCGGCAATATTAGGTCGTTAGGTTATAAGTTGAGGTTTAGTTCCATGAAGACCATAGAAAGGAGTTCGAACTCTAATAGGTGTTTTGGAAGTTTTTCATTCCTCATCAAGGACAACGTACGCCTAAAGTTTCGTCCCGAACGGGGGTGACCGCTATTCGGAAGAAACATCCAAAATCATCAGCATTTCATATTATAAATTAAAGATTGATTTTTGGGTAAACCTTACCACGTCAGGCGAAAAAGTGACAACATTATTATACTGATGCGCATCATCCTTCTCTTTAACTAATTAATTAATTAATTAATTTTCTTTAATGTTAATGCAGTTTTACCACTTTTGAATTGGAGAAGCAGCTGTTAACCATTTCAGATAAACGTTGACAAATTTATTTTCTTGTTAAAATTTTCATAAGCAAATGTACATTTTTTGAACATTTTGAATTTCATTTAAAAACTAGCGGGCTAGACAGACGTTGTCCAGTCAAACTACCTACCGTAAGTAATAACGATGATCTCTACAGACTCGCCGATTCAATTTAAACGCCTGCAGTTTCTAATTAATGAAAATAACTATAACTCCTTCGTAGTGCCACCTACTGGAGTCTTTTTTTCGGATATTTTAATAGCTCTTCTGCTATTTGTTGCGTAGACGAATCCAACAAATAAGAGATCATTAAAATCGATCCAGTCGTTTTTGAGTTATAAATGGTGTAACTAACACTACTGTGTTTTATTTATTTAGAATTAGGTATTGTAGCGAACACGAGTATGCTTGTGTGCGATCAGGCACACGTGTACGTGAACGACGGGTCCACTTGCCGATTGCCGCGGGCGACCTCGCTGGGTGTGCGTCGTATTTGTAAATATGTGTATCGTACCTGCCTTCTAGGAAAGCAATTAAGCAGTTCAGAAAAGAATAAACTAATCCCGACGCTTTCCAAATGTTTCACGAATGTTCCAGAATTTAAACACAAGACTATAAAAAGAAGAGTCATAAATAAATTGAGTCATAGAAGTGACATCGGAAATAAGTTGAGACGCGCAGTGATGAAGTGTACCTAAATAAATAGTGTAGTTAGTAATCTAAGATAGTAATAATTCAAAAGTGTCTTTAAGTTTAATTAATAATTAATGTAAATACATTATTGTTGCTGTTAAAAGTCTTTGAGTCTAAATCAGTTCAACCCATGAACATTACAGTACGATACGATTCCGCCCTGTGTTGGCATTAATGCCAGACAAACTCTAAAAGATGTCGCGATTCCGAAACCATTAATGCGGTGGAATAGCATTAGCATGATTTGACCCTGTCCTAAAACCTTAACTATTTAATAACTGAACCTAGCTACTTTTCTCCAAAGGGTAGTCTTGTTTTCTAACTACGTATATAGATAAAATCAGTTCTGCTTGTCTGTCTGTTAGAGGTAAATCTTATTAGAAATGGCTGACCTGATGGACGAAACTTCACAGACATGAAGAGAAGGTTATCCGAAGTAACTGAAGAAAATTTCAATTGAAATTTTACATATGGTAGGTCAAATTGGTTTCTTATCATAGAAACATTTTTTTAGCTTCTCCAAATTTATCTGCCAGTTACGATAGAATGAGTGCATGGGACCAAAGCACGGGAAAATCGTTTTTATAGTTGCTACCATTTACGTCGTATATGCCACGTGAGGTGATAATAAACGGCGTAGGCAACTCAGTATACATTTGCACATTACGCTGTACTTACATGTAGGTCTTATTAAAATAACGGAAAGAATACTTTGAAAAATTAAAATAGCGCAAAAGAACGCTTTATATTATAATGTTCCTTCCCGTACATGAAATTTAATTTATCTTTTGTTTCATGTTCTCCATTTTATTATTTTGATTTTGTTTGTTTCAACCGGAATACAATGGCGGTATGAAAGAAGACGGAAACGAGTCAACTTTTCCGCTGGAAATCATTCCTTTTAGCCGTTCTAACAACCTCATATGAAAAGTTAATCTTCTCCCTTACTTCGCATGAGATAAAAGTCGACGCTTCGTGATGAATAGGTCACAAAAGAATGCGCCTACCGCGTTTGACAACGACGCGACGTCCAAAAACCGACGGACCCTTTTCGAAGATGGATGCGTGTGTGTAAGTGCATTGTTTCGTCCGGAACAAAAGAAACTCCCAAATCCGAGCCATACTTTGCCACTTTAAGACTAAAGTATGGCTCTATTGTTCTCCTTTTGTGAAGACGCTTTTCTAATTCGCTTTATAGCTCGATAAAACATATCATCGCCGTATCAGTAAACAGAACAATAATGGCAAATGTTAGACGAACAACATAACGTTTAAGCTCTTTTATTAAGGATTCCTTAGCAATGATAAAAAAACCTTTGTAATTTAATCATTTATTTCAATTTGGTAGTTCCTGCAGTTTAGGCCATAAGTTTATAAAAACCCGTTTAAGGTTCTCTTTAAACGATAGATTATTCAAAAGAGTAATAAAACACAAGAAGTTATAGACAAACTTCTATGTTAAAAATTAAAAAAAATGCAACCAGACCTCTCTACAATGATAGGTACCTACTTCTTCATCTAATAAAAAACTTAAAGGGTTTGTGGTGTATTCATTGTGAAACGTTTTTTAATTCAGTAAAATACAAAGGTGAATACAAAAAGCACTGTTGGAAAAATGTCACTAAAATTTTTTCTTCTCATCTGTTTCTGAAACTATTAATTATAAGTTTAAGCACATATTCAACAAACTTAATGTTACATACATTAGTAGAGAATAATAAGTGTAATCTAAATTCCCTTTTGTAAAAATTCAAATCCAAATTAGATATATTAGAAGAAAGTGGTATATATAAAATAACCTGTAACCTTAGACAAGGAAAGAGAGGGGACATAATGAATCGTCGACTGCTAATTGTGAACGCGTTGGATCACGAGACAGCGCTCAGTACCGCAACATAAAATGTTAAGAGGGAGTTAGTTTTGTTACCATTATTCGTACAATTATCATTCCATACAGAGTATTAATTGTTTATTTAATAAAGTAAATAATTATTAAGAACTGTTGTTTTGCGTCTCACGTTACTGAGAAAATGTTATTTATTTTATGTCAAAGAGAATAGATACATGTTCAATGAAATTAAATGCAAACAATTATTTTATTAACGTTAATTAACATGATGTAGCGGAACTAATAAACATTAAGACGAATTTTATTAATTAATTAATTTTACTTTTTTAGATTTTTATAACTAAAGGTGACGCCGCCTATGGTAATATTGTGGCAAACGCATGCATCTTACAACTTTGAAAGTATTTTTTGTTTCTTACACTATCAGTAAACCATTCCAACAAAAAAATATGATGCATTAATAATTATTGTACGTAAATCATAACATATTTTAAGTAGTATGTAAACAATAAACAAATTAAACGCGATTTTCTTTGCTTAACCTTACTACGTAAAATTCTTTTTACTTGTGAAATGTGATTTCTGGTTCATTTATTTCACTGCGGCTTTTACAGCCGTAAGAAGAACAAATCAGCATTGTTTTAAACAAAAATCCACTAAAACCTAACTACACTATTTAATTATATTGACACTTTTACACAACGATATCAACGCACTTTTTGGGATCTTTTAATGGAGGTAGTACTAAAATAAAGCGTCAATTTTCGACGTACAGTCGGCTTACGAGTTACGTGTCCCCTCTCTTTCCTAGTCTAAGCCTGTAACAGTTCTTGCAACGCATACTACATTGGTCAAAGTGGCAGAACGAATAAGGTTAGAAAGGGTTCTCAGAACATTACGTTTCTTCACACCACCACCAACATAACAGTTATTCATAGCGGTATCAATAAAAGTAAAAAACTTTCACTTTTTGAAACTTAATATAAAGAATGCCCTTCACTCTGACGTAAATTTACTAAACAACCAATACTGGGATTACTGTATCAGTGTAGGAAGGTTTTCTATAGATCTTAAATTCAGTAATCCCAGCGTCTTCAAACCACCCTTATAAAACAAAATTGTCAGCATTTAATTGTTTCATACACCGATTATTAAACATTCCGCTTTCTGAAGAAAACTTTAAAGAAGAATAAAGATTATAAAAAACATTGCAAAAAATAATGGCTACAATACCAAGATAATTGATAAGATACTCTACAAAAAACAAGAACAAGCTATTTTAAAGTCAATTTATCCCTACAACCCTATAAAAGAGGACCTAACTTTTAGGAAAATAGTTTATATAGGAAGTCCCAGTCTAAACATAGCGAAACATAACAACATAACCGCTGCTTTTTATAATAATCATACACTAAAACAAATTCTGGTCAATAACAAGTGTAAATCAGATCCTTTGCTCAATAGTGGTGTATATAAAATTAATTGTAAACAGTGTGAATGTTATTATATAGGTCAGTCTGGTCGGAGTATTCTTAGCCGTTGCAAAGAGCATATTGCAAGCTATAGATTAACAAAAGAGAATTCTAATTTTGCTAATCATTTATTAAAAGATAATCATCATTTTCAGAATCAGGATATTCCAAATTATGTAAAAATTCTTCATTTTGCGAATAAAGGAACTAAATTAAACGCTTTAGAAACTTTCGAAATAAAAAGAGCTCTTTGCAACGATAGAGATAACCAACTTGTTAAACGAACAACTAGATTTAAGTCAATCGTCGCTGTTAAACCCTAAGATGTTTATGATGGGAAAAACCATTGACCCTCTTACACTGTAATATTATACCTAAGTTTATTTCTTCAGTTGCTACTAAACTCCTGTCGATGGCATAACTGCCGAAATACGTATAGAGTTTTAATAAATTTATGGAACAGTTTCACCGAGTGTTTTTTCATTTTTTCATCTTTTTCTTATTAAATATGTTCCATCTAGTGCCGACACAGTCCTCCATTAATCTTATATGTACCTATGCCTAATTAATTAGAAAAGCTATGCTTATATACGTACATGCATAATTGCATTACTTTAGTAGATTACCAGCTGTCTAGCGCCTTCGCCAGGAAGTTAAATGCTCATATTAATTGGGCTATGTTGCCCAAGATTCCTTTGAGACTTTTTACTTGTATTTTAGTAATAATTGTTTTGCATCTCAACATAACTAGAGAATTTTGACGGTTTTCTGGAACGTACCAGAGATAAAACCTCACTGCCAAAACTTAGATGAAGGCGTCCGAAGCTCTTTTCGGTACCAATGTTACCTTCTTCAAGGACTGTAGCGAACTGCTCAGTAGGCGTTGTGGTTGCAGATCCTTAGGATTTTCTTAAATTATTTTGAAAATTTATTACCTAATTTCTTTCTGCAGCCTTAAATACAAACTTTGGCAGGCGCACTTACATCTGCACAGACAGCTAATGTATTCTTATGGCTCTTAGAGGGAATTCAACAAAGTCCAGACTAGAAGGGCAAGCTAGAGGTACACTAAAGGCATAAACTACAGCATAGTAAGACCGAAATCATACCATTATTTCTAAAAGACCAAAATCATCAGTCTCTGGGAGTCTCCGAACAGGAGCATAACTTCAAGTCTGTAAAAAATGTTTTGCTTTTTTCTTTTTTTAGCAAGACAATAGTGTCGGAAAATTTCAGTCTCAAAGGGTACTAATGCAGACTCCAGTCTCTAGAAGAAAGACTGCATACTTCACAATAGTCTCTAGTTGTCATTATTAAGAGAAATACTGTCGTCCCAATTCAAAGCCGTCTTCAACAAGGATTGGTGTTACACAAATACCTATGAGATACCCACTGTACTTCACTTTGATTAATACTTTGTGGTCTATTATTATGTAATTTTGTAGTTCCATGATGAATAACCTCTTTTTGGTATCACTGACCAGAGTGTAGTTATGAAATATCTGTTATCTGTTTCAATACATATATCTTATTATTTCCTTCATCAAACGATTACGTATGGTATACATCCTATTAGTTTTGTATCGAAATGAGGGTGCAATGTAAACCATATTATATAATTATGTGGTGGTTATATACCGACGCTTTGACACGATTTATTCCGACGCTACGAAATGGTTCTCGCATTATCACGCTTTAAGTATCGCTTGTCGTCAATGAACCGTCAGGACGCTTTTACGTCATATATCTGGTTACCTAATCGAATTGCTCAATAGTATAACGGAAATGAGGAAAATGAAGGAGGAAGCTAATCTTGTGAGATAACGAGACGAATCGACAAGATAATGTCTCTTTTTTTAAGCTGTGTCAAATATCTCATTTTTCTTTTGATGTAGTGTCATCTACGAAAGTACGTGAAGTGCAAACCAGATTCATATACGTATTTATCAATACAGCAATTGATGTGTGATGAGAAAAGATCATCTTACTCTTTAGTTAATTGTCAAAGGGCACATAAGGATGAGTTTAATCCAACCGGTAGGAAATAGTATGAAATAATGGACGAATTAGTCGTAATCACAAGTGACTGGATGCAGTTACCTACCAGTCACAGTTAGAAGTGTCTAGACGTGGCCACAAGTCTCATCAACTTACTGTCTATTTGTCAATACTAAACAAAATAGTAGTCGACGACTAAGGTGAAATGAACGCAGGCGGCAGAAGTCGTCACGAGTTCCAAGATCTGATCACTCCAACAACTTATCATTCGAACACGACCACTCAAACCGTTACCATCGTTATTGAATGCCAGAGCCCTAACGTGCAACGTCATGCAAGGGAGTCCTCATAGGGAACTGTTTTAATCTTATAGCCGAGGTATTTATCGTGCAATTTTTTTTTTTTGATCGCGAATTCTTGTAGGCGAAGATCAGAAGAGCATTTGTGTAAAGTTTTTTGGTAAATAATTGTTACTATTTCTCCTTTAATGTTAAGCCGTGATAGATATGAAAAACGTATATAGAACTTTTTGTGGATAATTAAATGTAACTTAAAAAAAGTCCCGACATCAGTCGCTGTGATAAGTGGCTAGACGCAACCATCAGAGATACAAATGGCTAAAGTTGCATCGACTGTTCTATCCATTTGTCAATATTTTGTGGATAACGACTGAGCTCATGGGAGCGCAGACGACAGAAGACTATTATAAAATACAGGAAAAATCTCTAAACGACTTGTGGTTGACACTAGCCTACGCTGTTCTAGGAAGCCATAAAAGAACCTTGGGTGGAATTTACATTATATCGATTTGAACATTTACAATTTGCCATAACCTAAGCTAACCATATAGTGTTTTATTTTGTCGTGATTGTAGCTAATAAGATGAGTTTCGGGTCGGTTAAAGAAATAATAAATCTATTTTCATTTTAAAACAGAGATTCAGATAGTAATATTATTTAGCTTTGTTGTTTGTGCTAATACAAGTAGGCACGGCATTCTAAATCGAATTTTTAGTAATACCGAAAAATACCAAAAGCCTCCAGAGGATATAAGCAGAATATTGAAGAACGTTAACATGTGCCTGCTTTTCATACATGTATGCACGAGTGTTACCTAGGCATATGAGATAAAAAAAATTACGTTTGTATTTTTGACCTTTTCTTTGAAAACTGAATAAAATATTCATCGAAATGGCATCAACAAGTTTTTGTTCGATACAGTATGAAGTTGTGGCCCTTGGCCATCGCAATTCGAGATTCATTTTCTACTTTCCGTTCGCAAAACAACTTCAATCATTTCATGCAAATTAGAACAGCAAAATCGTATAGCGCTTCAGAAAACAGATCGTTACATAAACTGATTCCTTTTTCTCGCTGTGTCGCTGTTACTGAGTTAGCAAGTGCATCCATATTCGATTCCTACAATCAAAGGTGGGTAGCGAAAATCTTGATGGAAACATCATCGACGACGTAGTACGTGGTAGGCTGCGACCGGACAAACTGTAACTGGATATGTTTACCGTCACATCATCGGAGCCCCCAAGTCCCAATCCATGAATAACAATGCCGCCACTTCCCGTTCCCGTTCGTTCAGAGCTGTATTTTTGTCTTATCAGCAAACATATCGCGAACATGTGTCCAACCTGTGCACTCTTCTTCCACTTTTCGGCGACCAGATTTTAATATAATTTAAATTCTTATCGGAGACGGGTGCTCATGTTACAGAAGTGAATGAGCATTAATGGGGACGTTCATATTCGATTTAGCTACAATACGTACCCATCTATCTGCTTCTACATGATTTTAAATTGATCTTATGTTGCACTAATGAATAATAAAATCGTCTAAAGTGAAAAAAGGGTTTATTTAATCATATTTCACAACGAGAGTATATAGAACATCTAGGAATTAATAGTATTGTTACGACTTTTTCCCAACTATTTAATCAAACACAAACAATCTTTTCTACATTGATGTCAACAATCACAACACTTAACAACAACTCAATTACATTAACAGTACAATTCTCTACTCAAAACCATTAACTGGCTCTTATCTCTCTGGTTCGCGCACTCCCAGTCTCTCTCGTATTACAGTCATTGACTAACTAACTTAAGATTCATTGGTCGCCCACCTTTTATAGTTATTCCATGTCGCCTAGTAACGACTAGAAGTTTCTCGAACACTCTAAGACAGTTGTTGCTAGAGGTTTCAACACAGACTGTCCACAACTTTGCACACGTGCTTCAAAGGTTGCCTAAACCTGTAACACCATTATGTGCATTCAAGTGCAATTTAATTGTACATCACGCCGTATAATTGTTATGTATCCGGTTGTACAGACAATTATAATTTAGTGTGGCTTTGTACTCTTGAAGGTAACGGTTTGGATCAACTGTATTCTAATAAACTAACTAAGATAATCCAGCTATTAAGAAGGGCGTAAGGATTTCATTTGTGCGAAATTCACAACCAATGTTTCGTCCTTTATACAGGGCATTTTCAGGGCTATAAAGACATTCCAATAATGTTTTCAAAACAGGATCAATTGATAAAAAAGATGAATACAACTATTTTCAGATATGGTAAACAGTACACGCTAAATTCCTTCCCTTTTACTACGTACAAAGCTCCATATAAGTAATTTGTCGTCTAACATCCAATAATAAAAGATTATGGTAAAGCAGTCAATGATAATGCCCCTGACGCTGCGGCTTTGTGCTTGCCAAATGAGGGAAATCGCATTACGTTAAAGGAAGAATAATTCGAAGTAATGGGTTCACAGTGGACTCACTCTACTGTATCGACGATATTACTGCTACAATTGTCCCTGCGGACCGCCGTATAACGACGAAATACCCGGTCGCTTCCTCTTCCCTGTCCCCTGTCTCCTCTCCGGCTCACTGGACCGGAAGTGTTAACACTGCGTTATTAGCTGTGTATTAACGCACCCTCGGGGACTACAAGGGTCACAAACATCGGGGGAGCTCTCATTGGCGACAGTGGTGCGCTAGAAGAATGACACATGCAGGGTCGGCGCTAAGTAGCTAATATAAAAAAAAAATCGTTCCAGAACATTATAATTCTCTAAATAGCTCCTATATTATTGAAGACTAATTAATTATAAATTTTACATAAAATTGAGAAAGTCGTATTCTACATATGTATCTGTTTTACTGATGATTAATCATTACCTACTCCCATATTGCTCAAAAAAGAAAAATCCATATGTTCCTTATTATATTTATCCATATCGAAATAGGGATTATGATAGGTTTCAATGCAGCGATTAAGTAACGCAGCTTTATTACCCTCTATAGCAACTGCTGTAAGTACATTTCCTATCTGATTCCTTGGTGCAATTTCAATGAAGTGAAAATGGGACAACCAGGATCCATACAGAAACTAAGGCAAATTAGAACATATTAACATTGATATAATTATAAGTAAAACACACTTGTAAATAACTTTCACTAAATTTTTATTAATATACAAGATAGTAAAATAGAAATTTCAGTATATAGAAAACCCACCCACACAGACACAACTATAGATACATAAAAAATCTTGCCACCCCATACAACACAAAATTTCAGCCTACAGTAGTATGGTAGATAGATTATACAAATTACTATTAAATAAAAACAACTTCGATATGGAAGTAGCAATTATAAAGCAGATTGCTTACAATAACGGTTATGAAACCAAATTGATAGATGATTTAATTTGTAAAAAACAACAGAAATTATGTTATAACTCTATTTATCCTACAGTACATGTAAAAAACTGTAAATTTAATACTATAACATTTTTAGGTTCTTTTTCTTTAAAAATTGCTAATATTTTAAGAAACGAAAACGTTAAAATTGCTTTTAAAACTACAAATAATCTTTTTAACTTCATAAATTGCAGAAAAGATAAAACGGAAATATTACAAAAATGTGGTGTGTATAAACTATGGTGTGATTCGTGCAATGTAGTCTATATAGGCCAAACAGGCAGAACTTTCAAAGAAAGAATACGCGTGCATAACAAAACTACAATGGCAAGTCTGCTTTCATGAATCACATTGTAGAAATGAAACAAAATTTTGATCACAAAGAAAATGTTGAAATACTTCATGTAAAAGATAAGGGTAAAAAACTAACACTGCTAGAAGCCATAGAAATTAAAAAACACCTGAATTGTAATATAGAAAATGTACTTAATGAAATTGAAAATGTTTATGATTCCCCAATTGTGAAGTTGTGTGCAAAACATTGACTACCCCCACTTTATCATGTTACTTTAGTTCTATATAAGAAACATAATTTGTATACCTTCTTCTGAAGATGGCCTTGTACGCTGAAACAAGTTGTAAAGTATATTAATAAAAATTTAGTGAAAGTTATTTACAAGTGTGTTTTACTTATAATTATATCAGTATGATTAACTTTCATATGGTAAAGGCCAATTCAGTCAATATTAACATTGGTTCCCAAATAAAGAAATTTGCCAAATCATCTGGTAAGGACGCTTCACTAACCTATTCTAACTTAACCTAAATTGTTATGGAATTCTCCTAAATGTAACGATACCTCAATTACGTTACATTTGATACTTTACACGATTTGGAGGTGTACCTTCTTAACCCAAATCCTGGGTGCCAATTTAATTAAAATGGCACCACCGACCATCTAGAAACTGCGAATTCAACGCAGGACTCATTAATGTAATACATATTAGAAATCAATTAAGATCAATTGAAATCCTGCCTTTTTTATAAAGAATTCTTATAATAAATCGTTTATCTACTAAAAACAAATTTCTTGACGGTTGTGTTAATTGTCAACAAGTAAGCAACCTTTTGAGAATAAGATAAGTCCTTTATACGTTTCATAATCCTTATTTACTTAAAATTGACCTCAGGATGAACGTAGAACATTTAATTATTAGTTCCACTTCTATAGGGTTGCTAGAAATTGGAATTGGTATTATTTCCGTTTTTTTTATTTTTTATTTATTTACTTTGTGATACCAATAAATATATTTTTATAGTATACAGTTTTTTTCCTTTACATTGCAATAGTATTAAGATTTATTATCACTTTGTTTTTCTTTTTGTTATTATTACGACTTTTATTGTCTACATTATGCGCACTCGAGACGAATAAAGCACTTTCCTTTTTTTTTGTTTATGTATAAAGGGTTTTTAGGCCCATAGAAAAATAAGTAAGTGTATAAATTATATAAAATTATCCAAACATTCTCTAACATTTTTGAATATTCTGTAACATTGTGTTTTTAAAGAATCTTAGGATTCCAGAACGTTCGTGTACATTTTTGGAAACATTCTAGATTATTCTTAAAATATCAAAGGTTCTGTTACATTTTCCAACATTCCAGATCGTTCTAGAACATATTAAGCAATTCAAGAATGTTTAAAAGCATTTTCTAATTTCTTGGAACATTTTAGATCCTTCTCAAACACTAGAACAATTCAGCAAGTTCTAGGAAATTCTGAAAAATTTTAATACATTATTGTTATCTTTTGATTGGGTATTGTTTCTCATTTTCATCATATTATTCGATACTTAATGTATATTATTTGGAGTCATGCCGCCTTTATTTCCTATATTCATCTTCTTTTACTTGTTGTTCTCTCTCATGGGTCCATTATATTTTTTCCTGTTTCTGTTCTCGCTTTCATCTTGCATTTAGTTAATGCCACGCTTCATATAAATTTCCTTTTTTTTGGTGTATCATTTTTCATTGCTACTTTTATTTCTGCATTCTCCAAGTAATTCATTTTTCGTATCTTTTCCTTGTTCCAGAAATTTCTGGTACTTGCCTTACTGCTGCAACCTGTTTCTATCTTTATATTCCACATTTTCGTTTCTTCTTTAATTAGGTAGCCTGGAGTGCATATATCTGAACGTATACCAAATGAGGTAGACTATAAAATTAAAGCCCGCTTATCATTTGCAACTCAGACGGTTTCTACTTGACTCAATAAGTATTTAAAAACCTAAATTCAACCAACAATCTAAGATAATATCATGTTTTTTTTTGGTAAAGAAATATAGCGAAAAGAGAGGAAGTCATACACATTCCACTGAATTTACATGAATTATTATATCGCTGGTACTCTATGGTAATCTAATTCACCTCGCCCAATGCGTCTGTCTCGTTTGTAGTATATCTGTTAGCAATAAGTATCTAGTAGTTTCGCCTCAAATGCTCTTCTTTCTAGGCCAAGGATTTCTTCCAAATACATAATTTCTCGTAGCCTTTCTGTGAAGTTGCTTCTCTTGTTTTTCCATGTTTC
Source organism: Agrilus cyanescens (assembly GCA_947389935.1). Lineage (NCBI taxonomy): Eukaryota > Metazoa > Arthropoda > Insecta > Coleoptera > Buprestidae > Agrilus > Agrilus cyanescens. Next base: position 22,789,233 of record OX376709.1, read on the forward strand.
TAATAGAACTTTATCACCCTCCTCCTGTGCCAAGCCGCCATTGCCTTGTATACTCTCCTTATACTTCCTTCAAACACGTAATTTTTCTTGAATGTGTAGCCTATACATAAATTCCTTAACCTTTTCTACTTTCTCTCCATTCCTATTCTGTTTTTTCACATTCTCCTCCTTTTTAGCACACCATTACCTTTGATTTACTCAGATATAATGTTAACTGTTTCTTTAGTGTTTTCAAGAAACTTCTCATCGCTGTCTTGTATACTGCTGCTACTACGGAATTTTCTATATACGGTAGTGCACCTCTTGTTTGTCAGTTCCTCACAGAACATGCAAATCCAATATCTACTGGGTAATCAATTTCCTTCTGAGAAATGAATGGAATATCTTTTATGGTTTGCTACCTTTGGATTGTTTTCACAGATTGTGAGGTATTATTGATAATTTTTACAAACAATCCACAAGATTAACTAGTTATCAGTTATTTTTATAATTGTTCTGTTTTGGGAGAAAATTAAATGGAATTTAATTCGACAATATTATGAGAGGTACTTGAGGGCAGAAAAATACTTGACATTATCTATAAAATATAGGTATCTTTAACCTAAATGTATGTAATTTCTAGTAAGCAGTCTTATTGATTCGCACTTTTATTTGTGTTGATTAGGATTTTACTAATGAATAAAGAGTGTAAAATGGCACATACATAAGCCATTGAAGATATTGTAATACAAAGGCTGTGATAATACAATATCTGACGATTCAGACGTATTCATCAAGTTCTAATACCAATTACATTTAGTAAAGGATAACGATTTGGCGCATGATTTAGACAACTTCCATGTCACACATCATCTTCGGTAGATTACTGTTGAAAATGACTTTTAAGTGTCGGTTTTATTTAAACTATCTGAGTGTCTTCTTTATTTATTTACAAGTACCTGTACACGTTTTTTGTTAATTTTATATTGACTACGTGATACAAATGGGTTGAAACAGAACTAACTACATAGGCACTGAAACAACCAACTGCGGTGCAGACAAGCCAAAACCTTCGTCCATTGCAAGTAATGTAGACGCTAGGAAAAAGTCATATTAGTAGAAAAAGTTTTAAAACCGCGGTGGGAATCTTTAGGACCATGGGCGATTACAACACCACAGAAGCAAGCTATGGTTAACAGCTAATATTCGCCGTTGCTTCTGTGGAACAGAAAAAAAAAAAGAAATGAGGAGTGTGTTGAGAACAATGAGATGTCAAAGGATTATCCGTGCTTCTAGGAGCTGAACAAGCTGATTCATCATTAAAACATAATCATCACTCAAAGTAGTGTCGTACAGACCGATCTACTTCTCCTTATTTCCCCAAAAATTAATTAAATCAAAACTATAACTATAAGAACATAAGCTTTAAAGGCTAGAATCCATAGAAGAACTAGGGCTTTTAGGCTGTGGTCTATATGAACTAATAAGTCCAAAAGTTCCGTCAGCAACTGCGGCTGATCTTCAGTGGAATTGTTGATGAGAGCGAAGAGTATATGTCGATGTCTCAACACCGACTGAGTGGAGAGCTGACTGCGCGCTGATATCTATTCCGGGCGGCGGTGGGCGTGCCGCAGATGGAAGAGTTCGTAGGTGGATTAGACGCCTGCGTCATTTTATCTAGAGCTGAGTGCCACACTTTATTCAAATGAAGTTCTTCTTTTCGTTCGATCTCTTGTAAAATATAACTGTTGGATTGGAGAGCTTGATCAAGATAGCAGAGCTCTTGTTGTAAAACAGAAGGTTCACAGATGCGTTTTGCCCGGTGAATAAAGGTCTTTATCATGGCTCGTTTTTGTTCAGGATAATGATTAGAATCTTTATTGAGAAAACGATGAGTGTGTGTGTAGACTTACGATACACTCAATAGTTCATACAAACCACGGCCTACAAGACCGAACCTTAGTTTTTCATCCAAAACTATGAGCGTACAATAATCCAGTCTTTCTGCCTTTGACTCTAATAGGTATGTCTTTAACTAACTCTTACTGCAGAGCTTCCGACTATCTCAGTTTTTAATTATTATTTTTTTAATATATTATATTATAATATATAATATATCTTTATTGCTCATTTTTTTATCCACAGTGTTTTCATTATTGATCCATGACACCACGTTGCAAATGCTATTCTTTTCTGGAACGCCCGCCGCATATTTTGTTAAAAACGTCTTCACTGTGATTGTTTATTGTTGACCATTTTAATTATTATTGTTAATACATTATTTTAGTGCCTATCGCGTATTAGGATTGCAATACCGTATGTATTAACTTTAGCAAATTAAATCTTGTTAAGCCTAATTCTCATTTCATCCGCTACCCTTTTAAAAACTGTCTACCCTATAGATACATGCTGGTCAGATTTCTTAATATTCTCCTAAAATTTACTTTACATTTATTGTACGTTACGTAAGTTTAAAATTTTGGTCCAATGTTCAGAGATCAATAAAGTTGTCCCCTCTCCTGGATACGTACAACCATAAACGGATAATAAGGAACGTTCTGCTTGACTGACTGGACCCGGTCCTGCAGTTTTCCAACATCCGTTAGATGTTTCAGCGGCTTTCCCCCGATCTGAAGTCAATAAACTGGGATATAGAAGATATTTTTATTAGCGATTTGTCTGCTTTGAATTGCAAACAAGCTTTTTAGGTCCTTCCGATGAATGCATTCGCGGACTTGATTTATATCAACGATGTTACAGAGCGTTTTGTCCCGCATACAATTTTAAAAAATAAAAGGGATCGAACTCGGGTTTTTAACAGACTCGTTTTGCCCTCGTTGAATTTAATCGTCAAAAGAGGATTTATTCGCCTGCTTTTATAATAGTGAAATTGCTTTAAATTTAGTAGTAGAATATGTACGGTACTTGAATAAAATTGTAGAGGCAACGGGGGGTGGTAATGTAGTCATCGTACCCACTTTATTATCTGAATATGTGTAGGTTTCATGATTAATACAAAAATTAGGTACAATAATTCAAATATAGAAACAGTATTTCTTTTAAACAAATTTTAACAAGAAATTGCTTAAAAATTGATAAGTAGGTGCTTTTAACTTTTTTTTTTTAATTATTCCCAGACACTACTAACTACTAATGCAACTACTGCTTACGTCTGATGAAGCAATAAGTTTGATGAAAAAGGTATTACGTTACCTAACATTAGAATAACGGTAGGTAAAGGTATAGCTGTGGAAGTCAAGGAAGTTAACGTTATTATCCAAAATTTAAATCTCTGACATTTGAAAGTAGCTATCGTACATAAAGTCTAAGGTGTGTAAAAATTCCGAAAACCGGAATACTCAGAATCGCAAGAAATTTTTACCAGACACTCTACTATAGTACACTAGATGACTTAGCGACTCGAAAGGTTGGGTTAGGTTAGGTTATACGGTAATAGGTGCGTGTGCCTGTAAATGAACACGTCCATTGCTACTAAGCTAGTGTAAATATTGTAGTGTTCGTGGGTTTATTACGTTTTTATATACAAGACTAAGTACAGGAATGCAATTTATTTACCCTTATTTAACAATAACTACTTAAAAACACTATTAATTAATGCAGAACTTAGCTTACTATTAATTTACAACACTCACTTATATGAGCGTCTCAATTTATTTGTCTCTTCATTTTTAACACTGTCGATTTATTTCGGATGTCACCACTGTCACGGTCAATTTACTACTAACTAACTGCCGAACGTCTTTATACCATTATGGAACAATCCAGAAAAGTCTCGAAGTTTGTTTACATTGTTTACATTTTCAGCGAACCGTTTAATTAATTACTTTCCTGGAAGGCAGGTACGGAACACACGTACACAAATACAGCGCACACTGCCAACACCGGCCTTGGCTAGTCGTGCCGGCCGGTAACGCATACAAGCGTATCCAGTCGCACACAAGCACGCTCGCGTTCGCTACAATATATAAAAATCCTCGTCCAGCGTTCCTTTATCTAACCTTCTATACACTAGATGACAGTACCTAAAAGGATTTTTTGCGACTCGAATGGGAAGGGGATGAAAAAATCTTTTTCATGATTTTTTATAATAAAATCGAAAACTAAATATTATCTTAATAAGCACTTTTTACGAAATATTGGACAATGAAGAACAGTTGTTGTGTGCACCACAAGGGCGGAGGGGGGTGTCGTCAATGGTGTAGGTATAATTAATTTAAATATATTATTATTTTTGTGTATACGCTATTAATACGATTTTCAAGCTGCAAAAAAATCACGAACAAAATTTTTTTCACCCCTTTCCTTTTCGAGTTGTCAAAAATCCTTTCAGATTCATTCATTTCACTTATATTTCGGTGTAATAACACAAGTGATTTTGTGGGTTTTCAGGTTTGAACTCCAGCCAAGCCTAAGACTCCAAGCCAACAAGAACAGGAAATAACATGACTATTGCAAAGCAAGTAAATAATCAAGACAGGAAGACATTGATAAAACAGTAAGTGAAGCAGCTTCTTGACTTTATGAGCAAGAAATGTTATGCGGAATTATGACAGTCAAATGGTAAATGAGTTTTATCGTGCAGTTTTAAGAGAGGCGGAATAATGCGACAAATACAAAGGTCAGAATTGCTTGAGTATTGTGGCGAAACGATTCATCCTGGCTACCATCGAAATTTCAAAATATTTAGTAATTTTTCACCACAGTGAAGGTAGGAATTTAACACAAGTGAGTGAAGATAAATACCTATCATACGATAGTAATTGTAGAGATAAAGACACTTTGCTAAAGTTACAATGAAAGGTACAGACTAGTAAACGCCACAAATTTGAAAAGGGGCCATAGTAATCGTTTACTCATAATCAGTGACGATTAGTTATAAGGTGCGCTGTTAATGTAGTGTTAATTAATTAATTTTAGTAAATAATCGATGTAATCTTAACTGATGGCTGGTGCAAATCGTTAGCGTTAAGACCATCTAAATGTTAGCGTTACGAGTCTGCTCAGCTTTAGGTATTCTCTATCATAAATGCCAACGTGCTTCCGTGCACTATGAAAGATCGAACGCGTATTATTACTGCTTACCTCTCCAAAAGAAAGTAGGCGAATATAGTAAGGAGATTTAGTGACGGTCAGATTGACAGGTAGATAGGCGGAAACATTTAGTACAACAATAAATGGAAGAACGAATAATATCGTAGGACCGAAGTGATAGAGTGTTATTGCTCTGATCAAGTTGCAGTTCAGTGACGCGAAGTCAACAAAATTTATTTCATGCTGACTAGACCCGCCCCGAGTGGGCTACTCTTTGCCACTGCGCATCTTATGATTTATGGCTTTTAAATCTCCTAAGACGCCGGCAATTATACATATGATTTGTGCAGTTGAATAACGCACAAGACGGTGAGAGTCCTTGAAACTCCTATAAGGGATATTGTTATTATTTTTATGATTATTACTTTTTTGTTTGCTGCAATAAACCTAACTTAATCTAACCTAACCTTAAGATCATGCACGCCATTGCCCTTGTTGATGAGATATTGTGAGATGGATGATGGTCCACTTTTCAGGATTCTTTAAGGGAGTACATATATAGAACAATATATTCCACTAACTAGACAAGCAACAGTTTTCCTGGAAGGAATTCACAGTTTACAAGAGAGAAAAAATGAAAATTCTCATATGATGATCAAAAGACTTGAGACTATTATCTTGGTACTACAATTCATTCATAAAAAAACTTCTTTCTGAATTTAAAACAGAAAAATGGTTAAAAAGCTAATATTTTTCATTGTGCTTCTGAAGTTCTGGCTTTACTTGCGTTGAATTGATTAATATATCTATTAAAAAGTATATTTGGACTTTGAAAAATGAAACAAGAATTCATTCATTTTTACTATTGAGAACACATGTCATACATTCAAAATATACTATACATTTTCGGTTTTCCAAACAAAGATTATCCAGCTGCTCCGGAAATACTATTTCAGATTTAAGAATTTATCTTGCAAGGAAAATAATACTTTATTATATATTTTCAATTAAAAAAAAGCAAAATTTTTGACGAAGATATTGATGCCAAAACGTTCATTGTTGAAACACCAATGTTTTTTTATACTAGGTATGTCAGGTTAGGTTGGGTTGTTTTTAATTGTCTCTGATAAATAATTATCAATGTCTTACATATAGAGAAAGCAATTATTAGGGAACAATGTTTTAGTTTGAAAACTTTCGTTAAAATTTTAATTATTGTTTGCAAAGAAATGTTAATTAAAATTTTGCTTTTTCAAATTGCAAATATTTAATTGAGACTTATTTTTTATTTCTGGAGCATTTGTTTAGTTTAAAATATTATTAAAGGAGCATTTATTTAAACTTTGTATGGAAAACAGAAAATTAAATTCCGCACCAACTTTTCTTCTTTCCAGGCACATCGCGTTTTCTAGTGAGTAATCTTTCAGTTAAATGTTTTTGCAGCCACCTATACATGCATCCTGTAGTGATTTTAATCCTTCAAGGATGCAGTCAGGACACTCTTACACTCTTCTACGCTTCCACCCTTCTTTCAGAGATGGCTCCACGATTCTAAATTAGCAATTGGTTTAAATGGATACACAAAAGAGATTGTTTTATAAAATATTTCTTGTGGTATCCAATATTTTATCCTATATTCATTTAGGGTATGAATTTTTAAATATGAAATTATAAATGTGACTTAGTAAGCTCTGAATGTAGAAATAAATTAAAAATTTTTTAAACAATATTCACCCACGTTTATTCCATTAGAGAAGCATGACTACATTTTGGATTATGAATTTTGTTCTTTTGCATTATTCTTTAGTAGACAACAAAATGTGTGATATATATTCTTTGGGAATGCAGGAACGGTAAGAGAAGTCTTCTTCAGTGGTGAGGGGCGATGGTACCTAATGTCACTAAATAAGCGGTTTGTGTGCAGTTTTAGGGGTCTATTTAATGTAAATTTGCGAATTTGGGGTGTACATACTTGCAATTTCAATTTATATTAAACTATAATTTAACAATAAAATAAAAATAAACAATACTTACCTTATTAAATAATTCGTTGGAGATGTGGAAAATGACAAGGAACTTTAACAGTTTGCGAAGACGGGGTACACGGCTGTCGATGAAACGCCGCGTACCCCCGCCTGATCATCGTCAACTGGATTTACTCTAAATATTACTCTTCTTGGTGACTGTTGACCTCTTTGACTTTCACAGTGTTTTTCGGATTTTAGTATTTCTTTCGACGACAATGAAGTCTACATAAAATACGTTTGAAGAACGTAAATGTTATTTTTTCTTTTATTATTATTTATATTTCCAAAACTCGAAAATTTCAACTTTTGTTTATATCTGGAAAACAAAAAGCGATAGCAATTTTTTGAAAACACCAGTAATTTTGTTTCAAAAAAAAGAGAGCGAGAGTATCTTTTTATGTCTCCTACGATTATCGAATAAATTTCGAATTTAGCCTACTCTATACCACCCCCATAAGCACAGGTGACACAAATAATAATTGTTTAAATACGGATACTAAGTCACAGTAAAATTAAATATTAATAATCATAAATAGATGTGTCAGGTTTGTCTGCAACGTTATGTTTTTTTTTAAGCAGACGTTAGCATATAAACATAAAAAGAATTACTTCGGGGACATGTACCGAGGGGGCGACTATCCCCATCGCTCTCTTGAATTTGCTCCTGTGTCAATACGACTTTTAATAGATATTCAGATGTTACTAGCATCAAGAAAAGTTAATGTAGTTTATTAAAACACAGAAAATCACATATATTTTTTATTTACACATTACAGTATTAATTGATTGAATTTGAACACATATCTGACAGGTAACCTGCGATTAAATCTATTAAATTCCTTATCACCTCTAATAATTTACAGCAACCGAAACACAACAATCATTTTTAGTATATTACAAAAGTGTGACTAACTTTTTGGCGTAAACCTTGTATAGTTATTTTTATTTAAGGATTTAAAGTTATTAATTTTTTAAAATAGTCCCATCCTCATTTTATAATTATTATCTATTGACTTTAACGTTCATGGTTCAAATATTTAAAACAGTTTTATTTAAACAATGTGTGCCGAATAATTGCAAAATATTCTAGTGGGTAAGTGGATATGTTATCGATTTTAGTAGTAGTACTCAGTAAGTTTAGTCATTATTCGGAAAAAAGGGCAAACTTTCAACCATTTAAAATTTAAGTAGCGTCGTAAAAACGGTTCCAATGAGCCTACAGCCCGTTTTATAACAGAAAGTTGAGAATTTTCACAGAACATTTAACTAGGGTGTAAAGTTTTAGTTTTCAAAAAGTTGAACGGCAATTTTAAGTAATCGAGAAAGTTCACTTTTTTTCCTCAATTTCAAGAACTGAAGTCACATTTTCGTTCTCCATTTTTAGGTTTTAACCAAGTTTGCAGTTAAAAAAGCGGACATTGTAATCAATACTTGATTATAAAAAGATCTCCTTCGTTTAAGGTTGAGATAACAAAAATATTATTTCCTTCCATAGAACGTTTTTGCAATGCAAACCAATTTTTAATTAAGATAAAGAAAACTATTACAGAACAGTTCCCTCGTACGATCCACAAAATTGATTGAATTTTGTTAGAAGAAAGTTTGGGATAAAATCATTAAAAAATAGACAAATAAAAATAAATTTCTAAGCGGGAAAAACTATTGCCAAATCGACTTTTTAAACCCTACCTATTTGTAGGTAATTAACTAGGGTGAGAGGGTGAGAGTACGAAATGTCAGTCACTTAGACAAATACATTTTAAATATACAGATAGGTAGAGTAAAATTTATCAACCGAGATTTGAATTCGGTCAGATGTAGGAAGACCGAAGGGCTGTATTATTTAACCGACAGCCAATCACGTGCAACTTCCCTATCTGTATGTCGATATCTGCGTATTTCATAGGCATACTGGAAGGAAATAGCTAGACGGCCTGCTCCTTCCAAAAATGTACTGGACGGGGTTTGTTGGTGCGCATCTAGTCGTTGTCTCCATTGAAAATTTTCACAGACCTTTATGATCCTTTTATGTAATTTTTAATTTTCAAACTAAATTAATACATATATAGCTTCTAAATTAACAAACAATTGGAATATTTTGTGTTTTATTTCTGAATCGCAATTAAGAAATTTGCTTCTAAAGGCTGCCAAAAATATTCCTAAAATCAAAACAGAATTTTTCGTCTAAATCACGACAACTCTTTTAAAATTTCTTTTCAATAGTCGGCCATGCAAGTACTTTATGTGTTTGGGATGGACTATTTTAATTTTCTTTCGTAATTATTTTCCAATTTGAAATTCGTTGTTTTTTAAAATCATTCATTTGTGGGGTTTCTGCATTATTTGCATGGATGCAACCTTCCAACTGTTTGTCTTTTATATGTGTTGAAACATATTGTCAACTTTAATATATGTATATGTCACTGTACAGGTCAATTATTATAGAACTTATTGCCGAGAGCTGCAGAGGCATCGAGAGACATCATTTCAATGCCGGCTCTCTAGCTGTTCGTTACTCAGGGCGCACACTAAGTCGCCCGGCAATTCACTTAACATGTGATTTTGAAACAATTATGATTTATTTTACAAAATATAACAAAAAAGGTCGTTTCTGTAGGATTATAAAGTAGCTAATTAAAATAAGTTTGATTTTCAAGATTAAATTATTATGATAATGCATCCCTAAGTCCTAATGAAGTTTTCATAAGGCAATTAATTTTGCGTTTCAGTGGGGTGGTAGATGGCTATAAAATAGATAATTAGAATAAGTTGATTTTCATAATTAGTACGGTAATGGCTTTGTAAGCCTACTAATAAAGCCGTCATTGAAGACAACTAATATTTATTTGTTTTAATGCGTTTAGCTTTCTAGTATAATATAACAAAAGAAATGCATTTCTGCAAAATAGAATATGACTATAAAGTATATGTATAATTGGAAAGGTTCGATGTTATAATCATTACGGGTCCGACTAATAGGGGGTTCATTCTTGTTATTATTTATTAAAGAAATCCTTTATACATATGAATAAATACCTGCATATTATTAAATAATGGAGACTGCCTATATTGAACAAAATTTAGACATTATAAGTTTAATTAATAGAAATTTATATCTGGTTTTGAGTCACAAACCAGCACCGAGAAATTGAGGTATAAATTAAACTGACAAGTACCAGACCGTAGACATCAGGTACCCCCGTTTAGAAAATTTTATATTTATTTGTCGCAGTCTTCGAGCGTAGGCTGCATCTTTATTCCTCCGAATGCGTTCTCCTTCTTTCTTCTACGCCGATTGTAAAATTTTCAGAGCTCACGTTACAGTAACCGACCTGTAAATCCCCAAACTTCGGTAAGTCCTAAAATTTTCCAGTAAAACCTAAGATTTACCAACTACTAATGGTAAAAGTCCGAACTGCTTTGTGATTTTCGTTCATGTCGAACTTTTATCCATGCAAAAAATGCAGAAACCCCATAAATGATTGCTTTTGAAATTAATTCTATAAAACAACGAATTTCAAATTGCTAAAAAATCGAATACAATTATTAAAGAGAATTAAAATAGTTCTTCCGAAACACACGCCTAGTATTGAAAAAATCTTTAATTTTTATTGATAGTCATGTAGTCCAAGTTGTCTAAAAGCAATAAATCACTAAGGTACAATCATGAGGTGTCTTTTGTTCACAAATTCTTAGTCGAAGCAGAGGCAGCTAACTTGTTATTGTGTTATAGATAAAGAGGCCCGCATATAATGTGTTTTCGGTTATAATTAGATACCGTACTTAATTATCGTTGTTCGCTTACGTTAGGTTAAGCAAGGGTGAGGGATAGTTACCTTTAGAACATTTTGGTCGCTTCTATAGGGGACTGATTCACCTTCAAAAACATTCACCTAAGCTCCCGAAGAATTTTCCAGATTGAAACAGAGTGGAATCGATTTTTTGCGTTGTTGAGAATGAAAAACCAATAACATTTTTTTGTTAGTTGGCTAGCAAAATAGATTCGAAAAATGCCTTCAGAAATACTTCTCCGAGATAACTTGGCAAAGGAAAACTCTTTTTTTGACAACTGCACTCTTTTCCAGTTACAGGCGATTTCAAATCAGAAAATGGATGAAAATTCAGACATTCATATAGTACTCTTGGCGCATAGAGGATGAAATATACAAGTAACGATAATTAAATGTTATTTTGTTATAAAAAATATACGATTGAAGTACAAGTATTTACGTTTGTTTCGTGATCTGTTAAATTAAAAAAGATTCATCTGAAACACGTTGCGAATATCGCAAAATTTCTCTTATCGCGTTTGGGGTATATTTTGACAGTCATTTCATCCCTTACATTCAAGTAAACAAAAACATCTATAATCCGATGAAAGATTTCAGGCTGAAAATGAAAAGTTGCCTCATTACAAAAAATAAAGGGTTGAAGTATGATTACTAACGATCATTTTACGAGTTGGTAAGTTAAAAAAGGTTCAGCAGAAACGCTGATATGGATTTTTAAAGTTATCAAGTTTTAGTAATTTTATAACCTTAAATCCTAACCTAACCTAACCTAACCTTAAATCGCCTGTGACTCGAAAAGAATGCATATTAGAAAAAATTGTCTCTTTTTCCAGTTACTTTATAGAGGTATTCCTGAAAATATTTTCCGATTATTTTTATTTGATCATTTCTTTTGTTAGTAACAAACTACCTACCATTTGACAAACAACTGTTCACTAGCAGGTTAAGGCAAATGTGATCGCATTGCGCCGTTAGTATCAGAGTGTGAAGGCCTTACAGCTTAATATGTGACGTCGTCCAATGGGAGAAATGGAGCGAATTGGTTTAGTATAGCAGCCAAAGGATTTACCTTGCAATTTTTTTTTGTCGAGGATCTTTGTATTAGAGGACGAAGAGAATAGCATTTGTGCAAATTTTTAACACAGACCAATAATTTTTACTATCATTTCTATTATGTTAAGGTTTTGCAAATGGCGATTTTTTGACGCTCACGTTGCAAAAAATGCGATAGGTAAAAAATTCCAGCACCCGAAATACGCGCTTTAATGTGATATATTCGCTGCTTTTACTAAAATGAGCATATGCGGGTTTCGCCACGAGCTCAGTATCTGAATAAATTTTGATATATGTGATTATTATTAGGTACTTCATATAAAGAACCTACGTATAAACTCAACCAATAACGCAAACTAACCTCATTTTTTGTTCCGTAATACTTCATAGTAGGTAGGTACAAATAATTTTTTGTAATTTTAAAATCTAGTTTATGTACTAGGTATTCATGTGCTGCCTGTAGGTGGTACAATATTTTATATTTTTCAGGATTAGGTACGTTTATTGTTCAAGTAGAAAAAATAAGACTGTGGTAAAAGATAAATGAATGAAAAGGAGACACCCCTAATTACCACGAAACTAATTTAAGAGCAGACACTTGTTTCGCCCAGTTCATACATGGGCATTATCAACGCGAGACTGGTTCTAAAATTTAAAATTTAATCTATTTATAGAGGGGGGGGGGTTGAAGACCAAAAGAAGAAATAGTGGAGGAATTAGATTTGGAAATGTGTGTGTTCAATAATCGTGTAAAAACGTATGCTTCACAACAATATGTCCAATCTGGGAAGAACGGGAAAACAGTAAAAACAAACAACAAAAACAAAAATTTTTTACATTACCTTACCATTACCCTATAGCTTCGGGAATGGAAAAAAAATTTAAAGAGTTTAACTTCATTAGGATCTTCAAACCAAACAATAGTCTCAAAAACCTTTTGGGAAACACAAAAGACAAATTAGAAAATAATAATAAGTCCGGTATCTATGAAATTAACTGTCAAGGTTGTAAACTAAAATATGTTGGACAAACAAAACGAGCAATTTCCACAAGATATAAAGAACATATCGCTCACTTCAGATTAAATAGGATTGAGAAATCCAGTGTTGCCCAACATATATTCAATACAAACCACCCTATGGGCCCTGAATGTTTAAGACTAATCAAAGAAGTCTCTTGCAAATCGGAACTTGACGCTTGGGAAAGTTTATACATTCAAAAGAATAAAAATCATCTTATGAATTCAGATTTTGGTCCAATTCCTAATTCAGCCTTGTTACAACTATTGCAATAGGTTTAATTGATTATAACAAGTTAAGCTTTTCTACCTTCCTTCTCCCTATAGTATTCAGTTGATGAAGCATACGTTAAAACAGGCCCAATAAGCCTTATTAACTGCGGTTATTGAACACACTCGTTTCACTGTTTTCCCGTTCTTCCCAGATTGGACATATTGTTGTGAAGCATACGTTTTTACACGGTTATTGAACACACACATTTCCAAATCTAATTCCTCCACTATTTCTTCTTTTGATCTTCAACCCCCGCCTCTATAAATAGATTAAATTTTAAATTTTAGAACCAGTCTCGCGTTGATTATGCACACGTATGATGAAGTGGCCGCAACGTGTCCGCTCTTAAATTAGTTTCGTGGTAATTAGGGGTGAGCCTCCTTTTCATTCATTTAACGTTTATTGTTGATTTTGGGTTCTATTGACTGGGGTGCTGCATACAATCAACCATGTTTGTAAGCAATGAAAAGAAGGTTTTTTTTTTTTGCAGGTGTAGTATTTTACCAATTAATTAAAAATTTTGTTTGGATGATTGAAGGCAATTTCTGTTAAAGGAACACGTCCCCGACAGCTGTTATAAATTCTTACAAATAGAAATTACAAACACGCTTATTTCTTTTGTCCTTTATTTCTTTCTCTCTTGATTGCCCGCTTTCAAGTTTTAATTAAAACTGTGTGAAACTAAAATAGGTACGTGTTCGTTAAATGTAAATTTCACGAAGACGAAAGAAAAAAATTGTTGCAAAACGTGCTTGAAAGGTGTCTTCGAAACAAGCCAAGTAACGAAAAATAAATGGTTTGTACGAAAACGAGTCCCATATACAAAAATGCACTTTGTCTGTTGTATGCAGTATCTGTTAATAGAAGCGCTACAGAAGCGATAGTTTGTTTACAAAGCTATAAAAAGAAACTTTTTGAAACTCACTCGCAATTAGGCAATGTTTACAAGGCCAGTTGACTTGAATTATTAGGTATATAAATACAGACTTTCTGTCTCCAAGGAATTAGCGCAGTACCCTTCTGAGCAGAATGGACATTCGCAATTAATTTTATCTTGCGCGAACTTTACTACCCAGGAACTTGTCTTCTGGGTGAACAGTTGTTTAGCCCTATAGATTAGCTGTACTGATTTAAAGTGAAGATGATATCGTCACTACCCTGTCTGCAGTGCTTAAGACAGTTTCGACAGTAATCCGTAGTTTTCGGTAGTACTTCTTCTTGTATGGAGGGTAGAGGTAAGGAGGACTCTCTCATATGGGGCAACTGTATACTGTTAATAACAGTTCCAAATCTCTCAAGAGTGGCGCTAGAATAGCAAGGGAGTACGAAATGAACTTAACCGTTTTTAACGAAGTGAAGTGTGCTGAATTGAAAAATTGAAAAAAAAAATCTCATGACTGTTACCAAAGTTACCATTCATTAACGAACTTGTTATTTTTTCAAAAAAAAAAAAAAAAGAAAAAAAAATAACACTTTCTTTTTTGTTTAATTTTTTTTTTCAAAAAGATTCTCCTATTTCAAAAATTTCAGTTCCTGAATAATTTTTATGAAAAAGAAAATGAAAAAAATCTAATTCGAAATTTACGTTACGTTACGTTCTTTAAAATTTACACTCTTGCTATTGTGGCGCCACCCTTCTTTAACACCTTTTAATCGACACTTTTTTATATACATAAAGAGAGTTCTCCTTACCTCTACCCTCCATAGGTAGTACCTAATAAGATTTAAAAAAATTCTTATTGTAATATTAATAGACTAAGGTAGTCGAGATTATAGTTTTTATTTTTATTTTCGCAGCCAGTATACATTTACCTTCACGGTTTATTGATTTTTGGCCATAAAAGAATATAAAAATTATCCAAATAAATGCATTTGTTACGTTATTTGATTGACGATAAAAATAGTCATACATTTCAAGGGCGATAGCTCCTTTCATAAGTACCTATTCTTCAAACTTGTTAATTCATACTTTTGGGATTATTTTTCAACTTAGAATCTGTCAGTAAAAGTTCCGCTATAAATGATTATCTATTTGGTGCGTAGTTCTTCGAATGACTTTTTATTTTACTAAAAGAAAAGTGCAGAGGGGTAGGTTTGGGTAGGTTGCAGTATGGTTTTAAAATAAGTATTTAGGTAAATGTTTATCTTTCGAATTTGGTTAATATGATTTTAAGTAGTAAAAAATCGATTCCTTTCTTTCCGTAGATTCTGAAAAACAAGACAGGAAGTTGATCCAATAAGCCAAAAAATTTTATGAAGGATTTGTTACATGTTAATTCATGGTACCAGATTCGTAGGAATTTTTATTGCGGGTATCTACAGGCAATTTCTACAGACCCACAAGCACGTCGCAAATTGTACCCAATTGCATTTATGGGAAAACATTACAATACCGGCAAGGCCTCAAAGGACAGTTTCTGAGAAGGTCTACAATCTTCGGCTCTTTCAGAGGGTGCAATAACATCCCGACGCCGGGAATTCATGCGCTTGGGGCATTGCCTTGTCCTTTGGGTCTCCCGCTCGGGTTCCTACCCTGTCTTTGGTTGGCAGCGCTGGTCTGGCGGTGGTGGTGGTAGTAGGCTAAGCAATACTTATATTTATTAGATTTTAAGTTTTTAAGATAGTATTAAGTTAGCCTTCAGCCTTTCAAGAGCTCACAAATTTTCATTGTTGTCTTCACTTTCTATTTCGTTTACTGATCCGCTATCCGTTAGTTTTTAAGGTGAGGAAGTGTTAAAAATAAAGTTTGTATATAGTGTTATCGGACTTTTATTCACCTCCTAATCACCACTTCATGAGAAAATAACGCTCGTGTTTTTCACGGCGAACAGGATTATTCCTTAAAAAACCTTTATTAGCATTTGAAACCATAAAAATGTGAAACTATTAATTTCTGAAACTATTCAAAAAGAAAATACCGGAATTGATTGACTTAGATTTTTTCGTAACTAATAGATTAGGTAAGAGAGAAATAAATAATAATACATCAAACCCTATGAATATATATACTGCTTCTTGCTGACTTCAAAATGTCATAAATGAAAAGTAAAATCAAATTTGATCTCCTTATTATTTGTTTTAAACAAAATCAAAACATTTGTCTCTGCAATATTTCGCAGGCTTTTACGTCGAATGATAGATCATTGCTTTCTGATGTGTTGGAAAAAAATACAATTACAACAAAAAATACATTATTCCTTTCATTACTTCGCATCATAGGATTATTCAAAATTAATCAATAGTAACATTTTATTTTTAATTGAAAATGACTGCACACATTTCGTAATACTTTTAGGATCCATTGTCAAAAATAAACCGAAGAATGGAATCATGTGATCAATATACTACTAATTAGACATTTTTTCAGGAAGATGAATTTAATGCAATTTTTAATAAACAAAATTTACTGTATTCTACTTTAAGCAGAGAAAAAAATATGTTTCTACCTATACAGAAGAAAAACTTCAGCGTAAATTAAAACAATTTTAGCAAATATCAGCGTCTTTAATGGCAGTTGCTTTTGTATTTAGATATTTTATTTTAACGTTTGTTGGTACTCAGCAGAACCTTGGAATATTTTCACGATATCTCTTACAAATGAAACTAATTTAAGACAAAGGTTAAAGTTTCTCGAATTACTAATTGTAAGTTAAAAACACAACAAGGAATACAAAGTTAATTGTAACTTATAAATTTCAGTTCATTATGTTGTGTGTATGGCTTTCATAATGAATATTCAACAAAACGGGGAAGATAATTATTTCCAAAACTCTGTGTATGCTAGTAGGTAAATATTTTCGACCCTTAACCAACATGATACTTTGATCATTAATTAAATGAATAAGTCACTAAAGCCCTTAGTTTCGCAAAAAAATAAAGCAACAATTACAGAGACGTCACGAAAAATATTAACGCTTCCATGCAATAGCAAGTCTGAGGCCCTTATAAGTTCCCCCATTTATTTAAAAAAAAAAATCTCTTGTATAGGGATACTGCTTCTTGGGCCTCCAGATAGTTGCATGCGGAAGTGGGATTTACGCCACTGAATAACTATATTAACTTGAGTCAGTGGCGTAACTAAATGCCTCTGGTTCCAGGATATACTCTGATTGACTTGATTCTTATTTCCCCTGAGAAGCGTTATTACATCAAAATTCCAATTGAAGGATACACATGAAATAAATTGCGGAAATAGGCTAGTAAGTAGGAAAATAATTTGTTAGTCCCCTTAAATAATATAAATCCTGTTTTGTAAAATTTTCCTCTGAGGAAGGTCTTTCTTATAGTGATCTATATAATGTGTATCCCTTTTTAAAAACTTGTATATTGTGTACCGGGTGGGTCAATTTAATCTACTTTCAGAATAACTCGAAAACGAACATCTGAACAGACAAGTTGTAGAAACAAAAGCAGTGTAATTTCTAGGGAATATCAAATAGTGACCTTGAAGTTGGTTTTTAAATTATTCCTTTAGAGCCTCATTTATTAACTATGATGGTAGTCGTCAAGTTCATTTCAAGATCAAAGCGTCATAGCAGTGACCTTTTTGAGTTACATTTCACGTTTCGGTTAAATATCGAAATCAATTCAAGGCTGAGTGCTGTTAATTCGACAAAATATGGACTTATCGGTAGCGTTATATGAATGTTGAGCCCGGAAACAACCACTTCCTATGGTAAGGGATGGGAGTGGTGTAGGAGTTAGGATGGTGGGAGGTTGGGTGCGGTACAGGAGTTGTTGGGGTGGGTCAAATGTTATCGATAGAGTAAAAGTCAGTAATATATACTGCGGGGGGGGGGGGTAACCGCTAGTTATATGCGAAGAAGAATGGAAAAGGGCTTACAATTTTTCTTTTATTTCACAACGATGCAATACTACTATGCATATATCATAATACTTCCACCTGAGGAATCCACGTAATGGTAAAATATGCACTGTGTTAGGTACAAAAAAATTTCTTTGTAACCTCGTTTGTGGTCTTATTCGGTACTAGGGGCCAACAAAACCCGGAAGCGTCGAAAAAGACAAATAATATAAAAAAATTTCGTATGTGATGACACAAACTGTGTTGATTTATTTTAGGTACCTCAATCATGTCTGCAGAAATTTTCAAGAATGACAACTTCAGTTCAATGTTTTAAAAAGATGTTGATTATTTTGCATTTATCCCACTATGTGTATCCCTACTGAAGTCTTTGTAACAAATTTTACCCACTTCTCCTTTTCATAGATATGAATCCTACCATTGTATGATTTTTGATTTTTGCTGTTTAATTAGATTTGCCATTTTATAATGAATTAATTAAAAAAGAATTATTAATCTATTGTAACATACATACTCTCAAATAAAAATCATAGTTTTTTTTACTAAGAAAACCAAAAGTAGGTGGATAGATACTATTGTTAATAAACGTGTTCTTTCTACTTATAAATATTTTTTTTACAATTATCTATTTATTATTTCTATACAAATTGAGCATGGTTTTATTAAATCAATTGCATTTTTATTAAACACAAAAAGCTTTTAAGGAAAATCAATTGGAAACTTTCGCGTTTTTTTTGTGCTTTATGTGTTACCACTAATGCTTTCAAAACCTTTCATGTGGACATTATCTAGCTAATCTGTAGATTAACTTAATTAAAATAGGGAACCATAAGTTGTAGTATAGAACTTACCTTTTGAAGAATGATTTCAAATTGATTGCCACTTTTTCAGCAACTAAAAACCTTCAAAGTATTTTTATACTCATTCATCATCTCATTCCAAAAATAATAGAAAGTAAATTTAACATTAAATAAAATGCTATCCTATTATAATTATAATAAATTCTAATCAAGGTGTATAAAGACTCGACCAAAAACATCCCAAAAGATTGAAATATGTATTGCACTTTCCCAAATAGCTATGCTATTCAGGTTATATTGGATATTTTTGGTTGCATCTTTTTGTATACACCCTGCAAATATTTTAATTTTAAAGTGTTTTAAAATATTGACGTCCACAATTTCCACTTAATTGTTAAGATTCCTAAATGAAAAAGTAAAATAATATCAAAAGTGTTGACAATCTAAATATAATTGTGATTACCATAAAACATTCTGTACATAGCTGACATATTAAATTCAATATTATTCTAGTTAGTCTCTTCAGTAATTTTTTATAAATAACTTTAATAAAATTTAACACCATCACGATTCTCATTAACAATTCGCTAATTTCTAAAGTTTAACAACAAAACCTTTTGTTTTACAAGTGGTTCGAACTGTAACAAATTCTGTTATAAGCAAATATTTAAATCAATTCTCTCAATCGCAAAACCACTTAGAATAATTAGTTAAGCCACTTATACAGAGCATTTCAAAAACACTGCAAATGATTTCCACAACAGATTTATGTTTCTTATACAAAATTTTTCATTTAGTTATACGTAGTAATCTGTCACATGAATGTAAATACAGGGTGACTCATTTTAAATGAACAAAGTAAATAACTCCTATAGGGGAAGCCTCAAATAGAAGAGGTATGGAAAGTTGCACTTTTCTTATGAAAAATTATAATTGTAATATTATATTTAACCTTCAGGTTAAATTACAAGCCAAAGCCGGTCTTTTTAATTGTATGTCCAGATTCATAATGTGCACACAATTCACTAAATCAAAAGGCAACTTTATTTTAATATATCAATGAATTAATTGATTTTAAACCAACTACATGTAACCCGAATTAATGAGAAAACAATTGGGAGCAGCTACAGTTGGTTTATGATTAATTCATCCATTAATGTATACCAATTTATGATTAGAATCAAAGGTCAATTCGATAATTTCAAGACTAAAACATCTTTTTTCAATTAAAAGTTGAAGTTTCAAGTCTCGTATAAAATTTTCAGTTCATGCTACGTTAAACCAAGGAATGGCCATGAATTGTATTTAAGTTCAAATGTAAAGTTAATTTTTTAACATTTTATCTTTATATGACCTTAGATTGGTCTTTGATTTCAATTATACGTAAAATAGCAAGGTGAAACGTAGAATCTACGCACTTATGGAAACCGGGGTCAAAAACTAGTGTTTCCATTAAGAAATCAGTTTGACTTTGAAATTATCTTGAAATGTGTCCGACAGGTCACATCCAAGGTTATTTTTTTAGTTCTCCCTAAAAGTTATAGTTACAACTTAAATTTCTTCACTTTTTTAGATTTAGGCCTTGATCTGGGGGTTTAAAATCATGACCCTAAACTTATCTTTGATCTCTAATATAATAAATTGATGTACATGTTTAAGTAGTCTACAGATGTATTTTTACTTAAAATGAACGACTTGACTTTGATATAACCCTGAATTTAGAAATAAATTATACATTTAGAGTAACAATTCTGATTGTTTCCTAAAAATTATGCAACCCTTACTTTTGCACTCTCTCCGATTTAGGTATTTCCCTATGAGTTTGTTAAACGGTTTAGTCAAAATGGATTGCCCTGCATACAGGATTCATCAATTTGAGCTTACATTAAACGTTTTAGGGAAACTAAGCTTGTTAATGATTTAAATAAGTAGGGATTGTTAAAAACGATCTTCATAACTAAATAATTTCAGCTGTTGTCCACTTCTGATTATATAGGAAATTGATATTAACACAGTTATTTTAAATGAAGTTGTATAGTTTTTTACAACAAATTTATATCATAAAATTCGAAGTTTTTGTTTAAGTTTAGTTTCCATTTTTAGTACAATTAAAATTCGGACTAAGCAGTATCGGCACATTTTGTTATGAACGAATCTTACCACCCAAGAAAATGTCTTCCGAGTGAACAGCTGATTACCTCTGTGGATTAGCTTCACTACTTTAAGGTTAAGTTGACATCGTCATTGTCATGAATATAGTACTTTCGTTAGGTTCTGCAGCAATAAAAAGCTTTTGGTAGTAGAAAGACTTATAACAAAATAGAAAATTTGAACTCCGGCCTTTCATTGACTATCTAAGAAGATGGTGGACAGGGTTAAAGGACTATGGGTACAGGTGCACGTCACATGAAAAGTGCCGAAACCAGTACTGCTTAAGAAGTAGATTTCAGATCATTTTCAGAGGAAAAATCATAATCACTACGTGCATCTATTAATAACCACCAAGTTTGAAGAAACATTTTATTTATTATCCAGTGTTAGTGTATGGTTGGGTTTTATTGATTATTTATTTATAAAACTGCTCACGAATTTATAGTAAGAATGTAAGCAATGTGGTTAAAAAAACATGAATTTCTGAGCAAATAACAGAAATGTGACCAGTCATTAGAATTCCACATCATCTAGTAACTTTTTAATTAAAAGGACCTTTATGGCAATGAATTGTGACAAGGACTTAATACTGACAATCCATTAAACAATATTTTTGTAATCCTCTGCATATATATACGTAGGTAGTAATCAATTTATCAACTATTCTATTGTTTTTCCTTTTTAAAGTACGTACCACAGACAAACAATTGTTGCGCTATTTACAACGTCGATTAGATTCGCTCGTCTTGCGTATCTGTCAAAAGAAAAATATCTTTTACTCCCAAAGCCAATCTACGATATCAAAAAACATTGTCCATCTCGTTACAACATAAAGATGCTGAAATACAGCAATGCATCGGGTATTTGAATTTCACAGGCAATGAATGACCCACACAGTTGTTCCCGTAAACGGCAAATTTGGGAGCACAAGACGTTTTTCTCTTATTTTGAACCTTTTTATGTTATAACGAGATTACATTAAACTCTAAACAACTTAATAAGTCCTCAAGTGCGAGTTAATTACTGATTGCCTTCCCTTTTTTCTTAATTGAAAAATAAATACCAATAAGTGCTAATAATTAGATATATTTCCAAAAGTACTACGTCAATATGAAGGGATACATTTTTTGTTTGCTTTCTGCTTAACTTGTCACCTTATAGAATTAGAATAAATTCCATGTTCGATAATTTAATACTTACATTAATTATGATATGCTGTGTTAGATTAACGCAAACGCTCGAGTAGGTACTTTGTTGCTTGTTGGGCAAGCTTTCGCCCTTTGTTAATTATATTTCAAGTTCTGTATGGCGATAATGGTAGCCATAACTTGTAAAATATGTAAATATAAAATGTCGTTTAATGTTTCATTCTGAGTAATTATGTTCTCTACTTAATTTCGTTTTAAAGCGTTACCATCAAGTAATAAGGAGGCCAGGCAGCTTTCCTGTGACGCCATTGCGAGTAGTCGATGTACGGCACTATAATAGTTTAGTAGCCAAGGAATTTTATCGTTCAACAAATTCTTCATCGTGAATTCTCATTGAGGTCGATGAAGACAACATTTAAATATCTTTTTATATTGTTAAAATTTTGCAAAATTTTTTACCTCTCGATGCTGATAGTAAAAGTTTTTTAAAAAAGAAACATATTAATTGACACTGTATTCAAATGGATATTACTTATGCTAAATATGTAGATTGTCCTTCTTCATAGATGTAATTAACGCTTGTAATGAAAATGGAACGGCATTTCGAGTGAGTGATTATTATAGTGTATAGTTTCCAATAGATGTTACTAAGAAACAATCTCTGATTCTAATTCGCTTATATAAGGCGTATTCATTTAGATTAGAGTAGAGTTTGTGGTAAATTAAATGTTAGATTGTTTGTCAGTCTTCTTATTGAAGTTTATACGTAGGGCATCTATTTATTGTAGATATCCTGAAGGTATAACTCCTAGGAAAATTTAGATAACTTTTATGTGAGGTAGATATTATTAATTGAAAATTGAGAATAAAGTAGCTATAAGAAAAGCTACCATTCAATTGAATGGGCTATTAATTCTTGCAATTCCAATTCATAATTTTGGTTGTAAAAGATGTAAGTTTGCACAATAATTTTTTCAGCGCACATTTATTAAATTATTGTGGAAACACTGAACATATATTTTTTAACCAAAAAGTGTTTATTCTATTTTTATTTAGAAGCGGAATGCAACTGCTGTTGAGGGTGTCTCTAATAGGTCTCTGTAAAATCCTATTCTTAAGCCAAAACAAGCCCATTTATATTAGTACCCATTTGCTGACTTTGGGCTTGCTCAGCACTGACTTTACAATTTGGAAATGCATTTTGTTATAAATTTAAGTTTTTTATTTTTTAGCAAAAAACCCTTATACCAAAATTATAATTAACTTCACTCCATAGTAGAACGCGTTTTGTTTGACTGATTTAAATGCCACAATATCATCCACCGCAGCTTCACTGTTTCAATTTCCGGTTCGAAATACCATTAAGGTTAGATTAGGTTAGGCCAGTTGTTCCTGATCCGTAAAATAATTTAAGACTTGAAGCACTTTTATTTAGTCGATTACTTCAACTTCGCTTTTATATAATAAATTAAATTTATAATGTGGCAATTAGCTGCTAATGTGAAATTGGTGAATGGCGCTTTTGAAATAATCTCAGAACCTTAGAATCAAAGGACTACTTTGTGTACTTATGGGTACTGTAAATTAATAGAATGTCCAATTCCACTTTTTGTTTGCAAAATTTTCATTCAATTTAAATTACACCCACTAAGCTACGATTCCGAGAAGGGGAAATGAAATTTAATGTCTCTCGTATCGTTATATCTCTCTTTTTATTTGCAAATACAGGTTTTTAAGGTAGGTTGTATGTCCTTAAATATTCAATTTTAAGATTTTAAGCAACAATATACGAACAACTTCAGCATTTTGAGTAACATGTGCTAAAGTAATTTAAAAAAGTAATCTTTGTTTCATATTTCTGAAATATTTCTTTCATCAATTCTGAAGTAATATACCTATTTTGAACAGTGGCGTTACCGAGGAAACGAATTCGTAAAAAATCATGAAGCAATCAAATGGGTATTACTGAAATTATTGCAGAGCTTTAGGAGCTAGCTGTCAACTAGAAGCAACTCGTAATTGCAATGGTGACTACACCAGTAGGATTAAGGGACAAAAAGTTTATTAAGAGAATGACATCTTATAATGCGAAGCCAGTCCTGTACGTGATTTGGCAACACGGGTCTGTTGCAAGAACTTGCGATAAAAGCTGAGCAGTTAAATCGACGGATGAAAACCAAATCGTGCTCCTCATCTAACAGCTATCGTATATACTTACATGCCGTGTTTTTAATTATGGTATACCCGAAAATGGTAATCTTTCAGACCTGCAAACTGTTACTTTATTTTTTATTATATGTACTACACAATATTTTATGTTAATGCCTAGAATTTCCCTTTAAGTCGAAAATTTAATTAAAAGAAAAAGCAGCGGTTGATCGATCAGTTGCATTTATATTCACTTTCTAATCTAAATACCTATTAATTGTTATTGTTTTTTTATGTTTTGTGCTGTGATTATTTGTGTCATTGAGTTTCGCGTCACTGTGCTAGTTCTTTGTGAAATGAAGGGTAGTGCAAGCAGAATTTACATAGACCTCTTAGTTTTTCAGATAAGGGAGAAAGTTACTACTGTCAAATTTTTAAACCCTGTCCAAAAAATGTAGGTACAATGTTGGAAGGGGCAGGCACTCTAGCTATTTCCTTCAAGTACGTGCCTATGAAATATGCAGGTATCGGCATACAGATAGGGAAGTTGCATGTGATTGGCTGTCGGTTAAATGATACAGCCCTTCAGTCTACTTACGTCTGACCGAATTTAAGTCTCGGTTGAAAAATTAATCTCTACGTATGTATACACTTGGCTTTCTTTTCTGGCCGACTGTGCGCTCTCTCTTTACACGCAGGTCATAGCAAAGGTCACCCGCCTGCAGAAACAAATAAAGTGTACAACTATTTGAAGGTCTATTATTAAATGAAATTTGATAACGATATGTTTGCGTGTAACCACAGTTTATTCTACGTGGGAATTTCCCCAATTTATTTATCCGTTGTTGGACGCCATTCTGCCAACTTGATGGGGATTAAGCACCACGTAAAGTTGATGACTGAAAACAGTATGACATAACGTCGAGTATTTTGTTGTCAAGATTATCCAGGTTTCTACCACATTCTGGAATAAGTCTAAATAAAGGCCTTTCACCCTTCACATAGCTTCTGTGATTGGAGGCAGACACATCTTAATATTTACATTATCTACAATCTAGGGTCATCACACTTAATAACTTTCGCCATTTGACGAATCCTTCAACCCTTTTAGGATGTTTATTTAATTTTGTTTGTACCTTCAACGCGTTATTTCGTTCTGAGGGAAACGAAACATTCAAATACATTAAATTTTTGAGTAATCTACTTTTACTTTGGTGAATTGCATCGAATTAATTATATTACAAATAACTTTCGCTCAATTCGTTTTCGGATTGACTCGCCCTTGAGGACCGCGTACAGAAAGAAATACCGCCGAAAGCGGAATCGGAAGTTCCTGCGTCTGTTATGAAGTCAGCTATTATGATGTTACTACCGTTGTCCTTACCTTGAGTCAGGCTAACGGCGGCTGCCGCAACGGTAGTCGTTGACAAATACGTAGTCGTCAGGCCCTCTACTTCGCCACACTTGCTGTAATCCTTTTCGGCTAATCGCTGCCGAAGGAGCTTTATTCGTTCTTCTTTCTAAAAGATTAAATTAAATATTGAGGAGGGTTTTTTTTTTAAAAATGGCTCTCATGATACTCATAAAATCAAAAAATAAAACGCTACATTAATGGCGTTATATTATTTATAAAAGAAAAATGGATTTCGATCTGTTATGACAATTTTACATTTTTACTAGATTCTAGATTCTGTTGTCTTTTGACATTGTTCGTATAGTCAGCATACAACATTGTTAAAAGCCGTTTTTCTGTTTGTGTTAGTGAATGGGCGTTAGTGTCGCCTCGAAGATAAGGGAGATTGGTCGTGATGGGAGGATACATGTAGATGGGCCTGGGTGGCATAAATGTAATGTGATATAAATGTACTCTTCATTTATTTTCTCTAGGCGGTTGCCCCTTCCAATGTCTTAGATGCGCGTTAGCAAAATCGTAGGTAGGGATAAAGGAGGTTGTCTATGCTCATTATACTATCGGCTCTTGTTGATTAAACCTAGTCTTACGTACAGTACCTGCCGAAAGTTTTGTTCCAACATGAATAGTAGTGAGAGTCGAAAACAAATCTGTTGTTGATTTATATTCGAAACAAACAATCTGTTGTTGATTTATATTCTATAATGTAAACTTATTTGCTCCCAGTTTGCATTTCACTGGAGACTAATATTGTTTATTATTTGTTAACAAAAATTTTGTTTATTATTTGTTGACAAAAACATTGTCAATAGTACTTGGTACCAATAATAGCACATTCAAACAATGCAATTTTAGTGGATAAATGGTACAGTTTTTCCGTACAGTACTGTACTTTGATGTGCTAGTCAGCGGTTGAAAGTTGTTGAAAGAGTTGTCTCCTTTCTTTTCTGGCCTAGTGTCGTTCTTTTCTATTTTGCGCAGATCATACTAAAGGTCACCCGCCTAGAGAAAATAAATGAAGTGTATGTGTAGGTATGCCTATATCATTTTTCAAAAAAATTTTGCACCGTAAATACCTCGGCTATAAGATTAAAATGATTCCTTACGAGGAGCCTCTAATATGACGTTGCACGTTAAACCTTTGGCCTTCAATAACGAGTGTACTGATCCAATACGTTTTCAGAGGCGTTTTGTGTATCAAAGAGAGTAACGGTGATGTATTAATATTTTCCGAAAAGTTCTAGAATTTGAAGAAATGTTCCAAAATGTTTAAGACTGTTTTCATTTATTCCTCACTGTCCGAGAATGATTTGTAATGTGCGAGAACTATTTACAATCTTCCAAATTCTTCGAGTTTGGTATAGAATGTTCGAAAGTGATCTAGAAAGTTTACTAATATCAAGTTATTGTTTTTAAAAGTATTCTAGTAAAAGTTTTTTTCTACTTTCTTGTTTTTTTTTTTTTAAGAGATGGAAAGAAAGTATTTCGTAAAAGTCCATATTGTTGAATACCTGCATGGAAACCAAAAATTTGTGATACTTTTGAAGCAGCACGTTAATTTCTTACATAACAATGTAATTAACTCTTTTACTGTATAATAATGAAATATCAGTAATTTAAGTTCCTTTGTGATATCAGAAATTAAAAATGGGGTTTTAAATTTTACAGTATCGAATAAGAGTATTAAGGCTAATAGTGACAATTAAAAAACGATATTAATTGATACCCGCTACTATCTATAAGTACATATACGAATTTTACTGCAAGGCAGCCAACACCTCATTAATATTCTTTTTATCTTATTTATAAAAATTAATAAACGGAACTTTAGTCGAAATCACCATCTTTGAATATACACCAGAGTGGACATTCGACTGCATCATATTTTCAATTGTCCGGGAAACAATTTTTCACGCTTTACTTCTCGCAAAACTGCCCCATAAAAGTTTTCTATTCAAAGGCAACCGGTTTGGATGAAAAGCGACCAAAAAGTAGGAAATTCATCTTGACCAGGATATCCGGAATATAAAATTTCAATGCACATAGGAATATGCATTCACAGAGATGATTTGACGCATGATGAGTTTCAAATTTTATTAGGAGCTTTTGAGAAATGTTTTATAAGTCACTTCATCTCTTGTATAAGTATTTGATATCACAGCTCATGAATTGTGTTCAAAACTTTCATTCCTTTCTTGTATACAAATTCAATACCTGCAATGTTTAATGTTAAAAATAACAACTAAAAATATTTAAAATCAGTTTAATTAAGTAAAAATTAAATTTTGGCAATGGAACCGATGATTTGCTGAGTTCATTTTAACCCGATAAATGCAGATCCAAAGAATTTGAGAAAATATCGCATTTTATCAATATAATCAATGCTTGATTAGCACAGAAGATAGAATTCTTCGCACAGCTTTAATCCATTTTAAAAGCACAGTGGCTCAGACAATATTTAACGTTCTCAAAAAATTACAACAGAAGAATTTTGTTGTAGGCAACCTCTAATGACTAACGGTAAAATAAATTTGTTCTTCAACTGTAGGTATTATGTTCACATGGATTCTTCTATAAGAAATGGTAAGAAGCGTTTCAGAAAGAACCAGATTTCGAGCATGTCCACAGCCGAAAAGAGACACATAACATGTTGTTTCAAATAATTTTGCAAGATTCATATTAAAGCCAAAACTCACCTCAATCATTTTAGAATTGATTACAAATGTCGACGAAAATACACATTGTTGTGGTATTTAATACATCCAAAGAAATCTGATGTTTATTTTTGCGTAAAGTCTTTTAGCTGCTTCATAGGAAGTAAAATTATAGAATGTGAGGTTTTGTTCCTTCTGTCAGACCTAAGACAACAACTATCAATAACTGAAATTGTTTCTTTGCAAGAATATGCAGTATTGGTGAAATAAATAATATTGTTTCAGAAACGTTTTAAGTTATGTCTAAATTTAAGTGTTCTACAACAAATAGAATTTCTGTAATGGGTCAAAATGACCTGACGAACCGAGGAAGGTACGCTGGAAAAGACCATTCTTACTTAAAATCTCACTAATTTGACAAATTCGTTTAGATTGATCTTTATACAGCCAGTCACGAATGTCATCGTACAACTAATTAAAAACACTTCACCAAAACTGATTATTATATCCTATTGTATATGAAAAGCTTTATTCACAGATGAGAGTAAATGCTTCATTTATTGAGGTGATGGAAAGTGTGGCGCAAGTCAATATTGCCTACAAGCCACTGACGAGAAATCCTATACAGCAGCCTTCAACAAACATTGGGCATAAATAACACTAAGTATCACCAAGAACTTGGTAATTTGATTACATAGACCTATACGATTAAAAAACGCAATTAATACAAAAAGAGATGCAAGAATGCATTCCTTTATTGTACATTCTTTTTCCACAGCAAATAAATCACATGAAGACCTTTGCAAGGTACTTGTTTTTTACTATTTAATTTAGTTTATCTTACTGGTTTTTAATACGGTATATAGTACTAATTGATCATGGTAAGATTAGTAAAAGCTAATTATGCCAGTAGTATAGCTAGGGGGCTTTTAAAACATCGACCCCAAACTTTTTCCTTTTGCACATGCGCAGACTGATGACTTGAGCTATTCAATGGTTGTATCTGATACTGTCTCGAACAGCTATTAACAGCTTAGGAACTGCTTTAAAGAGACTCGGAGCAGCATGAGGACACTCCAACTGTTTCGAAGCTGTTTAAAGCTGTTTGAAAGCGTTGTAAACCCTTCGTGAGCCGTTCTGAGGCTGTTTAAAGCAGTTCGTAAGCTGTTAGTAGCTCTTCGAGACAGTATCAAATACCACCCTCGAACAGTTCACGTCACCAGTCTACGCATGTGCAGAAGGCAAAAAGTGGACCCTCTGTGTTTTAAAAGCCTCCTTTCTATACTACTCCTATATACTATACTAACCAACGACTGTTGGTAAGTAAATAAGTACCGTATCGTGAGGCTAACTGATGGTCAAAACGTTACTTAATTACTTGTTAACAGTCGTCGGTTATTGGCAAAATTAGCTTTTACTGTTCTTACAACATTATGTTCGTACCAACAAAATTGAATTCATATAATTGAAAATTATTTGTAATCCATTTGAATTTCTATTTGTAATGGATATTAATAATAACAGTTTTATCTTCATTAAGAGTTTTAAGTTTTTAAATGCGGCCCGCTGTCGTACTCAATCTTTTTTTTGTGGCTACATGCATATTTATGAATATAAAGAGAAAGCTTTTGCCAATTTAACAAACGAACTTGTTTCCATTAAGAGCTCATTCGGTATGACGATGAGCTAAAGTGCCATTAAATTTAAATTTATGGACGCGACAGCAGCGTTTCGCTATGAAATAAAGACTTTCATCCCATTTTCGTCTCCGGGGCATGTCTTCTATCCTCTGTCTGGTTTAATTTAAATAATGCTGTCTCCTTGACGGCAGTATTCAGGCCGCCAAAAGCAAGGAATTTTATATTCGCTCGCGAGTGAAATCTTCCTCTGGATGTGTTAGTGTATCGGATGAACCACACTGCTACGTACCGAACTGGGAGGTAATCTGCGAAGATGTGCTTTCGAATAGAACAGACTATTGCTTGCTCTTCGAAACCAGATATGCCGCAGTTACGGAGGCGAGAGATGGAATATACATATCTACATATATGGAAGAAAGTAAAGGGAAAACTTCGTTTGCTTCTGGCATTCGTTACGTTCATATTCCAAGTAAGAAGATATTTCAACGTCGAATACATCCGACGACTGTTGAAATTTGGATTATTGGAATTCCAATAACTTTCGAATATTTACGAAACTTTTGCTCCATGAAATACGTATATGCATTCAAAAGATAAATAAAATAAAATTTCGTGCAAATACTAACACGCCAGAGTGAAATTTCTGCAATGATTGTCAAGAATATAATACTCCATATGTATACTGAATTCGAAAAGAAAGGGAAATGTAAAGAATTGAAAATAAATATTCAAGTGATGATGCAAATCGATCACGAAAACACTTAGATAAAACAGTTAAATTTATAATTAATGGTTGTAGGCTGTACTTGTTGAAACTTCATAATCAATTAGATAAATAAAAGAGAGCAATAGTTTATAAATAAATTTAATTGTACACAACAATTGTTTCACCAAAACATTGGCTTCTTCAGGTGAAGATATAACTGGATAATAGATATAGTCGAGAAACATTTACATAAAAACAAAGTCAACATAAAACAAAATATGTTCTCGGTCAGTATTCCGTCGAAACCACCAGACACGGATCGCGATTTCGAGCTGGTTGGCTCTCATCAGCGTGTCGGGTGTCGCAGGTGGTTCCGACAGAATACCAACCGACCAAAGTCTCTTCTTACTAGAAGTGGATTTAATAAAGACCAAAGATGTCACTAGAGCGCCATCTATGGTAAACGCTATTTAATAACAGGTACTGTATTCTATGTTCAACAATATACCTTTTTCATTAGGGCAATGCTTGAACACTACAGTACCTGTTATTAAATAGCGTTTACCATAGATGGCGCTCTAGTGACATCTTTGGTCTTTATTAAAGTCAACATAGTCTAAATTAACGAAAGAAGAAACAAGGTCTAGCAATAGGGAACCCTCTAAGCCCTTTACTTTCAGAATCTTTTATGGATGATTTGGAAATTAAAATCTCAGAAACACAATTTTTTAAGAAATGTTTTTACTGGTACCGTTATGTCGATGACATATTAATCTGCTTTAATGGTACTGAACGTCAATTTAATAACTTATTTAATTTCATCAATAAATTACACCCAGCTATTAAATTTACCAAAGAATTGGAAACAAACAATAGAATTAATTTCCTTGACTTAACTATAACCAAAATTAACAATAGACACGCATTTTCAATTTTTCACAAACCCACACATACCGATATATGTAGTTATACACGCCAAATCATTCCACCCATTTAATCAAAAATTAGCAGCATTCCATTCTATGTTACACAGACTAATCTCACTACCTTTAAACGAAAGTAATTATCAAATTGAATTAAATAGGATACTTAAAATAGCTGTAAATAATATGGATACCCGGTAAATCTAATATTATCTTTACTAAATAAAAAACTTTTTAAAAAAATTTTAAATTCAATTTACCCAGACATTAAATCTAAATCAAATAAATTCTGTTCACTAAATTACCTGGGTGACATTTCCCTTAAAATAAGTAGAGAACTGAAAAATTCAAATAATATAGTAACCTCTTTTTAAACTAGTAATTCCTTATCCAAATTTGTAAAGAAAAATAAAGATAAAACTGATAAAGGATCCAAATCAGGTGTTTATCTATTGGAATGTGGAGATTGCGATCAAGTATATGTAGGACAAACTGGTAGAGCCTTCAATCAACGGATCAAAGAACACGAACGAAGCTACATCAAAGGAAAACCAGATTCCACATACGCAAAGCATCTTCTAAAAGAAAACCATTCTTTTAACAAGAATTTTAAAATTCTAAAGGAACTACCTAAAAGTCGAAAATTAAACCTAACAGAAAGTCTCTTTATAACAAATTAAATACTTTAGTAAATGATCAAATTGAAGTAAACAATTCTCCGCTGTTATATTTATATTAAAAATCAAAATTTTATATCCACTTACACTAAACCCCACCTACACCTATTACCAACAACGTTAATATTTAAGTTAATTTTGTAATTATTATCTCCAGTTATATCTTCACCTGAAGAAGCCAATGTTTTGGCGAAACAATTGTTGTGAACAATTAAATTTATTTTGAAGCTATTACTCTTTTTTATTTATCTAAATTTATAAACTAGCAGCCAATTAAGATTATCCGGCAATCATTTATTTAAATAGCAAGGCTTAACTCACATCTATTGAACTGTTTTTGTTAAACTGGATATTACGGTAATTATTCGTTTTTTATCCAAAGAAGAAATTTTTAGTTTCTACAGCATTTATTTTCCATAAACTATCGATGTATCCGCTTCAAAAAAAAAAAAAACATAGTTCTTAAGGAGTAAACCCCAGTCCCGTGTAGGAGCTCATTCACACAGACACACACCTTGTTCTTATTCTAGTTGTAATAAGGTAAATTATAATTAATGGGAAAAACATAGTAAATCAAGGGCAAACAATAAAAAAAAGTAATTATTCTGCTGTTGCTGTTTTTTTTTTACGTGTAAAAGAGAGGGGTTCTGTTCTGGACTTTTCCATATAAAATTCAATTATCTGCAAAAAGATCCATACACTTTTTTCACATCTATCACGTATTTGGCTATGTAAGCGTTGAAAGGTCAAACAACACCTTCTGCAAAACTTAACATTAAACGAAGAATAGTAACAATCATTTGCCGATGCTAAAAATTTGCACAAATGCTCTTCCGATCACACAACATTTTCCAGCATAAATACCTCGGCTGTAAGATTAAAACAGTTCCCTACAAGAACCACCTCATATGACGTTGCGCGTTAGCGCTCTGGATATCAATAACGATGTAACGGTACGACCAAGTACGACTCGGTACGTTACTCTAAGTGAGACCAAGGAAAAGATACACCGCATCTCACAAACACTTTCTTGGGATTCTTGCCACCTCAAATCGTCTTTATTATAGGGCTCTCTAGTTAACAAGTAGAGCATTGTTAATTGCTCTGTAAAAAATCCTTATGACTTTGTCGTTAATAAAATCATTTCTATTGTTTAAATTCATCGTCAATTCACTGTCGTTACTATTCTCAAAGATGTGATACATGAGCGGCGAAAGAATATGGAAGTGGCAGCGGTAGTTCCGTCATGCTTATACCGTCTTCCGTCACATACGTTCACTGGATTTTACATCCCATATTTTTCATACTCAGGGCCTTATAAGTATTGATTCATAAGGAGTAAACTCAAAGAAAAGTCTGTTCTTGTTTATAAATTCCTTCTTACGAATTTTGATGTTTCCTTGCAGGACAGTAATTTCAGACTACTAATTACTAGTGATTGTATTTATACTTTCGTTGGGTGTGTGCCGTTGTGAGATATTTTCTACCGACATAACCTTAAAATTATTTCATTAAAGAGATACATATCAATAGCATCACTACGTTATTTCTGTCTGGAGATTTGTCACTTTTAGCAGACAGAGAATTGGTAAGGAGACAAAGCATTTGCGGCCAGTATCTATCTCTTTTGTTTTCCTTTCCACAGCTTTGTAAAAAAGAAGTAAATATCGACCACATAATGGCACTGTTGCTTTCTAGAGGGTGAGCACTTTTGGGAGGCTAATTCTCAGTCTATTTTCTGAGTGTTTCTAAACTTTTCCTAATCCCAAAATTCACAGGTAATGGGTTCAAAGGCTTACTGGTAAATGTTTCACAGCAATCTTTTAACACCTCTTCTTTTACAGTTGTTTAATTTTAATTAATCTTTAGGGTTTCTCAATTCTGAATGGATAAACGGAACACCCATAGGACCACTGTCGTAGGAAATATGCATCGAGTTTACCGGATCGTCTAATATAAATGAAATGAAATGAATTTTGAATATGAAGGCAACTTTGGAAGGCAAGTTACAAAACTAATCAATTATTTCAATGTTGTTCTTTTGAACATTCGCTTTCTATTCGGTTTCTTTCTCTTATATAAAAATGTCATACCTGTGCTATAAGTCGCTGCAGCTCCTCATTTTCGGTAACTAATTTTCTATATCGTTCCTCCTCTTCCTTTGAAATTCCATTATCTGGATTATATTTACTTTCCGCTTTATCCTTCGGATGTCTTATTACTTCTATAACCTGTGAACAAACGAAGCCAATTTAATTATGTAAATGAGCCGTAAAAATAAAGAAAATAATAGCACAAAGTAATTTCAAACACCCATAAAGAAATGTAATACCGTAAATGTTCCTTTAATTAACACATTTACTTTTTGGGTTAATGCTGCTGAAAGAATTATATTATGAAGCAATATTTCGCCTACTTATGTTAAATAAAAACGTCAATCGTGTTAATTACGCAATGTTTCGTGTAAAACTTACTTAGAAACAAAAAGAAAATGTAACAAAACCTTCTTTAGCATATTAAAGAAAACACTGCAATACGGAACTGCGAAATAAAAAAACTAAAACTCAATTTACATGTAGCAATTTTAGCCAGTTATATAAAAGAATAAAAAGTAGGGTTAGAAAATTGGGGATTACAAACTGGAAGAGTCGTACATTCTCGTCATGCAGGAAGTCAAATAATCCAATATGGAGAGAACGGAAGAGATGTTAAGTAGAGAATGGCTGAGGATCAACTGGTCTGTTACAAAGAGAACAAACTTCTTTGCTCGAGCACGATCAACCTGGAAATTAGTAACCAACGTTTAAAGGTACTTGTCTGGAACACGGCTCTGAGTGGGAAAAAAGGTGGACGGTGAATGTAGCGAAAAGGAAACCAGAAACGTTTTATGTGCGATATTTAAGCGGATTGTGAAAATATTACTTATGGGTAGAAAAAGTTGAAACGAGGAGGTATGGAAGTCGATAATGAAAATGAGAAGTCTTTTGAAAATATGTTGGACCATTCTATCTTTTGAGTAAGGCGGAAGTTAATTCAGGACAGAAACAAATGGAAATTTGTGACTAATCAGTCTTCAGACTAACGACTCAATGAGGGTGATGTTCTAACTATACTTGTAGATTAACATTCTACAATAATATCAGTTCATTTGAAACTATTTTGCCTTCACATAAAAAACAAGAAACTGCATCAGCTGTTATTGGCTCGAGTTCTTGGGCTTTCAATGATAATTGAGTAAAAACTGGATCCCTTTGTAGTTCCATTTACTTCCAGTTGTTCAGTTCATTAGGTTTTTCCTGAATTTAGTTTTGGATGTTTCTAAGTGGAAGTCTGGTTTCCGGCATTGTTTTAATTCATTTAACGTTTCGAGGGTTACATCACTTTATCTGTCAATAGGTTGTGAGAATAACTAATTAATATAACTCTTGAAAAATCCTGTAAAATAAAACTAGAAACTATCCCGTTATTGATAGAAGTCATGGAAGCCCATAGATCAAAGTGCTGCTATGGATTTATTTTATTTTTGTATCACCTTCAGTTACATATTTATGAAGGTTAAAATTGCCCGCAACATTCTAATTTTTCTTTGTTTCAATTTTTTAGTTTATTTATTAGTTCAATAAAATTACAAATTTCTGAGATGTGCGTGTATGCTTAACTGTTCCTACTTAGTTTTGTGGGAACACACGGTGTACATCATCAAACGGAAACAAGTACACTATACTCTGCCATAAGAGTAATGTAAAATAATATTCATATAAATAAACTGTAAATAATCGCTTTTCCTTCTCCAGGTATACCGAAGAGGTATCCTCCTTTCACTCCCTGATACCGAAAGAGCTATCCATCATTTACCACCAACGCTCATTACGTATGCTGAAATAAGCAACCGGTTCTTCTCAGAACCAATACCACTATACGCACCATACACATGGTAGCTTATACGCTGTAGTTTTTAATATTTGCTCTTTTAACATTTTACAATCTCTAAATTGAAAATATTATTCACTGTATATATAATAATTTATATTTTTTTTTGTCTGTCGTTAGGACTCCAGAGGGATTCAGATATCTTTTGGTAGAATCCTTGGTAAAGAGCTGAGAGTCCTAAAAGTACCACGACCATATAAGAAGATACCAAAGGGTTCTATTCCAATTTATTCGAGAGCCTTTTACGTTGTTTTTAATTGATTCTAAAATCTCTGGGACTTCACCAACATTAATGTCATCACTCAAGCTTTCGCATACTCTAACTGTACCTCAATGGGAAATGTTTTGCAACTGTACTTAGGTACTATTAAAATTAATTATTCTGTTTAGAAAACATTGAGCTCTTAATTTTGGACAGAAATCGCCTCTGTCGCTACCCATTTTTGTTATTGAGTGATTATTTTATTTTCGGAATTGATCCTTTATTTCTTTCTCTGTCATTAAAAAGTAATTGACATTAATTTGTGATAAAACTCAATTTAAGAATTGTCTTTAATTTTCTACAATTTATAAATGAGAAGTAATTAACCATTTATATTTATGTACCTTAATCTATATTGTTAAAAAGTTTGCTGTTATATAGTTGTTGGGTTTATTCCATACCTGTGAATTTTTGGAGTAATTGGCATTAAAATAATTGTTTAAAAATGCTACGAAGCAGAACTATTTACTTAAAAAGTTAAAATAACGTCTTGCATAAAATGGCTTTTATTGGTCTTAGCCGTCTAATGCAATCACTCTTGTCGTCTAGTTGCGAATCATATTCAAATTAGATTACAAACTAAATTAAACTCAATTTACCACAAGGCCGTGGGCGAGTAAAAACGTGCGGAATATATCTCAGGATTATAATTAACAAATTTATCATCCAAACAGAGGTGTTAAAGCTGTAATTTGTCTTTTGTGGGATGCTGGGAATTGTAGGTACGCTAACTTAAACAGTGAAAAAGATGTTTTCTCCTACCCATTCAAACAAAATCGACAACCTCACAGAAAGGATAGCAAAGTCAAAATACTGTAGGTATTAAAAGATTTTATGAAAATTTCAAGAGTTTATAGGCAGATATACTGATAAGTGTGTCAAAAAACAATATTATGTTCCTCCATTTACCAAATGTAAGGATACTTTTAGAAGACCTAGTGAAGGAGTCTTATGTATTGTAGTGTTCGTGGGTTTATTAAAAATTTATTTACAAGACTAAAGTACAGGAGCACAATTTATATACACATAGATTGCTGTAGCGTACGTTGTAGCTACCATGAAGAGTAGAGAGGGAGAGTGGTCCTAATAATGCCGAGATATGATGATTGGGTGGTGTCGGTTGGTTTCGTGGATGGCGCTAAAAATTCTCCAGGTAGACGGAGTGTTTTACCATATAACATGTCAGCTGTTGTGGCTTTCAGATATTCCTTCCAGGCTGCACGGATGTCTAGAAGAACAGTGGGCAGAATCTGGGTCCAGCCGTTGGTTTGATGACATGTTATTGCAGCTTTTAATTGGCGATGTAGTCGTTCCTCCATTCCATTTGCTGCAGGGTGGTAAGCGGTTGTACGGATGCGTTTGGAGTTCGTCAGATGAGACAATTCGTTGAAGAGTTGGGACTTGAATTGTCGGCCTTGATCCGTCGTGATTCGTAGCGGTGTACCAAATCGATAAATGCAACCTTCATAGAAAGCTAGGGCTACCTTTACAGCTTCTTGGTCTTTAAAGGGGAAAGCTTCCGGCCAGCGTGAGAATCGATCTATGCAGGTGAGACAATAGCGATATCCTTCTAAGTGTGGCAAAATGACGATGTTGATGTGGACATGATCGAATTTCTCTGCTGGTAGGTCGAAGGTGCCTAAGGGAACTGAGACATGTCGGGATATTTTGGCCTTTTGAAACTCATGCATTCACGAGCCCATCTTGCACAATCACTGCTTGCTGATGGCCAAATGAAGTGTTGTGTTACTTGTTTGTTTGATGTTCGAATGCCGGGATGCGTGAGTGCATGCAGTTGTTTGAATGCAGCGTAACGAAAAGTTGGTGTCAAAAAAGGTCTTGCAGTTCCAGTGGAAGTGTCGCAGAAAATGGCTTTGTTTGATCCAGGCATATGGATCTATTTCAACACTAGGGAATTGTCTGATTCGCGGTAGGTTTTAAGTTCTTCGTCGGTCTCTTGTTCCGTTGCAAGGGCTTCGTAATCAATGGGGGTAGATAACTCTAATATGCGTGAGAGAGGATCAGCTACCACATTGTCCTTGCCGGAAATGTGCTGAATGTTTGTTGAGAATTGACTGATGTAACTCAAATGGCGGGACTGTCTGGGGGAATACTTGTCAAGGTTCTGAAGGAAGGCGAAGGTGAGCGGCTTGTGATCTGTGTAGATAATGAAGTCACGAGCCTCAAGGAAATGACGAAAATGCTTGATGGTGCGGTAAATTGCCAGAAGTTCTCTGTCGAAAGCACTGTATCTTGTCTCCGCGTTGGATAGTTTTGTAGAAAAGAATGCCAGTGGCTCCCATTTTTCTTGGTGGAATTGTTGTAACGCGGCGCCCAAACTGTGGCAGAAGCGTCACAAAATATTGCTAACGTAGCATTTGGCTGTGGATCATCAGACGTGGTGTTCCATTGAAGCGGTGCGTTGCCTTTTATTTTCCCTTTGAGTAGATCATTGAGTTGTGAGTGCGTGCGTGCGGCATTTGCAGGAATCTCCTTCATACCAAGTTTGCACTTTGCCTGGTTCAGCA
The DNA here is from genome assembly GCA_947389935.1 of Agrilus cyanescens. Lineage (NCBI taxonomy): Eukaryota > Metazoa > Arthropoda > Insecta > Coleoptera > Buprestidae > Agrilus > Agrilus cyanescens. Next base: position 22,828,230 of record OX376709.1, read on the forward strand.
GTATGCCGTACGACTCTAACCGTGAAAATACAGTATGTAGGTGTTGACGGTGCTGTTCTGCTGACTCTGATGCTACCAAAATATCGTCGATGTATGCAAAGCAAAAGTCAAGGCCATGCAATACTTCGTCGATAAAACGTTGGAATGTTTGGCTGGCATTACGTAACCCAAAGTTCATGTAGGAGAATTCGAAAAGACCAAATGGGGTTGTTATCGCTGTTTTGGGGATGTCATTTGTTGCAACCGGAAGTTGATTGTATGCACGAACCAAATCGATGGTGGAGAAGATGGTTCTGTTCGCAAGCGCATGCGTGAAATCATCGATGTTGCAGACAGGATATCTGTCGGGGATGGTCCTTGCGTTTAGAGAGCGGTAGTCTCCACATGGTCGCTATTCGTCTTGTTTCTTGGGTACCATATGTAGCGGTGATGCCCAAGGACTGGAGGATGGTCGAGCGATGATCAGTTGCACTAAGGTTTCGGTCCGGGGCTAAGCGTCGTGGTTTGCATGACAGGGAGGACCGGGGGTGGTAGTAATGTAATGCCTTGTTGAATGCTTTGGGACGGATATTTGGCCACTCGGTCGTAGTAACGATGGATATTCGAGCAGTACGTTGTGGTAGACCGATATGCCATGATGTGCGTCCGAGATGAATGTTATTGAGGGTTGAATGGTTTTAGAGACTTGGCCAGGGGTGATAAGATTCGTCAACTGGTCCAGTAGTCGTTGCTTGCTGAGATCGACCAGTAATTGATATTGTGTCAGGAAGTCAGCACCAATTTTTGGTTTCGTGATGTCAGCATTGACGAAACGCCATGTGATGTTTCTACGTAGGCCCAAATCGAGAGACAGATTGTTTGTGCCGTATGTGGGAATGGTGGTACCGTTTGCGGCTTGTAGTGTGAAGCCGGACTTCTTACGTGGCCCATGTATTAGAGACTTGGGATACACGCAGATGTCAGCACCGGTGTCGACCAAAAATTTGTGGCGTGAGTTTCTGTCGGTAACGAAGAGGCGACGTTGCGTCTTGCGGATCTCACTCGTCGCCGCTAGTGAGCTCCTTATTGGTTTCCCGAGGCCATTTTGCACTGGGGAGTGCATTTTCGTGCTTTATCTTGAAACACGTTGTGGTAGTAACAGATGCCATTCTTGTTGGAGTGTCGTCTAGAGGAGGAGCTACGAGAACGGGATCGGTTCCTGTAGTGTGGAGATCGTCCTCGGCTTCCTGAGTAGCGTTGCTTCATGTCGTCCAGGTCCATTCGATGGGCGCATACCATCTCCGTTAGCTTCTGAATGGGATCCGTGACATGAGTTGTGGGGGTGGCGGTGGCAATGGTTTGTGCCGAACATGCTGTGATAATGCTGTCAGCAAGTTCGGCGACTTTATCCTGGTCCTTGTCCTTGAGAGTCGCAAGGATCGGCTGGATGGAGGGGGGAAGACGACATGTCCAGGTGGCAAGTAACATATCATCCGGGGTTGTAGGTCCACCAAGGTTACGCAGGTGGTGCAGGAATTGGGACGGTTTCCTGTCTCCCAGGTCCTCGTGCTCCAGGAGTTGTCTCGTCCGTGTTTCTTGTGAGGCACCCAGCCGACGGATAAGCTCCCTTTTTATCGTGCTGTAGGGATCTGTGGCTGGCGGGTTGATAATAATGTCCCGCACTTCCGTGTGTGGCAGGGGTGCTGCATCACCAATGTAGCGTAGTTGCGGGGCGCTGGATCACGCCGGGACGTGCATCACGTAGGGGTCACCAATATTGCGTACGTTGTAGCTACCATGAAGGTACGTGTAGAGGCAAGAAAGGCATCACTCAACATTAAATTGCCCGCCATACATAATGGGTGAAATCTTAATAACTCGTCGACCATTCTGGCGCGAAAATGGCGCATAAGTTAAAAAAAATAAGGTTAGTGTGTATAGAGACAGATAATAATCAGCCTTAGTGCTAAAGGATAGTTATAAATTACTTGTCTCTGGGTTACACTTGTTGAAGTTAAGACCAAAACAAACTTGATCGGAATGAAGTCAAACACGTTGGGATAGGCAAATCTATTGCGCATTCAAATTTTGGGGAGAGGGCATCCTGAATTACACGGCTAATACATTCCACATTAAGGTCAGCAGCTGAATTCTATCGCTACTACTCAGAAATCCAGCCTACCTCAGGGTTTTGATATTGCCTATTTTCTAAGACCACCATAGATACATGTTTGAGCAAATACTTACTTTAGGTACAAAAATAAGGGCCATGCTGAGGAAGCAGCAAAACGTGATCGAAAGGGCTACGAAGGCATAGCTGGCATCTTGCTGACTACTGATTACCAATGTCACGGGGGCTGTGATCAGGCATAGGACGACCACGTTGTATATACTCATTCCCACGTATCGGGAATCGTTGATTTGTTTCACTTTTAACGACCTAGTTTCATATGCTAAAAATAAACCGAATACCTAAAACAAAATAAATAGTAAATATGAATAGAGATCTACATATTTATGAAAAATGTAACTATTATAAATGTAGTAAAAAAACAAACACAAAAGGAAAGTTTCACCAAATTTATTAGAAAAATCCTAACTACTAAATTTTTTAATGTTCTTTAAAATATGCTGTTATCATTATTACTGAATGTATGGAGAACTACTAACTCTTTGTGGATTAGGAAGAGTTTAGGAATCGTCGACCGTGATATTCTGGGGCAACTTTTTGTTGTACTGGCGACCCGAGTTAAATTGCATGAAACAATTTACTGTTTGACTTTTTAATTAAAAATTCAGTTTTATTTAATTTAACAATCATTCAATATAACTTGTGTCTGTATTCAACATTGATTCCAGGCCTTAACACTAATTAGCCTTATGCAATAACAATTCGTGAATACAGATCTCTGTATTAGATGGCGGAAAGAAAGATGCTAGAGACATTTGGATTTTCTTTGCCTGATGGGGATATTTTGTTTTCGGGGGTTTTTCCCCATTGGTGAAGGTTCGTATTTAATTTGACCACGCATTTGTCAATGGGGTCAATATCATCTCCATGGAGCTTAGTCCTTTGGATAGGGAACTGGCTGTCTTTTGTGAGCTAGTTCATATATAAGCAGGTTAAACATGAGCGGACTACATGCCGAGATACGCTCCCGCTTTAATATTGAACAGATCGCTGAACTTTGCATTGGCTTATCTTGGATTTACCTTTGTCGTTCAGAGTTTCGTAGTATTCTATGTAAGGTTTTTCTCTAGGTCTATGGAAACTAATAGTAAGTGCAAATCTTCCCCATTGTCCGATGATTCAGTGGTTTTCAGATAGGAATGTAGTTGATCAAGGAGATTGTTAAGCACTCGTACCCAAATTTGGTTTTCAAATTCTTACTTTAATGTAAGCTTGATAATCCCGTTGACACAGACACTGCGTCTCCTTTGTGTAACCGAATTAAGGAGGAATTATTTAATATCGACAGGTCAGCGGGTTTTTCGTTTCTTCAAAGGCCTTTTTAACCTAATCTGCTTCAACGTTATTTAAAGGCTTAGATGTTTCTGTAGTAGTAATTAAGGATTAATTGAGGAATTACGAATAGGTGTTGGTAATACTAAATGCATTTGCGATTCATTTTGACATTTTCAGTTATTAATTTTACTGTTAATCTTACGTTTATCCTCTTCTGTACTGCTTTACAAAGGGCTATCTTATTAATTAGCGTTCTTGTAGCGCATGCGGTCATCGTCTTGTTTTGAATTTTACCATTGTTTAAAGTTCTGCTTTTTGTTCTGTAAAACGTCCTTTACATCCTCATTCCGTCATATGGAGTCATCATTGATATTGACCTGTTTATATTTCGAGTTTCGATTTGGCTTCTAATAGGTACATTTTTTTCTAGATTAATTTCACCAGTTCGATTCTTTTTCTGAAGTTCAGTAAATACCACTCATCTTTCTTTTTTTCTCATGGTATTTTTGTTAGTTGATTAATATACATTTAAAGTATAAAGCCAGTTCCTCACCAGTTTACCTTACGGTTTTTGAATGTTTTGGAAAAAGTCTACCAGTGAGAATAAAACCAACCTGAGAGTAACAACACATTTATACATGCACTTAGATGTTGTCCTCATTTTTGTTGGTTGGTGATTTGCACAAAATTATGAATCTTTTTCCTAAATTTGTTACGTGTGATATATCTTCCTCCTACTTGTATTATTATATATACCTTTCTTACATGCATGTTCAAATATGTAATTTACCTCTTCAGGCGTTAACTTATTTCATTTTCATTGTCGGTACGATCAGTTTGGGGACCATACGTCACACTCAAAATTACATTTAGGGTAATTTTACATCTATGAGTCGATTGCTTTTTCTATCTTAATTATGTGCTGATCAGAGACGATGGCAGTTTATAATGTTTTTCTCTTAGTAGCGACATGGTTTATACGAACATATACGATGGTAACTCAGGCCCTGGATCTCATGATTTTGGACCTTCCCATTTAGAACTTTGTAGGCAACATATGCTTACTTTCTTGAGATGTTTTTGCTAGGATACCTAGCATTCATGTGAAGCATCTTATCCAGATTACGCATGGTCATGCCCTCTATTTTAACTATACGTTCTGTGAAATTTTTCAACCGACTTAACGACTAGATGCGCACCAGCAAACCTCGTCCTAAGGGGCAGGCACTCTAGCTCTTTTCTTCAAGTACGCCAATGAAATATGCAGGTATCGGCATACAGATAGGGAAGTTGCACGTGAATGGCTGTCGGTTAAATAATACATCCCATCGGTCTTCCTGCATCTGATCGAATTCAAGTTTCGGTTGAAAATTTTTACTCTACGTAGCTAAGGATACTTCATTTACCAAGGTATGTGCGGTACCATTCCACCACCGTTGCTTTTGGGCGCTCAATTTTAAACGTTTAATACGTTAGGGAATCTCCTGGTAGAGGTTTAGTAACAAAATGTTCACTTCTGGCGTGCTATTCTAGACGAACTAGGTAACCTTTTCATTCCATATCATATTAAGGATTATTTATTTGGTAAAGATTCCTTTTGTAAGACGTTTTAATTCCATAGAATCTAGTTCATGAATAGAATTTACTGCACCATCTGTGTCTGTGAGGCACTAGTTTGTAAAAAAAGTTTATTTTAGAGAAAATTATTATTTACTATCATGTTGGTGTTTACAGAATCACGTACATTTTATTTTAGGTAATTACGACAATTCATGTCCAAATACTATACCAACCGGTATTTGTATTATTTGTAAATATCTTTCAGTACATCAAATAACTACTAAATGTTGCCATTTCCGATTGCAAATGTTTGGTACATTTTCAAGTAGTTACAATGATTAAAATGCAATCAATAAATATTAAAAGGAAAATAAAACATATTACACCTATAGATAAATGTAGATACAATGCATGTAAATAGTTTATTTCTATGTAAGTAACCATTGTGTTTTCTTGGCTGAGTAACTTTGTAACTTCTATTTAAACGCTATATTTGGGAGCAAATTGTGAATTGCAGAACTGCAAGATAGTTAACCGTTTTCAAATTATGTGTATCGTATTGATCAGCTACAAACGAAATATTTAAATATTTGTTGAGGGTAGTTTCTAGTGACACATAAGCAAAGTAAAATTATGCAACAAAGTATTTTCCTGGTCAATTCTGTTGACACTACTTACATCATACTAAAACTTGTTAATTCCTATTACTGTGTCATGTTCCGATTATTCTGGCAACTGTAAACGTCTTATATAGCACAATCTGTGGGAACTTCGGTCAGTAGTATCAAGAAGAGATGAATGGACATTTAATGGCTCATTTAAAGCTTACTAAGTAGTCTAATGAGAAATTAACGGCTTTGAACTTTCTTCACTTGCTATTCTGCTAACTTAAGATTTAAATGAGCAAAACAAGAGTGACAAAAGGTATTTAAACAATGAAGATAAGGCATATGGTCACACGGTAGTTAAAGGCTTATCAACGTTTTTCCAAATAGTCTACTTCAAAAAAAAAAATGCTCTTTCTATTTGGAAGCAAATAAACTGTGGCGATTCGGTGTTTTGTTAATGAATTTTTTATTTCTATTTTATTGGTTTTATGGGTGGATGGATCAATTGTATATATTTATTTGTGTGTGATTCTGTCGATTCAAAATTATTTCCTCTTGTATTATTCTATATTTATTGTATATAGTGTTTGTGTATTATTGTATAAATATTCTTTTCGATGTAATTCTATTTCTTATCTACCTGCTCTGAACCGTAGCTATTCTTCATCCTATAAACTTTATTACTTCTGTACTTTCCTATGATCCTTAACATTTCCATTTCACGTACTAACAGCATGATGTCTAAATTCTTGTCCTTTCTTATTCGCTATTTTATGATCAGTTTCTTCGATGCTTGGGTTCAAACTTCTAATTCCAGTATTTCTCTTATCGGCCTTTCCAGATTTTATTCTTACTTCATTGGTTCCCTACTTAAACTAACCCTTGTTTAGCTCCTCCTTATCAATCTTTCTAAAATCTATTTTTTCATTTACAAGTTAGTTCTGATTATACCTTCCTAGCTTCAACTTGATCTCTCTCTACGTTCTCCTACTTAACATATTTTTTTTACTTCAACTTCGACTAATATTTAATAAATTAAATATTTTGTACAGTCAATTCATTTTCATTTTACTTCGTCATCTCCTCCGAATTATTGGACACTAAGAGTCTAAAAAACGAATTCGTGACTTGAGTAATAAGTATGTGCGTACATATTTAAATGAGGAAAAAATATTACTCTGTCACGTATTGATTAAAGGTTCATTAGAGGCTAATTAACTGCTCTAATGAGTAAATTCTTCATAAAAATGCTGTTTTGCTAGTTTATTAAGATTGTGTAAGCAGAATAGGAGTGAAACAAAAAAAAACACTTTAGAAATGAAAATCGGGTCCATTACTACACAGTAATTAAAGGCTCCTTAAAGGCTTTCATAATATTCCAGTTCAGAATTGAATATTCTTGTTATATTTTGAAATACTCTCAATCAATGAAAAATATAAAAAAAAAAATCGTTTCGTGAACTGTTACGAATTCCTCAGTTGAGAAAATTGCATAGTTCAAATATTCACAATTACAACTTTTGTAAACTGGAAAAAAACATGTTGATCATGCTTCACCATATCGTCTGACAAATATTTGTCCAAGTCGCGGATTCGTTTAATTACTACAAAAATACTAAGAGCATTTAATTCGATCCAGAATTATTTTGAAAGCCTTTAATGAGCACCTATAATTGTGTAGCTATAGACCTCATTTTCATTCCTTAAATATATTTTTTTTCAGTATTGATCTGCCCACTCAAAGAAGAATACTATTTTTTGAAAAACTGCCCGGAACATTTCTCATTAGGACCGTTAATTAGCCTTTAATAAGCATTTAATTCTCCATGGGTCTGTTCCTGATTCTACTGACTTCGCTCTTCCTACTTAATGGACGTGTTCTATTCGTAGCAGTAACTTTTTATAGCTGACTATAAACTGCCTTTTTATTGGCGTATTGTCACTTTTCTTGCAGGTAGTAACTCATTTTAATTAGTAAATCAGCGGAAATAATTGAGGAGTGGTTAAAATAATATTCTTCCAAATTTTTAAATCTGAATTTGTTTCCACCATTACCAAATTAGTGAATTAAGAGTCCTGAGTTGACCTCTGCATGAAAGATGATAGATAAAACGCAAACAAAAAGTCAGTATGTAGTTCTCTAAAGAAAATTACCGTCAATAGTTAGCCGCTCTTTAAACTTTACTGAGCAAATTTAACTTGCTGTCTGCAGGAAAGATGACAATTCACAAACAAAAAGTTGAGGAGTGGTTTGCAGACCAAGATAAATAATCTTTTCTATGGATTTGGAATTATTTTAAGAAAGTTACGCTTAATGTGTATGTCTTAAAGGAGATTAAATTTTTTTTTGAAAATATTGCAGCGTCTTATATGGCAGGCCAGATACTTAACTCTAACTTCTCGTACATATACATACAGGACCTTTAATGAAGGTTAGGTATATACCCGGGAACTCCTTTAAGGAGCCCCAGTATTTAATGTCGGTCTCATTTACAGTACTGCTAATAACTAAATTATAAATTCGAAACAACAACGTTGACTTACTAAAATCAGTCCTTTATATCCGTACATGACTCCTAGCCATACGGTATTGTTTTGGCTTTCGCAGTGCTCGAGTTCAGGCCGGATCTTGGAATCGTCGGCCGACGATTCTGGTTCCTCCATGGAGAACAGCTCGATACGACGCTGAAGTGGATCGTAAATCTGCCACGCAAGCAGAATAACGAAATCGATAACCAGCAGTCCCGAAATCATCGAGTACAACTTCCACGGCTGCACTTTTTTCTGAAACAAAATTAAAAAGACCGCGTTTACTAAATTGGATCGAGACTGGATAATTCAGACCAGAATAAAAACGAACAGATAAATAATGTATGTTCGACTAAGAACGCAACAGAAATAAAAGGACTGTTGCTTTTAATCGAGTGCTTTTTCCTCTACGTCTAGTGAGAGAACTTGCACTTGGAATAAAAAAAGCACATAAAAGGGTTCACAATTGCTTTGAGAGCCTGTGAGTGCTGGTAAATATTTGGAAAATGTTGTCGTCTACTACGTATCTTCGTTTATTTAAAAGTTTTAGCAGCTCTAACTATTTATATATATATATATATATATATTTTATGATTCAAATCAACTCTACAAGAACATTCATCACGCGCAACCCTTAGGGTAGTATACTAAAATATGCACATAACAATTCAGTAATTTTGGGGTTTTCCTAAGGGCGACCTCTCTATTGTATAAATTTTAATTCGCGCTCTTCTTCGCCAACAAAATCGATTTCTATTAATAGAGTCGATGATCAAGCATTGCTGGAATTACTGCCACTTCTCCGCATCCATGGGTCCATTACCTATACTTTATGAATTTGAGGCGTTTTTATGTAATATTGTAGAATTACTTCCTTCGTTATTTATTCACAGTCATTTCTATAATTTTAGTAAAAGTAACTTTTTAGTCGAAATACGATAAACTACTTTATATTGACGGATCATTTAAGTCAATTTTCAACAATGGATCGTACGATAATCAACCCCATTGGGTAACTTCAGATCAAACAAAGATGGTTAAAATTCTAAGAGAATTGGAAGTGGAATCGATTCTCTGTAAGTCCACGAACTGAAATTTTGACGACAGAAGTGCCGACACGAAAATCTCCCTTTACACATTATGTGCTCGTCTATTTTAGCCCATACAGGTTTTCTTGCTGGCAAGGGATTTCTCCCTACTGAACATCTGCATTCGTCCTCATTCCATACAAATTCACGTCTGGCATCCCATTAGGGTAAAATAAATAACTATCATCCATATTTGCAGCAGAAGTGTACCAGCAAATGGTTATCTAAAAGATTCCCAACAAATATTTCGATCAAACTATGGGCGTCTCAGTGATACTTAGAAGATATCTCACCTCAAATACTCAAATACAAATGCATCAATCAATGCAATTGATAAACATTAATTATGTATTAGTTATAAAATTAAGCCTGACAAATTTTGCTCAGAACTCGTCGCCACAATGACGTTTATTACAAGATTAGAAGAGTCTCCATCTTTCAAAAACTAAGTGAAGTGGATATTTCAGGAACATTTTATTTCATCTTTAATGAAGAAATTTCTTGGATCATTACTATTGTTGGTGGTGTATCTGTTCCTTTTCTTTTAATGGTAGACGAAAGCTACCTCTGTTTCATTTTAACAGTGTCATATGTCGCATGATTTAGTAGATGCATTACAAAGGAGGCCGAGCTTTGGTGGAAAGTTGAATCGGGTTTGGTTGGCTGCTCTTTGCCGGTCTCTAATGTCATACTTTAAATGAAAAATATTCCACGGACGAACAACAATAGCAATTCTTCCTTCTGTGAAAATACGAGCCAAAAACGTGTCTGGAATAAATAAAAGCTGCAATATTTACTATTAGGCGAACAACATCTCGTCTTCCTTATTCATGGGTCCGATTTTGTACGTATTGGGTCAGTAACAACAATTCCCAAAAAAATTTTGAGGAAGAATATTTGCACTTGACACGCATTTCGAGGCGAAAGTTTAGAAAAGTTAAAATTTATTTTGTGAATGACCGTTGGCATACGTATGTTATTGAATATGACAGTCGAAAACGTTTTATTGTTGTATTGTAGTTATGGAAGTTACAGTATACAATTTTTAGACTAAATCTCCACTGTTGTTCAACATCTATTCGGAGGCTATAATGTCAGAGGCACTAGTTGATATCACCGACAAGGGTATCTGCATAAATGGAGAAAGAATAAATAACATCAGATACGCCGACGACACGGTCCTCTTGGCGGATAATATAGAAGACCTGCAAACATTGCTAGAAGCGGTGAATTCAGCTTGCAACAAATATGGACTGAAAATCAATAAACGTAAGACCCAGTATATGGTTGTCAACAAACAAGAAAGTACCCAGACCGTTTTACACTTGGATAACACCACCATTGAACGAGTCCACCGATTCAAATACTTGGGATGCTATCTCAACGAGCAAGGTACCTGTACAGATGAAGTATCCAACCGCATAGAACAAGCACGTAGTGCCTTCATGAAAATGAAGAAGCTCTTGAGTAACAGAAACTTGAGATTAGAATTGAGAGTACGGATGGCAAAATGTTACGTCTTCCCTGTGCTATTATATGGAGCAGGAGGATGGACATTGAACAAGTCGCAATGTAAGAGGATAGAGGCTTTCGAAATGTGGGTTTACAGGCGTATTCTCAGGGTATCGTGGACGGAACGAGTGAGCAATGATAGAATTCTGGAACAACTAAACAAGACCGCCGAAATAATGCTCACTATAAAAAAGAGGAAATTGGAATACCTGGGCCACATTATGCGCAATGATAAATACCAACTTCTTCAGAATGTCATACAAGGTAAAATAGTTGGCAAAAACCTCCGGGAATGGTTTGGAATGAACAGTAAGGAGCTGTTTCGCGCTGCAGTTAACAAGGTCAGAATTGCAATGATGATCGCCAACCTTCGATAGAAGACGGCACATAAAGAAGAAGAAGACTAAATAAGGGGCGGCACGATTGATAAATTGCCTTTCCCTTTGGCAACTAAAAAAACCAAATGAAAGCTACCTGAAAAAGCCATTTATCAATTATATATTTTTTGTTTCACAATGCTAACTCCAGCTACATAAGTATCTAATATTACGTCGAGTGATTACTACAAGACACTCTACTGCAGGGGTAGCAACAAGGTCGCCCACCTGTGTCATATAGAAATTACGACAAACGGCAGCCAAAACTCATTGACAATTCTGTTTATGGTTTTAAGGTAGATCGCCTTTCCGTCAGGTCATCCCGAACGGTGTTTTTGTTCAACGGGGTGATACCTGCCTTTCGGTTCACTCATTATGGCCCCCAAAGACGCGAAGATCGGGATACGCCACTCAAGATCTATGTAATCCCTACCAGGTTTAGCAGGCTTGGCCCCCGAGCGAATACGCCGCTCCATCGACGAGGCAACCTTGCCTCTACCTAGCATACAGGGTCAACCTCTTCTACAACGAGTCCAACCTCAATCAGCCGGACAGGCAGGTACATCTACTTCCCTACCTGGGGCTTTCAGAACCTCTCGTGGTCCCAATTTACATCAATGGTCGCGCTCGGTGCGACACCTCAAACGGCTACCATCGAGGGGACTCTGGAATAAGGCCGTGGTTAACTAGTCCCCTCTGGACTGGCCTCGGATACTAGTGCCGATCGCGCAATCCTCCACAACACTGTCTGTTTACCCGTCGGAGGGAATCTCTCTCTCAGCACTCCTGTTGTCTGGGCTACCCCACCTCTCTCTACTGAGGTCCCGTCCTTTCCCACTTGTGGTGGGATTGATTGCGAGATATCTCAGTTTCATGGGTAAGCGGCGTGTGGTTTGCCGGAGAGTCTAGCCTCGAATGCTATGATTGGCATACGCGCCCGGTCCGAAACTTCAAACAGCTTCCAGCAGAACGACTCCCGGATATAGAACCGAGGGTTACCAGCACCACGGAACCAGCGCCTCTGCCGGCGCTGGACTTGCCTCGGATACCTCCAGACACCTCAAGCAGCTGCTCCCTGCTTACCCGGGGTTTCAAGAACGAGAATTCGAGTAGTCATGTGGGAGCCACAAACTGCAAGACCGGTCAGTTACAGTAACTTATAGCGACATGGTCACGGCAACTAGAAAAGTAGATGCTACTGACTAGACACTAGCAACTGTGGCCCCTGGCGGCGTCTTGACACTTGTAACTGCTCTGATGCCGTATAAAATAATACATGACTATAAACTATTAAACCGTCTAGTTTAGCGTAACTTATTAGAATACAAACTACAAACTAATTAAACATATTCACTTTAAAGAATAAAGCACGCAGGTTGATATTTCAATAAATTTAATAATTTAATTTAACATACCTTTTGCCAAGTTTTGAAACAACTTAAGCTTACATTATTAACATGTTCCTTTGTATACTAATTTGATATGGTCGAGAGTCTATAAATTAAATTGTCGATCTTGCAAAATATTCTACATAGGTAAAACTAATGGAACTATTGCTACCTGAATTAACGAATATAAAAGATAATTCTGTTGTAAATAACAGACTCAAACTCTGCCAAACCATTTAATCACAAAAATCATAATTTTAATGAAGAATTCAGTATGCAACATACTGAAAACAACTGGTACAAATTGTCATCCCAAGACATGCTAGAAATTAACAAATTTAAAAATAGTTTTTTTTCAATTTATGAACAGATAGAATTAATCCAACCCCTTGCTCAATATGTGGTCTGCCCCTACTAGGCCAAATTAGTACATAAGGAAACATGTTAACATTATAAGATTCAGTTACTCCTAAACTTTTGATGAAGCCAAAACTTGAAGAAACATACATTAACTTAAACTACTAAATTTGTTGAAATATTAATCAGTGTGTTTTATACCTAAAAGTTAATATGAATTTCAACCAAGTATCAATAGACTCAATAGTATAAATTAAACATATTCCCAAATAAGAATATGTATGCAAATCTGAGGTAAACTCGCATTAAATGGAACGTAGCAAGGGAAGAGGTGGTAGTGGGGCTGCAAGTTGATCCGCCTTGATCTGGGATAGGAGAAGTTTAATAAAAGAATTGAGATAGAAAAATTTTCAGGAACCGTTTGCGAAATGGATACTGAATTCAGTTTGGTGGGGGGTTAAAGTTCAAGGTAAAAAACGCCGACTAATCCTTTAATTAACTTGGAAATAGCCAAAATCAAGCCTATTATTCGATGTCATCCTAAACATACTGCAACATTTGTTTCGTCAATTTCTTTATCCAGACCACTCACTGGGAGTTATCTAAGTAAGCCAATAACCTGTACAAATCCCAAACCTGGTTGTCGATTAAAATTAGATGGATTTCTGCGATAAAGGAAGAAATTAGTAAAACGTAGCTAACGCAAATATGTAACATGATTTTATGAAAAATAAAATTTGTTATTTAGACTAAAATAAAGGAAACCGAAAGATTAACAAGAATTTTGATTGTATAGTTAACGGAATAGGACACTTTCATTTAAATGATAAATATTTATTAAGGTCTATATTGTAATTTAGTTAGATACAGAAAAGTTTCTGCTTTGTGTTACTTTATAGGTATGTTGCTGTTTACTGAAGCTCATTAAAGTTTCAAACCACGTGTACTATCTTTCACCTGGTAAATAGGAGTTCAAGATAGTTAGAAAAGTTATATTAAGCACGTTCTTTCGGGAACTTTCTAGTATCAAACTTTGCTTCGGCTACCTACTTAGAAACTAAAAATATTCTTTTAAAATACCAAATTCAAAGCAGATAGTGCGATTTTGTATGACTATATTAGACAACCAAATGAGTTCGTGTGGTACCATAATTATTGTTTGAGCTTTTCGTCGATGGAGTGCATTAGTTCTCCGTCATTGACTTTAATGGAAATCCATCTTTCGTCGGATACATATATAAACTTGGTGAAAATTGCTAAATTTTTGGTTTCACCAATTGAAAAATATGTGTTACGTTCGGATATAATGTCGTAAGTGATCGAGCAGCAAAGGAGTGGTTCTAGATTTTTTTTCGACAGATCTCGACTAACTTAACCGACTGAATACACCCTGGGAGACCACTAAAAACGAGGATATTCAACAAATAGTTTAGGCGAATTTCAGAATAATGTGTCTATAGTTTGAATAAAGGCTCAATGTGAGTGATAAAATGCATCATTAACAGCTGGGAAATACGTTGAAGCAAATTAGTATAAAATAAGTCGCCTTATGATCTGCTCAGTAAACGTTTTATCCAACGATAATGAATCATTCATGATCGGTTCTTAACTTGGAACGAAGAGTGGGTAGTTTACCCAAATTCCATGTGTTCACTGTAACGGTTTTTTTTTGTGTTGAGTAAAAAACACGTTCCTGTATTTGTGCTTCTTTGTATTTTGCCTAGAAGCTCTTTTGTATTTTCTTTCATTCCGGCCTTGTGGTACAATTCTGGTGACGTGGCAAGTGGCCTGATCCTGACGCTTGCGTGGTAATTTCAACCCTTTCGATCGGCGTCGATGGTAAAAGAGTTCGATGCATTTCGGTACGTAGGCACTTGTACCTGGTACTTGAATGTGACTAGACGTGTGGATTTCTGTCTTGACTAACGCCCCTGGTTTTGCTTTTTGCTATGTTCTTTTTGAACATTTTGGTTTGAGTTGATTTATTTTGGAATCCTTAACGTTCAGTATATTTTGATGTAGTTCATTTGTGCCTAATCCTGGATTGGATTTTTATGTGAGATTTTGTTATACAAACTCTTTATGTGACTTAATACGCGAACTATTTCATTTAATTACTGTGTAGATTATATTTCTATTAATACTTTTTAGTTACCGAGAATTTGCATCTGAGAGAAAAGGGTCCAGTGGACCTTAGAATACATCTAGAATAATATTTGACTTGAATAAACCTTTTTAATATGAATTAAAACACTTGGAGCTGTTTCACTTATTTATTATAACAAAACTCAATGTACATTTCGCCATCCTAGGGCATCATCAGGAGTATTTTTCGTACTAAAGTAACAATAACAAATTTTTTCTTAAATACTAGGTATTAGCTTAGGGTCTAAGAGGGTGTTGTTCCCAAATTCTAACTGATCATTAGTTAAGGTTTTGTTTAGTGCCTTTGCTTTATTAATTTCCAAAATTTCATATCTGTCTAAGATTTTTTGATTTTGTTATATTTGGTGTAATAATTTTACATTGTTAATGGTACAGGTGTGGTCGTTATTAATAAGATGGGAGGTAAGTCCAGAACTATGTTTATTGTACCTGGCATTGTATATGTGCTCTTTATAGCGGGTGGTAATAGATCGTTTGGTTTGTCCGATGTATATGGCCAGACAATCTGAGCAGGTAATTTCGTATACACCGCTTTTTGGGTATCATCATTAATTAATTAATTAAATAATAAACCAGATGATACCAGTTACCAGATGGCCAGGTAATATTACTTTGATGTGTTTGAAGGTCCAAATCCAGTTTGGATAAGCTCTAAAGAATGTTGCGTAAAGTAACGAAGGATCCTTTTATGTAAATTAAACATTTGAAGTATATCGATCCTGGTTATTGTGACCTTTTCCGTATTATTGTGACTGAAGTTATTAGCATATTGAACATTTGTTTGGCGATTTTATTATAACTGTTGATATTAAATATAACTTGTAAATCTTTTGTGTTGTGTTGTTGAGAAGAGAACTTCGAGCTCTCATTCAAACAGTAAAGATCAGTAACCCCTGGCTGTGATTAACCGAGGTTATTTTCTTT
The DNA here is from genome assembly GCA_947389935.1 of Agrilus cyanescens. Classification (NCBI taxonomy): domain Eukaryota; kingdom Metazoa; phylum Arthropoda; class Insecta; order Coleoptera; family Buprestidae; genus Agrilus; species Agrilus cyanescens. The sequence goes on from OX376709.1 coordinate 22,844,184, forward strand.
TTCTTTACATTTGGAAAATGGTGTATGAGTTTAAGTTGTGGGAAACCCTCCACAGTTTGGTTTGTATTATGTCGAAATTCTGTTTTATTTTTGTTTATCAATCGTATGTTAAAAATAACGATTATTCTTTTCTTTCAAAAGTTAATACGTTATATTCTGATCCACGTACTCCCAAAACTTCCTCATCACGTTTGCAGAATGGAAGCTCAATCTTAGTCAATTATTTCAACTTTTCTCTTGACCATCCTTAGTTACTTATTTTTCTGTGATTTTGCCTTAGTCATATAATTATGCCTCTCTTTCGGTTATGGCTTTTTTACAGCTTATACTATAAAAGCGAAACTTCTGCAGGCGCGTTGATACTGAACTAGGACTGATTTCTGAACTTCAGTTTACACACACTTGAAGCCAGAATCTAAACTGCTCAGACATTCATTATCGTAGAGGTCAGTAAGAGGAACAATGGTACAACTTTTTAACACTGGTAAATAACTGTAACTGCCAATAGTTTAATCATTAAGTATTAGAAAAGTACGTTTTCTAACCATTGAATACAAAAAAGGGTATTATTAATTACTAAATCGAGTAGCTTCCTCATTGCTGGTGTTAAATTTTTTCCAAAGTTACAAGATATAGATGAATCTTTATTCCACTAAAAAAGAAGTTCATGGAGTTAAGAAAAGTTTAGTTTGGGAACCTTCGTTCTGAGAACACTCGATGTTTCGAACGTTACCTTAGTTGTTTATGGGTTTGGAGTGCGATGAAAATGAATGCTTGAACAGAAAGCTGACGCCTGAAAATTCCAATCGGCTAAATTTGTTTGGCGCCGAATTTATCGGACTCTTGACAGAGTGGAGAAAGAGAAAGAGAGACAGCGAGATAAAATTAAATTAGCCGAATGCTTATTTTCTCCAAAAACTTTTTCCACTACGAATTTCCATCGGATTTGCATAATTTGTTCTTGCAAATGGCCTAAAAAACAAAAAATGGGAAGACCGTCCCCATCACGCTCATATTTCCTCCTTTAATAAAAAAAGGACTACCTCAGTCTTGCGGTACCCAATTTCGATTCATAAGCCGCAAATGTACGAGACTAAACCGTCATCCCGTTATTTGGACAATATTTTCCCGAAATATGCCAAACGCGATTCCTATTTGCGACAAAAAAATGAAGTGGGTTAATATTGACTAGAAACACAAAATGGCAGATTGATATTCACACTGTATGCATTCACAAAGGGGGTAGCTTACTATTTGTCCATTGGAAGTCAATAAGGCATATAAACACATTTTCTAGAACAACAGTTTTTTTTTCGTAACAAATTAAATATTTGTGGTTTGTTGATTTTACAGTTTTAGAAAAATCAGGAATTGTGTTGAAGGAAAAGCTGTTTTTATTATCATGGTCATTGGTGCAGCCAGGGTACTTTCGTAGATTGGGCAGTCGACCAGTTGGTCAGCTTTAGATAATGCTTTTCTTTTAAATGACAGTATACTGCCTGTGTTTATCTTTTTTTTTTTGGGGTGGGCAATGAGTTCTGTAGGGTGAGTAATAGTCACCCCTGCCCCGCTAAATATACTCATGAAAATGATCTTACTGAAAAGCAGTAGACATTTATTTCTTGAAGCTATGGTACTCCTACGTAGTTTTGGACTACTTCAAATAGTTTACTAAACAAACAGATCGGTCACTTGTTCATCAGAGGGTATTCAGTACTTCTTAATTATAGTCTCAGATTCATTGTTTGACTCGTTCATGCTTGAATGTCTAAACAAGAAACTGCTAACCAAAACCATACTTAAACGCCGTGTATATTTAGGGCATGTGCCTTTTATCTTCCTGTTTCCAAGTACATGAATAATGAATAATATAAATTCAGTTCGCCAACAAGAAAACCTTTTTTTATCGATAAAATAATAGCAATACATACTGAATAAGCAAAACTAGGTAAACTTTGGCGGTGTTTAGTCCACTTAACAATCCCTTGCAAAACCATGTATCCACAGATATTGACAGTGTGTTCTGATGTAATGAAACGGGGTCCCATTATTTTAAGCGAATATCAGTATGACGTTAGTTGATAATAACAGATTCTCAAGGGCTATGTGGTCTCTTTTGACTAATCTAGGCCTAGTTGAATACCTCTCAAGGGCATCAAGAGACTTTCCACTGTCATTGCTCATGTACATTGTGCCTCTGTCAGTGTTTCTGTGCAAATCACATTCAATAATGGCAGTTATTTGTATCTACTCTTCCCTCTATGTTCTCTGTTGTCAATAACCATGAGCCTCCGTCATACGGAACGTAGAATGTTCCTGAGGATTAGTTCAATTTAGTTCGTAATTTGATTTTTATCAAAATATGATTTTGATGCGATCAAGGGGCATTTCGGTGATTTTCAACTTGATGGAGTTCCAGGTGAGTTCCAAAAGTTCCCTTTACCTTCTTATATAAGTATATTTTTGATCGTGCCAAGGGACCTGCTCATATGGATAATGTGATGAAATAAATTGAGGTTTGCATATGTTACTGATTAATTAATATTTCAGGAATTGATTCCTACTAAAATATCAATAAGTAAAACAAAACTAAATTTGACCTTCCGGAAAGTAAAATTCATTTATCCTTTCACAATTTTAAAGTTCAAGTTATTCATAAGGACTGCCAGGGTTTAAGTAAATTTATGTTACTTCTGTTGCTTAATTGAATACTTAAACCGATGCTAAATGTGAGAACTTTTCATCCCTGGAGTATAATTTAATTCAAACACCATTTGTATAAATTTGGGGAAATACCACAGATTCTTCTAACGACTTAAAACTTTCTTAGAAATATGTGTTTAACCCGCATTAAAATCGAAACTTTCCGCTGGAAGCTAAGCTAACTTCTGGCAAAATATGAATACCACTATAAGCCAACGGCTTTTATAGGTAATATAATTACTTGAATTTTACTTCATTGCTTAATTTATTTCGTCAAAGTTTTGTACCATTAATTTTAGGTAATCTACACTGAAATCCTTTGTATTAAAGTGGTACCTAAATATAGGTTTCTCAATAATTGAAAAGAATAATGATTACGACCAAAGATGTCACGAGAGCGCGACATCTGTGCTATAATGATAGGTATTGTATTGTCCAACAAGATTCCTAACTGCGAGGAAATTGCTTGTTGAACCAGACCATCGTCTAGGAACGACTTGTGTGAAAGGCAACGCACACCCAACATAGAACAAATTATGCTCTTGGTCAGTATTCTGTCGAAACCACCAGACACGGATCGTGATTTCGAGCTTGTTGGCTCTCATCAGCGTGTCCAAGGAGGTTCCGACAGAATACAGGCCAAATAATGATTGTTACCTACTTTAGTCCCCTGCAATAAGAGAAGTAAAACTTACTCTTCTGTCAGTTTTGTGAAATGCACAGTCTTTTTATAATAGCTAGTGTGTTAAAAAAATCACCATAAGTAAGTCCTTTTAAACCATTTTTTTTTTTAGAGGGAATTACGTATTCGTAGATTTGAGTACATTAAATGTAGCCGTTTGCGTATACTTTCTTTAACAAAGACGGATTTATTGCGGACAAATCGCGTGCTATGACTAAGTCGTAAACAGCCCTATTATCCACACGTCATATCGGTTTGAAAATCTATCGTCTACAATCTAAAAAAAAATGTTACGTTTTTATGTAACTCAAAAGAAGGTTAAGTTCTTAAGGGAAATATAAATTTAGGTCAGCTGTCAAGAATAGGGAAGTCATTGTTAGTAATGAAATTCTTAATCGAATTTTGAACATCATTGTAGTCTTCAGTTCTGAGCTAACTTTCATATCCCCGAAAACTGAAGCACCTTATACCCTTAATAGTTTGTGAACAATAGTCCAATCTAAGTCTCCCTTTGTCCTCTTGACTCTAATTGACCCTTTATGAATATTATATATTATATTCATAAACTATTTTCATTAACTTTAAAAAGCTTTTTGAACTATTACATTTTAATTTTTAAACCACACCTAATAAGTCTATTTTTTATCAGAAATTAGATTAATTGTGTTATATTTATAATAAAAACACTATTAATAAATTACTTCATAAATTATGTTTGGTTAGCTTTCTGTCGAAGTGGCCAGACGCGGATCGTAATTCCATCCTCATTAGCTTTCAAATGAAGTTTTTTTTATTATTATGCCCATGTAAAATACGCAAATAACAGAATCCGCTTTAATTTGGCGACTTGAAATTGACGGATTTACAATCGTCATTCCAATCATATTCGTAGCAGTCTTTTCAGCATCGTCTTTACTGTAAATTTTTGGTCTCGATTTGTTAAATGATCCATGACTGATAAGGTTGCGCCTTCTTCTTGCAAAAACAGGTTTATGGGGGGTTGCTTTCTTTCTGGATAACAATTGAAATATGTTGCAGATGCCATATCAGAGTTGTTATTACTTTGAATAAAGCATTCCAGCATGACATATTTTTCATAATTTCCTTAAGAGATTTCGTTGGTTTAAAATTAAATGAGCTTAAATATGAAGCTACAATTTTACAATATGCATTTAAAAATCATAATTGTATGACTGACAGAAATACATATAAAAAAGCAAATGATAGCCTAAAAGAACTGTTTTCACCAAAATTGCCATTACATAATAAAAGCGATCCCAGAAAAGTAGAAAAAAATTGTCCAAAGTATAAAAACAAAACTTAATGCTATAACTCGAAAGTTAATGATTTTGTTTACTTTTCTTTCACGCCACCGTATTCCACGTAAAAAATGCCAGAGGAATGTGAAAATTGTTTTTTTTTAACTTAATAAAACAGCCAAGATACGGGCCTACAGGGTGGTCCAAAAGTCTGGAGACGGCTAACTAACTTTTGAATGGCTGTTGACAGTAAAACGAAATTTGGGTCTTCTCAGACCTCAGCTCCACCAACTTTTATTTTTTTAATTGTCACCCCCGACTTGTAATAGATCCATAGTTGATAAGGGTAACAAAAAGAATTCCTTTTGTGCAAATCGCAGTTCTCTATCTAATTTCGTTATCCTATCAGAAGCGATTCAAAAGTTATTTAACCGTCTGGAGACTTTTGGACCACCCTGTACTTCGAAAGCTCGAAAATTCCAAATTTGGTTTATAACTCGAAAACATAAGACGATAGCAATTTTTTGAAAACGCCATTAAGTTGGTCTCAAAAAAAGAGATCGTGGTTGCGACATTATTTTCTTTCTCTTATACATAGTTAGCGAATTTGGCCCACCCTGTACAATGTACTTTTGCGTTTCTTTTTAAACCGATTGTTATTGAACACGCAATTTCTGATATTGGACAGGGCAAGCTAATTTGGACACATTTAAAGGGAAAGTATACTTTAAAGTTTTTTTTACTCATAGGAGATAGACAAAAACCGATGTCGATGTCTGAAGCTCAATTTAGTATTCCCTTTGAACGCATCCTAATTGGCCCACCTTGTACAACTTCATGAATTGCGTGTTCGATAACTTTTGGTTTGCACAGTAATGCAAAAGCGAACAATATCGATTTTACTTTTTCACAGCAGATGCATCTAAAATGGATGGAATGGTCTGTGGAGACCGAGACTACTACGATTTTTCTTAATGTAATGCTACTTCAACTCCTTGAAGCTAAACAGACAATCTTTATCTATAATAACAATCACACGCTCGAAGTAAACTCAAAACTTTGTCGTTTAATTCAACTGAGCAAGTATCATACTAGAACAATGGAATCATGGATCTACATATGGAGTTGTATATGTGAAAAATGGATAGTGACAGTAATTATTCTGCTTGACCGAACTGGTAATTATCTGCCATTACAGTCGAGTTGGATGTTATACATTTACATGGAACGTTTGAACGGACAGGTTGACCAATCTACGTTTATTTTAATCGTCCCAACGGCAATTGATTAAATAAATTGAATAGAAATTTCTCATCAGCTCAATCAATGCTTTGTACACGTACAACGGATGATTAAAAGAAAAATAATGTTTTTTTTTTGTATTTTTAAATCCACACAAAACAGACATATCTGTAAAATATTGCGCCAATTCTACATTCTCAAATGATATTTCCATTGCAAAAAAAAAGAATTCGAGCCATAGTATAGTACCAAATCCTATTTAGGAATTAAACTAAATCTAGGGTAATTATTTAGAAGTGGGGCTCCAGACAAAACTGGCCCCAAAAAAATTTTCACCCCTTGGAGACCATTTTAATACATCAAAATAGTTCATTTACGGTGGGGGAAGACATTTTCAATAATTGTTTATAAACAAAAACATTGTTATAAACAAAAAATTTAAAGTTTTAGAAATTACCAAATTAAGAGAAAATTAAAATAGAAGGTAGTTATTAAGAAAATTGCTCCAAAAACTTTCTTGTATTGCACTAAAAAAATTTTTAGTGCATCAAATGCATTCTAGAGGTGGGGGAGATATATTTTCACAAAAAAAACGTCGTAATAATTCCCTGTGTCTTGAAATAGGTTATGGTAGAGGGTGGGTGTGTTTATATATACATATTACACACCCCAAAATTTTAATTTAATAATTAATTTGGTATTTGGTTAGGTTAGGGTACGGGATGTGTATGTAAACTCACCCACCCTCTACCATAACCTATTTCAAGACACATTGAATTATTACGACGTTTTTTTTAAATATTTTTTATGAAAAATATATCCCCCACTTCTACAATTTTCTCAATTTTTTCAATCACTACCTTCTATTTTAATTTTCTCTTAATTTGGTAATTTCTAAAACTTTAAATTTATTGTTTATAACAATGTTTTTGTTTATAAACAATTATTGAAAATGTCTTCCCCCACCGTAAATGAACTATTTTGATGTATTAAAATGGTCTCCAAGGGGTGAAAATTTTTTTGGGGCCAGTTTTGTCTGGAGCCATACTTCTAAATAATTACCAAATCTAGTTATGGCTTACAGAATAAAAAAAAATATTTTAATAACAAAAAATATTTTCCAGGAGTAAAATTTGACAGGATTGGGCTCAATTTTTTCGTTTAATTAGGATGAAATAATTGATACCTATAAATCAACGTTGCCTTTACATTTCCTAACAATTAAGCCAAGTTGTATCAAATTTTACCCCTGAAAAAATTTGTTTTATTAAAATATTTATTTTAATCTGTAAGCCATAACTAGATTTCATTTCGTTTCCAAATAGGGCTTGGTACAATGCTGTGAATGCAATTCTTTTTTTTGCAATGGGAATATGTGTATCCCCTGTAGACGCTCAGAAAATCAACCTAATTTTCAACTATTTACCTACACGAAAAATAAAAAAAAATTGTTTTTGAAAAATTACTTTAACAACAGACTGCAAGATAGTAAAAGTAATATATTCAAAAAAAAGGAAACAAAACGTAAGCAGCAATTGAAACATTCACATATAAAGGAATTCTGACATATCACGTGGTGCATCAACCTAAGTTCTTTTGTGTTTTTACATTTCACGCTTAATGCCTTGGCCTCCTAAACTGAACGTTTGATAGCGGGCTTGCTGTGAAAGTTTTCAATCCATTTAAGACCCTTCTTAACTTGTTAAACTCCATTGTGCATATTCCTTTCAACTTATTGCGAAGTTTTAATGACTTAGTCGTTTTATAACACCATGACCTCATCTTAGTAGTATTACCACCGGGCTTCTATGACACCTTGATTGCAATTGCCATTACTTCGCCCCTTTTCGTGTGAATATAAAGTAGTTAGAAAGGGTGGTCAGCAATATAGTTCATGTGTTGGAAGATAAAGTAAATTAATGAGTGGAGATAATTTGTGAAGCATTTTTAAAAGTGTTTCTTTCTTGGAGTTAAATAATTCAAAGCTAATGAATGAAAGAGAGATAGGTCAGCAGTAGAGTTGATGTTAGATTTCTAAATGTAAATATATTGTACTGTTGCTAAATAATACAATTCAATTTCATCGTTTTATTATTATTATTATTTATTTTTTAATTATAATGCAGAATTTAATAAAATACCTATATTGAAACGAAAATTGCAAAATTAAATTGTATGTCTTTACAGATATACTTTAAACTTAAATATAATCAAATTTCAATTTAAATTTTTTTATTCGTTCATAATCAATTTCAGTCAAGTATCTATAGAAGTTTTCCCTTAAATTTTTGACATTGAATTAATATTTAACTATCTTGCACACTAGTATTTCAATGTCGTTTATGATCAAAAATTTTATCTCCATTCATTATATACTACATCGTCACTTCATATTTTTATAAATATTCATCTATATTTAACATTTCATCCTTTTAGTATTTATACATATCCATCGACAGCTTCTTCACCTCTTAATAAATCCAAACTCTTTATAGATGATTACTACAGATCTTAGGAGTAATTTTAGTGTTGTGTATTCATATTCTATATATTACACTCCACGTTTGACCATATCATTTGACTACAGGGGTCAAAGGTCATTAAAGAATTTAAAGTCAACGCTTGATTTACTGTGCCATAAACAGCAAATTTTATACCAGATGAATTGTACACGTTTCTATAAATCGGGGTCAAAAATTCGTATTTCCATTTAATAAACCATCTTCATCTTGAAATAACCTAGATATTTGACGTAAAGGTCAAATTCAAATTCGTAAGTCGATTTATATACCTACATAATACTTATGCGATTTTCGTTTCTACACTTTTGTCGATCTAGACTTTCCCAAGGGAGTTATTTGAAAAAATTCAACTTGAATATTTTCATACAAAATACACAATAATATTTTGCTAATTTACTTAGTAGTAGTAGTTCGTAACGGTTACCTACTTACCATTCTTACCTTAGGATCACTTTTTACTTTAGTTGTCAGTCTATGAACACGCCATACTTTACTGAACATGGCACCGTAGCCCAGGGTGAATCCTATAGTAAGGAGCCATGCTCTGGCTTGACATATTTTCGGATATGACTCTGGAGAAACGAACCTACCGTCAAGCCCCAGAAGATACACGCTTATCAGACACACTATCACACCAAGTAACATTATGGTATTGCAAATAGGATGTGACGATTGAATAACCCTGTAACAAAATAGGAAAAATATTCTACACTTCAAGAACTACTGTTAAAATTACAGTTTTTAGTGTTAAACAGTAAAACAAAAATTCATAACTTACAACTAAACGAAAAATAGCATAAAATTTAAATAGAAGCAGAAAATTAGAAATTTAAAAATGTTTCTTATATTGCACCTAAGGCATTTTGAGGAATGTATGTATGTACGTCTGCTAATATTACGCATGTTGTATGTCATTCTGTGTGGGCACAAAATTTTATCGAACAGTTATTTAGGGTTTGAATTTGACAGAATCCTCTCTTAGTACTCTTCTGTGCCAAACTCTAAGTCTCTAGACCCTAGGGTTTTGTATTATAAATTGGTCAGTACATTAAATGTTGAACGCTGTTTTCACATCTGTGTAGAATTTGGTGTCTTTGTATGTAAGGGCTGTCCTGTGTATTGTCTGTGAGTCAAACAGTCTGGAAACTGTTTTATGTGTACATACTATAGATATAAGTGAAGCTGACAAATTTTGCATTCGATAAAAGATGTGAAAATAAAATGTAGCATTTTGCGCCTATTAGACGTTAAGTGAGTTCTTCTAAAACCCTTAAAAGTTTCAGTAGACAGTAGACTTATTAAGAAATAATTTGCATGTCTATTTTCACGTTAAAAATTTGAAAAGGTTAATTTCAAGATAGTATCTTAGAGGTATTGCTTATTATTATCATCGATTTCACGCCCTGAAAGGTACCGTTTGGGGCTGGCCACCTCCACAATCTCAGCTACGCGGAGCTACAGTACGTCTTCAAAAATTTTAAGTAAACAAACAGACCATAAATAAGAAGAAAAAGTCGATGTAGGCCAATTAAAAATTTCCGCTTACCCGACGAGAATGTTTTTTTTTTTAAATTCGTTCCTTTTTTCGGAATTCAGCTTTAACAAGAAGTCTCTCGGTCAGTGATTATTTTATTTTGAAAGGTCATCCTTAAAACATGGAAATAACTTACTCGTAAGGGATATTTGAAATAAAAAACTTTCATGTACGATGAACAAATGCGACATTATGAATGAGTATCAAAATGTAATACCTATACAGGTAGAAGACGTAGGTAGTTATCCAACTAAAGGCCATTCCGAATAAACAAGAGGAAGCTCAATTTTTGCATTAGCCATATTTTTATGATTAAATGAAACATCAAAAGGCTCATTTCACTTTTGCTTTTAGTTTTTTAATCCTTTTTTAAACCGTTTGTCCAAATACCTAAGTTACATTATATGTGATTTTAAGGCAACTTCCTACAAATTTATTTACTACAATTTTCTCAGAAAAAAAAAAATGAAAACGACCTTCGTAATGTAACATAAAATTTCTAGCTTTACAGGCAACGACGAACACTTGGAAATTGGCCAGAATCATAAAAATGAGGAAATTCATGCGAAAATCCAGCTTTTTCCTATTTAATAAACATTCTACTCGACCTGGTCCTACAAATTAAACATTACCCTTAATATTTTGCAAATTATTTGTTCAGTAAAGAAGACTGATGCACTCAATTGAACACAAAAAGTTAATAATACATTTTTGGGATTTGCTTTTCTAAACATAAATTAAAAGAACAAGTACTGACTTACAGAGAATCTTTCTTAACCTAGTGTGTAGAGACAATATAAAGTTGCACGTACCTGCGATGGCTATGCCAGGTGTTGAATACGATTAACGCTATGGCGATGACAATTCCCACACTCGATAAAATGCACATGCACACAAATAACGAAAGAGAAAGAGTTCTAAGCACTTTCCTCACTATAGTCCTATCTTGAGGCACTTTTCCACCTGCAACAAGAAAAGATCTTATAAGCATTCGGAAGAAATATTAATGTAACGTAGTCGAAATGATATGTTGGTCTGTTTTGACAAAGGAAACTTATTTCTCGATTTTTGAAAACCGTTTAATGGAAGAGCGTGTTTCATTTTATGAATTTTTGTTTAAAATTTCTGTTTCGTGAATTAGGTACCTATTATTCTTAAGACACTTTTTTAAAGGCAATCATATTATTTTATCAACGCTTATTTTATTAGAACTAAGAAATCAAATTTCGTCATTTCAAACAAAAATTATAATTGGCCACAAAAAGTTCCCATTTTGTGTAGTTTCTAACAATAAATAAAATTGTCGATTCCACATGTCGAACAGTTAGGGACCGAAAATCATCATGAAAATCTAACAGTTCAACAACAAATCCCTCCTCTTACTGTTAATAGTTTAGTCTAGTCGTCAACATACAGTGATGTTGCGAACGCAAGCCGCAAGTGGCGATCGAAGTCGATGGCGACGTTCCTACACTGATTTGCAGAACGACGTGCCTGCAGGGCAAACACGCATACTCGGAGTCATAAATCAAGTGCTAGCATTTCGTGAAACTAGTAACAAAAAAATGCCCTGGATTCAAGTAGAACCTTCTCGAATTTTCTAGAGACCAAAGGGGAAAATATAAATACCGACAGGATGCGACTGCAGTTCAGTTCAGTACAGTGCGGTTTTACCAAAGCGAACAAAACGAAGTGCAGAGCACTACTGTGTGAAATAGATATTTGAGTTATGTAGTTATAAGTGGGCAAAATAAATCATTGTCATATAAATATTGTTAAGTAACTGATTTGTGTTCTGTAAGTAGTGTTATATTTTTAGTTATAAATTTAGCCGAATCTAATTAAATAAATTATATTGAAGGTAGAGAATTTGTTACAGTTAGTTAAACAGAACCTAACCTATGGGGCTTTCTTTATTGTGAATTTATTTTGGAAACTGCAAAAGTTTTTTCATTTTTTATTATGTTGGAACATATGGCATCGGAGAATCTGGCATTTGACTTTTCACAAGCTTTTGCAAATATTCGAAAAAAAAAAAAAAAGTAAATTCTTGTAACCGCCACGTGTGGTTAAAGTAAATCTCCAATATCGAGTATTACGAGTAAATTAAAATTTAATTAACCATATTAGAAATTATGTCTCAGCTCATAGGTGAGATTCCACATTGTTTTGCTTCCGTTATTTTCAGTGCATGGATCGGCTGGTAGACTAAGGTCACGTCTCTCGCGTCACTATTTACATAAAGCATAGAAATATCGTGCAAATGTTTTTTACCTGCGTTTCAAAAAGATTTTAGTTTTTATTCACGAATATAGAAGTTTTACTTTAACAGTAGAAATGCCAAATCAATGAACTCTTGCACTAATGCACTGCAAACGAAATTGCTTATCAATAGTGTAAACGGATATGTTAACTACTTGTCACCTTATCAGCAACCTAACCCACCTTGTTAACACAACGCCCACTATCTATAGGAGGTTATGGTTAGGACCATATCGGAAACTGCATGAATTAATATTCATTTGTTATAGATTATTAAATTTATTGAGCTGAAGTATCGTTGACGACCTCTACATTAAAATACGTACATATTTAACGTTTTGGTTTCCTACCTACTTTCCCACTGGCAGCTAATATGAAGCTTATCTTTGTATCATGACAACAAAGCCGTAGTATGTCTCGCGTTTATAAACTTCCTCTAATTAATTAGGTTTCATCCTATCTTCATCAATATTTCGCTGGAGAAGGCTCAGATAAACCAACCTATGTTAATTATATGGAAGACGAGACTCATTATATATTTATTCATTGAACTACTTGTCTTGGTTAGCTTAGTGTTCACCAATCTTTCAGTGAGTAGATTTCATATTACTTTTAAAGACAACAATGAATTTAAATTATACCTATACGAAATTGTATTCAATGAAGAAGCAAGAGACAACTCACTCACCTACTGGCGCTCTTATAAATTTATCGTGTACTAATTGTTTTTAAAAACAAATTAAATTTCAGAAAATAGCAACCAATCTCATTATCGTGCTTTTATCTTTGCACTTATCAAAAATATTTGTAGATATAAGGAATTTATTCGGATGAGTGTAGCATGTAAGGCTACATCTGAGAAAACCAAATCCATTGATTGCCCTTTAAATGTACCATTCAAAAAGGAAAACTAAATGAAATGAAATTAGTTCTAGGTACACGACTGTGTGATTTATGATAGCGATAGGGTAGATGACGCTATCATCCGCATCTCCTCTGAAGCCGGAGATATTTTCTAGACAGTCATAAAATTATTTGAAAACTTGACTTGAAAGAACCACCAGAGCAAAATCGCAAATCCCCTAATAACCCTAATTTGCGAAAAATGTTTGGAGTATCCTTCACATAATGGCATAATTGAGTAAATTCGAAGAAGATTTTGCTCTCCACATTCAACGATGAAACGTGTATTTCATCGTCCTCAATATTTTCAGTAATTGGAAACTCCAAGTTAACATCTTAATTCATTTAAGTTTTGAAAGGATTCAAACTCTGGTAGCAGAAACGCCATATCCCACTAGAAGCTACCTACTTATTACTTGGCGCAATTTCATCTAGTTTGGCAAATCCTTGTAATAAATATACGTAAGCATACTATACATATATACGTATGTATACCTACACATCTATATACAAATACAGTGAGAGAAGTAAGGAACGATAATGTAAAGCATTCCCTTTCGGGAACTCGATGAAATTAAAGTGAATAAGGAACTGGACTCTTGCCAAACGAAGAGGGAGGCATCCGTAACTAGGACAAACTTATGAAAAGTTGGAATACCGAAATGGAAAACAAGCAAAAGTTATTGAAGATTTTCTCGCAGAACTGCTTGAAATGAATGGTGACAAATAGACAAATGGGAAACGGTAACGGTTAGAGGTAAAGTTATTGTACTTTTTTGTTTTTATGACTAACAGTCCCGGTGGAGTTTAAATCAGATCGAACAACTGAAATTATTACAGCAATTCGTGGCAGTGTCGGATTGGGGAAGGTATTAGTGTACAACTCGACTGACAAATTAGAACGAAATAGAAAGATACACTTTGGATAATTGACAAGCAGGATTTTAATTTTCTACGAAACAACGTATTTTGGACCTTTGGACGTTATCTATCATTACGTATAGAAAGATAAACTGATTGACTAATACAGTCCAAACCTCTGGAACTAGAGACTTAAAATTTTGTTCATAAGGTCCTTAACTAGCGTAAGCGTGTACCAAAGAAGTTTGTTTTAGAATCTAACGAAGGGGGTTAAAAAGGATTTCAAATTTTGATGTATCGATCAAGATATAGCCCAGACCGCCGATTGGGGAAGCCTGAGGTTATTCTTAAGGATTCCTCCCTATACGACGGTATCATAAAGGAGGAAAAAGGGGGCTAAGTAGTTATTATCGACGAACATTCTAAAAGTATTCTTGAACCTTAAACTGTTTCACGGGGGTTTCTAATACAGTACCAGGATTGACACTGAAAACTTTTTTGAAAATTTAACCATTAAAAAGTGAAACGGGGTTTCAAAATCTGGAATATCAACATACATAGTTAAAACGACTAGGTCTACAAACATTTGTTCTTGTGCTAAGATTCCCTAAATGTCGCCTTTAAATATATTTTATAAGTGATATACTTAAGTTTCAATCCCAATGGGACGAGATATGCGTCTAAGAATTAATATGTTAAGTAACAAGGAATTCAAAGTGGTTGCTCTCCTTATATTTGTGGCAGATATGCCGACTGTGATTAATTACTTTTATCTACTGGCATTCGAGTAAAGCAACAGCTTTCGTCCATGAGATTACTTTTTCAAATATAACGTAAGTAGACAATAACATAACCACTTGTATTTGAAACTATTCTTGGAACTAATAGCAAGTAGGGCAAAAAAGTGATGTTGGAATTGTAAGATTATTACTGTACCCCAAAGAAGAATATTCAGCTCCCATGTGGATCAGCTGACATACAGCTAATCTATACTGTGCTATTAATCGCAGGGTGCATGCAACAAACTCAGCAACTCCATTCCATTTCCGACGTTAGCAGTATCTCCGAAGTGAAGTCGATCAAATTCGCGCTAGTCCTGATCCGCCCATAGATATGGATTTGGCTGCTTTTTGACCCCCCAAAATAAAGCCACGGAGCCCACTAGGCTTTTTCTCTCACTGGTTCTCAATCATATGGAACGTACAATCCTGGATATACCAGTAGATGGCTAATGCTGAGAGGATGGAGCTGTTCGGGTTTGCCTCCCGCAAACACCTACGAAGGATCGTCGTCTCTCGTGATTGTCCAACTCCATCAGTAGCGAAATAGCACATTACGTTTATATGTGAAAAAAATTGGACCGAACCATCACCGAGGGTTGCGACTGGAGATGCCCAATGCAAACTATAAATCTTATTGTCTTTGCTTGTCCCCCATCAAGTAGAACGGACTCCCTCGGACTTTAAAGACCCCGCGAGTGATGTTAGAGAGCTTATGCAATGAGGCACCGAATACAGGCAATCATTGAGTATCTTCCATTGTGAGGTCATAATTGTAACCTACAAGGATCTCTGCTCTCATTTAGGTTGTTGGCAATGGCAGGAACAGGTGTTGTACAGGTAGGTAATGTTTATTTTCGAATAAAATTTTAAACAGTTGTTTACAGACACTGTTATCCCAGTACTTGTGTGAGCCTAATTAGTACTTTTTAAGCACGTGCTTTTAAGGTAATAGTTTCCATACTGTACCGATCCAAAGTTTCTATCACGCTTTGATTTCGGATCTTTATTTTCATTCATGAAAAAATTTCCGAGCAATAGAGCAGCAGTAATACTTGTATTGTTTAGTATACGGAATTGTTACAAGTGTTTAAAATTACTTTTTTATTCAGAAATAACCATTAGTACAAATGGAGCTTGTTAAATGAAACGCGTTTAAAACGATATTAAAGTTTTTCAGTAAGTGATAAAATCAGCTGAAGTTGGAAGCGGTTTTGGCTCAGTTCCGCCAGAGGAATAAAATCAAAGTAAACATTTTTAGCTGTATTTCACTGACAGAAAACATTGCAACTACACAATCCCATTATTTTGAACTTCTGAAAGCTGTCACTTTCATTCACGTTATGTGTGTTCCAAAAAGCAATCTATATCTAAATGATAACTCTGTTAATGGTATTTCCATAAAATGTATAAATAAATGAAATCATTTATTCTGCTACTTGTTTTCAAAGGTTTATTAATGAACGTTTCGCGGCTGACAGAATGCGAATACATGGCGGAATAAATGAATATATTTCGTATGTATGTAGCCGCGTATGTCTCTTGACCACTAAAATGGTGGCTGTATGGTGGGATTTTTTGTTTATCTCCCATCTAAAAGCAGTGTCGGTTGGTTATAAGGTGCACTGGAGTGCACAGTGCAGTTTAAGAGCGTATTCCAGCGATCAATGAATTTAGTCGAGCCCGGTCGAGCTGTCGCCGTAGCGTCGCATCGACTACACTTAATTTGAAATAAATATTTGTCTTATATTAGTGACATTGCAATGATAATTATTTTTGTTTATGGTACACCTCCAATCTCAGGATCTCATATCGTCACTTTTTTAATGAGACAAAACACATTAAAACATGAGACAGTATTAAAGTTTTAAAAGTGTATGTAAATTTCAAAAACCCAAGACGGGAAGATATTCACGTTGATCCAGGTTCCTGTTGATCTGCATTAGATACAAGAAAGAAGAACGTAATCTAAGTATTTTAACTACTTATAAGTTATATATTTAAGTAATGTACCAAGTTAAATATACCTAAGCGGTTTCAGTAAATTTGGAGATGAAAAATTACAAATAAAAATAATGAAAAAAGCAATTGCGTTAATATTTCTTTCTTTATCATAAAAAAAATATTAATTGGAGGAAGTGAAAATTTTCAACTTACCAACTATTAATTACTCCATCAGTTAATGAATTCAGTTCTAGTTCAGTGCTGTTAGAGTCGAACAATTAGCGCCGCAACCACGTCATTAATATAATGAGCATATGTATTTACTTTACTTTTTTATTAAGCTTGTGTACTCAATTTTCCTATGATATTTTAAACACAAACGCTTATTTTTATTTTTTGCACATGTTAATCCAGGTTTAGGACTGGTAGCTTTCTTCAAGAAAGCAGGCATGTTTATAGATATAAGGATTATACACTTTTTGCATAATATGTACAATAGATTTAAATCTAATTAACAAATGTGATTGCATAATTTTTATATTGATCACCCTTATTGTATCATATTTACCGTTCGTATATTATCTGTCCGATGAGTGATTGCGTGTGGGACAAATGATACGATAAAAATGATTAACAAATTACTAGAATATGATAATAGGAACCCTATCATAAATGAGATATAACAAAAACGCAATCACATTTGTTAATTAGATTTGTCTTGCTGAACAAAACTGCGTCCTAAAACATGTAACGGTTTACTGAAAGGTCTACGTCCCTGTCAAAAACTAATATGTCGCTTATTTTTCTCTATTCGTTGTCTTGTCAGTCATTCTATTCCATTTCTATTCTTTGTTTACGTCATTTCCTGAATTATATTCCTTAATTCGTTTGTAATATTCTATTTCTTATTTGTGAAATTTCTTCATCGCCTGATTTGGTCATGCAATGTGCTGTTGTTTAAAGAGTCGCTTATTTCTCTATTTGTTGTGTAATTCAATCTTTAATTGATTAAGTTTAACCAACAATACTTTAATTTTGTACCAATCATCCTTCTACTACATACACATTGAACTAATCCGCTGGACTAGCAGAAAAGCTACTCTTATTTCCTTAAAAATAGTGGCAGCTTTTAGGTTAGGTTAGGCTAGTTCACGAGTTCAAAGAATAACGGCGTCGGTCGGCGTTTTGATGACAATAAACAAGGCCATAAATAAAACGAACACAAGTAAAGTCTAGTAAGTCATTCTCGATTCTTCTGGAACTTTCGGTGTCTGTATAAATACTTGTTGACGTCGTCAGTGACAGTAGTTCACAGTTAGCTTCCGAACGAGTAATATAAATACCGAACTACGACGTACAGAGTGATATAAATACGCATTTTCCTTGTCATATAAATAAGTTGTTAAATTGTTATTAGTTTTTAAGTGTTCTATTAGTGTTTAAGTTTTAAATAAATAGTTGTAAATAAATATCCGTTAAATAAATAAGTTAAACTAGAAAAGTCGTTACAATACGTATTACCTCTAAGAATAAATTTCATTACCACCACGAAAATTAATAATTGAGTTATCATTTTGTGGACTGTTTCCCACTATTGACGAAAAATAAACAAAAAGTTTAAAATTAATGTATTTGATAAAAAAACAGTGAATATTTTTAATGACAGTTGAATACTCCCAGCTTACAGACAAGCAGTTTAACATTCAGGACAAGTCCGTTAGTTTGAAATAATAAAATATCGTATTTGAATTTTGCAGTTAAAAGAATTATGAATACCTAATTCTGACTAATTATTAATTTTTTTATGTAAAAGTTTTTTGACCGCCATAAAAAAAACTCATTAAAAACTAACAAATCTCATTTTCCATTCGAAGAATCTTAAAGTTCAGGAATTAAAAGTGTTTTATCCGTCAATCGACATTTTCGTAAGCCACAACTGTAGTTTTCCCATCTGTTTATAATACAATAGGGTTTTTAATTTGAGACTTTCCAGGGGGGATTGCAAAGTTAGGCCCGGCTTGTTGACTTCATTTCGTAAAAGGTAATTAAAACTTCATTTAGCGACTACGAGAATGACAGCAACCGACAAAAGGCAAAAACAACTTTCTCATCTCAACGTTAAATAGAATTTCTGCTTTCTAGACCGATTTGGGCAGAGATCTACTTTGACGCCATAATTTAATGAAAATTCTATAGAAAGTGCAAAGCTTCTGTCATTTTTGATAGCACAGAGACGACAACGCTGACTGAAAATAATTACCAAGACTTTTTTGAAACTTCATCATTAACTACTTATATTACAAAAAAATTGACTGAATATTATGTTGCATCTTGCATTGGCTTATATTAATTTAGCTCTAGCGATTGGAGCAACTAATTAATATTAATTATTAATAGGGGATTTCGATATCATAAACTACCACAGACAATGAACTAATTTCAACTAGAAGATTATGAAGGAAAATTTAAACGTTTACCAATGGAATTAGTATTGTAAGGGCAAAAAGATGGTTTTAGCAAACTACATGACAAGCGGCAAGCAGACGGTCATCGAACTTTGCTGGAATGTAGAAATTTTGACTATTACCTAACCAGTAATGGGGCATACGTGACAAACAACAAATATTTAGGAATATGGGATGCTTATGAATAAATATTCTCTACGAACAAAGAACAGCAGAATACCCAAACTACCCTACAGTCATTAAAATTCACAACCTTATTACATATATTACAACAAGCAGCTGTTATGCATTTTAGTTAAACATATTGCCAATAGATAACGCAGTGAGATTATTTTTAGTAAAGTCCCTAGTTAATCAAAGTCTGGACAGAGATCCTTTTGTCCTATTCTAAATATAGAAAATGGCGACGTTCACGCGACTGCGTGTACATCATCAATGGTTCATATCAATGATACCATACTAAAATCTGTCGCGAAGGTAAAGTGCGTTAAGTGAAGTGCAGTTTCAGTGTTGTTAAAAAAATATACAGCCACCAGCGGCTAAGGAGACTCAGTGGCCGTCAGATTGACAGGTAAGTAGGCAGAGAAATTATCACAGTAATAAACAGAAGAGCGACTAATATTGTTGAACCAAATCATAAATATCCACGTGTCATCCCTATTAATTTGAAACTACCCTTTATCTCCACTTCGTGGCTGATAACCCCCACCCCGGATGGACTATGCTTTGCCATTGCGCATCTTATGATTTATGGCTTTTGTATCTCCTAAGTCGCCGCTTGCTCCACTAAAGTATTGTTTAAGTGTTTCAAAGTGTTTATCTAAAGGAGTTTTGGTGTTATATTACTTTAGGTTCCACAAAAAAAGGAAAACGTTAACTCAACCTAATCTAACCTAACTGAAGGTTGTCCACACTAAACCTAGTCTATTATCCTTTTCACCTTCCCACTACATTCAATTATCAAAAATTTCAAATTGTTAGTTACCTTCCTTTAAAACAGTAACACCATGTGAAGTGCTTACGTAAGGTTTTGGTGTCAAATATATCCGTAATCTTCACAATGTCAAATAGTATAACGTACTAATACATCAAGCTTTGACGGTCAAAGCAGTCGGTGACTGCTAAACTAGTCAATTACCTAATCTTCCTTTAAAAATTCCAAAGGTAGGTGTAGGCTGGAATGTAGGTACATATATTTCTTGTTCTGTGAAGGATATCTCTAAAGCATTCCATTTTTAAATACCCATTAACTGCTCACTTAAATAGCCTAGAAACACTTTCAGGGGAAGTACCGATGGTGCACTACTTTAATACAGAAAAAATGACAAACAGAGGTTATAAAAACAGATTGTTGCACCACCATTGCATTTAGCCACGCAATTGTTTCTTATGTAGAAAGCGTTTTTAACTGGAAGACAATCAGTGAATTCGTATGTATACTTGTTCGAACGAAATTGCTATTATTACTAATAAAAAAAGAACTGTGAGAACTGAGAAAATGTATTACTACCATTTTGTAATCATAGTAATTGTCCCATGACACTCAGCTCTTTCTTTCCACTAATATGAGTGGCAGCTATAACCTCACTTAATTTTAACTTTAACCAAATTAAAAATCGCTGGTGTAGGTTAGAAGTGTGAATATAGAGAAACAGATGTACCTACGTATAATTCGAAATCAGTTCAATTTCAATGCATGTCGTGACTTTTAAATAATATTAACAGCACGTAAAGTCACTTCATTTCCGTTTAAAGCTACGCGAAAACATATCACGGTTCATAACCGTATTGGTAGGAACGTGTTCCTATTTCCAATTCCTGAAAACGAATTCGTATGAAAGCTTTCCAGGAAATCATATTACAAACACACGTAGGTACAACGGTATACAAGCGGCTGTGGGAAGAGATATTGCACATTGCAGTCGAAAAGGGACTCACAGGACTCATACAACTTGTCGGATTCAATTTGAGCGTATAATGAAAAGCTTATTTAAATGCACTCCATGACGATGGTATTATGACGGTGCAACACACAGGATAATTGAATTTGTTATGAGTAAAAGACATCCCTACAGAGTTAATAAAGACAGCCGACGAATAGATGTAAACGAAGAAGTGGGTTGCAAAAGGAACGCGAAAAAGAAAGCGCAGGTTATGAATCCTCTGTGTAGAAATATGAAACGCAATCCACGTATAAATGATGTGGCCATGGTCATAGCCAGGTTTGAAATTGGGGGTGAGGAAGGCATGCCAGCCCAAGTTGGATAGCAGTTTGAATCCAGAGACTCAAGGCAAAACAAAGCCAAACAACGTAACGGTTATGGGACACCTGGATTTTTTCATGAACCTTTCTTTTATGGTTCTAATCCATCATTGAAGATTTCAGCTGCAGTTGCTGACAAAACTTATGGACTGAATAGTTCCCATTGACCACGGCGTACAAGCTAAAGCCTTAGTTGTTATATTTAGACTTTGTAACTGGGACAGGCGTTAATTTCCCTGCAAGTAGAAGCTAGTAAAATATGACGACGTCTTACTTGGAAATTCCCCGAACTTGTACATTATTTGTTGGTTCATGTTAGGGCTCATTCCTCATCGCTCCAAAAGAACCTTAACTCGAAATTTTGAGCATCTTCTTTGAATATTTACGGAGATTCTACTGTATGTGTATAAAATAGCATTTAAGATAAAAATTCTCCTACGGTAAGAATTTAATGCTTATTGTGGGACTAGTGAGAATTCTTGAAAAAGAATAGTAATTGTTCGCTACCCATAGGCAAAGCAAACATGCATACTAATAGAAATATTTTAACTATAATATTCATTGTAATTCATGAAAGTGTATCCTACTGGTAGGGTGGCAGACTGTTACACTTAGAAGATTACTAGCGGGCCCGACAGACGAAAATTGCGTGCAACTAAAGTCCCTATGTAATGAATGTTTGGACGAGTGATGGACGAGAAAAAAATGGCAGCGCCAATAAAAGGAGCACAAAGAATCAATCACATGACTGCAATATAATCCAATAGGCCTCTGACATTGACATGGATCACGTGAATATAACCATTTTTCTCCATAAAGCATTAACGACGAAAAAGTGAGAAGAGGACAAAGGGATCTCTGTCTTACATCGAGCTGCAACTGTACATGTCCAGACTTTTGTTGTATAGGGACTTTATCTACAACTAGATCGTAGTGCCACCTAATGGAGTCAACCGTAACATTAACTGTCAATTGCGGAAGATGGCAAAGTTCCAAATCTAATTTATTTCGGTTATTTTAATAGTTATTGTACTGCTACGGATTTAGACAACCTTTGAAACACGTGTGCAATGTTGTGGACAGTCTCTGTGTCGAAATATCTAGCAAATGTCTGCACTGTTCAAGAAGCTTCTAGTGGTTACTAGGAGACAAAGAAAGAAGAGCGAGTTAGTGATTTTGACGAGCGAATTTAACTGCAAATGTAATTGGGTTGTTGTTTAATGTTGTTATTGGGTTGTTGGTGTTAATTTAGAAGAGTGTCTGTACGTATTTAAGTCTTGAATAAATAATTAGTTGGAAGAAAGTGGACGGTACTATTCGGGATAAATAAATTGGTTTATTAAATCAGTATAGCCTGAGAAGTTTTGACCAGTTGTTTTAGAATGGGTTCATTTTAACTTCAGTATATTTACCTATAAAATTACGTAAACGTAGATGTTGACTAAATTGGCCTGAAGCTGTAGGCGGCAGGAGTTTAGAAGGATCTCCCTACGGTTTACGCTCCTATGATTAATTCAGGTGAACGTGTAGCTACCGTAATTAGATCAATTTGGCGGTATCTATTCTTTCAGTTGAAGGTATCCGTTTTGGTTTGCTTCGAACCGCTAATACTGTTTGAGCATCTCGAGGTTTTGCCTTGGTAACAGATGTGTTTAAAAAGATAGCAGATTTGCATTTGTCTAAATTTAGGCGAAACTCTTAATTGAAGAACTCTTGATCAGAGAGAGGGAAGTCGAGTAAGTTGACATACTCTGTTGTTCTGAACTACCATTAAATAGAGGCGATGTCCATTAAGATTGGCGTGTCTCGAACCACCTTATAAATAGAGGCTATGTTCACCATGGTGACGTGTCTCGCCAAACAAATATAGGGCTATGTTCACCATGTGTGACGTGTCCGACAAAAAAATATAAAAGGTTTCGTGGTTACCAAGTATGATCGATTCCTAACACCAAACAAACTATACACAAACTCCCGTGACATGGCATCTTCAGACAACAGGTATTCTAACATGGCCTACCAAGGTAGCCCATGGGCTTACAGCGGTTGTGGCTTTTTCGACGGTTGAAGTTCACGATCTGCACGACTTTCCTCCTCCCAGTTCAAGACGAACATGCGAGGGTTTTTCCTACACAATTCGTTGTTGCACTGTTTGACGAGGTTCGAACTTTGTACCAACACATAACTTTGGCTATTAAATGTCTTTGATGGCACATCTGTCCCAACCCTAAATTCTATGGTAAAATAAAAAGGTGCTGGTCTTCCCGAACCGATAGCAAGGGCAATTGTAAATATGTATATTTGTAAATAAATCATGTGGTTCAAATTTCTTGTGTTTTCTTTGTTAGCACATACAACTTGTACGGAACTCATAAAAGAATCTATCTTACTACATTCAATTAACGCAACGTAATTAAAAGGTCCTAATACTAGACGATTCACATTCACAGCCAAATTCTTCGATTTAATTAAATAAATAAAGATTTTTTAAAAGTTAATTTTTGTTTGTTTTTCTTTTCTCGATTTTAACTAGAAAAGTGGGGGTACCCCCCTTACTCAAGTTACACTATATAACTTTTGTGACGGTAACTATAACTTCCACTGGAAAACGCAGCACAGATCTATGCTTTTGAAACGACGTGTCTAAATGTAAGGAAAGTGTTTGGTCATGGACTGCATCAATTCTGAGTTTAGAAAATACATTATAATTTTACCTCAGTAAGTTAGAATGAATGTTTCCGTCTTTGCTCATTTCTTTTATTTACTTTGCTAAATTATTAGTTGCAGTACTTAATTCAAATTACTCCAATTCTACTTTAGTCTAGACAACCTTTCTTGGGTATGCATATAACTCGTAGCTGTGGTTCTAGATCTATTATCCTTGTTAATTTACATTAGTTAATTTATAATGCCTTACGACTTCTACTATATTTTTGAGGCAAGTATATCTAGTTTTAACTATATTTACTCTAAAATTACACGAGGGAGATGTAAAGTACTTCTTCTCCCACCCTTGAACACGAGACTAAACCTCTGCAATAATATAGAGAAACACCTACGTAGCAAAAATATTACATTTTTTTGTTTCAATGGATTGATATTCCATAAACATCGAAGTCAGCGATTTTTCGGTTCAATTGCTTTCGTTGTTTACTGCTTACAAAGGCGAATTCATCGCTGCCGGCCCTACATGTTATTTTATAGTAAGGGTCAAAGGGCCCATGTTTGCTCAGTGTAGCTCTTACGAACAATTTACGAAAGAGAGATACAATGAGTATCCTCCATTATTCTAGGACAAACCAAAATTCCATCTGAAATTTGAAATGAGAGGAATGTTTGTACGTTTATGTAAATCAAAACGGTTCTCTATATTTTCACTAGACAAATATTAACTACGTACTTACCTTTGAAAATCTTTTTAAAATTATTTACGTATACCCTTATGGTTTAGAAAATAATGACCTGGGAGAGATCGCAACTACGTAGTGAATTTTTAAACAAATCGTCAATGTAATAAAAAATACCTGATAAAGATCGAAAGTGAAAAAGGACGAAAACTAAATTGAAAAAGGTGCAACTTTCTTATATGCTTCCTTATTTCGAAAAAGTCAATTCTTTACTTTCAGACAGAAATTAATTTTTTACATTAAATAAGGACCCCACTCAATCTTTTCAAAAAACTATTATAGAACTCATAAACAATAGTAAATCTTTGTTCCCAGACAAAGAAATGTTTAAACACGTATAGAACAAAACTACTTTAAATTTGAAGGATGGCTTACCAATGGGTTCTCCATTGACACCGCTTCTTTCTGAAATTTTTGTGGCATATTTTGAAGAAACCTTATTTAAAAGCAATTCTGAATTAATTAAATACATATCCTTTTACCGACGATACGTAGATGATATTCTTTGTATGTATATGGAAAGGTAGCTCCAGACTTAACTTAACTTAATATGTTCCTAAATTTTCTAAATTCTCTAGACAGAAATATTCAATTTACCATGCAAATCGAAATATAAGATAAACTAAACTATTTAGACCCAACTTTAACTAAAAATAAAAAAGACAAAGAAATTATTTACGAAATCTACAGAAAACCCACTACAACAGATGCAATCATTCCGTTTGATTCAAATCAATCGTTCAACATAAAAATGGCATCTTTCAATAGTCTAATTCATAGACTAATTATGGTTCCGCTTTCAAAAGAAAATTTTGACAAAGAATTGACAATAATAAAACAGATTGCTTTTAATAATGGTTTTAATCCGAATATTATAAACAAAATTTTAAAAAATAAAAAACTCAAATTGATTACGGAAGGCTTCTGTTTACCCCGTCATAAATTCTTCAAAAATCAAATACAGTTTTATTAATAATATAAAAGAGATTAGATACGAAATTAGTAACCATCTCCTCAAATTGAATATTGTTCCAATTTTAGTGAATAAAATCAGCCTAAGAATTCTTTTAGTTAATACTAAAACAAAATCAAATTTTCTAGAAAAAAGCGGGGTTTATAGAATTTGGTAGGGCTATTAAACATAGAATAAATGAACACGTTGCTTCAATAAAGAACAACAAAAATTTAACAGGGATAGCGCAACATTGTCTAGAACTTAATCATACATTAGATACCTACTAACTCAGTAGAATTATTATATAATGTACAAAAAAGTTTCAAATTAAATTTGTTAGAGGCTTTAGAGGTTAAGATAGCAATTATAAATAAAGATAACAGCTAAAAATCAGGTAGAAATGATCACAATAAATTCTCCGCAATTATGGTTGGATTTTCTCAATACCTAACAACCCCTTAGTAATAACCAAGTTTAACATACAAATAACATTTATAAATAGCATTGTAAACAGTTTAAATTTTAGTAGTAAAAATTTCTCTCTTGAGAATGACATGAAAAGGTTGAAACAAATTTGTCGAGATTTTAATAAATATTTAGTGAAACGAAAACCAGTGTTTTTCTTCTACTCATCTTCTTTTATAATTCATAAAATGTACAACGAATGCGATACACGTTCAATCAATTTTCCTTATATGCGATGAAAATATTTTTGCAACGAAAGTAAACTTTTGTTGTGGCTTACATTTTGTGGAGTGCTTACAAAATTCCGACAAAATGCAGATCAAACTGGACAATCTGCGTTCACAGAACGCTGCAGGCGACAAGGGGAGCGCCATCTTCAGTGGTCGCTATAAATACTAGCTTCAATAATGTTCAACAGGATCCTTTTACTTGTTGCACTGAACTTGCCTGATCGGTACAAATATATCAAAATTAAATGGATCATATTTTCTTCTGTTCCACAGAAATGTTCATGATGTTAACTTTTATTCTCGTAAATATACGGTACAGAATAGTAAAATCAGAAAGCTAAAACTTTTATACGCTTTTCCGTGCCATTAGAGAGATATGTGACATAAAGTTGAGGGATTGCAATAATGTCAAAAGGTTTGGCGTTTCTTTTCTGCGGTTGTGACGATTTCTCGTAATATGACAATGGGGCTTTCAAAACATTTGTTGACGGGAGACGCGAAACACAAGAGCACGTCGCATTTCGGTTTTATCAATTGTTGGGATGAAGTTTGTGGAACAAAGGCCCTTGCGACCCTTGACACGATGACGGCTGTGTTCAAAACGAACAATTCAACACATATACCCACTGATAAAGAACATCGAATATTGAACTATAACACAGTCGAGAAGCACAAAGAATATTAATGTCGTCTCTCGTCGATTTTCTTCTCGCTTCTCAGCAAATAAGAAACTTTTTTCATTACGACGTCTGAAAGAGAACTTTTATTGATTATACATTATTTTACATTACAGAAGGGCGTATTAAACTCACTACGGAACAATTTCTGAAACTTTTTTACATTTTGTCAGAAGAACTCATTTTGCAAAATATGGACAATTTAAGCATTTGCTGTTTTTTTTTTACATAGAATTACTAAGCATTGTTCAGTTTCTTCTACTATTAGACCTGCTCCTCCTTTTTAGGGAGAGGAATGCTAAATGGTGAAAGTCACAGATGCTTGAAGACGAATTTCACATCTTTAGGCCTTCACCACTTTAATTTTTACGCTTTTTAGGACTTCAAGAAGTACCGTACAGGCTTCGGTAATCATGTTCCCTACCCTAAACGTGAAGTTAGGGGTTGATGGCTGTAGACTTTAACACCTTATTTGTTGTTTATGTGCAAATCACACGCGGCTTACCAAATTTCAGTTTTATACCACTTCATGAAGCACCGTAAAGGTTTTGATGATCATAACCCTGCATGTCCCTGGAGGATGAAAGTTACAGATTTCTCAATTTAGTCGTTTTTGCGTACAAATCAGCTTTCTAGGACCCCATAGGGTATTTATGATTAATGATGATAGACCTGCATCTTTTTAGGGTGCATACTAACTTTCAACTTTCTGGCACTAGGGGTTTTGTCGCAAGTGATCCAGTTGCAAAGTCGACGTATCGTATTCTAGGTTTCTTTAAATAAAATGTATCAAAGATAGACGAATTAAATTTTGTGTGTTTAATAAGTATCCCAAACACATCTTATCCTAAAGATTTGGGCTCTCATAGTATGCTAAGAGGGGTGAAAACACATCAAAACGCTTCGAGAAAATGTAGGTAGTGCTCTTGGTTCTTCTTGGCAGGGACATTGTTATTGTTCCTTGAAGTTCAAGCCTATCTTTAAATTTCTAATTCAAGTTAAAACAACCAAAAGTAATTTAAGCAGAATTCAAAATTCTATGTTCCTTTGTAATAAATGTCATGGAGAATCAAATATTGATCTTGACTTTAATTTAGTGTTAACTGTGAAGGTCTGGAGGGCTAGGAGTTCGTCTAAGTTATGGAATTTTTGATGTTTAAAGAAAATGATTTAATCATGACACATCCTTAAAATAATAGAACATCTTTTAATTTCAATATTACAGATATGAAACTGTGGCGGCATTCACCACAAACTCAAAGACATTTTTCTTTTATATTTAATTTCATGATGTAAATATTTCGAATTCTTGTGTACTATAATTCTTTGTGCCTGTGTAAATATTTCTTCGAACATCTTGTTCAAATTCTTTTATATTCTGTCAATCTATAGAAATATCTTTATTGCTTGTACTTTCCTATAATCCCTTTAACAGTTTATCTTTCGAGTACTAACCGCATGACGTCTATACCTTTCATTTCCTCTTAATTGTGTCTTTACGATGGGTTTCTTCGATGCTTTCGGATTCTTTGTATTTCTTAACTTTAGTCTTTTCCAACCTCAGTCTCACCCTATTGCTACCCTACTTTTATCCACGTCCCTCTCTCTTCGACAATTGTTAAAACATCTTTATTTTCAGAAATACTAGGTGAGTCTCTATCCAGCATTTCAACCTTAAAAATCGGTCTCTTAAATTTCCACGCTCCTTCTAGTTTCTTTAGGTCCTTGTAAATAAATTGTTAGTGTGTTCGTTATTTTCGTTATTGGTAGTTTTATTTTAGTTAAGTCTCCCCTTAAAACATTGAAGTCGAAAGTGACCTCCAAGGACAAAAGAACCATTCGTGTCTGTGCTTTTCTGGAGGTTGTTTATGTGGTTGCATTAAAGTTGCTCATCTTATATAATATGTTTATACTGTATACAAGCAGACCCTTTATATAAATAGTATATACTTTCCGTTTCCATATTTCCAAATATGTGGATGAGTTCAGCAGAACAAACAGGGGTCCTTCAGTCCCTTGTAGCGAACAAAACAATTCGGAAGAAGCGATTCACCACGCAAACTAATAAAAGACTTTCAGTATTGAACCGTAAATTGCCGCGATGTTGACAGAATATTAACTTGCTCTCAAAACAATTTTTCTTTTACCGTTATAAAAACAGAACTTGTTTCCTCGGATGCTTTACTTATTAAATCAGTAAAAACATATTGATGTTATTCCTCTGGAATCAACTTATTCGATCTGTTTGTGTTTTCTATGCCTAAAGAAAGAAAAGCAGAGACTTTTAACGAATTTAGGCTAGTACTGTTAAATTTTTTAACCGAGACTTAACGACTAGATGCGCAGAAGCAAACTCCGTTCTAAGAAAGTATGTACAATGTTGGAAGGGGCAGGCACTCTAGATAGTTCTTTCAAACACGCCTATGAAATATGCAGGTATCGGCATACAGACAGGGAAGTTGCACGCGATTGGCTGTCGGTTAAATAATACAGCCCTTCGGTCTTCCTACATCTGACCGAATTCAAAAGTCGGTTGAAAAATTTCACTTTACACGCTTGGTGTTATTAGTTAATTCTCCTTAATTATAATTCTGGTAGCACTGTAGGATGCAGAGTCGAATAATTCCAAAATTGTAAATTTTCTTTCATCCTTCTGAATAGTAAAATAAATTAGGCTTAGGCTATTGTAAATTTAATAAATAGACGCGGTTTAAAACCTTAATACTTTAGTTTTCAATCACTCACTTCAACTTACTGTTATTTGTTACTTACAATTAGCCTAATTTTTTTTAATGTTGCATTTGAAGAGGGTCTCGTCTCTTTTTAAAATCAGTGAAGTTCGTCGTCGCCACACGTTTGTAGAGGCTACGGTTTTATTATTTTTACGACCTGCGTCAGTATGCAAAGTGCAAGCAGTAAATAAAAACAATTCCACCGCTGTGTTTTATCCACGGAGTACTGAAGGCTGGTCATATAAACTGGAGTTTTACGGAAAAATCGATACGGGGACGTAATCTTACCGGAAAGATAAAAATCGACGGAGGAAAATTTTCCAATACGTTTCTTTGTAGGGGAAAAGAGAAGAATAAAGAGAACTGTTGCTGTTGTTAGTGAAAAGGAAGCTTCGTCTTTTTCTTTTAACTTGCACCATAAGCACTTGTGAAAGGAAGCTTTCAAAATATGCTATGATACAAAAAACCTAACCAATTTATCTCTACTTGTATGCTCGTCTTTAGCTCTGTAGAGGAATTTTGAGAGACAGTTCAAAGGCAGAATCCTTAAACTCGTATTACCTGGAAAATGAAAGAAAGCGTTACTGCATTTCGTTTATCTAAAATAGCAACCATTTTAGATAAACTGAAGAGGTAATTATACGTACAAGTGACCTACTTTGAAAGAATGACTTAAATAACTTTCATGCCCAATTTCAAAGCTCAAAAGTTTGTTTTCAGTTCTGGATACAAAATGCATGGAAAATTCTAGGTTTGACCATATTGCATTGTAATAGAAGTCAAAGACCAAATTAATTACGGGCTTTGGATGTTCTCTTTTTAATAAGGGTTTATAGTGGAACTTTAAACAATTTGCAATCTATGACACCATGAACTCTTTCTTGAGGTCGACATCAGTTAAAACCGTTTTAGAGTGAAGAGGTTGATTATTCCTAGGTGTTGTGGATCTTTCGATATTTTTTCCTTGAATGCAACCGTGTCTCTGGTCATAGTAATTGTTTTTTATAAAATATAAAAAGTTTCATGGGTGTCGGAAGTTCGATTGGTATGGCGAACTCTTTAATGCTTATATCTCTACACTGTTGCTTAATTTTTATAATTGTCCAGCTATTTATAGTTTATCTCTTTTCGACAACGAAATATTGCGTCTAGAAAAAGTATAGCAAGAGAACATTAATACAAAGTTAACTTCGAAATTTTTGAACTAGTGCTAGCTTATGTGAATGCAAACATAATGAGGTTAACACCCTAGATAATTATCACAGAGACGTTTTGACGGGAATTCATTAGATTTACATTAAAAGAAAAACGAAAAACTTCAAGATCATCAGAACAATTGTATAAGAGATAAAATGAATAATTAAAGAGACTGTGGAATATAAATAATTACAATAGACTCACCCTTAATTTTTACAACGCGGACACATGTTTCCCCACCATGAATGTGGCTATTTTTAACGAGAGACTGTCGCCGATTTAAATATGCCACATAAAAATGTTACAACAATTAACAATTTGGGAAATCTACATACATTCATTTCTTCTACCAATTATTTTCTATAATCTGATCATCACAATTAACATAAAAGAAATAAAAAAACCGCCTAAAAAACAGATGTGTGTGGATCTCACGTAGCGCCTTACTAAAAAAAACGTCATAATTCATTGAAAACAAATTAAAACTTTAACAACTATTACTAACCATTACTTTTTTAAGTTTCTTATATAATAGTAAAACCATTTTGTCCAAACGTTTCCTCCGCAATTGTGGCTGTTACCGTCAGTGGATCTGTGTTGACGAGAGCAAAGATTATAGCTCGAAGTCTCGGCGTCGTAGACCGCCCAATTCGAGGTCGCACGCAATACCACCCAGTATATATAATAGTGCCCAGTCAGCTTTCCACTCAGCCGCTGTCAAGACTTCGAGGTGTAATGTTCGCTTTCGTCAACACAGATCCACTGAAGATAACAACCACAATTGCTGAGGAAATGTTTGAACAAAATTGTTACTATGGATCACGACCTATACGTTCGAACCTTAGTTTTAGTGTGGATTCCGGCCATGAAAGCTTATGTTCTTGTATCATAAATTAATACTTGGTTGACATGTAGCTAAATCACGCAGATAACGTTGATTTTATGTTCCTATATTTGTATTTTATAGTCCATTCACTCCATCGACTTCCATACGTTGATAAATTTTTGAAAATAGGCTTTCAATTCAGGAATAAGAATATACTCAATATATATATATACAGTTGAAAGCTTCGTTTTGTTTAAATAAATTCGTTACTTTGAATCTACATTCCTAAATCAAGAAAATTAAGAATGTGAAAATAGTCCAATGTTCAATGGTTTGTTTGGAAGTATTAATAAAACAAAGTACCTACTATTCGATAATACCATTCAAAATTTATTGAAATCGTTTAAGAAACGACGTTTTCAATTTCTCTTCCTTTTCAATTTTAAATGATGACATTTTTACAGGTGAAATGAAATTTAAAAATGAAATTAATTACGTAGGATTCGAAATTTTAAATTTAGATAAATTTTGGTAAAGAAATTTATACTAACCGTTATGGTGAGTACAGTACATATTTTGAAACCAATCTTTTCGACAGGTCTATAAACCTTTTAGTTGAACAGCAAAATTGTGATTAGCTGACGGTAAAGCTCTCATTTATAGGATTAATCACGTCCTTCAGAGGTGATTTCGTGAAATCCTGTTGTCTCCAAATATGGAAAGGATCATGACCACACTGTTTATACTCCTTTATTTTGTAAGGATTTGCATTACATTATTACAATGTATACTATCCATTTAACATACGATTTGTAGAAGAATAAGTTATAATAACTTAAAATAAGAACTTTGGAAAGAACAAATGTGAATGAACCTTCATCATTATTATTACAATAAAAATTGAAAGAAACACAAATACGTTATGGACATGGGTTAAAGTTCGCTTATGTTTGGCAGTCACTATTAAAAAGGATATTTCTCTTGATTTCAGGTGTAACATAAAACACTCTAAAAATAGAACAAAGTAGAAGTGTAAGAACATAAGCTTTCATGGCCGGAATCCATAGAAAAACTTGGGTTCGGGCTTATAGGCCGTGGTCTATAGGAACTGTCGAGACTTCGAGGTACAATCTCCGCTCTTGACGATATTTCCACTGAAGATGTCAGCCGCAGTTGCTGACGAAACGTTTGGACTAAACAGTTCCTATAGACCACGTTTTTCCAAGTTTTTCTAAAGTAGAAGTGGCTAATAAACATATTTTATTTTATCTTTAGGTTGACTTTAATTCAAGTTTTACAATTAAGTAGACCTCTCATAGTGGTAAGTTTATAAAACCTCAATGTAAACCCTATGTATCATAGCAGGTTGTCAGCTAAATTATTATGAACCTACTTGAAAGAAACTAGATTATTTCTCAATTTTTGGCTACACCGAAGTGTGGAAATGTTTAGAAATTTATCACTATAGGTTAGTTAACGAAAATAAAAAATTATTCAAAAAATCAATAGATATAGACATTTTAAGTCTATAAAAAAATTAAAATTAATTAGGAAGACAAGGAACATGATCAGTATCATACGCTGAAGATTTTGTATTGCCAGCAAATAATAAAAATGGCTTGAGTGGAATTATTGCAATCTTCGAAAACTGAAAATCAAGCAGACAAGAGAAGAACAAGAACAAGATTTAGATGGAAATATAGATATAAAAAAGAGGTTAGTAAGAATATTTAGTAGATATGTATTTTACAAAATTAAGTCCTTTGGAAAATACTTGAATTACAAAGGAAAAAGAATTCGATTTTACTCGTTTGCAAAGTAAAATGATGTGTGGCCTAGAGATGAGGGGATAAAGTGAATCAAGGACTTTGAAGGGAAGGCAAGAAGGATTAAAGTATGTAAAGATATAAAATATAGATTAAATGCACACATCAAAATGAAAAGCAAATAGCCTACGGTAGAAGCTGGTAAGGACTATTAATGAACAATGAAGCAACTTTTCGACAGTCGTTGATTATGGGTAACATTAACTTTTATTCATCTTCTATTATTTTATATTAATATTAAAATTAAATACCGTGCTACTTGGAAAACAATTAAATCTTTTGAAAAGACCAATGATATAAGAATACTCTACAGAAAAATAACCATTTTGACCATTAACTGGCAGCAGTTTTCACTTTTTAAATTTAATCAAAATTCGTCCTAATTTTAACCTGCTTCAGTTATTCCTCATTATTTGCTCATTCGCGGTGAATTGGATTTGAAGTTGAATTTTATCAAACAGTGCGAGCGCTACTTTTACGTTAGAAATTGTTCAGCTTTATGAATTATGCATTCCTAGTGGCGTTTTCCTCCTTTTATGCCCAATTTTACTTAAAATGATTTCCCGATCAAGCCAGTTTACCTTCCGCGTTGTAGATCACGTTCTTCCGGCTCTCTGAATTGAAGTAATATTCGACCACTTCGAACCATTTTACGTATTAACGAATCAAGGGGCAAACGGGATCGAAAGGGTAGTGAAACTTGCTGACGGTAACCTCCTCACGCACACCGATCCCTTGCTAACAGACTTCTAATTTGTTGTTCAATAAGGTACCATTGGATGGCCAATAATCAATCGTTAAAACCGCGCGGCTTTGATCGTATCCTGTGTTTTATTATCCCCTATTTGGTTGGTGGTTTATAAGCATCACGGAAATAGCTTCTTCCGCTGAAGAAGAAGAAATCACGATCATTTCTACTCAGGGAAAATTTAAGAGCCTCCTTAAGATGAGTTTATCCTCGAGTATCTTACAGCTTAATGATTATCGCGGTGCGATTTCATGTCCCCATTCCGATCAAGGAAATAGCTTCTTCCGTTTCTTTACTGCTTTTTGTCACGATCTTTTTCATACAACATCGATTTCCTTTATAGTTTTTGATTTTCACTTTAGCGGGAAGGTGGATTTGAAAGAACAGTTACTACTAGGGGGAGAATGTAGCTACATTGGAAAACTTCTCGATAAGTCTCATCGTAGCAAAATGACAGAGTTGAATGAGTTCTTTGTAAGAGGAATTTCTTCATAACCAGTTTCTTTACTATAGAATGTTGGGCTGACAAAAGCTCAAGGACAATGCAACATTGAGTGTCATAACACCAAAAATAAGAGGGTTAAATGTAATGTTGTCATAATTTAGGTACTTATTACTGGGGCTAATTAACTTAAAAATGTACTTTAAATGTCACTTCAAAATACATGGTTTTATAAGAATAGTCACTACAAAATTAAATTCTGAAATGTTCTTCAATGCCATTGTCCACTGCTGCTTAGACTACTTGTAAAAGCGACTTTCTAGTTTGATTATTTCGCAAAAGCTTTTTCACAATATATTAAAAATGTACATATTACAAGTATATCCTGAATGATTTTCTACATATAAATATATGTCATTACTATACACCTAAAAATAAACTATCGATTTTAATACTTAACGTTTTTTTAAATTTCCATTAAGCCAGTAAGACAATCTTATTATGTTAACTTCTTCTTTCATTCTGTAGGAACAGAAGCGGAATGTTGACAGAAGGAATTTATAATGGACTACAACAGAAGCATTCCACTACAAAGTGAAATCGAAAGCCTTAAACTTATAAGTCACTGACAGAAAGAAGTTACTATAAGTAAAATATTTAAAAAATAAGAACGTACTAAATCAAAAAGGAAAAAAGGAATTTCCAGTATATGAAAACGCTAAGCAATGGCACTGATATAGGAACATGGGCTTTCACAGCCGGAATCCATAGTAAAACTAAGGTTCGGGCTTACGGGCGTTATCGAAAGGAAGTATTAGGTACTTCCAAACGTTTCGTCGGCAACTGCAGCCAACATCTTAAGTGGATTAGTGTTAACGAGGGGGACGATTATTCCTCGAAGTCTCGACAGCAACTGAGTGGAGAGCTGGCTGCGCGCTGATATTTATTTCAGGCAGCGGTGGGCGTGCCATCGATCTCCCTAAAGCTGGATGCAATACTTTGTTCAAACGATGTCTTTCTTCTTTTCTGTTGTTTTATTTATTCAATTCAAATCCATGTACTGTTCTCCATAATAATAATAATAATTCTAATAGGAATTAGAGATCGCCAACAACTATTCAATTCTGTCAGCTTTATTTTACTTTTGCTCCACTCATGATCACTACAGAATGTTTAAACATAAGTCTACCTGAGCCAATCATCGCATTACTCCAGAAATTAAACATTCTTCATTTTTAACAGGGTACGGATTTTTATTCAACCCGGCAAACATATAAGAACATTTTCCCAGTCATTTATTGTTACTGTTATTTAGTTATTCTCTCGTAATGAAATCTAATTTAATATCACTCCGCGTTCTTTTTCTCCTTGAAGAACACATTGACTAGTTCCTGTAATAAAAACCAGCGAAAGTCTTTGTTCCTTATTGCCCTATTTTTTTGGATGTAACCAATAGCCTACATGAACAAATAAAGGTATACAAAAGAAGGAAACCAAAATTAATTAAATTCAAACAGTGCTGTACATTTTGTCAACACGCTTGAAATTGATGTGTACATTCTTGGTACGGTGTTTTGAAGATTGTGGATGTAATAAAAATAAGCACTGTGCACTAGCGCATAGATGAGTTTTCCCTTTAAGCACGTTTCGCCTTAGATGAAATCACATGGAAGTAAACACCGTTTCCGGTCGGACGTATTACGGGAACGGAAGTAAAGAAAAGTAAACAGAAGTAACAGGATCTGGGGATAATGTTGCATTTGCATATAAATTGATATTAATTCGGTGTCTGTAAAGAAAATGGAATATTGTATATATTTCATAACTGCATTGAATGTAATTGTACCAATTTAAGAAATATAATGGTAAAACAGAATCAATTTTGATTCCCTTCGGTATGCACATCGTGCGTCTCAAGCATACTAAAACCTTATATTACAATATATATTTGAGTTACTAAGAATTAAACGTTTTTTGAAATGCTCTCTACCTCCCTGCAAAAATACATACATTTCAATTCTGGAGAGGTCGTCAAGTAAAATGAGCGACATTCTGATTTTGTTTTTAATAAAAAATTTTGTTGGCACCTGTTAACTTTCGTCAGGGTGTATAAGAAGTAGTCTGTTGCAGTGCATACTTGTTTATTATTCCTAGTTTTAGGAAATTTCATGTACATATGTACATTTATGGGAGAGCACCCGCTTGAGGTGTCGTGGAGGTATGCGCGGCCGACACTAGTATCTGAGGCAGGTTCAGCGAGGACAGAGGCGCTGGTTCCTGGGTGCAGGTAACCATCGGTTCTATTTCCGGGAGTCTCTCTGCTGGCAGCGGTTTGAGGTGTCGAACCGGGTGCGTATGCCTATCATTGTATCCGAGGCTAGTCTTTCGGGCAGACCACACGCCGCTTACCCATAAAACTGAGATATCCCGCAACCGAATCTACTTTAAGTGGGTATAGGCCAGGACAGTAGAGAGGTGTGGTAGACGTTAACGAAAGCATCCGAGGCTAGACCCGCGGGCAGACCACATGTCGTTCACTCATTAAATTGAGGTATCGTAAAACCGATCCCACTTAAAGCGCGAAAAGACCGGGACCTCAGTAGAGGTGTGATAGAGGATCTACGAAAGTGGCGTCAGCCGTCACGCATGATAGGTGGCTAAGGTAGCGTAGCCGACATGAGCGCCAGTGGCTGACCAGTGCTCAAGAGTGCAAGTAGCCTTCACTGGGACGAGTCGCAGACAGGTAAGGTTGTTTCGTCGGAGGAGCGGAGTATCCGCTCGGTTACTAAGCCTGGTAGGGATTAGATACTGGTTGATTTCGGTCTTCCACGCGCTGATTGGGCTAATACTAATCTCCGCACGTTAAACAAAAACACCGATTCAGAGTGACTCGATGGAAAGGCGATTAATATTTTTATACCCTTATATTTAATTTTCATTTAAAATGTCTAAAAACATTACTTTATTGCGATAGGGTAGTAGTTCCGGTCGCAATTATTTCGAATTATCGGACGTTATTTTACGTTTTCGATTTTCCAACATGATTCTGGAGTATTTCAATTTTTGTTTGTAATGCGTCCCTAGGTGAACAAAAGTTCTGCTGTTGTTAAACAAATCGTTTCAAAGATTAAGTAAAACAGCCTAATGGGATGACAATAAAATGAAATAAATAATTAAAATAATAAATAAGTAGACCGCTATTATGAAAGTGACTAAAAACTTGCTGAAAACAATACATCTTGGTTTGTAATAGCATCTGCACGTTCTCAGACGGGTGTTCTGATAGCCCTGTATGTATACTACTGAGATTTTTCCAAAGAATTTCGAAATATATAGTAGATACATGTCCAGATCTTGCAGCTGTTTTTAATGTTGCTACAAAATTACAGTTGCAGTATTTTCAATATTTTTGTTTGAAAAAATTTCATACAAAAAAATCAGTATATGTAGGTGTAATATATGCACAACAAAGCTTATTTGAAATGTGCGCAAAACTTGGAATCAACTGCAAAAGATCGCAGGTACACGCTATTCTCGTCTTCACCAGTTTTTTTATAGGAAATTTGGTACCTTATAGGTATTTTTTCGAAAATCTTCAAAAAATGTTTTTACATGCTTGATTTTCTCCACTGCTTTTACGAATTAAATTCAGATGTTATTAAGCCAGTGAATCAGAATGTAGTCAGTTTAATTTAGTTGAAAAATTCGTAGATAATGTGAGAAAATGTTTTCCTTTTGTATTTGAACAGCTGTGCTATGTGGTAGAAATGCTTTCATTTCGAAAACATTGTTATTAAATCGGTGCGGTTGGCATAACACAAGTGTCATGTCCCTGCTATCGGCTTCTAATAAACCGTGTAGTTGCGTTGTCACGGATGTTGACAAAATAATAACGAAACTCACCTATCCACACTTCCCGATCGTACCAAGTGAGATTGTCGGCCTGGGTGTCGAAGTAGCCGAGCACCACGTAATTTCCGTTGATGGCTTGTTCTATCAGAGTGAGAGCAATACGGTCACCCTGGGAACTGAATGCCACCATTCCCTGAAATATACGACTTGTCACCGATAAAGGTCTCTACTTGTTCGCCCCTCTACACTTTCCATTCCAACCCCAACCTTTCTTTCATTTATTGTTTAAATGTAACGTGAATTTTATACGTAGGGATTTGAAAGAGTAACAGGTTTAAATCATTCCGTTTAAAATACATTTTGGGATAGATTTAATTCTACAACCTCATTGAATTTAAATTTTTGACTTTTATCTTGAAACTATTCAGGAATAATTTGATACATCAGGAAAGGAAAACAGATGGTGAATCCTCTGTAAGATTTTCCCGATTTGGTATCGGTTTTTTTTATCGTCGATGATGAGTTCTCCATGAGATTTTTGCAATACTGTTCTCGTTTTTTTAACCGTTGTAAATGAATCCTCCATAATATTAATTCGGACGCGACAGAAAGTCACTTGTATTCATTTTTGAACGTTGGTTAATGAGTTTTCTTTTTCTTCACTAACTTCATTTAGTTTTGAACTATGGTTAATATAAATACTTAGCAATTTTGATAACCTCGATTATTTAGAAAGGAAAAAAAAATAATCTGTTACAATTATTTTTAAATCGCGTTATAATTTTGAATAAATAGGACCTACCCACTTCATCATGACACTTTTACGCCATTGTTTATAGAGGGTTTTGTTTTTTTCTCTCACATGTTTCTGGGTACATGTACCGTCATAATAAGTTTATGTGCCCCCAGAGCATTTCAATACATGGATGGATTTTAATAACGGTGTAACTTTAGATTCGCTTGTATCTCCCAATGGTTAGAAGCTAGATTTCGTTTTCATAAAACTGAGTGACGACCATAAAATAGAAAACATCAGCAGTGACCAGAAGAGTGCTCAGCATATTGAATTGTACATCACTAAATATGTGACATTCAAAATCAATACGATCTTTTCTAAACTATTTTACAGCTTAGCTTCGCTCAAGAAATAATTAAACAGCTTCTACAAATTTTTGTTGCACGTAATAAACGAATTTGTTGTTTTATAAAGAAAGTTTTAGAATAGCTTCCAAAAGAACTGAAAGAGGGGATTTTTTTTTTAATTTTAATCTATTTTGTATTCCATACGGATTTCTGTTTCTTTCTCTTATTCTCCGAAATTTATACCGACATAATTCACACCCTTAGAAGGAAAAAATGTATTATACTAGTGTTGATAAACGAAGAGTAAGTACGTATACACTATACATCCCCAAAATATTTGTTACTTTACTTGTACGGATTAAACAATGAAACTTTTACTTACAGATATTCCGAGAAACTGTGTCGAATTGATGGCTGAGTAGATATCGTCGGCTATCTCCTTATTATTATAATTGAAATCTTTAAGATTCTTGCCGTACTTGTGAAGGTGATTCATCGTCTTATTGAAAGCTGTAACAAAGGAAAATGCCATTAATATATGTAAATGTTACGTATAAATTAAGGATCGAATTTCAGGAATTTTATTTTCTAATTTTACGTAATTACCCAAGTTTGTAGAATTTAAACTGAGCAGTAGTAAATCAACGATAGGATTTGGAATCTGAACTATAAAAACACTTGTTAGTAGTACTAACGATGACTATTTCAGTATAACAAAACAAGGGGTTCGGTAGGATTGGTGACCACTTTTAAATATGACAATATAATAATCTTCAATTATTGGGAATACAACGCCATGCGTTTATTATCTAATTTGAACAAACCAATGAAAGCTGAAGTACCTATTAGAATTTTACTCTGGCGTTGGTAACTTTTTTGGATTGGAACCTGATATGAAGCTTA
Organism: Agrilus cyanescens; assembly: GCA_947389935.1. Taxonomy (NCBI): domain Eukaryota; kingdom Metazoa; phylum Arthropoda; class Insecta; order Coleoptera; family Buprestidae; genus Agrilus; species Agrilus cyanescens. The sequence goes on from OX376709.1 coordinate 22,884,946, forward strand.
TCATGGCTATATCAATTAATTAATACTACAATTTTTGTAATTTATTACAGAGAAGGTGATAGAAACCATTAGCTATTGAAATTAGAATGATGATGAAAAATGTAAATAATAATAAAACAGATTTGCTTGGATTGATAGAGAGATCGTATCATCATCACATAGATGAGAAATTCGTCCGCCTATCTGTGTATGTAATGAGGGCTAGATATTATAGCTACACTAAGAAGAGATGCAGTTAGGTGATAGTGGTTAGATCGACATCTTGTAACAATGAGTGCTTATTCTTGGCAAAATAAGGTTTTTTAAATGTGGATTCTTGTGCTCAAAAAAGTTTCTACCCTAAATCTCCCTTACTTCTTTCAGGAAAGTGTTTCTTTTCAGTTAGATATAGAAAAAATTATCGAAATTTGTGAATGGAGTCCTATTAATATGAACTTGTTGAAACTAGTAATAGCTTTGGTTGGTCCTTGAGTTTCACTATTACAGAGTGTGACGGAACCCAGTGGATTCTTGTCTTCTATGATTACTTCATAATACACTGTCTTTTTTGATTGTGTAATTAAGAGAATCAATGAAGATAAAAAAGTAGGATTGGGGTAGTTATTAGCAGTTTCTCATATCATTATGATACCACGATACCAGTACGTCCCGCAGTGTAGATGAAAGCAATAGGATTGATGTTAAGGATGTTGAATATTGTAGATAAATCATGGTTCGTGCCTAACTCGGTTTTGGTCTGACGACTAACTTTATGATAATAAAGTGTTTGATGCTCCAGTCTAGAATGGTAGTAAACGATTTCTATTGTTTTATCTTTTGAAACTATATTTGTTTAAACACTACGTTCATTTAATCTGATATCTAAACTTTGTACTATTACGGTTTATGCAAGCTTACACACACGCATATACGTATGCAAAGCCATAGACAGTCTCTGTGTCAAAGTCTTAGATCTGGAGCGTTCGATAAAATTCTAGTGGTTGCTAACCAACGGAAATCAACTATTGCATATATGGAGAGCGATCGTTGAATCTAGTTTAGTTAGTCAGTCAGTCTTACGAGAGACACTACGAGTGAGCGAACCAGAGAGAGAAGAACAAGTTAGTGATTTTGAGTAGCGAATTGAATTGTCAAAGCAGTTGAGTTGCTGTATAGTGTTGTTGTCGTTTATTTGGAAAAGTATTTGTTTGATTTTAAGTTATCAATAATTAAATAGTTGGAAAAAGTCCTAATAATTGTAACACTAGTGGGATTGTAAAGCCTGCAAAACCGCATACTGTCAGAAACTTCAAAATAAAGTCAGTAGTGAAGTCAAAATCGAAATTCATCGAACTTTCTTGTTTCAAGTTTTCACGAAGTAAGAATACTTAGTGTGATACATCATTAGAAAGCCCTCGCCGACCAGAAGCTGGTTTTGACGTTTTAGAAGAATTCCATCTAACATTCTGGAACATTCCACGTAGAAAGAAGAACTCCCAAGTATGATATATCATTGAAAAGCTGTTTAGTGGTAGAAGATCACTAAAGTCATAAGCCAGTGACTAGAAGTCAGTCGCGAATATGGAAGAACAAAAAATGAAGTTACTGATGAAATGCTCAAAGTAATGAAAGCAAGCCAAGAAAAAATGAAAGCAGACCAAGAAGCAATTAAAATAAAAATGGAGGCGATTCAAGAAGTACTCAAACTATGACAGGAGGTAATACAAGGTGAGCTCAATACAATAAAAATTGAACAAGAAGAATTAAGAAAAGGGATACAAGGGCGTAGAGACAGAAGTACGAAAAAAATTTAAGGGATAAAGAACATAAATGCGCGAAAAACTGAAAGAAGAACTATACGGAGTGAAGGCAGAAATGCAAGACAAATAAAAGAGCACAAATAGAAGAAATAAAGTCCACTGTAAATCGCCCGAAATCTTCAAACTCAATAAATATTCGGTCAAAAATACGTTAGACTTTATACAAAAAATAAAAAATCTAAAACTACCAAAAAACTGTATACTAGTATCTTTTGACGTTTCGAGTTTATTCACATCAATCCCAATCAACAAGTTATTAGAAATTCTAAATAATAAAATCAATACTAGCAATTTGGAATATAAACAGAAAATAGACCTGTTACGAATACTGAAATTATGCCTAGATCAAAACTATTTCCAATTTCAAAATATTTGCTATCAACAAAAGGATGGCCTCCCAATGGGTTCGCCGTTATCACCTATATTATCAGAATTGTACATGGCTCATTTAGAACAAGTATCTATTATTCGCATCAAACAACAACCTCATTAAGAACGTATTTTCCTGGCATCGGTATGTGGATGACGTGTTTTGCATTTGGTCAAGCAACAGTAGGCAATTAGACTTATTTTTAACATTCATAAATTCATTAGATAGTAATATTAAATTCACTATAGAAAAAGAAATAGATCACACATTAAACTTCTTAGATTTAAAAGTAACCAATTGCAACGAAACATTGTTTTAATATTTTTAGAAAACCAACATATACGAACACTATCATTCCCTTTGACTCAAACCACCCAAAACAAACAAAATATGCGGTTTTCCATTAGCTTATACACATACTTCTAAATGTACCACTATCAAAACAACATTTCGAATCAGAAGTTAACACAATTAAAAAGATAGCTATAAATAATGGTTTCAATTCCACGCTAATAGATTATATGATCAGATGTAAAAAGCAAAAAATCCTAACAAAAAGCCTTTACAATAATAGCCTAGAAATAACAACTAAGCAGAACTATTGTGCACTTAATTATATATATAATGTCTCTTGTAATTTAAAAAATTGTCTAAAAAAGTTTGATGTGTGTGCAATAGAAACCAATAATAAAACTTTAAGAAACATTTTAGTACATAATAAACCGAAAAAAGACATCAAAGAGAAAAGTGGCATATATCAGCTGTATTGTGACTCTTGTGATGCTACCTACATAGGTCAAAGTGGGAGAGCAATAAAAACGCGAATAAAAGAACATATAGCAAACATTACCAAAAAAGATAAAAAAAACGGGGTTTTCCGAGCATTGTGCTAATAACAAGCATAATATCGATGTAGAAAAAACAAAAGTTTTACATTCAAATATAAACAAAAGTAAAAAACTTAACTTGCTCGAAAACCTGGAAATTAAGAAAGCTAAATTCCAAAAGCTCAACCTAGTAAACAATCAACAAGAACTAGACTCTCTAAACTCCCCACTTCTCCTATATAGATGGCAACCCCAGACTTAAACTATAAATATGTAAACTGTTCTTATAACTTTAGTAATATTTGATATACTCTTGATAATGGTAGCTCCTACCGAAACAAATTTGTCGAGTTAGACTAATAAACGGGTGAAACTTTTCCACTGTTTGTGTTTTATTTAATAGTTATACAAAATGTTTCACAATAAAATCACCGAAAATAGCTTCAATAAAAGAGACTATAAGAACGACGAAAGTGAATCACCGGCATTTGAAGGAATGACTTACTGATCTGTCTGCTAGAAACAATTTGAAGCAGACGTTAAACTATTGGTGCGGTTGGATTATTCAAGTACACCTCAAGATTTTGCAGACCAACTTTCCACCCAAATGTTTATTGACGGAGTACGAGACAGCAAAACACAGCAGAATCTTCTACTAAGTCTTCATAAAAATGCAAGCGAGGCATTGTCAAACATTTTAGAATTCGAGGCAGCGAAACAAGGATCAAGTAGCCATGTCCGAACACAACAGACTGGATCGAATGTTGAGCACTAAGGTGAAATGCTTTGTCAAGACATGATAGGAATTGCTAGACAAATTATGTTTTCAAAAAAGGGCCGAGAAGAACTAGAGCTTCTCAGCTGCTGCAACTGTGGTAAGATTAGTATAATACGAAACTGTATATGTTGGAATTGTTAACAAACAAGGCATATAAGCAGCAACTGCTCCACAAAAGGTAGGTATGCATCAGCCGCTGAAAGAAACTGATCGGGAGGCAGTGTTATAGGCGACCCTTCAAATACAAAAACAGGTATGCAAAACCATGGAGAGTCTCTGTGTCAAAATCCTAGCAACAAGATCTGGAATGTTCGAGAAAATTCTAGTGGTTACTAGCCAATGGAAAACCACTATATAAGGAGAGAGATATTTGAATCTTAGTTAGTCAGTTAGTCTTACGAGCTTAGGAGAGAGATTACGAGTGCGCGAACCAGAGAGGGAAAAGTGAGTTAGTGATTTTATGTAGTGAATTGAATTGTAAAAGTATTTGAGCTGTTGTTTAATATTGTTATTGGGTTGTCGTTAATTTGGAAATATATTTGTGTAGATTTGATGCATCAATCAATAAATAGCTGGAAAAAGTCGTAACAGTACTTTTAGTTACGCAGTTCAGTTTCGTGACTTCAATCTAATTTGTTAATCCAAATCTTTTCCACTTTTTAGCAATATTAATGGTCTTCAATTACATTGTTGTCAATTGCAAGGCGAAATAGAGACACATACGCAAAGGCAGTTATGTCAGCATCAGCCTTGGTAATTAGCTTAGTATGAGTTTAGTGCAGAGTAGACCTTACTGTGTGATAAATGTACTTGCAAATAACCAAAAGCTATTGGAATTTAGTTGGCAATTAATATATTAAAACAGAAAAATGCAAGTTTGTAGATTTACTAAACAGAAGTTATGTTAACGTAGAAATCGACGAAAATAAAGAACATAAAAAATGCAGAAGCTCTAAGACTGGTAAAGGTAACGTTTTAGTGCAAAACTTAAGATTCTACAATGATTAATGTTAGGGTTTATTGGAACAACAAAACGCAGCATTATGACGACAATAGCTGAACACAAACGCTACTGGCGACCAGCCTGAGAAATCGGCTTTGGCTGAACATACATTAGACAACGATAACCATCTTGTTAAGTACGACGAAACTTCTGTTTTGTCCACTACTTCGGAGTATTACCCCCGATTGCATAGAAAAAAGAAGAAAGACTTCATTTGAGTAAAGTATGGCATCCGGCTCTAGGAAGAACGACGCAGTAGGCGTCGAATCCATCAACGAACAATTCTGACACTCCTAGATCCATCTGCATATATATCAGTGCGCAGCCAGGTAGAGGGGTTTTAGTCGGTAGGTCTGAGGACACCTTCCTCAAGAATCCGACACTACCCAGTCGCTACGAGCGGCTGAGCGTCTTTCGAAGATTTCCCCTCTTCTGCGAAAAAAGAAGGTACAATCGCCGCTCTCGTCTACACATCCACTGAAGATGTCAGCCGTGTCTAGAGACGCAACCGGCAACAAATTACAGATCTACTAGCTACCTGCAACAACTAACTAAAGAAGGCCGTAAACCGTTAACAACCAGAGGGCGTTTCCGAAGGTGCCGTTCAGCGCTTTGGGTTGACGTCAAGTAATGTCATATGGCACCGCTAATAATTATTCTATTATAATAGAAGCGCAGCAAATCAAGTTTACAGTACAATCCAATAAGCCACTGACATTGATATGAATCACGTGAACATCGCCATTGCTTTCCTCCTATTAACGATGAAAGGTGGAGAAAAGGACGGATGAATTCCTGTCTTACATAAAGGAAGTAAATGTACATGTCCAGCCTTTCGTTGTATAGATATTTTAACATTGAGGAGTGACGCCTGGTAGGTCTATTCCCGTCACATCAAATATATTTTAAATTCTTTTGCGAAAAGCAATAAATTAGGTTATTGTATGAGTTAAGGTGCGTTAAGTATTTTGATAATGCTGCTATAAATAGGTACATATTAAACTAACCCAATTGTGACCATCGTCAGGCAACAACTAAGAACATCAATAAGTTAATATTGATGACATAGAGATTTTAATCAATAATAGTATGTTTTTAATTACATATAAAGTCCGTTGATTGTTTTCAGGTCCTATTAACTGGGTATGAAATCCAAACAGAAACGTTTCATTAATTACTACTTTAATTACTGAATTGTTATTAGAGTTAATTAACCGGTGTAACCGCGTATATCATCACACCCTTCACCTCGACAAATTTGATTAAATAGAACACGCGCGGAGCGTTTATTTTTTGAAAGTGTTTACATATGCGTCTGCAACTGAATGTTGACCCTTCTCTATAATAAGTATATCTTGAAACTGAAGAAAACATTTTGAAACGAGAAAGAGATCTTATTACAGGATAGTAAAGAAAACTAGGACAAAAATATACCAAACGATCCCCTTTAAGTAAAACAATCCCCGGTTGTGTTCAATTAACTACTGTTGGTATCCATTAGATCGATGGATATAACTTCTCCTGCATTCCTGGTAGTTATTTCTCAAACAATCAGGAGTGTCATAAATTCCTTGATCAAAGTCACCTAAATATATTATACCATTATACCAATACTCCTTTTTAAATTATGATTGTGATGGTTATTTTTCGACAGAGGGATTATTTTCAATACTGTTCCCCTATAACTAGTGGAATCAACGACTAGACGACTGAAAGGTATTTATCATTTGGGCAAATTAAATACATACATTTAGAAATTTCAACATTATCTTATCAATAAAATGGGAAAAACAAACAAAGGTCATAAACACAAAAAAGCCAAGTTAATTTTGTGGAATTATTTTCACAGGGTCGACAGTGCGGTAACTGATTGAATACGGGCTTCTATTTTGTTTTACTTCATGAGTCAGAATGGTTTGCGAAATTGGCTAAAACAGAGTTTCGCAGGGAATGGAAGGGTCACATGGAATGCAGGTAAGAAAAAGCCTTTTTACCTCCGACATCAACTGCAGAGACTAGGGAAGATAAACCTTTCAGTCTCAACAGGAATAATGTACAACTGTAGCAGGTATCCTAACCACAGAGCTAATATTGATAGAGCAGGCATGCTAATAAAAAATGTGATGGGCCAATAGAAAGAGACATAAAATAGATAAATAGTGTCTATATCTTTTAATTTCTAGCATACATTACATTTGATTTGTCACTCAATTATGTGCCGTACAAAGTTATCCAATGAGTTAGCGCGAGATAGATACTGTTATTCCGTTTTCTGTTTTTTTTTACGTGGCATTTCCACTCACAGTACGGCATAGCGGATGCCTACTCTATGTATAATATTCCTATCATCCTAACAGGTTAAGGATAACTAAAATACCATAGCAAAGACTGATAGCCCATTCTGCCGTTTCTATGAAACTGTGAAAATTGCTGCTTATATTCTATATTACTGCTCGACACGCTGAATGGACTAAGACCGTAACCATCGTGAGAAAAGGCCTGCGCGCTGATTACGTAACCACTATGACAGTAGGCTCATACACAGCATAGGTGATTATGTAATCAGCGCGCAGGTCTTGTCTTACGATGGTCACGCTAAAACGCAGATACTGGAGTCGGTACATCATGGAAACGAAAGACGTCACAGCCACCGACGCCCAAATGGACATTTTTCTCTTTGGGGCTTCGTTTTATTTAATCAGAAATCTTGAGCTTCTCCTTATTGTATCACCAAATTACTAAAACTAAACCTGTTTGTCCATTATTAGTTTGGATTCACTTCTAGATACATCTGAAGAGTTTAAGTCGTAGTAAACACATCTACTCGTATAGTTAACGCCGACGATAATCGATCTAACAGATCGGCTTTAGTTTGTGTTATGAAACTTAATGTAAATTCCTCAAAAGAAAGTATTAACATTTGACTTTTGAAACATATAAACTATCAAAAAGAAAAAAGGAAATGTTCCACAGTCTATAAACGTTGCCTTAAATTAGATTACATGCGATGTTAATCTAATACTTTATGTGAGTGTTAAATCAATACAAATCAAACCTTATTACATACTTTAACAAATTGGAATGATAGAATTTTCGGAATCGAGGCGTCCATTTTTATTCTCGGCATTCGTCACCGATGCCAACTGCGATATAAAATGCCAGTCACCAACAAAATTCTATCTGCCAATGGAGAGGAAAAGAAAATAAAACTTCCTGATAGAAATTAAGAAGCCGCTTTTGAATATAAAGTTCCATACAACTATCAATCGTTTGGAATTTCCAAAGATACGGGTTTATTACTAACCAACAAGTTTAAGGGGCTAAACGTTCGATGTAATTTCATGAAACAAAGGCATTGCAAAAAATAAATATAAAAAAACATGAACTCCTTTTTAGTTTTGTAGATTTATCTTACCTAATAATAATTCTTTCCCAACTATAATTTACTATTGGGCCATATACGTATGTAGAAGGTGTTTACTTAGATGCACATTCATTGTAAGACAACTTTGTTTTCTATTAAACGTATTAAACTCCCTTTATCCCACAATAAGCTTTACTTTATGAACCTGCAAATGATGCTTCTTTAAACTTTCCAGATTTAACTTGAACGAGATCGTGTAACATTCTTGAACTTGACATATATAGAAAATATGCTATTATTGATACACCTATTCAATCAAATTCGAATTAACCTCCTTCACTCTACAAAAATAAAAATTACAAAACCATACTATTTAATCAACTGCATACCCAAGTTGGTCAATAGTTTTCAACGAATTAGCCGTAGTTTTAATTTTAGTTGTGTAAATGAGAATAATTAACATTAATGACTGCAACTCATTATTCATTGGTCAGGTATGGGACGTACTGATAGAATGTAGAACCCTCTGATAAGATAAACATACTGCACACGTTACTAATAGAGCAACGTCATGTTTCTTTGTTTCCATATACTATATAAACCGATTTACACTTTGTTATAAGCAGTATTAATATATATGTCTTCGTGTTAAAGTTAATTACGTCGAACAATAAATGTATTAATAATAATGCGATATGTCATTTCTTTAATAAGTGATATACATAGAAACCCTATCTCGCTACGTGGCGCTGTACGGCTGTAAGAAAAGGAACTATTAAGAGTATATTGCTGGTAGCTGTCTCTGAAGTCCAACAAAAAACCAAAATAATAACAGATGTTATTGTTTTAACGAGTTCCCCTTGGTCACTTCGTAACAGTACTTTAAAAGTCTCAATTATCGAACAAATCCTACGCAAGAAATAATCAATGCACGGGAAACGCATACTATTTCATAATCAATATGTATTCTTTACAATTAGAGAAAACCCAACCAGTAAAGGGTTAAAAACATTTTTGATTTTGAATATTATACGTAAGGGTTCTACAGGTTAGGTCTTTTAATTACATTTTTGGGTGTTTGGGTGCGATTTGTGAAGCATGAGGTATTGAATACATTCTAACTTGTATTTAGGAATAAATTATAGATAGCCAATTATCACAGTGTATCCCTGGAAAATTGAAATAATAATAAAGCAACGCCTGAGTCAGTCGAATAAGACCATAATTAATGGTCCTATAAAGGCCTGAGATAGAGGAGTTTTCGTCGGTAGGTCTGAGGACACCTCCCTCAGGAATCCAATACTATCCAGTCGCAATTGGTGTCTTTTGAAGATTTCATTCTTCCACGAAAACAAAAAACAAAGCGAACTATTATAATGCGTAATGGTTTTTGCACATGGCTCTTCTCATAAATCTCGACAAGTATCTGCGATGAAAAAAAATTTTTGCACGATAAATCCCTTAGTAATTAGATCAAACCGACTCTTTATACTGGCCTGCATGAATGGTATCACAAATCATCATGTAGGCCTTCTAGTTTCGGTAGTAATGGTCGAAGTCAGTCTTAGGAGACACCGCACACACACATCTAAGAGAGAGTTGGTGATTTGGAGTAGTAGATTCAATTGTAACAGTAATTGAGTTATTGTTTAGTGCTGTTTGTAGTATAGTTATTCTTAATTTAGAAAATTGATAAGACAAATTTGTGTTATCACTACATAGTATAAAGCAAAGTCGCTTCCCACTGTCTGTCCCTATGTATGATTAGATCTTTAAAACTACGTAACGGATTTTGATGCGGTTTTTTTAAATAGATAGAGTGATTCAAGAGGAAGGTTTGTATGTATAACACATGCATAATATAGTAGAGAAACACTGATAATTTTAGAGGTTTTTAATGTAAGGTCGTAAATAAACACATTTTTTTGCGCTTACATTGCAAACGCTGGCTGAACCCTACGAGATAGATCAAAATAATGTACTACAGTATTGTACACCTTAAAAAGGTCTACAAAAAACTCCGGGATGGTATATGTCTATCTCTTAGGGATAACCCACAATAACCTTTTTTTATCCTTTACTTATTACGAGAAAATAATGGCTTAATTACGAAAAAGCGATTTTAAGCTATACAGCATTAATCCTTATCCAATTAAGTAGATACTTTAAATACATTGTTCATGTAATATAGATCAATATGGCCCTTTACAGCATGTAATTTAAATGAATATTTTCGCAGATATTACAGATTTAACGCTGAAAAAAGTCGTTAATAGTACCAAGATATACCTCTTAAAGCAAAAACCGCACAATTGAAAAATCAAAGAATTTAAATAATAAACCTACTCTGAGAAGGCCATAATTCTGAGGCGAAACGTAGGTGTTAATTTCCCAACAATAAAAGCCTTTTCAACCCTTCGCTGATTTAATTTGTATTTCGTTTCATCAAGCCAAAGGAATATACGGGTACTATATACATATACACACATGCGCATTACACAATCCGAGCAACGAATTCACCTGCAATTAACAATGATAATGAAACAAAAAATTCTTTTATTTCGCATTTTTCAGCTGCTATATAATGTGCAATCATAAAAAGTTTTATAGACTAACTCGATTATATCACATCTGCAAAAAAAATCATATCGTGGAGATAAACTTTATTGATCTATAAAAATGATTAGTTTTCAATTTATGCTTATCCGATCCATCATTCTACTTCTCTACAAGTATTGTTTGTGAATGCCAAATCGATGCACAGCCAATTATTCCGTGTCCATTATAGGAAGTTGACAATTCGTTTTTTATGCCGACTCGTTAACTTTTGAAAATGTTTTCTTTATGACAAACCTCGTTTCTGATTCGCTTTATCTCTGACAAATACATACAACGGTCATAAAAAGTGGACTTGATAGACTTGTGCCACAAGGGGATAAATTACTGCCTCGAAGATTAGAAGGAAGCTACTGAGATGGCCTTTTTTCTTTTATGAGTTTTCTATCTCATACGTAATTTAACAGGAGAGGCCTCGTTAGCGAACAGATGATATTTCGAAAATATAGAAAACCAAGTAGATAGACAATGGCGTGAGGCAAAACATTAGGTAGACCGTTAAAGACATTTACGATTAACGCGAATCATTTGAAGGGCCTTATGATCAAAAATAATATTGAAGAAGACTGTGGTCTGTTATAAATTCCGGTAATAGACTCTCCTCTAGATAATACAACACTACAAGGTTAATTTACTCCTTCTATTTCATTCACAAATAAATTGTTTTGAAGTGACATTTAAATATTTCCCAATCTCTAGATATGGTATGTTGATAGTTTTTTATCAATTTTTGACAAAACCAACACTCAAGTAGGTATGTATAATATACAACCTTGAAGTGAATGAATCTGTAGAGGTTAGTGACAGGAGCTCTGAAGCTCTTATTTACATCTATTCTTCTATTTCTGGTTGGTTGGTTCCACTTCATAATTAGGTTAGGTGATCTTAAGTGCTGGTGATGTTCTGGTTCGGGTCTAAAGGCCGTTGTCTGTTGGAGTTGCTGCGGAACGCTTTGCTAGTACGAGTGGTGAGCTTCTTTAGAGGTCCTTCCATCTTAGATGCTGGGTGTAGACTGGCGTCATTTCCTGCGCTGTTGTATTTATCCCGGTGGGCTTGACGGTGTTGTTCGGATGTTCCTGAGGATTAAGTTCCAGATCTGGTTGAGTCTGCTAGTAGCCTGAGTTATTCAAAGAGAATTTTATGGTCCCCGTTGCTCAGTACGTGTTGGGCCACCGCAGACTTTTCAGTCACCTAGCCGACAGCTTGCCTTGTGTTCCTTGAGTTTCGTTCCTATCGATCTCATGGTGGTTGCTAAATAGACCTTACCGTCGATCTGATGGTCTGCTGAATCTTCCTTGTTCTGCCAATTCGGTCCGTAACTTTTGCAACGTACTGTAACTGTAAGCAGGGGGTACCCCAACTTTCTAGTTAAAATCGATAAAAGAAAAATAAACAAAAATTAACTTTTCAAAAATCTTTATTTAGTTAATTAACTCGAAGAATTTGGCTGTGAATGTGAATCGTGTAGTGTTAGGACCTTTTAATTACGTTGTGATAAACGAATGTAGTAAGATAGATTCTTTTATGAGATCCGTACAAGTGATATGTGCTAACAAAGAAAACACAAGAAATTTGAACCACATGATTTATTTACAAATGTTCATATTTACAATTGCCCTTGGTATCGGTTCGGGAAGACAAGCACCTCTTTATTTTACCATAGAATTTAGGGTTGGGACAGATGTGCCATCAAAGACATTTAATAGCCAAAGTTATGCGTTGGTATAAAGTTCGAACATCGTCAAACAGTGCAACAACGAATTGTGTAGGAAGAACCCTCGCATGTTCGTCTTGAACTGGGAGAAGGAAAGTCGTGCAGATCGTGACCTTTAACCGTCGATAAAACCACAACCGCTGTAAGCCCATGGGCCACCTTGGTAGGCCATGTTAGTATACCTGTTGTCTGAAGATGCCATGTCACGGGAGTTTGTATATAGTTTGTTTGTTGGTAGGAATCGGACACACATGGTAACCACGAAACCTTTTATATTTGTCGGACACGTCACACATGGCGAACATACCCCTATATTTGTTTGGCGAGACACGTCACCTTGGTGAACATAGCCTCTATTTATAAGGTGGTTCGAGACACGGCACTCTTAGTGGACATCGCCTCTATTTTATGGTAGTTCAGAACAACAGAGTATGTCAACTTACTCGACTTCCCTCTCTCTGATCAAGAGTTCTTCAATTAAGAGTTTCGCCTAAATTTAGACAAATGCAAATCTGCTATCTTTTTAAACACATCTGTTATAGAACAACCATACTTATAGTGCGGTTATGGCTTTGACTTTTTGAGTGGTTTACAATACCTCCTGATGTTTAAGGCAATAAAGTAATTTGGAAGGTATTTGTACCGAAGCTGTGAGGTTAATGGTCCGTACTAGGAAAAATTATTTGAGTAAAGTAAAGTATAAAAATTATTATAGAATTATTTCCATCAACGTGCTCGTTTAATTTTAACTATACCTAAACAGTAATGATCATCTTTATTTTTTTCTATTAAAAGTTTCAAGAGAAATTTATAGTAAAAATTCAATAATTTTTAAAATACGGACCTGAGATTCCTTCAACAAGGGTGTTTGTATCGGTCAATTTTTATGACTGTCTGGGGTTGAGTTCTCATAAAATTAATTGAAAGCTAAACAGCAATTAAGCCATAACCGCACTATAAGTATGGTTGTTCTATACCAAGGCAAAACCTCGAGATGCTCAAACAGTGTTAGTGGTTCGAAGCAAACCAAAACGGATACCTTCAACTGAAAGAATAGATACCGCCAAATTGATCGAATTACGGTAGCTACACATTCACCTGAATTAATCATAGGAGCGTAAACCGTAGGGAGATCCTTGTAAACTCCTGCCGCCTACAGCTTCTGGCCAGTTTAGTCAACATCTACGTTTACGTAATTTTGTGTTAAATATACCAATGTTAGAATGAACCCATTCTAAAACAGCTGATCAAACTTCTCAGGTTGTATTGATTTAATAAACCAAATCAAAGTGCTTGTCATACACCTCCCTAGTACCAGGAAGCAGTACATGAATCAGTGAAGAATTATACATGGTCCAAAAAGGACTCGAATTAGACAATTGAATCTTAAAATTAATGACAGAAGATAATCGCAATCAAACAGTATAAATTCATTAAACCTGAAGGGTAAAATAAGACAATGGTATCGATGCAATTCAAAATTAAAAGTGACAATAAATAAAATCATAAATCTGGTAAAGTAAAACGACCTCAAAATACGAATCAAATATCGGTCAGAAAGTTACCCACCTTTGTATTGTATGTCATCAGCATCGGCATCATCTGACTCGGGGTTGATGGACGAGCGACCGCTAATGGGGTAGTTTATGGTACCAGACAGATCGGTTAGGCGGTGGCGTCGAACGGTATGACTCTCGGACAATGGTTGATAAGCAGGCGACAGTGGCGGGGTTGTATACAACTCCAGTCAAGGGTGGCGACAGTAGGAAACCAGGTTACGACCACGGGAATAGACTGAATTAAACCAGTCACCAGGGGATGTTGGACTGCGCAGACAACAGCCTTTTGACTCTTTCAATACAATTTAAATTGCGTTACAGGACCTTTTATACTGCAGATCGAGATAAGCCGTTTTCCGACTAGCCTCGCAACAGTTCGAATCAAATTTCAGAGATAGAGGGCCAACAATATTCCAACTCCCTATGAAATCCTGTAAATACTCGCGGCTATTTATACCCAATTTCTACCCTCTCCACCACACGAATCCTGCATCTCGCGAGCTGCCCCTTACTTTCCTACATCCCTAACAAGCCTATCAGTGTACACGACGAGTGCGGACATCTCTGTTTCACTTTTAGATAATGCTCTCTCCTTCGTCCTTATTTAAATATGAATTCCCAGCGTCCGAGGATATTCCCTTTTCCTCTCTACACCCTCGCCTAGCTTCTAACAGAAAGATCAGATTCGCAGACTTTCGCTTCTCTAAGGCCCTCTCGCTCATTCCTATTTACCAACTCGATTTACAAGTGCCCTAAGATTTCCCTTTACCCCCTATACCAGCAACTATCTACGGACGAATGACCAGACCATCAGATTTTCCCTCTCGCTTATTTACCAGAAACTTCGGTATTACTTTCTCTCTCCTTGAATAACCACATGGTGGTGACCCAGAAACTTCGAGGTACACCGCTTACACTAAGTGCATGTTTCCAGGGTGAAATTTGCCCTTTTCTTTCTTATTAAAAATAAGAAATATTTTAAAAGAAATTATTTATTCCCATTCTCATTTCAAAGAAATCAGAGAAATATTCGAAATTTGAAAGTACGAAATAAAAGAGACGCAGAGACAAAAATACCTGCTATCCAATTAGATAGAATTTTATCAGATAAAAACCACCTGCTAAATAAATAAATATAAGAGAATTATTTATAATATTGTAACACCCGGGTGCGGGTGGTTACAGTACGCTAGGTTTGATAGAGTAATAGTGCGCCGTTGGTCAACCTCAGGTGCCCTTTACCGTCCAATCTCTTTTGGTAGCCATTCGCCTCGAAGGTAGGCTTCAGGGGAGCACCCTCTCCGTCAGGTTGACCACGAATTGTTTTTGGTCAAAGATTGTCGTCTTCGGAGTTTTTCTCTTCTGGAACTTCTCGTACTCCCTGATTTACTACTCCGTGGTACGATCCAGTTCTTTTCTCAATTTGGTATATGAGATTGCGTCCATCCCGTCCCAATCCTGCTGTTTTATTGCTTTGCTTAGTGTCAGGTGGATCCGTTCTCGGGGAAAGGCCTTCTTAGAACTGATCTAGATCCTGTTTGCTGATTGAAGAAATCGTATCTGGGATTCACATCGCTACACTATCTACTTGCTCGATCCTAGGAAATATCTGAACGGCACCGTCCAACATATCACGGCTAACTAAAGAGGAACAAGTCTCCTACTACCGGCATACATACAACTCGCATAGGAAATGACGCTAATCTACATCCAGCATTAAAGATTGACGGATCTCTGAAGAAATTCGCCACAAAACGTTAGGAAGCAACTTCAACCAACGACGGCCTTTAGACCCGATGTCATCAAAGCAGCTACTAAAAATATTGAATCGTGATTTCCTCCCACTGATTTGCCGAAGAAAGAGAACCAACCCTTGACCAAGATCATCGATTCAATACAGATAGGACTCATTTTTTGAAGAAGTTTTGGTAACTACCAAATCGCTTTTTAATATTCTTTCATTATTGGGTTATCCATTACAAATGGATAAGATTCACTGAATGATTACTACCCTTGATTCTTAATAGATTTTCAATAAAAGTGGAGGACACTTTGGTGATTAGTTACGAATACTAAGAGAATACAAGAGATCTGCACATTTACGCTAATTACATCTTAAAGTCAAAATTTTAATTTACAGAGCTATATGAAATATTCACAGTACTTTTATTACAAAATTCATCGCAAACGAAATCATGAGAGACTTTTAGCTGTATAAAGTATATGCATACGTAGAAGGCCTAAAAAAAAAACATATATTCTCATATTCATTTTCCTACCTGTTTAGGTTTGAAAGATGCCAAATCATTTGTTGCGGGTGTGCGGATCACCGACCTTAGTTTCGCAAATCTTCATGAATACAACGGCTTACCACAGTAATTAATTGGCGATGAAATATACACATTGAGTCGGTTCAGGCATCGTCCGCAGAGATTAATTTTCACTATTCCCGTAGGTAACATTAGTCGACTCCGTGTTTGCATTAAGAAGGGTAATTGTACTACTTATTCAGTACAATGGATGATCAGTATAAAACTTTATAGATTAAGTCTCATATTTTTAATTATTGAGCATAGTATATCCGATCGCTGAGTGTAATATTTATGTTAGTTTTTCTTTCTCCCCTAAATTCACACTTAGGGATTTAATGCACTATTGATTTAAGAACGAACTAAAAAAAAACTAGTACAATTTTGCTTTTACAGATAGCATACAACTTAGGATTCCTGGTTTCTACATACACATACTCTCTATAGCTCTTTAATTCTCCATATTGTTAGACGATGAAGAACTCCAAAACGTTGCTTAATAATTAATTAAAATCAGTTTTTTATTGGCAAGATTAACCTTTATTGATCTTACAATATTTTATTCATACCAACAAGAGAAAATTGTATAATTATAATTTGACAAAAAATATTAGTACCATCATTTAATACGGTTTTTACAATATAATTATCGTGCGTATGATTGAGATCATGTCATTATCATAAAAAATTCAATCAAAACAAAAGTAAACAAAAAACTATTAGGTATTTGGTCGATCTTCACTATTACATGAAATATTTATAGAATTAATAATAGATAACTATCACCGCAACAATCAATAAATGATTATAAACGAACACATTTAGTCGACATTTGACCTAGGGAACGAAATAATATATTTTCTATTTATAAACTGATTCCAGCACAAAAGAAAACGATAAATAATTTACGGCTTAGAGTAACCTAGTGACATTAGAAGTCAATGAGGAGATATTTCAATAATTAATGAGCAACACATGGGGGAACTATTCGTTTAATTTACAAGTCGGTGTAAAAGACAAAAATAAGTAGTTTTTCTGAAAAACACCTGAGTTCACTTTGGAACGGAATGAAATTGAGACAAGCTTTAATCATTTGTAAAACCGAGAGACCGCGTTTGATGGCGTCATATGCTACGATAATAATCGAATAAAGTGCACAGTACGCAGTTGTAATGCGGAAATTATTCGAAAATAATTTAATAAAACATTTTACGATGTGATGTACTGTGATGCATGTATTATATATTTGTGAAATTTATAAAATCAACAATAGGAGAAACTGTAGGGCGTTTTATTGCTCCTTAGCATAAACTCAATTACTACCAAAAATATAAAAAAGAATGCATTTTAAAGAACACAATTTTCATGAAATCTAAGGTATTCCTGTTAAAGTTGTCATTCTTTTTATCTTTGAAATTTTGTAAGAAAGAGACACTTTATTCATGTTCAACAAACGAATTTTAATCTCAAGGAACTAGGAAAAATAATTTATCCAAATTAATGTGCCTGAAGATATCTGATTATACTTGCAATTGGAATTTTTATATGCTTTTTATACTTCCCGTCTTAGTTTAGTTGGACCGAAACAACCCTATTGTAGCAAATAAGAGTATGCTTGTGTGCGATCAGGCACACGTGTACGTGGTACGGCCCGACTCGACAAGCCGCGGGTAATTTCGGCGGTGTGTGCGTCGAACTTGTGAGTATGTAAATTGTACCTGCCTTCTAGAAAAGCAATTAAGCAGTTCGCAGAAGAATAAACTACTCCTGACGTTTCCAAATACCTCCAGAATATTAAAAAAAAATACAGAACTATACAATGAAGAGAGGATCGTCGTAGTCATAAGTAAATTGACAGTCGTAGAAGTGTAATCAAAAATAAATCGAGACGCAGTGAAAAGTGAAAGTGTAAACAAAAAGTGTAGTTAGTAATCTAAGTTAGTAATAATTCAATAGTGTTTTTAAGTTTAATTAATCATTAGTGTAAATAAATTATTGTTTGCTGTATTTAAGTCCTTAAGTCTAAATTTGTTAACCCACGAACATTACAGTATTCATACCGATGGATCGTGGGTTATCGGAGATGTTCAGTGCTGATTCGTCGTCTATTGGAATTCTTGGTTCTAGTAACATGTCTGGAAGTGGTCAGTCAGGGGTTTGCTAAGCCTCTAAAACAAGAATATTCAGTACTAGCAACGAATCACCAAAGAAAATCCTCATAAGTAACCGATTCAACTTCTTCAAAACCGACGTCGACGACCGAATGGCTGTTTTTATTATTTGGAACAAAGAGGACTGTATCGAGATTCTCAGATGCACAAAAGCTAACAGAATCAAATTCGTCAAGGGAGACAACACCAAAGAAGGCATAAAAAGAAGACTGAGCTAATTTGCGGAGACTTAATTCCATTAAATATTTCACATTTAGCGACAAGAGCAACCGACGATTCAAGTACGTTATTAGAGGTGTTTCCACCAAACTCACACCTGAGGAAATCAAGCAAGCATTAAAAGAAACAGAAATAATGGGATGCTACCCACGTTCACCGAATGAAACTACGATTCAAATCATGGCACCCCTTTCTAGTCAGTTAGCCAGCACACGAAGACGGATCACTGAAATCACAATAATCTTCCAGGTCCATATCAAATCTTACCGTCAACATCGACCTTCAGTACACTACTACAGATGCCAAAGAATAGGGCATGTCCAACACGACTGCCGTATGTCTCCCAGATGTATACATTGTGAAAACAACCACACCAGACATGTGTATACCGAAAAATCAGAGATGAACCAGCTGAGTGCGCTCACCCTACCAATTTCGTTAAAGTTTGATTGATTATTTGAAATTGATTTTTTTACTTTTCGATATGCCTTTTAGAAAATATTATTTCATCAGTTTTTCAAATATTATATAAAGGTTGACAATCCATAGATCTGATTACAATAAGTGAGTCCAATTTTTAGCAAAACTTATTGTCATCTCGCATGATGTGAGTTAAAATTACTTAACACAATATTTATTTTCGTATAACGGTCTAAGGTCCAAGAGTATTCGTAAAATTGAATATTCTTGAAAAAGAAAACAAAAACATAAGTATATCCTAGCGTGTTATTTAAAGATTAGATTTTAATGCCTCACCTAATGCGACAGCCCAGACAGCATCATAAGCCAATGGTGCTTCCTGATATCCTTCGGGATACCGTTTGTGTTCAATGTCGTGACCGTCATTTTTCAATACTTTATTGAGGCGATTTTGAAATTCGTCCGCTGTCATTCCAGAAATGGTTTTCTCATTTCGGTTCTGATTCCACATGAGAGCCTCCGTTGTCAAATGACCTTCCGCGGCAATACGCATTTCATGGGCAGTGCAATTAATGTTTTCCTTTTGAAGATTATTGACAAACCAATCATCTTCGTACCAACCTGAAATTAAAGTAAAGGGTAATTTTTTAAGAACCTGCGACATATACATACTAACTATTATATTAGGAATGTGAGGTTAATCATTGAAGTAAATGGATCATAGTGATTTTTGTCAGTTAGGTAATGAAATAATTTAATGTAGCACGTATGTACAGATATATGCCCAACTAACAATCAAGGTAGAGTATTTTACTCTTAAAATGTGACATCGTTTGGTGTCATTCAACAGCATTATCGTAGATTTTATTGTGGCGATACTATATTTTGTTCAATTTTTTTATATATTATTTTTTATTAATTTTTGTATATTTCCTCAATGTGTATTTTGTGTACTTGTGTGTAACTTTGGACCCGCTTAGGTAGTCTTGACGCTTTTATTATTCTTTTATTATACTTGTAACCTCTTTCCGCAAATTTCTATAATTCTTTAATTGCATGTACTTTACACTAATCCTTAATAACATTTCCGATTCAGTTACTAACCACATGACGCCTAATATTCTCGCTTCTTCTTAATTACTATTTTATGATGGGTTAATTTGGTACTTTGGGGTCTATGCTCTTTTCTCTACTTTTCTTAGTAAAAACTATTACAAATTTCACCACTTTCTTACTGGTTCCCTTCCTTATTTTTAACCACTTCTTAAACCACCCTGTTTCCCTTTCTTGCAACTAACTCCTCCTTTTTAGTTTTCCTAACACTTCTTCTTTCAAAGTTAAAGTTAGTTCGTCTACAGCTACAAACGTGTAAACTCATCAACCTTTATACGACTTCCGATTTAATTTATCCTACCTGAGCGACATTTATATTTATTGTAAATAAATTTGTTAATCGTTGCGCTAGTTATTACTTCTCGCTCCATAACACCAAATTATTCTTAGCTTCGTCTGCAAAAAATATCCCTTGGGAAGATTTAACACTTTACCTATACCCTGATTTTTTACTCAACCGTTATTACATATTAGATTCAAACCCTTTGTGTTTTCTTAACGAGATTGATTGATCAACTTCATTCTCCTTGCGACCGATCCTCCTGGGGTTATCTTCCTTGTGATGTCGCATGAGGTGGAATCTCCCTTCTGATGTTACTAATACATATCTTAGTCACCTCTATTGTATTAAAAGTGAAAATATCTAGGAGGTTCCATTATAGTTTGTCGGAGTATCATTCAAAACAATCATGTCCCATAATTTGGAAACCCAAGAGAAAGAGTAAATCATGAACTTTAATCGCATTCTGGAATGCTTCAATACTAAATACTGAGAGCTTCTATACCTGGAACTTCGACTATCTTGACTCTTGATAAGGACTCAAAAAATTCTTGAACGCAATAATCAAAAGAATTTCCTTCGTTCTTACAGCTTCTATTAAATTCTTTTCATTTTTCAGGCCGCTACTATTAATTTGTTTTTAAAAGTATTTTTCTTTTATGTTACTTTAAATTACTTTCTATTATTTTCTCTGGAGGAGTTTCAGTTCTCCAGCATAAAGCAAGTTTAGGAACTTCTGGCCGACGTAAACCTATGGAATTTTGTTTTAAATTAATTGATGACTGAACTTTTTGTTTAGTTTTTTTTTTGTTTCCAAGTTTCATTTTTCCGTCAGTTTTACCTTAAGAAAGTTATGGTTTCTCTTTAATTTTATTTATATATTTGTTTTTTTAATACCATTGTTAATAGTTATCTAATCTAATCTCTAGTTTGATATGTTACTTTCTATAATATGGTTTAGCTTATTTATTCTGATTGTGAGAAGAAGTTGCTATACTTGTAAGAAGCTATGTATTTCATCAAATTTCCTTTTTGTAGTAATTATGTCAACGTTGCTAACTAAATTGTTGATTTATTGACTATTGGAAGCATACAATATTCGTTATTTTCTATAGTCATAAAAAAACCATTATATAGGTAACCGTAGTGGCTGACAGTAGTGTACAGACCCACATCTTGAACCGTAACCTACTATTTAAGCTAAAAAATAAACATTACATGGTCGTAGGGATTAAAATAACCACAGCAACATAATTACTAACGATGTCGTTATCGCGTTTGTACACACATACACATACACATTGAAACAATTGCCAGTTTTTTGAAATTTGGAAGCTCAAAATAAAAATTAAAGGCTCATTTTCCTCACCCAAAACATTTCTATTTTCTTCATCACAATGACGAAAGTATAATCGTATTTTGTGTGATACGAAAACGTAATATGTTAAATACAACCAACGTTCTACTGACGAACCTCAGGAAGTTGTACTGGAACAAAATACCGTAATGTGCGTTGTCCTAGATCACATGCAATAATTTTACTTCCCATGAACCAACTAAACACTTTGCGAGAAAATAAACAGACTTCAGACTTCTTTGGATCAATTGGATACCAAAATATGTATTTTGGCCAACGTTTGTATTTTCATATATACCAGGAAAAGGAGGAAGTTTGTTTTATTGAATACAAATCATCCCAGAAATGAAATGAATCATTCGGGACAAAAGAAGTCTAGAACGACCACGGACTATAAAAATACTGCAGCAGATTATTTTTTGATAATACATTTTGATACATAGGCAAATTATTATAAGTAGGTAGTCATCAGTTACTATTATGCATAATATGATCAATATGCTTCAATCTGCACCTATATTCTTCATTTTGGAAAATGGAATAATAGGTTGTTTATAAGGGTGACATCCAAGTGTTAGACTCCGATTTTCTAACATGGGAACTTGTTGATTTCAATAAATTCAAAAATTCCAAATACATTTTTCATAATTAAAATCAAAAGATTGTAATCCAAAGAAACACAATGTTGTTCAAGTGTTGTGGTTTTTTCAGTCTTAACCCTCAACTGGCATGGTCCTAAACCGGATCACACAATTGGAATCGTTGCGTTATTTTAAAGGGAGAGAAAAACTATTTTTTGACTGAATTAGAAGAAATGCACTATTTTCATAAAAATAAACAAAGCTTTTGTAAAAAAACGTATAATATATAATATAAAAATAGGTACTATAAAATATTTGGTCACATACTCTTCCGATATATTTAAAATAACTATTAGTTCAGAAATGAACAAAAAAACCTTAAAATACAATAACAGAGGCAGCAAATTAATTATTTATACAAAAAACTTTTTATGAACCCCTAACTGTAAATTGGGGAAGGTTTCTGCTATATTTGAATGTTGTTGGCCCATCATTTTGAAAAACGACTTTACAATCAGTTTTTGCCATTAAATTTCAGTTCGATCTGTCGCAAAGTAATTAGTGATAAGCGAGACCAAGTTCAAGACTAAGACCATAGTTATCTTGGTCTTGGTATTGTTTTTTATGGCTATATCTTGGTATTGGTCTTGTATTATTCGTTTTAGTATTGGTCTTGGTCTTACATAAATATGTCTTGGTCTTTCAGAATCGAGTCTTGATCTTGCAGAGTTAGTTCTTGGACTTGCAGAGATGAGTCTCGTTTTTAATCTTAATTTATATTGGTCTTGTTGAAGTAATACTGTATTGGTCTTGGACTTGGTCTTAAAAAATTTGCACAACCGAGACTGCTAAAAATAATAATCATCAAATTTGACCCAGCAATCCTAGTTACGGATTAATTGATTCCATTGCTACAGCCTCCATTTTCCTCTTGTACCTTGCTCATCCTTTTAAATTTAAATTTTCATTTTGTGTAACTTTAGAAGAGTACGCACTTCTGGATCTTTTTATGTAATTCTATATCTTTTTTTAATTTTCTTACGTTGGTAGATAAACCCACTAGCTTTTATTACTGTGACACATTATGTCGTGTACGATTTATCTGCAGCTTTGCGTTCAGCATGGACACGTCAAGAATGTCTTTCTCAAATTGACTGGTGTATCCGCGTAATTCATGTTCGTATACGGGTATACGTTCCTCTGGGATACGAAGGAGCGACGACGGCAAAGGCGACAGCAGGTCCTCGAAATTGATACGCTGCTGAATGTTGCCCTTTTCACTTGTCACTTTATATTGCATTCATTGCTTGATCGAAAGCAGAAAGCGGCGAATGAGATGAAGCTGCAAACGTTTGAACAGCTCCGTACACATACTCAACTTTTCAATTTCCTCCAGTATAAAATCAGACGCGGACGAAGATAGAGATTCGCAATTTAAAGTGGACTATTCCATTCCATTCAAGTACTACGTCGTTCGTTTCGAATGATGTTTCATTAGTCATTAGTGAATAATTTATAAAGTGACCTGTCAAATTTATTCTTTGTATAGACTCCTTTCAAAATTGTTCTATGGTACTTAATTGGCTTTAGTGTTCCAACACCAAAGGTAAATTAAGTATTTACTACGTATTTATTTAGTTTCCATGATAAGTCTATGATCACTGGAAGAAAATTGGACTAACGGTTTTTACCTCAAACACAATATGTGCAATCTAACGATTCCAAAAGCTTAGTTCCTTAAAGCTTTCGACACACGGACATACAACATACTACATATTTTTACAATTAGTTGAGTACCATGATGATGATTGAAAATTTAGACGGATGTGCAGTAAAATACCATTTTGTAGTCATTAATCAGTTTAACTTCCAAGCCAAATCAAGAACGAAAAGGGTTAACTTAGTACTGACATTAAATGAACCTACATTTACCGTCTATTTTGCTAAGATCGATTGCTTGACAACTTTGTATTCATTAGTTCATATCTAATGGTTGATGTGTTGAATTTCATAATAAATAATAATGATATAATGTAGATGAGGCTACAATTAATCAGAAATCAGAGAGGGTGACTAAATAACCTTCAACTTATTATCATTAACTCAAATTTGGGACTTATTAATTCAATAAAACTGAATAAGTACAGTTTTAGTAGACGTAAAAATGATAATGATAGATAATAAATAATGCTTGGTAAGCATTCTGTCGAAATGACTAAATATGGATTATGTTCCAAACCGTTACCGTCGAGAAAACAAGGTCCAATATCTTACGTATGACGTCATACTTAGCAGTAGATGTTCAGAGCTGTTTTAGTCTAATAGCCAATGTATTTCATCGAGGTTGATATGGAGACCATCATTTGTGCAAATGTTTAATACTTACGTAGTGAGAACTTTGATAGAAACGGAAAAATGCAAAGAAATCCGTTTTTTGGAGAATTAAATTTTCTACAAACAGTCCGGACGCCCTTCAAGGTCTAATGTGACGCTGAGCCGTGTTTTGAGCGCTGTAATTTTTTTTACCAAAAGAGACATATCTTAAGATGTAACAAACACTTTAAACTAAGCGGTCACGTGTATCGCCAGATTTAAACGTTAGAATTATTAACGCTAAACTAGTTCTTAAGACCCAAAACATAATTTGTGTTGAACTCAATGTCTAAGTTTAATAAGAATTGGAGGACACCCTCAATTAACCATAAACGTATAGTCGAGGGGTGAAAGTCATGTCTAATCTAGTAGAGGAAAAGGGAAGGATTGGAAACGTGAATATATTCAATACGTGAAGGATTAGGTAGGCAATCAAGGGAATACATGCAGTGCCTTCATAAATGTCCGAGAGCCACGTGACCCAGTTTTTGGTAACCTATAGTGTATTTGTTGATTTGGGGTTGGCGTACTGAATCTAGTTACTGGTTGGTTACTGAAATAACCGTCATCTGTTAGTTTTGGTTATGTTCGATTAAAGGTAATAAAATATTTTTTCTTGCCTTTTGCCTCCCTCATTCACCATTCAGACCTTTTTGTAATACCTTTACACGCCGCTACTGGAACTTGTCAAAAATCGTCTAGGGATATTTTAATTGATTTTGTGCATCTTGTTTTGTTGGTTGCCTAAATATAGAGGTCACGTGGCTTCCGGACATTTATGAAGGCTCTGCACATTTAATTATAATATAAATTATAAGTAAAATCTATTAAGAATGAAATATTAAATAATACTTAATGGTGGTGAATTTTAAATAAATTATTAAGATTTCAGTTTTTCAGCCAACTACAAATTACCTGAAATTAATGAGGAAAAATCTATTGCCGTCATCATGCACCAGCTGAGATTTGAACCCGGGTCTCTGACTTTACGCGCCATTGCTCTATCCACTAAGAATGAGAGCAATTGATTTTTCCTCATTAATTTGAGGTAATTTGTAGTTAGTTGAAAATATTTATTTTCATTAATGTATTTCAAATGATAAGTTGAGAAACTTAAAAACGTAAAGCCCGTATTTACAGCAGGAAAAACACATGTTCCGTTACTTTTTACAGTACTTGTGAAATTTAGGGATGAATCTCCCTTAAATAGCAATTCATTACATATCGCGGTCTTCTTTGAGCGTTGAATCTTGAAAACATTCAGTAGTTTCGATGATGTTTCAAAAATTACAATAATCTACTTTTATCAATTGTTTCTAAATAGATGTCCAATCAACTGACCCTTTATTTATATTCCTGTCGCCATCTACTGTGTGGTCAGGTCAACTACAGGACAGCGACTAGCAAATAATCACTGTGTAGGCTCATTAGTGAGGTAAATCTCTGAACTCTCTCTTTGCATTCTTATTTCAACACAAACAGTACACAGGACGTTGTTTGTACATATAATGAACCCTATTTGTAAGTCAAGGCTCCGCTGACGATCCGGGGCAGTCCAAGCGGGATTTGAGCGTAAAGAAAAATTACTACTCCGTTGTGGAATCCAGAGAAACGAACTGCAAGCTTCATGCCTTTATTCGAGGTCATATATTTGAGGATCTTCATGTATGAGCGTCCCCTTTGTTGTCCTCGAACAATCTTTGAATTATTAAGCAGCCCGAACCGTCGAAATTATGCAAAGGATCCTGAGAACGAGCCGAAACAAACCATTAAGCGAATTTAATATTTAATCATGACGGCGCTAATCTTCTAAATCACGTCACACTTGACTGAAATGACGAGGAAATGAGAACTTTACAACCCCCTGGATCGTTCGCTTTTCCAACTACAATTCATGGAAAGGCTGCCTCCATACGTTCCACCCACTTACTGACCGTAGATTTCAACATTATTAATTTAACAGAGGAATAGAAATTCTGCTACTGTCCTTAAATTAATTACTAAACGAACAAGCTCTACATTAGAATTACGAAATAAGTTTCGTGTTAGTTGTGCAATATTGAACGATACAATAACTCAGTTTCGAATCACAGGAAAAATTAGATGTAATTACCTAGCTCCTATATATTTTTTGTTAGAATGCTACAGTGAATAATATACAGCGTAAACTCTATATAGCGACGCTTATTGTATTCTAATGGTCATGTTCACAATTTGGCTTTTGAGCAACTAAGAATACAGCAACGTATAGATGACAATGCATAATAACGACAGTCTATTCCTTAATAACGATATATAGTTGTCGTTATTTAGAGTAGGCGTGATGCTACATAAAATCCATTATTTTTCGGACAAGAAGGTAAACGAAGGTAAAAGTCAAGTAATTTTGACATTGAGTTTTTATCATTAAATCGAGTAACGTTAAATTGAGTTTAGATTGTATTTTAATTTTAAGAGTAAATAGTAAAATAGTAAAAGCGGAGCCTATTGTCACATACAGAATCCACCAAATATAAGTGAAAAGGGACAAAACTTTCTGGCATAAGCATTCCATAATGTACATGCGCTCTTTGGTCTACTACTTCTTCAACATCACCAACAAAGAATTGTCAGTTCAAAGATCTCCACTCAACCTTATTTTACTCTAACATTGGCATTCTCTGATACTAAGACACCTGCATATTGTTACGACTTTTTCCAACTATTTATTTATTATTGACTCAAGTTTAAACAAATATTTCTCAAAATCAACGGTAATAACACAGTAAGCCCGGTATGAGTAACTGAGCAACTCGACTAACTCACTGGCCCCTTGATTGCTCTCCTTATATAATTATTTATAGTTGTCTAGTAACCGCTAGAAGTTTCTCGAAAAATCTAGATCTAATACACGTAAATTGTAGAACTTCCATGTCTTTATTGTATTTATGTATTTATTGACATGGAAGTTCGACAATCTACGTGTATTATTTTCAACAGAAACGTGTCTACAACCTTCAAACAAACTCTAGATCTAGTTTCTAAGATTTCGATACAGAGACTGTCTGTGAAAGGTTTTCTAAATTCGTAAAATATGTTGTAGAATAAAGTATACGTTCTGCAGGATCAAAGAACAATCTGAAATATGAGGCCATTGGTAATCCCAGAAGGTATAAAAGACCCCACACACATACTGACTCAGAAACATGTGAAAAGCATAACACTCTCTTGGCAATCAAATAACAACTATCCTTAAAATATAGTCTTCTGGCCCGCAGTTAAAAAATTTTGTTATTAGCTTACCGTTGAAACTTCGCGTATGTTTAATGGAACTAGTAAAATTTTTGGGGAGAGTGATTTCTTTTGGGAGATCTTCAATAACAAGTGTCACTTATAAAAAATTGTCGGACAATGTCATCAGTTAATTTTGAAATATTTTTACAAAACTTTTTTAATATTAGCAAGTAAATAAACGCCATGTTCACGCCATGTGTAGGTATTAGCTACAATTCAGGCTCAACAAGAAGCTTTCATATGCCCTCTGTGAATTATACTGATCTTGACTACTTAAGAGGGACTTTTCTTGGTTATTGTATTATCAGAACTGTCTATGACGCGCTGATGAGAGTTAATACATTCGAAATCACTATCTGGTCGTTAAGACATAATACTGACTAAACATAAATTATTATTTTAAACTTTTGACCTTACCCCAGCAGCCATTTATAACAATAATAGGACCCTTTCCAGTATTATTTAATATAACTCGTAATCAAATTGTACTGCTACATTGAATATTTCTTTAATCATACAATTCACTAGTGAACTAGCTTTTAGTCGTTTTATATAGCCTTGCGTAAGCCAAGAATTCATGGGCCTTCATCCTTCCACAAGATATTCAATCTTCGTACGTTTAATCATAAATTATGATTGCGGTCCTCATTTAAACGTGCTTTACTTTGAGGTATTTGAAATTGGATTTTATATTCTTGCAGTGCTTCTTAGTACAGAATGATAAAGGTACTCAGAAATATAGTTTGTTAAGGAATTTACCACTTATAATTAATGTTGAAAACGGGCTGCCTTCACAAAGTCATTTAAGCCATGTGCATTAAAGTGGCAAAGTTTACTTCGCAATGAATGTCTGTAAGTACATACCTATCTAATAAATTATTTTCATGTACATGTATTCTAACCCTTCCGTAATAACTGACATTAAAACTTTGTCCATTTGTCAATTAAAAATTAAACAGTACATCAAAAGTGGTGGGAATAAGGCTGCAGCCAACACCTGCTACTTTTGAAAGATGTTAGAAAAGGAACATTTTAAGAAATTTTTTTGCAAAAACGTTTGTCTTAATTTAACCATTCGTAAAAACATTATTAGTCGTTACTTACAGCAAAATAAAAAAAAAAATCTTAAAATTTGAGTTGGGTCAGAGTAGCGTGTACATCATTGAAAATTATTTTGAGTTTGAATATGAAGTTTTTGGAATTAACATGTTCCATTCACTGAAAAATAACCATGAAGTAAAATATATTATTTAAACTATCATTATAGTTATATTTGGGGGTCAGTTTACATTTCAATAAAATGGTGCTGCTGTGCATGATCTCCTGTTGTATGGTACGTACTTTGGTCAAACCATTTTGGATCACTTAATTAGAAGAAGAGGTTTCAAAGTCACCAGATTCTTATTCATCAGACTGTCTAAGAGTTAGCCTAAGGAGTGAAATTTAGTTTAATCTGTCTAGCTCAAAAGTATCAAAAACTATGGACAGATATGACTAAGTTACTTCACAAAAATTTGATTGTGAGAAAAAATATGTTCAGCAGAAGCTGTTTTTCCGCAGAAGCTAAAAGGTACCAGTTTGATTTGTATTGAATTAGCGGATACTTGATGGAAGTCTAACATATTTAATCGAACAAAATAAAAACACTAAGTTTTAACTTCCCCAATTTATTGACCACTTGACATATGTTTCGCCAACACTGTGGCTTCTTCAGAAGTACATTTTATACTTAAAACTACTTACTAATAAATTCTTATAAATAGTCATCCTAAGGTGGTACATCAGGATTAGGGAGAGGGAAAAGGTTTAACAATGGCGACTGGTTTAAATCTAATTGTTCATTAATTAATTTATTTGTGTTCTTATGTTTATTTATTTCTTTGGATTCTAATAACGTAAGTTTTAAACTTTTATTTTCGTAATGTAAAATTTTTAAATTTGAATTAAATACATGATTATTTTCTAAAACATGTTTGGCATAGTTCGAATCCTGTTTTTTATTTTTATATGACCTAAAATGTTCATTTAACCGAATTTTAAAATTTCTGCCCGTCTGACCTACATAGATTTTTGTACAAGAACCACAACTAAAAAGGTATTCGCCGGATTTTGAAAATTTGTCAGTCTTGTCCTTATTATTCTTTATATGGATACTGAGGTTATTGTTAATTTTGAAAGTTACATTAATATTGTTGTCTTTCAGAAATTTACTAATTGTTAGTGACGGCTTTCCTATATATGTTAAAACTTTAAATAAATGATTTATTTCTATTATTAATGGTGAATGGGAAAATATTTGAAATAATATGATTATATGAAATTTTTTGTAAGAGAATGTCAATGATGTTTGGTTTATAATTATTGTTTACGGCTAATTGTTTGATTAAATTTAATTCTAAATTATAGTCTGTTTTCGACATAGGAACTTTAATTAATCTATATAACATGCTGTAAAATGCTGAGTACTTATGTTGATAAGGGTGACAAGATGAGTTATGTATGATAATATCTGTATGGGAGGGTTTATGAAAAATTGAAAATATGTGTTTATTATTTTGTTTAGAAATGGTTAAAGTCGAGAAAGTTAATTTTATTATTATTTTCGGTTTCCATAGTGAAATTGATGTTTTCATGAATATTATCAATTTGGTCGAAAAACTTGTGTAATTGTCTGTCGGATCCTTTAAAACATACTATAATGTCATCGACATACCTGAAGTAATAAAGGCAACTTTCGAATAGAGGTAGCTTTTGCATAACCGATTTCAAATGGTAGAGAAATATTTCTGCTAACAATGGGCTTAAGGGATTTCCCATTATTAAACCTGTGCTACCTGTGTAAATATTTGAATTAAATTGAAAATAATTTTGTTTAATACATGTTTCTAGAAGTAATATGATCTCATCTTTAATAACAGGATTAGTATTTTTGTGTTCTAACATATTTTTGACAATTTTAATTGTTTCTATAGGGGGTACGGACGGAAAAAGATTTTTTATATCAAATGAGACAAATTTGGAGTTTTTTAGGTAACTTGATATCTTTTATGTTCTGTATTAATTCTAAGGAATTCTTAATATGTAGTAAACTTATTACTAAAATTACAATGAGTATTTAAGATTGATATTAAATGTTTCGAAAGTTTATATGAAGGAGCTGTAATAAATGATACTACTGGTCTAATTGGGTAACTTTGTTTGTGTAGTTTAATAAATGAATACAGTTTTGGTGGTGACGGGTTCATAATAGTAAGTTTGTAACTGTTATTTGGTATAATGGCTTTGCAATTGTTGATTGTTTCTTTTATTTCTTTTTGATATTTGTCAGTAGGGTCTTTTATTTTTATATACTTGTTTTTTGTTAAAAATTCTTTAGTTTTATTATTATAAACTTCTTGATCAATACAAATTACACTTTTGCCTTTATCTGCTCTAGTTATTACAAGATTATTAGTGGTAATCTTATTTCTAAGGGTTTTGATGACTGATATTTCAGTGTTGTTTTGCGATGATTTTTTTGTTTAAATCTCTTAATAATTTAGCTGCACATCCTTTTAAAAAAATATTTTTGTTGTCTGAAGAAGCCACAGTGTTGGCGAAACATATGTCAAGTGATCAATAAATTGTGGAAGTTAAAACTAAAAAACTCTTGGTGTGTTCCATAAATTTGAGTATTTTCTCGGTGTGTAGTTCGGCTGTTATGCCATCAACAGGAGTTAAAGGACAGCTAATTTTGCTTCACTTGCACTTTTAATAAATGGGACACACCAAGAGTTTTTTAGTGTCTTTATTATTAAAATGTTCCATCTAGAGCCAACAGCTAAATCCACGTCATTTATTAAAAGTAAAAGTGAAGAAAATTGACTGTCCTTTAACTCCTGTTGATGACATAATAGTCGAAATACTTATCGAGAAAATCAACTCAAATTTATGGAAAACACCAAGAGTTATATAGTGTCTTCTTTATTAAACGGTTACAGGTGTTGAATACCTATCTGAGTGATCAAATATTGACAAGGTAGACAATAATACAACTACGTTTCGAAGGAGTTGCCATTAATTATGATGATGCGAGAGGGATTACTATCATTGATATTAGAAACAGAATACCATTTCCTTCTGATAGTGGAATAAAAGTTGCTATGATGCTATGCTATTCAGATGTAGAGCGGACATGATATAATTAAGAAAATAAAGTACGTGAAACTATCGCAAGTATCAATATAAACATAGAGACTGTTAGGTTAAATTTTCTTTACATTACACGTATTTCTACGATTTTTTAGATTAGTTGCCTCGAAATAGAGATATAAAATCACAGTTTCTATAATCGTAGTATTTATATACGAGCAAGTTAGTCCAAATTAAAGAGATGAATCACTACTGTCATTGTATTTTTTCGAATTGGCACAATGTTTCAATTGTTACCTTTTTTATTTTCCTTTTATTAAAAGAAAATCGATAATCGCATTGCTACCTCAGAAAAAAAAATTCAGTTGACCCATCAGAACTGCATTCTCTTGCATTTTAGCCATATTACTGGTGCACACAACCCGTTAAAAATCGTTCTATCATTGTTTCCCTCATCTCTTCCCATAAATATTTCACTATGACATTGGATCGTAAAAATTTACGAAACAGGAAAAAGAACGATTTAAAATGAGAATTATTAAGCGAGACTGTGTGTTAGTTCTGAAGTAAGGAAGCGTGCTTTTAAGCCGTCTTGTGGAATGACGAGGGAAAAAAAGCGAATAATATCGGTTTTATTCCGTTTCTCGGATCCACCGTAGTTCTTTAGAGGTTAGTAATCCATTTTCTGATAAAACGAGCAAAACATCTGGCCATTAATTTTCTTTCGAAGTTGAGTGCCGCGAAAGTCTGGCAGTGATCGGTTTTTGACTGATTAAATGCAGTAGTCGGCAAGTTAGAATCCA
The DNA here is from genome assembly GCA_947389935.1 of Agrilus cyanescens. Taxonomy (NCBI): domain Eukaryota; kingdom Metazoa; phylum Arthropoda; class Insecta; order Coleoptera; family Buprestidae; genus Agrilus; species Agrilus cyanescens. The sequence goes on from OX376709.1 coordinate 22,918,006, forward strand.
GTTATTGACTTTTCAGACTCTCTAAAGATAACGAGATAAATAACACCTTGGGTGATTCCCCGAGAGCTGATGTTCTACTTTTTTTCTTATTAAATGAACGAAGATAAACACGAACACGTTCGCAGCTATAATTAACGTCTTAACTTAAACCAATTAAACAAACGTACTAATTGGATTAAAAACTTATAACCCTCGAATTTTATACTATTATTTATGCCTCTATAAAAGATTATTGGCAATAATATCATTGCCCATGTAGAATACTTGAAATATTTCAAAAAAATCTCGAAAAAACTATGAAATATCTAAATTTCTTAGAATAGTCTACAAAAATCTAAGACTCTAGAAGCTTCTCAAAAATTCAAAATTTCTAAAATATTCTGTCATGTTCGTATATTTTTGATATTCATTTTTCTACTTCGTTTCTCAGTTAATGCATCAATTTTAAAACATTGTGAACCACTTTTAACCTCCTCATACGAAGGCAAACTTACAAAATTAAAAAATACTTAGATTAGGATATTTTATTAAAAATTACTCATTAACGTGATAGATAATAGCGATATACGAAGAAGAATTCACAAATAAATTATAAACGCGCTCAGACTCGACGCAATAACTCGACCGAGCTCGTAAAAGTTGGAAAATCTCCCACCATTTTGCGCTTTCTAAAACTGCGCACATTCAATGTATGGGATTCACCCACTGCCTTTCCTAATTTTGAAGGGTTATGCAGTAACAACACTCGTTCGCTCTTTCGTATTGCACGGAAGCATGTTAAATGAGAATACTTAGCGCCCATAATTCAGATGGTGTAAACGTTAGAGATGCTGAAAGATTATTTACTAAAGAATACTATTAAATACATTAATATGAATTAAATTCAAGAACCATCTACAAATTACCTCAAATTAATGAGGAAAAAGTTATTGCTGTCATCATGTCCCCGGCGGGATTCGAACCTGGGTCTCTGGCTTTACGCGCCATTGCTGTAACCACTAAGCTATGGCGACATGATGATGTGGATGTCTCTTGAATTTAATTCATATTAATGTATTTAAAATCACCACTACTAAATATTTCTCTATATTTCATTGAGAATTATTAATACTTAATTAATTAAATAGTGCGCGCGCAATAACGCACCACCACTGATGCTACATACCTATCTAGTACTAAAAACGTGAGCGGAGGCAACAGAACTGTCGATAGAATATTCATTATAACACATTAACTATTACAGTTCTACATTAAACATTCCATCACATTTTATTGCCATTTCATGCTAGGGATTGCACCACTTTATTATTTTGCTGCCGCTAATGGAATATAAACTTTAGTTTTGCTTGAATTTGTAGCTTCGTTAAACTTTTTTTATTAAAAATTCCACAATGCATCAACTTTATCAAATTCACGGTAAACGTATATAAGCGTTGAAAACTTTGTTACCAAATGTGTCAAATACATCGATTAAACGTTTTTCAACTGAAACAAGCATTACATGGGGATAATCCACGAAGCCCTCCCTTGTTCGATGCATTCCTCATTAGATAAAGTGTATCAATCGACTGCAATTCAATTTAAATATTCCATCAGAAACAAAAACCAATAAAAACTAACATTTGTACTATATATGTACATATATGTACGAATTTTATATACGTATAGCACCTATAGTAAAATTTCAAACAGTTTTGTAAATATAATCGGCAAATTACTATTTATTCACTACTCTCTAAAATTATCGAAAAAGCAAAAAAATTCGAAAAATGGTGTTAAAGGTCCAAATATATATTTGACGCACGAGTAGGCTCGATGAAAAATAAGCATTTGAGATGGGGTGCTAGACGAATGATTGAATAGAGTGGATGAAAGTAAGCGGAAATGATATTTCCAAAAGTAGGAAAATAAAGAGTGGAAAAACACTATGGAAGACGATCAGGAAAACAGTAATAGGGTGATAGGATATCTTCTGAATCATACTGAAATATATCGGAGCTGAAAATATGAATAAAGTGGGATGTAAAGAGGATATTAAATGTGCTAGTTTTGGGGAATGCGAATATTAACCCATGTTAGGAACAAGGTGATTCATTCATCGGTCTGAAGAGGAACACCCTGATAGTGACAACTTTATTTTTCTTTATTAGTGTATGTATCATTATACAACTTTTATTATAAAATTTCATGTGGACAAAATTAGAAACTGACGTACGATACATCACGTAGTCTCTTTGATAAGGTTCACTGTGCACCGTGCTAATCAACTGAATGTAGGTTAGGAGAACGGGTTTCTTACTGACTACGTTGATGACGCACACGTAATCTTATATTAAAAACTGTATATATAGGTGTTAGTTGAGTCTACACACTCTTCAAGCTGGATCCTAAACCACTCTAATTTAAAAGTAAACTCCGATTTTATCGTGTATTCATTAAAAAATGAACCTTTTTCAATCGCATATTCTAGTAGAAGTCTATGGAGAGAGCGTCTGTTGGCATTAAGTTTAACGCCATCTGCTTAATTTAGCTACAAAGTAGTTTCACCACCAACAGAGTCCTTTGGTTTAAATAATTCCACTGCCAAACAGAGGGAGCTAGGTGTAAATCACACAAATCCACATAATAAACTACTATGCTGATAATAACAAATTATTTCATAAATTAATGATTGGTCAACATTACGTCGGAGCGGCCTGACGAGAATCGCTATTTCGAGCTTATTAGCTCTCGTCAGCGCGTCATAGGTCGTTTAAATACAATTAAAAAAGAATTTTTCTGAACATTGTGGTACCTACTTAAATTTATACTATAGATGGTGCTGTCTTGCTGCCTACAGGGGCATGTTTTACAACCTTTTACAGCAATCACATCAGAGAAGATCTCTTGGATATCGAATGGAGGCTAAAACAACAGGTTTGGATTTCGTCGTCGAACGGTTTAATTGTTTGGTACGCTTGAAACTTAATTTGAAGCTTACCCAAGCAATTGAAGCTTCGTTTCTGAAGTGTGTGTCAAAGGTACGTATGTCTCATTATTAACTTCGTATGATCTGAATTTGCTACATGACTTAAGTAATTTATTCTTGTAAACCAGTACTTATTGATGTAACCGTGAGAAGTTATTCTTTAATGGTTTCGGTTACTTTTGATATTGGCACATTCATCTTCCGGATCAATGAACCCCTTCAACGAACATTTAACGAAGTAATTTTACGAATATTTTGCTTATCGTGTAAAATCGATAATATCAGCTAAACTATAAATTTCCCGAAAAAGGTATAGGCCGAAACGAGAAAAACATCAAAAAATGTTAAAGCTCCCTTTGGAAAAAAATCCACTCTGCCAATGGAAGTAGTTTAGAGGACGTAAACGACGTTATATTTTCTATCTACTTCCACTCCATAGCACTCTGACCATGTCGACTCCGAAAAACTTTTTATGGCGACTGTGAGGGAAAGTAACTGAACGAACGTCCCTCTTTTTACTATCAAACGACTGCTCTATCAAAATTTATTGCGAGATACGTAGGAAGTAAATTGGAAAACTTCACAAGCAGATAAACCATCTCGACGAAAATTGCGGAAGATGGCAACCAGTCTCTGCCATGATTTACATGAAAAATGGGGGGTTGTTATATACATAAATTCCATTTTCCAACTACTAAATAAGGACATAAGGAATTCGCCAGTTAAAGGAATGACAATCGGGATGTAATAAAGTGCGTCATTTTAATAAAAGAAAGTTTCCTTTTGTAAAGACGTGACTTTGCTGAGTAGAGGAACAAAAACAAGGCTGAGAAGGCATAGATGTATTATAATAAGAAATATTTTCGTATACTTACTCTTTATGAGGCTTTTTGAACCTGAATATTTGATTTTCTAATTTATCAGAAAAGCGTAATAATTAAGTACGTTATAAACAAATATAATTATTTTTTTCTTACTTTATAGGAATGCCCGGGATGTTTGATATGTTACGGTACAACTTGATTCTATAATGTCTCTGTAAGTGGAGAGCAGCGTAGAATATAGGAAACACAACACATGTAACAACCGAAGATCAGCTCTTGACGCATTGACAAGTAAGAACAATGTGGAATGCTCGGGAAACAACATTCTCGAGGCTTCTAGAACGACTATCCAGCCTATATAAGCAGCCGTCGAGATAGTAAATGATCAGTATTGGTGATTACGTGGTGAGCGATAGTGAAGACAAGAAGAAGGCGATCAGAAAGTGATAATTAGTAACCAAGCGAATAATTAAAGTTATAGTTTTATTAACTAAATCGTTAAAAGTTAAAATAGTGTATACGAAGTTTGAAATAAAAGTGTTTAAAAAAATTAGACTAAAAAAATACGTGACAATAACAGAAGAGTACATTCTTGGTGATTCTTACTGCACTTACTGGTAACTTTTGTATACCACTTCAACAAGAAAACGATACTGAAAATATATCAAAAATGCATACCATCATATGTTTGGATCATTTCTGTAAACGATTAAAACTGAACTTAGGACTTTGATAAATAATGTGTACTTGGCAAACCACACCAATATATGCGCATTTGGCAAGTATACCGGCTATTACAAGGGGCATATACCGACCGAGGCAGACCTTAAATTTAGTCGTGGGATTATGATGCAACAGTATGCCAACTTAAGCGGTTTCTACCACACTTCCGTGTACCCTGAGCGCATGTTAAAATTTAAACGCACCCTTCAATAAACATATTCTGGCGTATGGTCGTTTTGAAAAAGATGATTTGAATTTAATGTCAAATTATTCAATAACGAATTCTAAACTACTACTTTTTCTGTAAAAAGAAAATGGTAAAAATCCGAATCAGGCATATTATGGAGCTCTATAATCGTCGGATTTCCGAAATAAAAATCTGTCCGTAAGTTTCCTATAATTCCGGATAGAGGCGGAGTCTAAATGATAATGACAAGTTTTCGCGCGACCGCTTCATTTACAAGGCTAGTTTTTATTTTCTGTGATTTTAGTACCCAATGATAACCCACAAATAAAGTCAAATGACACCTAAGTATTTAAATTTTGCTATCACAGTTTCTTTGAAACCAAATATTCCTAACTGAACTTTACTGATATTTGAATGATGTTTGGTTTTTAATTATTAGTACCTTTCTTTGGAGTTATTTTATTGGTTGATATGTTTCTGTTTAGTAAACGCATCCGTTTGTTAATAAATAATATTCACTAACAACTTACTGTGGGCGTTCGCTAAACAAATTTTTCTATATTTCTGAATATTGGACTCGTGATACTTATTTTCGAACAACTTTAAAGCTTCGTCCAGAAAACCAAACACAATGGCTCATTTTGTGGTGTACAGGATGAGAAAAGTTAAATATTCGACCTGAAAAGGTTGGCTTGTGGTACCAATTAGTTTGTAATCTGTCATCGACTCTCTCGACCTCAATACAATTGTTTGTTCAACTAATTCTGATGCGTGAAGTTACGATGTTGATTTTTTGAATTAAATGTTTCTAAAACCCTGTTCAAACTTGTCAAGGACAAAACAATAAAACTGTCATCAGCAGTGGCGTAACACGAAATCTCAACCCCCTCGCAATATTAAGTCTGGGCCTTTATTACCTCTCCCATTCCCGATAAATATTCACAGACCCACAAAAAAGAATTTGCCCCATTGGTGCTATTGTAATATTCCCTTGTACTATTTCCCGCTGAACACGAATCTGCAATGGTATACGTCAGAATTTATGTTTAGCCTCAAAAAACACTTCAAAATCGACCAAAATCTCAAAAATGTTACTCTATCAATCGAATTATTCCTAAAGCCTCATATCCCCATAAATCCTTAACGCCATGACTCCTCAACTAGTTAACTCCCTAACCTTACAGCAGTCAATAACCAAGCAGTGGGGATATCTAGTACCGAAAACCAAAAAATCTCATGTACATATCAATAAGTAATAATAAAAAATTCAGAACAGTATTATCTTTTTACCCCATAATCGCTCTAATTTTTAACACCTTAACCCTCAACTCAAGAACTCCTCGCATGCCCGAGATCTCTTACGGTAAAAGTAAGAATTTTCGTAGATATGCCAATAAGCCTATATTTTTTTTACGCTTTCAGCTGTTCTGAATTTCACTTGAGAGTAAGTCTTATCATACGACTAATAGGTCCGTTATTCATGTTCAATTACCATAAGGTAAATCCTGCTACTTCAAAGAACACTAGGAATGGTGATAGTGTTTCTGAAGAAGATGCGTTTAATGATTCACTGTCCAATTTCGAGGTAACGAAGCCATACAAGGCGCGCTTCTTGAAGGCGGGTGATAGGGTGTGAGGATGAAACTGGAATGTGTCTGACGACGAGTTGACATTGAAGAACATCAGGTGGTCATAAAAATTTTGTAAATCGTTGATTCTAATGTTTTGGGATAAGTCAGTTATCAGCTTATTAAGATGTACACCTAACTTCCAAGTTTCCAAGAAAAGAAAACCTCCCATGTGCGTGGGGTTTCGGAGGTATTAAGTTGAGGATTAACAGGTTAAGCGGTTATACAGCTAGATGAAAATGTCATAAAGCTTTTCTTTCTTACGGAGTTGATAAGGTAATATAATGTTTTTTGAGGTAAAAAAAGTTCTCCTTCTAAACCTCCTATATACAATTTCGGTAAATATTGACAAAGCTGCAGGTCACTTAAGTGCGCCAAAGTCTCTGTTTAAAAACTGATTCGGGTGATGCATCTGTAAATAACGGGGTTGCGAATAGAGACAAAAAATTTCGTTTTAATAGATTTGGGTTGACTTACTAATAAAGTTAAACTTCTTATCTCAGCAAGTCACTTAAATATTATTATAGTAGGTTAAAAATGAAATTTTTATGTGTTGCATTCTATTTTCTTTATCTAGTGATTCTTCGTGGAATTTGGCTTCAAATTAGAAAGTTTTGCTATACTATAAAGTGATATTTAACATTAGTAAGACGTAAAAGTTTACTCACCTATAAAGAACCAGACGTACGATCTTCCGTATAACTGCTGTTTGTATACTTCACAGAGAACTTTTCTAGCAGCCACCACATAGAATAGTCCAACTATAATTCTGGCATCCTGTCTTCTCAAATTGCGAACGGCATCGGCAGGATCTGAGAGGAAGGATTGTCTGGTAACAATTTCAATTCCTGCTTCTTTACAGCGAGTTTCTAAATCTTCAACAGTGGATATAAAAACTTCTTCGGCTTCCTGTAATATCGCCACCCTCGACCAACCGAATTTTTTCATTAGTTTTATGCGAGTGGGATTGTGAACAGTGGCTGAAGGATGAGTCCGAAACAAAGTGGGAAACCGATTGCGATCAGAGAGGGCTGGTGAACTGGCGCCATAACATAACTGGAACAACGAAAAGCAGAATTTAATAATGTAATAGTACAAACGTTTGCAAGTGGCAAAGGTCCCAATAAAACTGTCACATATTCTTTCTTCTTTTACATCACCAATACAGAATATAGTGGTAATAAAGCCAACGCCTTTTATAGGTCTCGACAGGCGTTATTGAGAAAGAGAGAGATAGCGTAAGAATTGTGGCAGACACTTATGTGGTTGCTACTGCTTTTCGATAGTCTCTTTTTACTTTGTACAATTCGTGAAAAATATTATATATTAGAAAAAGCGTGTTCAAAAAAATTCAAAGAGAGGTTACCTTAAAGTGAAAACGAGGAGAAAGGTATACTCATAGACTGCACGATTCGACTGAAAATTGGTCCAGGAAAATGAGTGAGATGGAAGCAATTTATGGTCACTTTTCATCTCTCTCAACTTAACTTCTACTACTTCTAAAAAGTGATAGATATTGATCACAAGTGTATGCATTTAACAGCACGTGCTTCACAAGTCTGGGACGTGGTGCTTCGCATCTATGGACCCTAATATACTTCTTTGGGTTTCTGACTTCCGCACACAAGCACTGGTTAATTGCTCCAGGATGTTGGCACCCCATCCAAAGAATTTGGAAAGAAATAAGTCACGAATATAGGTCACAACTTGTCAGGTGGTGTCGTTAATTGGTCAGCGGTAGGAAACAAGTAAAAGGCATTTGAAAATTTTCAATTATTTTTGACACTGCTAGAATCCCATCTAAACAAAACCAAAAACTTCAAAGGCAATCGATAGAGTTTTAGATGCTGTTAATTGTTCAGCTATAATTAATTAATATATGGTCAGACCTAGATAATTAGAAAAAAAATAAAAAAATTAAATTTCACTGTTTCGACGATGTGCATGAGCAAACCTTCTATGATACTTCTATGAAAATGTGATCTGTCAGAATAGTCGATAAAAATTATATTTTTCATAAATTTGGGGAATTTGATACAAAAAATATGGTATTCTAATAGATCAGTAATTGGTCAGCAGACCCAATTAATAGGTCAGCGAGAGGTAATTTGTACAAACAATTTGAAAATTATATTCACATGTTTCACCATCTATAGGAATTACTACAAATACACATTCTTGATAAAGAAACAGATGACCAATTAGTAAAACCAATAGGCAAAAATGTTAATAGATATTTTAACGTTAAACTCTATTGAAATAATCATAGATAATTCATCTATGCCTCTAAGCGTAAAAAGTGTTTTTTTTTTATTCTTTCTTTAATTACCTATTCCTGGGCAATTATTAATTATAACTGACCAATTAAAAGCATCTAAAACCCTATAGTTTTCTGCTGATTTTTTTTAATTTTCGTTTAGATGGGGTGTCGGCAGCATCAAATAACCTTCCCTTTCAAATTGCTTTCATAAGTGACGTATCGCTGGCCAATTAGTAGAGTCAGCTGACCAATTGTGACCTATTACTGACCTATCAGAATCCCATATTTTCTTACGAAATTCTCTAGATTTATGAAAAAAATATTTTTTATCGACCTTTCTGACAGTTAATAGTTGCATAGAAGCATTATAAAAGCGTTGGGCGTGCATATCGCCGAAACAGCATTTATTTTATTGTTTTTTTCTAATTATCTAGGCCTGAACTACTAATTATAGGTACAGCATCTAAAACTCTATTAATTGCTTTTCAAATTTTTTGATTTTAGTTTAGATTGGGTTCCACCAGTATCGAATATTCTTAAAAAAAAATTTAAATTGTTCTTACAAATTCTCTATCGCTTACTAAATAATGGGACCACCGGACCAATTATGACCTATTAGATTCATATTTTTTTTTTTAAATTCGTTGGGTGGGATACTAGCATCCTGGAGCTGGTTTATTATCTACAGAATGACGCACCCCATCCAACAAATTTCAGTAAACAAAAATATGTTGATCTAATAGGTCACTAACTGGTCACAATTTGTCATATAATCCCATTAGTTGGCCAGAGATAGGAAATTTTGTGAAATTGTTTGTCTATATCCTGTCTGACTGCATATTCTTTGGACTGCATGATCTACTCATCGAAGATTTGCGCATGCCTGTTCTAGTAAAACGTGCTTTTTTTATTTAAAAGTTTTTTTCATTTTCGCATGAATGACCATTTATTAAGACTAACTGACCAATTATCAACATCTAAAACTTTATCCATTGCTGGTAAAACATTTTAATTTCAAACTAGATGGGGTGCCAAAAGTATAGAATCACCGAGAACATTTTCAGTGCTTTTACTTATTTCCTGTCGCTGACCAACTAATGGAATTTGCTAATTGAATATGTATAAGTACACTTATTTGCATAATTTTATACTGTAGTTGCCGAGCATATTAAGCACTTACTTCAAAAAGCATTTCGTTTCAGGAGACAATATGCTCACAACTTCCATTATTACTTCTGAGAAAGGTTTTAGTTGAATTTCATTAACTTACAACAGTTCTCCTTCATAATTTATGTGGATGACCAATTATTATTCTAGCATTAGCAATTTCAATTTCCCTACGCATTTATATTGTAGCACAAAGAACCTTTAGTATTTGAATAATTCTCAAGTGGCTAAACAAACTGTTCAAAATTTTGTAACGACTTTTTTAGTTTAACTTATTTATTTAACGGAAATTTATTTACAACTATTTAACACTTAAACACTAATAGAATACTTAAACACCAATAACAATTCAACAACTTCTTTATATCACAAGGAAAATGCGTATTTATATCACTCGGTATATCGTAGTTCGGTATTTATATTACTCGTTCGGAAGCTAACTGTAAACTACTGGTACTGACCACGTCAACAAGTATTTATACAGGCACCGAAAGTTCCAGAAGAATCGAGAAACCTTCTAAAATTTACTCGAGCGCCTATTGTGTTCGTTTTATTTATGGCCTTATTTATTGTCATCAAAGCGCCGACCGACGCCGGTATTCTTTGAACTCCGCTTATCTGCTGTCGGATCTCGTCGCCGCTCTCGCATACATACACGCTCGTAACACTGCCCCCTCGTTAAGGGTGATCCGTCCCGGATCACATTCTGCCGTTCTTTCAAAGGATCATGCCGGTACTTACAATTCTGTCCCCTAAGGCACCCAGTCGTCATATTGAAGTAGCAATCCACCGTCCTTGGCTGTGCGGGATCTCGTTGGGGATTGTTAGTGTATACCGTTATTTCAACGCCGCTCCACCGGAACAGGACCTCCAAAATGCTCCGCACCACTCTCCAGTTCAGTCCATCCAACCCACATCCTATCCTTGGCATGGCTAATCTTGTGGTATCCGTAGATAGCAGTTGGTCTCTTAGTTCCACCAACGAATTCCATAACGAGCGGTAGGTGGGTTTTTCAGACGACGCCTCCTTAGTGACCAGGTAGTAAATGGATCGGTTCCCGTCCACCATACATAGCACTTTCTTCCCATCTCCAAGTTGGTCCCGCAGCTCTGACAAGCGGCCAAACTTCTCTTTTTAAATACGGTGGCAATACCGCGATCCATCCTCAAGTCTTTGGCCACACAATGAACCAGCGAGTCCGACGCAGTAAACAAATCTTCGGATCTCTCGGAGGTGACACCGAATCTGGAGTTGGCATATAAGCTGGGTGTAGCCATAAACTCATCATCACCGGCATAATGGGCCAAACGGTTAAAATGGACAACCTTCGGTTTTCCATTTTGTGTGCGTCAAATCCGGTAAATAACGCCATTTATTCTCTTGATGATTGTATATGGGCCTTCCCAGTGCTGCTGTAGCTTCGGCGAAAGACCTTTACAAGGCTGTGGATTCTATAACCACACCATGTCTCCCTCCTGGAAACCTCCATCAGTGGCCCGTATATCGTAGGTGTCCTTCATGCGGTCGCTAGCTATCTGCATCCGGGAACGTACTTGCTCATGGATATCGTCAAGTCTTCTGCGGAGATCACTAACGTAGTCTTCTCCTGCAATGTCCTCACCAGGTTTGCAGCCAAATTTCAGATCACATGGCAACCGTAGCTCCCGACCAAACAGTACTTTTGCTGGTGTTTGTCCAGTGGTTTCGTGAATCGATAATCGATATGCCATAAGAAACTGTGGCAGATGGCGATCCCAGTCTCTTTGGTGTTTGGAGACCACTTTGGACAAGTACTTGTTAATGGTCCTATTCATTCGCTCTGCCATGCCGTCTGATTGAGGATGCAGCGGTGTTTTCCGGGTTTTGTAAATACCTAATATCTTGCAGATTTCTTGGAACACGGCTGACTCAAAATTCCGGCCCTGGTCAGAATGAAGCTCCATGGGCACGCCGAACCGGCTGATCAGGTGGTTTACGAGCCCCTCCGCTACCGTGATGGCTGTCTGATTTAGAAGTGCGTACGCTTCAACCCATTTCGTGAAGTGGTCCATTGCCACCAGGATGTATTTATTGCCACCATCGGTCTCTGGAAACAGTCCTGCGATGTCAATGGCAATCCGTTCGTATGGACTGCCGACATTGTACTGGCGCATAGGAGCACGCCGTCGTCTTTGTGGCCCCTTGCTGGCTGCACAAGTTGTACACTTCTTGCACCAGTCTTCAACGCCAGGTGGGTCGTCTGCCTTCATTCCTCCATCTTCGGAACAAGCTCAGGACCGAATCAGAACCCTGTTCCGTCTTGATGTTATCAGAGTGCCATTGTTCATCCGTGACGGTTAACCTCCGGATTTCTTCATGTTCCTCCAGGCGCTTGCAGTGTTTGCAGTTTTCGGCGTTCTTATGGCTATTTCCAGATCGATGTTCTATGTCGAAGTCGCATTCTTGGAGCTTTTCTATCCAACGCGCGACTTGACCCTCTGGATTCTTGAAACTCAGTAACCACCGTAAAGCAGCATGATCTGTTCGTAGCAGGAACTTCCTTCCATACAAGTACTTATCAAAGTGCTCCACGCTTTTTACTACTGCCAGTAGTTCTCGTCGGGTTACACAGTAGTTTCGTTCGGGCTTGGATGGGGTCTTGCTGAAATAGCCGATGACTTTTTTTTCTCCATGTTGTATTTGGGAGAGTACTGCGCCTAACCCAACATTGCTAGCTTCGGTATCTAGAACAAATTTCCCCTATGATATCGGATAACTCAACACGGGTGTGGAAACGAGAGCTTGCTTTAACTTTTCGAAGGCAGCTTGGCAGTCCGGTTCCCAGCCGAATGGTCTGCCACTTTCGGTTAGTCGAGTCAATGGCTTGGCAATATTGGCAAATCCAGGAACGAAGCGTCGATAGTAAGTACACAGGCCAAGGAAGCTTCTGACCTGATGTACGTCAGTAGGTACTGGCCATTCTTGTACGGCTGTGATCTTCTGCGGGTCGACTGAAACGCCGGTCTTCGTGACCACGTGCCCCAGGGAATTCACTGTCTCTTGAAATAGCTGGCATTTCTTGGGGCTTAATTTTTAGGTTGACATCACGCAGCCTTCGAAATACTTTCCAAGTTATTCAGGTGATCGTTGAAGTCTTTTCCGATCACGATTATGCCGTCAAGGTATACCAGGCAAGTTTTCCCAATCAAGCCGTTCAAGACCGTCTCCATGAGTCGTTGGAAGGTTTTCTTTCAGTTCTCCCAGATTTCCTTTTAGTTCCTTTGAATTTTCGGTTAATTTCTTTTCCAGATTTTCTTTCAGGTTCCCTTCCAATTCCATTGAATTTTCCTTTAATCTCTTATCTAGTACATCCTAAAATTCGTAGGTATTCGGATCGAAACCCTCTCGTATCAGAGCTTCCTCGAGTCGCCCTTGTAAGGTGAGCTTGTTACCAGACGTATCTTCGTCTCTCTCCTCGAGTTCATTTTTCAGTTCGGCAACATTCAACTCCAAGAACTTTTTCGGCATTTTGATTTATTTAACTATTTTTCTTCTACTAGAAAATTCTCTTCTTTGGGGGATCGATTGGCTGAGCACCCCACACCTGACACCAATGTAACGACTTTTCTAGTTGAACTTTTATTTAACACTTAAACACTTATAACAATTCAACAACTTACTAAACTACTAACCACGACTACAAGTATTTATACAGGCACCGAAAGTTCCAGAAGAATCGAGAAACCTTCTAAAATTTACTCGAGCTCCTATTGTGTTCGTTTTATTTATGGCCTTATTTATTGTCATCAAAGCTCCGCTTATCTGCTACCGGATCTCGTCGCCGCTCTCGCATTCCTACACGTTCGTTACAATTTAGTAAGAATTTGACTGATTTACGCTTGAACATGGAAAATTTTCTCGTTCAATAGGAACAACTTATTTATTCCGCACTCGTTGCTATTGACAATGCTAAATGTGAAATAATTTTCCTTTCCTGTACATAGATGATGAAGAAGAAATACCTTTACATTGAAAATGTTTCATATTTTATCAGAAAAAGATGGGACTGAACTGAATGTTGCAGAGGAAAGAGAGAAATTTCTGAGTCGTCTGGTAATGGTGTTTCGGTAATTCTATGACGAAATCATCCAAACAAAATCAAACGAAGAATTCAGTGTGGTGAAGATGATTGAATCTATTCTGTATAGTATTCCATAAAAGAATTTGTTGATGTTCCTCAAATCACTAAAGTGTGTAAAGTATATAACTTGTTTCCGAAACACTGGATGTATTATCATAACTTTTCGTTGTTTAAAGAGATTAGTATTTATAGAGATCCTTGGTGAAGTTAATTGTTTCCAAAATTGTTTCTTTTGAGAATTGATATTACGTAGACACTTTGTATACGGGAATATGAGATGGTATTAAGGACTCAAGTTTTATGGCTCTTAAATGGACAAAAAAGATGTTCAGTTTCAGTATACCTTCTTAAAGAATCCCAAAAACAGCAAAGTTGAGGTGTTTGAAAGAACACGTTTTACTTATGTCTCCGAAAAACATGCAAACGAATAACAGAAAAGTTTCCAAAATAGACAGGAGCTAATATGTTAGCATTATTATTTAACCCTTTCAGACCATGCAAATTAATGTCCGGATTTACATACAGTCGCTGCAAATTAACTTGACAGTAAAACGAAAATACGTGTAGGAGAAACGGGTTACATCCAGAGAAACCTTATAAATGGAGTTTGGTTTTACCCTTGATGATGATATGAAACAAATTTGGGACAATAATAATTACCGAATTTTGATAATTCATGCAAACTTACTACTCAAACCGTCACGACTAAGATACAAAAAGTCTGACTGCAATAAAGAAAAAAGACAGAAGAAAATTTGACATTAAAAAGCTGTTACTTTTGAAATTTTTGGCATCAATTTAATCTTTTGTTAGAGAATTCGTTCTGAAAGAGTTCTTAAAAGGAAGTCGTATATACATGTTTTGTATGTATAAAACTTTGCTATGTAATTTAAAAATAAATTACTGTTATATTTTGTTGGAGATCCAACGACTACATTTGATAGATTACAAACCATTACAACTCTCGTAAACAACTTTTATCAAAATATCAAAGCTTACATTGTTATTATACTTTTTTTTTCTAAACCTAACCAAACCTGAGAGCCTTATTAGGAGGGTAATCATCAATAAGTCGGAAAAAAATTCCATTCGGTAACTCGAACAAAATGCTATTTCCCTATTAGGTATTGATAATTAATATGTATTTATACTCTATAACTCGAATTTCAAAAAGCAGACTCCGTAAATCGAAGTTATTAAAGTATAATGACGTCTTTCTTGGAATTCCTCGAACTCATGGCAACACAATCCAAAAGAAATCTATAATCTGTACCTTGTACACATGCGTGGAATGAATTCCTTATTAAGAGTTTTAAGAAATACTACTGCTCATTAGATAAAAAAGAGTTCAATATCTTGAAAGTCCTGTTAAGTCGAAAACTCATTAACTCGAAATTTTTGACGTTTTATTCTACATAATATGTCTTTACCTTATTTTTTTGCATCTGTTACGGTTTTCGCTACATAAACGTCGAAAGGATAGGTTAGGTGTCTTAGGCAGACTTAAAAATTTGCACAAATGCTCTATCTACCAACTTTTATAAGAATCCGCGGTCAAAAAATTTTGGCTAAACAAATCCTTTGGCTTCGAAGTAATGCCGTCAGTCAATGACGTCAGGCGTAAACTGTCATGCCTTATATCTCGGTGGTAACGCTCAAACCCACAAATGGAAACCACGCTGCTTGCTTAAATACAGGTTCCTCTATCTTATAACCTATACTGATTATAATTGTTACCTCTATTGAACTTTAAATTGGTGCATAATCGAATCAAAAACAATAATAAAGCAAACTCCGCGTAAATCAACAAAAAAAATATCAAATCCAAAAGTACTAAAAATGCACTCATAAAAGGCCTTTGACGATTTTCCTTCTAATATTCTGTGCCCTACAAATTAAAGTAGGTTTTCTTTGTTCATTGTAATACGTGTGTAGAAGTGTAGATTCACACTATATTAGAAGATAGGAGCCTTGATACGTCGTTTACTGATATTCCAACGTATGTATGCAAAGCTTTACTTATAATTTTAACCTCGTTTGAAGATAGCAACTTGTATTGTGCATGAACGACTTGGCTACAGTTCAAACATGTTATGTAAGCAGTTCAAAGTTCACGAGAGCAGAACAAAATTCGTCGCAGAAATGTTTGGACTATCTCCATACATGTGACGAGTTCAAGTGGGATTTATAGATGCTAAAGATCGACTTCTTTATAAAGTCTAATTTTAGATATTCAACTTTTTGGCAGCAGTTGAAATGTATTGATCTGAGTTACCTTGTTTTTGCTTTTATGGAAATCATGCTCAGTGCCAACAAGTGACAATGTAAGTCACCAGCGGCGGTTTGTGATAAGGTGAGGTTAGGTTAGGTTATAAGGCAATTATTTTCTATTTGTCATTCTATTTGCAGGTTTGTTGGCAACGTCTAGATTTACCAGCGCATCCTATTGCCCTTCGATAGAGTTAATGACAATTCGACACATTTGTGTATCCTCATGATGAATCTGCTTCAGAAAGTATTTTTTTAAATTTCATTACGGTTTCTTTATTACACATTGATCAGTGCATCAAGGATTATTTTAAACCTTTTCGAGAAGGTCAATAATATTTCCAAAGACCGCTAGAAAAAAGAAATTTTTTGAAAATTACAGTGTAGTCGATAATAACAGGATGCAATAACAGTTTGATATGAGTCATAAAAATAAATATTCGAGCAACTGCAGAATTTTGCCGAGGCTGTTAATTTGAAAAAAAATCGTTTATTATTTATTAACCCCTTTAATTTTTTCATGACGGGTACAAATACAAGTAACTTTATAGTCTAGGCCCCACTAAAAACTATATACCTAATGCTAATGGTGCCTGTACTGTGGAAGTTACAGTTACTAACCACAAAACGTAAACACATATTTTATAATGCAACTGAACATTAACTGCACTTTACAACAGCAATACATATTGCATGTTACACTCATTAGCTACTAAAAATACAATGGAGAGTGTCGTCCTTTAAAGTTGTCCATTAAATTTTTATGAATAATGACACTTAGGATGAGTTAAAAATATTTAAAAGGAATTAGGTGAATATTCACATTTATTTTGCTAGCTTTACTTGTTAATACCCAATGAGATAATGATTTAAACGATTTATCGCTTCCAATTATTTATTAAACAATTTGTTTGTCACAAAACCCTAATTTAAGCATTCTTGGGCAACTTTTAAGTGTAGTTTGTTCCAGAGGCGGTACGCATGTCTCCACAATTTTTGTAATTTATCATCAATTATTTTTAGTAAATAATCATAATCGGTGCATTCTTAATTTATGGCCTTTCCGCATCCCCAGCGAATGAGCGGACATCGGGCGCGTATAACTACTGCTTACTTGGCTTTGCTTAAGTTCCTAGAAATACATGCCATGCTTCATTGGATTCGGAATAACGCCTAGAATAATGTATTAAAATACTATTTTAGCGTATAAAAACTTACGAAGGTAATAAACAAATTAAGATGAGACAATAAAGGCATTTAGTTTTTCGTAAATAACTCAAAAACCATAAGTGATAGCCCAAATTGGAAAAAAGTCCTTAAATGGGGGGAAAATTCAATAAAAAGATCCTAACTCGCGAAACTCTATCTCCCTCTCTCTAATTTTAATTTATGTTGAAAATTGGGCTCCGCGCGGACGCTGCAGCATACGCGTGCTGCTTGATAGTCATCACATTATATAAATTAATCTTTTTATGGTATTAATTATCAATTTAAAAAATTAAAGAAATTGTGGTGTTCTCTTAACACTTCATAGAATAAGGCCTCGTTGGAAAAAAATGTTGAAGTCCATTTTTCAAAGAATGAGGCAATAAAACTGTTGATATAATTATCCTAACATTTTTTCTCTTCGTTAAGCCCTTTCTGTATACGTATTTGTTTATAATAATTCTTTTTATGAGAATAATTATTTTCTCAACAAAGACTTTTTAAAAAAATATGAAACTAGAACACTTGTTTATAACAAATTGATAAACGTGACGTAAATTTTTTTTGAAGTTTTAGTAATACACTATCATTTTTTTGAGTTTTTAAATTGATAATCAATCCCACAAAAAGTTAATTCATGTAAAGTGCTCGCTAGAATAACAGATTTAAATCATATTAACGAGAAAATTAAAAAACACGCAAATTCTGCTGAACACATGAATAATGTTTTGAATTTAGCCAAGCTAAATGATATTTGGGATATTATTGTTATTATTGTGTTCGGCTCATTCCCAATTTTAGAATCACGCACCGCCACTGGTTTGCTATAATAAAATATTTCTGTTGCGATTACTTATGTATTTTAATTCATTCAGACTTCAATTTACTTCGGCACAGAAAGCTGAAGCTACTAAATTGCAGGATTCGTGCATTATTCGGTGTGAAAGTGGTAGTTTATGAAGCGCGAAACGTAATTCGTTCAACTCCGAACGAACGTTAAAGAGTACACGTTGGCAAAAAGTATGCAAGCTGCGGTGAGTTTTGACGGAGAATTTTGGGTCAATGACGGAATAAGTTAATATCGAAACGACCTGTGACCTTTGCAACACAATCAAATCGTTTGTGGTTGCACGAAAGTCTTTCCGTAACCTGTTTCCACTTAATTATAAACGTCAACAGACAAAAACACGTGTATTTATGAATTGCTACCGTTTAATGCGAATTTTGAGGTAATCACAATGTCTGTAGAATTTCCATGATAATTTCATCTTTTGTTAATGTTTATCGTGCAGATTATTTGAATTAGGACTGAGTAAATTATTCGATTAATGGAATAGTCGACAATTAATTTATTATTTTCAGTTTAAAAATAATCGATTAATTTAACTAATCGATTCATCAAAATTTTCGGTTAATGGTAATACTCAATTAGTTGCAATAATTCATTGTATCATTACTTAGTTATTCTCCTCTTCTGACCGAATTGGTAAAGGAAATTCTATACGATTAACAAAAATGAATGTCACCAATTTGGACGCGGACACGTGTTTTGCTCACTTACAGGATGTGAGCATTTTCAACGTAACAATAAATTTTGACATTAAAGAGAGTTAAAAACGTATATACGTTAATGTAAAGGGTAAGAGCGGGGAGAAAAAGGGTTTAGGAAACATGAAGACCATCATCAGTTGTTAGCTAAACATGAATACGTTCACAACACATGCTTCACATGACAAAAATCTCAACCTGGGGGAAGGGATTATAGCAAGGTAAAACGATTGTGTTGAATAACTGGAATCATTTTTAAGGACTTGGCTAATCCTCAATCTGTAAACTGCCCATGCTTCACATAACGAAGAAACAAGCTGACAAATAATGGTGAACTAAACCTTTTGCAAAGTTGAAATAGGGCAGAATTTGGAATATCACGCCGCAAATCAGCACTCTGGCCTTTAATGATAGTAACGAATCTTATTCTAATTCGTGGTTCTAATTTCGAATAATTTTTCCAATGTACTGTTGTTGATGTTCACATTGGCCGTGCGATAAGGAGCCCGCTTTCCTTTACGTACGTCGAATGAATGGCTGCATTGTTTTTACAATTTTTTGCAGACATCTACGTTGCCATATCACGTGCAGGACCGGCTTTAAATAGTAAGATGTTGCTATTTTTTTTTTTTAAAAATTCTTTCTCCCTTTGTTCCATCTGTATACTTAACATGCAATTACGCAGTATGTTTAGTTAACACCGTCTAAACATGTTCACATATTTCAGTTATGCCCTGTACGTAGCTGACGAAACCTATGTTTAGCAACAAAATATTTTGATGACTACAAAATAAAAATGTTTTTAAACTGAATGTTTCCAATTCAGTGTAACATATTTAATTTGTTTCAACATGTATTATCTTCTATCGCCAATAAGATCTGAGAGGTGTTTTTATTTTTTTGTTTCGTGATTACATTAAACATGAAAACGTTTGGACAATTCTGGAAATGTGTAATTCTGAAACTTTAAATGTAATAACTTTTTGTTAACCCACATATTCAAAGGAGCAGTACGAGTGGAGGCAGAGAAGCTTTTGCATGAAAATTACAGAAACCCAGGGGTGCCATCCGTTATATTCATGTTCAACAACAAAACCCTTTTCGTAAAACACACTTATGTAGAAAATGATTTATTAAGAAAGCTAAGTAATTATGTGCGGCCTGCTTTTAGACCTGTATACAAAGAACAATTTAATTATACTCATTTGACAACACATATAAATCCAACGGTTGGTACATTTGAAGCAATAATTATGTGTCAGCGTATTAAGGTTTACATGCAACGTGAACGTTTTTGTATAATTATAATGCAAGTTTGAAAACTGATATTATGATAGAACTAGGATAAACGGATAAACTTTCCCTATGGAATTTATGACCTAAATTATATTTTACTTTACAAAGTCAAATATCTACAAAACTAAGGTTTACCATCAGTTAATAACTAATACAAGAGTTTGCTGTAGTTAGAAAGAGGTGGACATGGGTGGCAAAAATTTTATATGATAAATTTCTGTGTTTGTGTAATGCATTGTGTTTTCTATGCATTTATCGATATCGAACACATTTCCCATAAAATGTAAATTTAAGTAATGTATTAGAATCTTCCAGAACTCTAGAATATCACAAAAAAAAAAAAAAATTCTTTAAATAATTTTTATAAGTATTCCAGATTATGCGATAATGGACTGAAAGTTCTCGGAGCGATCAAAAACATTCGAGAATGATATGAAATATTCTTAGTATTTGATATAGAATGTTCCCGAACATTCAATAATGTTAGTGACTTAAAATAATACACATAGATTGTCGAACTTCCATGTCTTTCTTGTTGAGAATTACAACAACGATAAAGACATGGAAGTTCGACAATCTACGTGTATTATTTTCAACACAAACGTGTCTACATACAACCTTCAAACAAATGTTAGTGAATGTTTTGTAACATTCCGGGATAACCTAAAATTTTCTAGGATGGTCCGTAATGGTCCAGAATTTCCAGGAATTTTGTAGAATGTTCGAAAATGATCAAAAAGTGTTTTACAATATTCGATAATGGCTTTAAGTTTTCGGCAATGATTTAGAAAACTCCAAATATTTCAAGAAGAACTAGAATCTTCCAGGTATTTCGAGAACGGTTTAGAATAATCCAGGATATTTCATATTCTTATATATAATGATCTGGAACGTTACAAAATATTTCAGTTTATTTGAGAAAGTTAAAAAATGCGTTCTTATCGATAGATTTTCTAATCCTCACAACTTATTTATTAAACCTTTATGCTAAAAGCCTTAATTCTATTTTAATAAACTTTTTTATGACACATACAACATCTATCAATCTGTCTACCCATCTATCTGCTATTTGATCATCACCCAAATGTTTCTGAATTTCTAGGACATGCTGTACCTAAATGCGAATCTATTAAGTCTACTAATTTTTTTTTAAGGTGCGATCATGTATTAATTACAGAACACAAATCCATGGTACCCTGAGACACTACAAAAATATAGGAAATCAGAACACTAAATGAATAACCCATGACATTTAAAAATAGTAACTACACCCTCAAATTTCTGTAACATACCATACAACAGAGAACAAATTTATTGTCAAATTTTTCAACAGAGACTTAACGACCA
Source organism: Agrilus cyanescens (assembly GCA_947389935.1). Classification (NCBI taxonomy): domain Eukaryota; kingdom Metazoa; phylum Arthropoda; class Insecta; order Coleoptera; family Buprestidae; genus Agrilus; species Agrilus cyanescens. The sequence continues at coordinate 22,939,549 of OX376709.1, forward strand.
GATGCGCATTAGCAAACCCCGCCCTAAGAAGGTAGGTACAATGTTGGAAGGGGCAGGCACTCTAGCTATTTCCTTCAAGTACGCGCCTATGAAATATGCAGGTATCGGCATACAGATAGGGAAGTTGCACGTGATTGGCTGTCGGTTAAATAATACAGCCCATCGGTCTTCCTGCGTCTGACTGAATTCAAGTCTCGGTTGAAAAATTTCACTCTATTTACTTAAAGTTTCGTATGTCAAAAACCTTGCTGTTGTCTTTTTATTATTATCCCACCAAAACTTTTATAAAATCAGATGTATATTTTATTGATTCATTACATGCTACTAATTTAATAAAAGAATTTATACGTATCATTAAAAAAATTTAACTTTCTCAAAGAAAATTATATCTATTCATAAAAATGAAAGTCCTGACGTCACTGATTCATCAACGCCCAGCGTAAACTCTTACATCTAAAAGGCGGAAATGTGGCACAGATGTTCCTTTTGTGTTTTGTACAAGGAACAGGGAGGGATATTTCGAAATTGGACCTTAAAGAGGCAACATTGTTGTTGTTCAAATTTTATATGAATAAACATTATCAATCAGACGTTCTGACCTGAAACTTCGTAGTAGTCCTCCCACAAATATACATCTTTACGGAAATAATTGTCTCCATTGGATGTTTTTAGGAAAATAATTACTTATTTTTCTATTGGAGTACACTTTCGTATTAAAGGGTCTGCTTATTAACATTGTTTCTCAACACCAATCGTAAGTCTGAAATCCTGTTTCTCCACTACAGGAATATATATTTTGATGTCACGTACACCGCTCTGTACTTCAAAGTTAATGTCATTTTCATAAATATAAAAAGGAGTGAATAAAGAATTGAGAAGGAATTCACAGTTTGATGTAGCGATCAAGACACAACTCAAGCCATTTAGTCAGGAAACTTGCAATGTTGCACAAAGGTTTCTTATTTTAAAATATATCGGTACTATCTGCTGTAAAAAAATGTTTAAAATGGCACCTCTAAAAGGAGCGAATGATTCCTTATATATATCTAGGTAGCAACAGAATTAACACAAAGCGTTTTTGAAAGTGTAAGAGGGTATAACAGGGCTTACACGTTGTAAATTAGTTCTGTTATTCAGTTTGACATGCTATCCATTACGGAATTTTTCAAAATTAAACACCTTAAAGACTAAAGTATGGCACGCCGTTAGTGTTTTTAATTGTCAAACTATTAATAGATTAAATAAAAATAAAATCACCGAAATAAAATGTATCTAAAATTCATGGTTAATTATGCTTTAAGATAGTATTAAATATTTTATGCATAGAGGATAGGGCCTTTCACCTATTTATTATTATAGTAAAAAACATTGTTGGTAATGTAAATTATAACAGCATAAAAAATAAACACATTACAGTGCAAACGAATTTTAATTTGTACAATTGCAATTACTTTGAATAAAAGCTAATATCGCCGCATGTTTATTTTAGACAGTTAAATAATATTTTGTGGAATTTTTATTTAGTTAATTAATACGGAGCAATTTTTCATTATTATGCAGCTAACTAAAAAGACAAACCTTCCTTTAACATATTAATTTGCACAATTAAAATTATTGCCACAATACAAACAAAAAAATATAATTAATTTTTATACATACACTAATTTACATTGTCAAAATAATTGCCTCAAATAAATTTCAGTTAGATATCGAGGCAAAATATATGTCTTTAAACGAGTCATATGTAATTTAAAAAAGTTGAATAAAAATAGTTTATAAAAAAAATGTAAAGTATCTGACAAACAAAATTCATGTATAATTCGAATTCAGTGAATTTCCATTAAGTACATAATTTTATTTCCAGATATTTTCTTTATATTTCATTCTTAAATTGTTATAAGTGACATGTTATTTAAAATGAATTAAAATTATGTATATATGTATTTATATACTAATATAGAAAAAATAATCAAGAATGTTAATTGTTAATACAGGTAATCGATCCAAATATGTAGTAATGTTTGAATTACCTACATTGAAATTCTAAATAACTCTTTTTTAGTTAAAACGATCAACATAGTAATAATAATTCGACTTATTTAATTTATTTAGAAAAAAAGTAACGATAGAAATTCCTTGCATTAAGAAAAAATAAATTATTTTGCTCTGTGAAGAAATATTATGGTGAAGTGTTTTTTTAAACTTAAAAATAAATCCCCCTGAATCACCTTGTTTTTTTTTCTTATGATGCACATTAATATTAAACTATAATCATATTACGATCGAATCGAATTTTTTTTTTAAAATGATACAGTAGGTACCCACCTAATTCTTGGGTTCACTTTTAGTTTTGCTACCATAAAATATACTGCAACCCTAACTATTATACACAATATTTTAATAAATATATCATAATAATTCGATGAATTATCATGACTGTTAGAATATGTTTCTTTATTTTCCATGGTGTAAATCCTTAGCATGCTAATTTTTATTATGTATATATTAAAAACGCTAACGGCGTGCCATACTAAAGGGAGTTTGCCATATAACCGAATTCATTGTGGATGACGTCGTGAGAACAACTATTAGGGCCATTATAAAGTTAATATCCCTATTAAATTTTCTATGTTAATAACGTACCACAACTAAGTTCCACATCTTGGCAGCTTCAGCAACAGTGGTACATACTGTACTACAACCAGCTAGGAGCATTAACTTTGTAGGCTCATTGTAGAGAAGATCGTACATCACGCTTGCTCCCAAGCCCGGATCACACTGAAACAAAGGCTCTGTTTATATTAAGCGTCAAGAAAAAGGATTGTTATTCAATCAATTAATTTCAAATTCAGTCTCCTTAATTATAAGTAAATCTAACTAAGTTTTAAGTTAAGGGCTTTTACCTTCTTAGATGTACCAATAGAATTTGGAGTTATTTACACTCAATGAACTGTTGCTTACCATTAAATTTTAAAATATAAGGAGCTGGAGGAGTAAAGAAAATTAAATGAAGACATAGATTAAATTATTTTTCTTTGTCAATAATAAGAATTTAATTTTGTTGCTAATATGTATGATTAAAATGCAATGTATAATCATAAAAGCTAATCTTGCCAAAAACCAACCAGTTTTGAAACTAAGGATACTGAGGACACTGCTGACTCGCACAAGATGCTCTCGGATTCAGTTCCAATAGAAACCGAGTGCTTTCTTTTTCATTTCAATTTAAAAAAAAATTAGCAAGTTAACTAAGGCTATTAGTTTAGTTTACAGTTCGTTAAATACTTCGAGAATGTAGTAAAATCTGAGATACTCAATAAACAATCTTTGGACAACTTGGTACTACCTGGAGGATTCAGTCCTTCGCCTTTTGTGGATCTTTTTGCTAATGCCCAAAACTATGTGGGAAATTTTTCAAACGTAGGTATACTCTTGGACGATAGCTTTTTCACACACGAAAACAAAATCTTGTGTAGAAACAGTAAACCAATTAACGAATTATTACAAGAACCAATACGGTTCAATTTTAAGATCTTATAGATGATAAGCAAAAAGAGACCCGAGTGACGTCACTAATAGGCCCTAAGCTATTACAAATACTTTTTTATAATTGTACATTTTTTGTCTGACTGATCTGCTGTAATTTACGTTTTACTGATGCTTCAAACATTTCTCCTTAAATATTTGTAAATTGTAATATTTTCTCATTTAAGCTACACATGCGCAATCGACATCGAATATTCGTCATTACTGACGAAACATTCCTCAATTTAAGACTAATCATTTAGGATTTTGATGAACAACAGACCAGACTCAACCGAAATATGGCGACCTGTAGTTGACAGACAATGAATTAATATTTTTATGGGTCATTAAAATTTCTTCATCCTTTATATTCCTTCAGCGGGTCATGTTTTAAAGTAAACTTGTCACAGGATGAGCTGACGTTCAACAATTTAATTAAAGGATTTTAAAGATACGTACGTATCTACCTTTTTCAGAAGTGCAATGAAAACATTTACACATTAAATGTCAACAGGATTTTCGCTAAGTGAATGATTCGAGCTCGGATTTTCCGTTTGATGCTCTCACGGGTAAACAAAACTTTGTAGATCTTTCCATGTAGATGAAATCCGATAAGTCCTGGCCGCTAGACTCATCTTCAAAGGGTCTAATCTCATTTTCAGAACTGAAATTAGTTACCTTTCTCCCTAATGATTATTGCGGCTTTTAAGCCTAATTTCATTTCCCTTAATTTACACGTAGCGAAAGGAAAAACTGAGCAGTGTGGTGCTCTATGAATTTGAATAATAACAGATTAAATTGACATTTTCGTTTAATATGCTTAACAGGCATTCGTGCAAATCTTTGACGCTACCAAAACATTTCAAAAAAAGTTTCCTTTGTAAAAAAACAGCTTTTAAGTAATTCATGTAAAATGGCCCAAAGAATGAGTTCATTAAAATTAAATTATGGAAAGAGACGTGCTCAATGAACATTGTAGGAGATGCCGATTGCAGTTTCGAGCTCATTAGGTCTCATCAGCGCGCGAAAGGCAGTTCCCAATCTGACTCTTTAGTCCAAAGTGTAAAGTCAATAAACTACCACAAACAAAAAGTGAGCGCCATCTGTGGCGATTTGCTATAAAACCATATATTCAATAATGTTCAACAGACTTTTCTATTTCAGGATATTTAAGCTTCTCGAACTGAACCTACGTATACCTACGTAATAGGTATCCACGAACATTTTGATTGATGAAAAAGGACACGTAGGGTTAGTATTTCCTGAAACTTCTGGAAGCGGATTGTTATTTCGAAATTACAAGTATAGTTACAAGCGCGCCGATGAGAGCAACTAACAGATGGGTTACACTAAACACAGTCGATAAATAAAAAATATATAACTCATTTATATTACGTATTAAAGTTTTTTTTATTTAAATCAAAGTAAAAACAATATGTTCTTGGTCAGTATTCTGTTGAAACCACCTGACAAGGATCGCGATTTCGACCTTGTTGGCTCTCATCAGCGTGTTTCCGACAGAATACCGACCAACCAAAGTCTTCTCTTGCCAGAGGTGGATTTACATAAATTAATTTATAATATTCAAGCGGCAAAAGTCCCAAAGGCGCACCCTCACGGCTTACAGCTCATTTAATTTTTTGTTTTCGGACCATATTTTCAAAAGCAACCTACGAAACCCTATACTCACCCCTGATAAATTGTAGAACTTTGATTGAATGAAATGAAAATGGTTTGATAAACATAAAAAAAACCTGAAATAATGTAAAAGAATGCTACAGAAACATTTTGTAAAATGGAAAATAAAAGCATCCTTTATGGGAGCTATTGCTTTTATTAGATTGTTATCGTTAACAAAATGGACTAAATACACTTTAGTGTTTTAATGCCTTTAAATTGTTTATGAACAAATTTATTTTGAACTACCTATTACCAGAGATGTGATTTATTTAAGATACATGTATCTGAAATACAGATACAAGAAACAAAATACGTATTTTCATCTTGTATCTAAAATACTATTTGCTAAAATACTTTTAGTACTTAATAGCAATCTATGAATATCTTCACAAAATGTGACAAGATTCTATGGTGCCATTAATTTTAAATATCAATGTTACTATAAATAAAACTGAACCCGCCGTTAGAACTTTAGTCAGAGACTAAATTGATAGAATGTCATCGTCTATGAAGTCCACTGACTCGTGTCATTTATAATTATTCCGTATTTTTTGGTGTGGTACCAACAATATCGCCTTTGTGGGATTCGAGACGCGAACATGGAAACGTAAATTTTATTTTAACTGGTTTTACTCAAGTCTTTAATGAAAATCATTACAGTATAAGATTTTGTCTTGTCACATTTGCACAATCAATGCGATTTATTCGTAAATAATTCACGTAAAAAGACAAACTAACGTTCAATAAAATGTTGCTTTCTTAGAAAAGTATTTTATCTTGAAAAAGTATTTGAGACACGTATTCTGTATCTAGTATTTCAAATACCATTCCAGAAAGTTATTTGTATCTGGTATCTGAAATACCTATTTTAAAAGTATCTTCCATTTTGTATTTCAGATACTTTGTACAGGGTATCCTGTACATCATTGCCTATTACTATCTACACCAAAACAGTTTTAAAAGAGTAATTTGTTCTTAAGATGTTTAATATTCAGAATAAGTTCCACGTAAAGGGTACTCGACACAAAGTACGATGTATATATACAGAGTAATTAGTACAGGGTATTCCAATAAAGTTGCTAGAGATGTACAGGCCATTCAAAAAGTAGCGGTTAAAGGTACTATATACGGTAACAAAAAATTGTGGCTAAATTAACTGACTAACTCTTAGGTTTGAGTTAGTCAATTGAAGGTGTATACACAGGGTGATCGGAAACTTAAAACATATTGTCTAAGCGTATTATAAACAGGAACAAAAAATTTTTGCTAGATGCACTGATTAACTTTAAGTGTGTATAAACAGTGACAAAAAAAAGTATACTTATACAAGGTGGTCACAAAAATTATACACGTTGAGGCTCAAAATCGAACGCCATCTTAAATTATGATGTCACCTGCACATGCGTAAACGGGTGTTTCGACAGCCCTGTAGCTATACTACTTATGACCAAAGTAAAAATTCAATTGATAATGGGCATCTCCAAAACATTTTTGAGAGTTGTGATGATCTACGTATATTTTCCTATATAAAGCCTATTTTCTTACAGACTATCAGAAAAATAACCAAGTAAAAAGTCCAAATATTACTATTTATTTATTTTATTACTGCTAGTAAGTGAACAAAGGAAATTCGTTTGATAAAAGAAAGATGTGGAAAATTAAGTATACGATCACGAGTTTTTGTTTTAGTTATTCCAACTTTTCTCCCGTTCTTTATTTTACTGTCGCGTGCCCTAATATTGTTCTTCCTTAGCAACAAACTTCTATCTTTTTATTAGTCTCTTTATATTGACGTCATACAAAACACTCACAGTCGTTTGGATTTCATTCCTTAATGTTTCTGACAGAGTAACAACACTTTCTCCATAGAGACAAGACATTAATCAAAGGGAAGCCGTAATTGTTGTAGATGGAAGAGGATCGCCGTTTTTTCGTTTAAGTTTTCTAACATTTATAACGTCAAAACCGACTAAAACACAAAGAACTCGGCCGTTTCTTTCAAAAGCGGTTTGGAATCATTAAGGACACACAGTTCATCTAATTCAAACAATCGATTTTTTTATTCTTTTTCTATTTTTTATTCAATTTCGTTTTCTCTCTATCCTTCTTTGACTTTGGCGAATCAATCAGCAGTACATTGAGCTTTTAAAAGGAAGTTACAATAAGAGATAACCGGGGAAAATAAATTGATATAGTAGTCAATAAGCAACATTAATGGATTGATTGATTTACAGGAACTACAAGTAATCTCAATTAATTAGGAAAAATAATTGATGTTGTTTTGGGTTAGTTGTAGTTGGTTGAAATAAATTAATTCATTAATGTATTGAAGACACCTCCACAAAAAATTTTAACGTGCCGTAACCCAACCTACTGATTGCAAGTGTAAAAAATGGCAGTGGTAGCTGTTACCTTCCCCTTAACAGCAATTACATCTTCAGTGCACCACTACCCCACCCAACTACGGTGCTAGTTCCAACACCACCTAACTCCGGAGCCTCCCCAACCTTCAACAATATCCTCGGATTCACCTCTTCCTTCAACATAAACTTCGTATCCATTCCTTTTCTCAGCATCACCCTTACCAGCCCAACATGTTTACCACCATCTTCCCTCGCATTATCTCATCCTCGTAATCCATCATAACCCCTAATTCACGCCGGTAGAGCAGGTTAGATATCGAGGGTGAAGTAAATATTGAGGATGGAATAGATGTTTGGTGGGATGGCGGTGGCAACGGGGAGGGGTAGTGATGTGTTAGGAAATTTCCAAGGGCGGTACGGTTTGGAGATGATGTGATGTTGACGGTGTAGTATTGAGGATGGAGATGGTGTCTGGGTAGGGGCAGTATTAGAATATGGTAATTCCAGGTTCTAATGGAGTTGGGCAGAGATCAGCCTAACCAATTCGCGCAGTGCAACCCTTCCCCTACTACTTCTCTCATCCATAAAGACACTGTTAACACCCCCCTCCTGGAGGCCTTCCCCCCAAAATCTCCTATCACGTTAGCGACACACATACGTTCGCTACATTGGTGACCCCGACGTGATCCGGTCACATGGGTTACGTACCCAACAACAGGATGCAGCACCCCACAACCACGCTACATTGATGACGTGCCCACGTTCGCTACATTGGTGACCCCGACGTGATCCGGTCACATGGGTTACGTACCCAACAACAGGATGCAGCACCCCACAACCACGCTACATTGATGACGTGCCCACCAAGGTGATGCAGCGCCCTGCCGTCACTGCTGCCACCGCTGTCTATTGCACTTTGGGGTGAGTAACGTTTAAAACCCACCACCCATCGCCACCCCCATCAGGAGTGATGCAGCGACCTGCCGCCGTCATCTCCATCCCTGCCGCCGACGCCACAGCCACCGTCGCCACAGACGACGCCGCCATCCACCCCCCCGCAGCCAGCTTCTCACTAAGCATACCACCACCCGAAGCCAGCAACTTATCAAACACACCACTACCGCCGCCAACCCCTGATCTTCAGTGGAACAACGTGCCGTCAAGCTTCCACCCCTTCGTTGCCACCAACTAATTCCGGACAGAAGCACACGCCAAAAATTTCTGGTCAACACCGTCGCTGACATCTACGTGTATCCCAAGTCTCAAATACATGGGCCACGTCAGATGTCCAACTGCACTCTTCAAGCTGCAAACGGTACCATTATTACGATTTTTTTTGGCACAAACATTCTGTCCGATACTTTGGACCTACGTGGAAGACCTGAAAACGCACCAGCCAACTCAGCAGAACAGCACCGCCAGCGCCTTCACAGTTGCAATCGTACGGAAACTTGCTGATCCAAGCAAAACACAACATGTGGAATGAAGGAAACCTCCTTTCTGGGTCACTCGGTCATCGCAAATGTAATATGTCTTTTACCTGACCGAGTGAAACCAATCAGCAATTACCCAAGCCACACACAGCAAAACAATTGCGACAACCTTGGGTAACAATGGAACACCACGTCTGGGAGCCACTTGCATTCTCACTGCACAACTCCCCCACGCGGAGTACAGTACTTTCGTAGAGAACCTCTGAACTACAGAGCCACGCGTTCTCCCTGCGAAACTCCCCAACGCGGAGTACAGTACTTACGGCAGAGAATTTCTGGACTTCAGAATCAGTGCTCCCCCAGACAGTTCCACCATCTTCCACAACATTCAGCATTTTTCCGGCAAAAACCACCTCGCAACTACAGCCGCGACACGACGACTCCACATTACTGCATTCAACCTTCATTTCAGGAGCAAACCAGGCTATATCTGCGCCATTTCTGCTGAAGCGACAACGATGAAGCCCACAGACAAAAGACCCGCTCCGGACGACGAGTTCGATCTCCCAGTTCCAAGCTTCATCACTGGGAAGGGGGTCCTGTGGGAACACTCTGTACATTGTAAATCCGACAAAGTAGTTCACACAGTACAGCAGAGTTTAGACTCTGCTGACTAAGATATGTCTCTTTGTACCACAAATTAGGTCAACCGCAAGTACACACACAAGTGTAAACGGTTGGCCACGCATTTAGCCATAAGTTTAATGTTAACATTTTTTGTATATATACCCGTTTATTTTTCCAATAAAATTAGTCTAACACTGACTCGTCTTCTGTCTTCTCACCCTAATACCGCAGCAGGTATTCACTCTAATACCGCAGAAGGTATTGTTGGACATCACGGATGCTGGCATAATAACCCGCATCAAATCGGTTCTTCTTAGAACCACCAGCGCATGCATCCTATCACGTTAGCGACACACATACGTTCGCTACAAGATGATAAACAATTAATATGATTTATGTTTAAGTATGTGTAGTAATTAAAATGACAGATGGATGTTTAAATAAATAGTAGTAGCATAATTTGGAATTAAATGGTAATAATGGCCGGTGCAATCTATAATCTCCATACAATTTGGAAGGACAAAATAGGTAAATTACATAAAGTGGCATAATTATAAGCTGAGTGTTCGTCATCAAAATAATCGTACGAAACAATCCGAGCCGCTGCTCACTGAATAATGACCTAAATCCAATACAAATAACGCCAGGTTGAAAGTTGCATCGTTTTCACTGTAGCCACGTAGAGTAAGCATAAGTGACGACAGACTTCATACAGCACTAACATAAGTTTCAATTAATATTATAGACGTAATTTATAATCATGCAACTATAGTCAAGAAAACAACCGCTGGTAATCTGCTTTGATAAAGGAACAGCTAGATAAGAAATTTTCTCTGATGTTTATGAGCAAGCGAAACAACGACCTAATACATCAAACTTTTGGCAAAATTTCACAAAACATTTCTGAAATGTTGTAGTCTTTTGTGGAAACAAAGCAACATATAAAACGGCTCTTTTGAAGTGTTTTGAAGGTCTCGAAGACTGTAAGGATAATGTAAGGTCGGGAAGAGAATTTATTCTGATGAAAATAACACGGTAAGTACATGTTACTATTCACCAATTCACTCTCTAAATAATAGCAGATAACAAAACATTTGATGTTGAACAAATTCTGTTCAAAAATTTTCCCAAAGTTCCCGAAAACTGACAAAACAAGAAATCAGAAAGAATGATGCTTCTATGAGTAAGTAATTGAACGCAAAAGGTTTTAAATGTGAAGAGGATGAAATAGGAAACGAAGCGGGAAGTGAGGAATATAACTACAGAACACTTCGAAGAATGTTTTGAGCATTGGAAACAACAAATGTGTATCTGTGAATGGAATGTTAGCTTGACGGGGATAAGACTAATGTAGATACTCTAAATGTTGAAAATACTGTTTTAGTGACGTCATTAACTCAATAATGTAAAGAGAATACTGTTGTGAGTGCGTCAACAATATTTAACATCTGAAAATGAACGACATAGCAATACTGACTAGAGGAAGAATGTATAATAATTGAAACTTTAGTATTATTAGGTATCGAAAACCAGATCATTATTTATCCACGTTCTTGGTGTATTTTCGTTATTTTATTAAATTTCTATTGCCATTTGAACTATATAGTATTATAATCCCCTTTCTTCATTTCACTCTCAAGTTGGTTACTAAAAATTAATTCTAAAATAGCAATTCAAAAGGCCTAGAGGTAAATATCTGTCATGAAAAAAACTTGTATAGTTCAGTGGTTTACTTTTGCAGTAAATGAGAGAGAACTAGAGTTTAAAGGGGCCAAGTTCTGAATACAATGTTTTTAAAACACATGCAAGAGTCACGTTTGAGGTTGGAAAGGGTTGCGGATCAATAAGCACAGACGTTCTAGTTTTCCCTCTTTTTCATCACGTGAAATCTACTGGAGGATTGTGTAAACATTATTATTCGGTTACCGTTATTGTTGTTATTTTCTAATTAAAAATTTTAGGCAAATTAAAAAATGTCAATCGGTGAAATTTTCTACACCCCAACTTTTTGATTTGATTGAACGTATGGATGATTCGAATATGAATTTTATGAAACATGTATCTGTTAAAGGTAAGCGAAAATTAGGTCACTTGGGTCATAAAAGTTTTTATTTCACGTTTCAAAATGAATAGAACTAACCCCATATGCGTCGTTTTAAATATTACCAAGACAATAAGTTTACGTTTAACAACAAAGGTTGCCATGAATACGTTACTGTAACTATTATTACATTTGTTTTATAGTTTCAATCAATAATTATACAGATACCAATGTCAAATGTGTGTTCCACTTTTTTCCATAACATGTAATGCTAGACAGCGCTTGGAGTTTAATTATGAGAGTATTGTAGCATTGTCTGAGCATGACTTGTGCGGGATCGTAGGTCTGCGTAAATAAAATAGATCTGACTCACTAATATGATTTATTTAATAACAGGAATATTTACAATTATTTCCTTGATTATTCGTAGCGGGCGTAATGTTTAACCTCTGGAGGTTCGAGATAGAATCGCTTTCCTTTCGTATTTTTTCCTCTAGGTACCTATTATTGGTTTTACTGTTATACTACAAAAGTGTCCCTTCACCCCTCTGGTCTTCTGGTATTACAACGGCAAGTTGGCGACTTAGGTCAACCTTGAATATTGATTTTTATTGCAGTACCTGCTAAGGAACCAAAAGGCACAAGTTGCTGTACTGTTGTACACTAGTTTTAGGATTTACATTCTGTAAATGTCCGCTACACTGGTACTAGACAACGCTACTTAAGACCTAAATTGATTTTGTCAGTAGTTTGAAAATTACTGAGTGTTTTAAAATACACTTTTGAAGTGATGGAAAAATGAAGCAGTTTCACGAGTGATACAAAATTTTTGAACTTTCGCGAATTAACTACCATTTCCCAGTATTTTCTAAAAATATCCAGATGTTCCGAATTGTTTTTTAATGACACTCACTTTGGATTGTTTTTGTCGATTTGTTTTATATAATTATAAGACAAAACTGATTATTTCTCCCTTTCCAATTATTTTTTTTTTTCATTTGACTTTTGGTGTTGGTTTAATTTAATTTTTTTTAAATTACTTTTTGTTTCCTCCTTTTGTTGGCTAAGTGGATAGGCATCAGGTGAGGAGATACTCTTTAGTTAGATGGTTAATTATTGATACGTACACTCCGTGTTTTTCATATTTACCTGGGTTTTAGCTATTACTAAGACCTATAGTTAGTATCTATCATTAGTTGACATGGTCTAATAAAATCGATGAACTAGAGCCCACAAAACTTATAAACCTACTGCATGGCTCCATACACCTGGAGAAATGTTGCGTTAGGTTAAGTTGGGCATGGCCCCATGCACCTGGAGAAATGTTGCGTGAGGTATCAATTTGATAGCTATTAACTTACCAAGCCATAAGTTATAGCCAGAATCCTGTGTTCTGATATTTTTGTCTCTGTAGTTTCTCACTAGAGTTCTTATTGCACAGTCTCTACACTTCTTTTTCATCGATATTTCATCTTGTACGCTGTGCTCTCCTTTAGACTCTGTTCCCTTTTAAAGGTTTCTATAAATTACAATATACGGTTTGGTCCACTCCAATTCCTGTATTGAAACCTTAGTGCCAACCTTGAATGCTATTATTTGGTCTTCTTAATTCTTCTTATACTGCATTGTATGTAGAAGTATAAAATTTCTTGAGAATATTTGTACTTCAGTTTCCGTTAACGCTGATGTACCTGAGGACGTCCAATCCACCTACTTCAGGTAACTGCTTTTAGGTGAATCCTTGTTGAATGAATTGTGATTCCCTAAACCGTGTAAGTAGCTTTTTCCTTCTGCGCGTGCGTAGAGCGATAATATCAAAATCCAAGATGCGCCCAATTTTGGGCCACCCTGTGTATACCTTTTGAGAATACCTATATATACTTTTTATGAGCACCATGTATATACAATTTACGAGAGAGCTTTATTTTTATATCCATTCCGGATAAACAATATCGTTTCAGATGCAACTTATAGATGGTTTACTGATTGGAAAAACAGCTTCGAAACAGCTCACGAACGGCTTACAAATAGCTGCTGTAACAAAAACGTGGTTGACTGTTGAAAGCTGTTCGTAAGCTGTTGAAAGCAGTTCGCGAGCTATTTCGAAGCTGTCTTGCCAATCAGTAAACCTTCTGTAGGTTGCATCTGGTACTGTATTGTAAATCAGGAATGGATATAACAAATAAAGCTCTCGCAAGCTGTATATACAGTGTGCTCATCAAAAGTATAGAGAGGGTTCAATAAAGACCAAAGATGACACTAAAGCGTCATCTATGGTCAACGCTATTTAATAATAGGTACTGTAGTGTTCAACAAGATACCTTTTCATTAAGGTAATGCTTGTTGAACCAGACCTACGCATAGCTACGACTGCGTGAAAGGCACGCGAACCTAAATAGTACAAAATATGCTCTCAGGTCAGTATTCTGTCGAAACCACCAGACACGGATCGCGATTTCGAGCTGGTTGGCTCTCATCAGCGTGCCGCAGATGGTTCCGACAGAATACCGACCGACCAAAGCCTCTCCTTACTAGAAGTGGATTCAATAAAGACTAAAGATGACACTAGAGCGCCATCTATGGTCAACGCTATTTAATAATAGGTACTGTAGTGTTCAACAAGATACCTTTTCATTAAGGTAATGCTTGTTGACCCAGACCTACGCATAGCTACGACTGCGTGAAAGGCACGCGAACCTATATAGAACAAAATATACTCTCAGGTCAGTATTCCGTCGAAACCACCAGACACGGATCGCGATTTCGAGCTGGTTGGCTCTCATCAGCGTGCCGCAGATGGTTCCGACAGAATACAGACCGACCAAAGCCTCTCCTTACTAGAAGTGGATTCAATAAAGACCAAAGATGACACTAGAGCGTCATCTATGGTCGTGCCTTTCACGCAGTCGTAGCTATGCGTAGGTCTGGTTCAACAAGCATTACCTTAATGAAAAGGTATCTTGTTGAACACTACAGTACTTATTATTAAATAGCGTTGACCATAGATGACTACGAATTCTGTAGAAGGTAAAAATCAAACAATGGGAGGAACAATCTTGAGAATATCACTGATGCTGAGGTAACTGTAATGAATATTCATACACACTTGATGTATGTTGTTTGTTAAAACATTGTTTGTTCTTTACCAATCGCTTAATCGACACTAATCATTCTTGGTAATATTTTTTTGTTTTCATTTTTCCTTTTTGAATATGGCTCGTAAATTTTGTAATATACACCCTCCTTCACCTTTGTTTGGCCATTTCAATAAGCCTCTACTCATTGCCTTTATTGTTCTTTTGTCTCGTCTGTATAATGGTAGATCCATATTTCACTGGCTGTTCTGAATCAACGTTGAAACAGCTCTACATCCTTTTTAGAGATGTTCACATGTTTATTATTTCACGTTTTTTATCGATTGCTTACTAACCCGGTACCCATCTTGCTGAAAGCTTTTTCATGTGCAAAAAATTGTTAAATGTGCTTCTTTGCCATTATCTGACACACCTCATCTAATTCAAAGAATTTATTTTATCATTCAATATAACAGCTTTTTCAACTATTTCCTTAGTTATAACATCTTGTAGCTTCCCAGCCTACCGCCTGTAATATTTTCTAAATAATCGAATACACCCTCAAAACATGAACTTCACTCTTATTGTCACTTGGGTTCTCTTACTTGATGAAAATTTGTCAGTACCCAAATTTATTTTTTTCTTTATAGTGATAAAACCTTAAGTTTGTCGGTGTGATTAAGATTATGTTCAGTGAGTACTGGCGTCATCTATGCCTATGGTGAAGGGTTGCGATTTCATATAGTGTGTAACATTTTAAAAAATTTATTTAGTAATTTTTCAACCTTACTAGTCTATTTCTGTGAAATTAGGGATCAACGTTAATATTCGTAATACCAAGGTTGAGTTATCTTCTGGGTGTTAAAACACACAAAATAAACATGTCTAAAAAATTAATGGTAAAGAAGAAATTCACTCAATCCATTTGTGGAAAATAACTTGAAAATTGGTCAGTTACTACTCTTTTTGGCCCATCAGTTTCAAAATCATAGTCTCAGAAACACATAAGCTCGTTCTTACCATTAATAGTCCCAAAATTAAAGAGTATGCCAGCAAAAGTTGCAATTTGTTCCTTTTCTGGAAGACTAAAAGTTTTCCCATTTTTTGAGACCAAGAAATCAGTTTTCCCATTTGCCTCTGCCAATATCATACTGTTCAAAATATCTATGGTAAAGAAAATTTTCATATACGGTAAAGCAAATTCTTACGATATAAGGGGGGATTTTAGCCCAAACAGATCCATCTTTTTAAATACATCGTACAATCCTGCTATTCTCATATGTTGCGGATTTGCTTACGGAATCTTCTACCGCCAATAGTTGTTCTTATTATAATGTATTTAAGGGATTTGAAAGAAGCAGATGCACACATTTTTAGCATCATAGGTACATGTTGCTTGATGAGGATATCGGATATGTAACGAAAACTGATATCTTTAAAGTTATCATCAAAAATGTACGCCTTGAGTACCTACATTTGCATCCCTTTTAATATTATGAAAGTTAATAGTGTTAATGTCCGGAAATCCATTAAATTTACTGGACGTTTAGGAGGTGTAATAAAATAAATTAACAAAATACCCCGATCTAAAATGGTATTAGACCAAGTACCTAATAAAACTCGTCAAGAAGCAGAGGAACACAACCTCCTTTAACCGTAAATTTAGTACGCGATCAAGGGAATCGTTAAATTCTTCCAGAACGTGAATACTTAAAGGTCTAAAATTCAAAGTCTAGATTATTCTTATGTCTCGCATTGGGATACTGTAAATATTTCTAATAGGTTGGTTAACATGATATCCTAAAACAGAATATAAAGTGAAAACAAACAGTTTAGTTGCAGTTCTAAATTTCTATCAATAATTGAATAATCTTAAGAGCTCTTGAAAAAATCTAGGCAAATGATACTTGGAAGAGTTGTATGAGCAATTAGTAAATATCTGGCAATTAAAAATTACATTAGCGGGTTTTGTATGTTTTTGATCAAACCATCAAGCGAATCAAAAATTTTTGAGGACAACTTGTGTCCTTATGCCCTTAATAATAAGTACCAAGTAGGTTTTGTAGTGAAATGCACAACTATTTTAAAGATACTCAATCCATTGCTAAAATGTACGTTATTTCCTGGAACAAGACTTGTATTGCTTTCTACTTCCATTTATACCGTTAAAAATTTGTTGATGTTATATAAATGATATAATTCAAATCTAATGTGCCAGCTGGCGTAGTTCTTCAAATGTTATGACTTACTGCACCGGCTGAAAAGAATATGCACTCGTGGCTTGTCTGCTTTACTAAACGCAGCCTCATCAGCAGCAACGAAACTCATAAACGATGGTTCCTGTAGTACAACAATTAAGTAATACTTAGATTTTGTGTGTAATGTTTGAAAGTCACTGGCAAAAATTTAATTAAGAGAAGGTACAGTCCTGAGACCTATTTTAGAAATATAATAGAAATAGAGCATTTATTTGCCAAATTTCTTACACCCACAATTTTCCATCATAATTCAAAATTGTATGACTCTACAGGTCCCGTTGTTTTTGTTTATTTGGTAGCCACAAGGCCAGAAATTGCTCGGACAAGAAACATATAACATGTTTGTTGCAATCAAAACCTACTTTTCTGTCTTAGACTTAGACATGTGTTATTGTCGAACATTCCAAACTAATCTCAAAGAATCCGGAACATTCTGGAAAGTTCTAATTAATTGCTAAAATCGTTCTCTAAAAAGCTGCAACTTTGTTGACCATAATTAAGTATGGATTCCGTATGATGTATAGAATATGGTAAATCATTGTTGAATATTCCAAATACTTTCCGAAAAATTTATAATGGACCATAACAATATTGACAAATAAAAAACAGGTTCTTAAATTTCGACAAGTTTTTATTGGATAATCTAATAATTGTTTAGCTGTACATTGTCTTACGCAACTTATGGCTGAAGTTTGGAACGATCCAGATCTTTCTCAAACATTTTGAGACACTCTCAAAAAGTCTAAAAACAATCTGAAAAGTTCTGGGTACATTTTTAAAATTATTTTCGAAAAAGCTGAATGATTCTAAATATAGAAATAGCTCTAAATTTGTATATCACTGTCGAATATTCATTCTCGAACAATCTGAAACTTTCTAAATTATACTCGGACAATCCAAATAAAGCTCAAAAAACCTGATATATCGTAAATCATTATTGAAGAATCTTAAATATTCCAGACAATTCTTGAAAATTTCGTATCATGCAAAAAATATTTTAGAATATTTCAGAGCTTTTTCTTGGAAAATACAACATGTTAAACAACGACTGATTTATAAAAGGTTCAATATGTTAGATAGGTTTAACTACATTTCCTAAAACATTTTTACCATCCACGCTCATCACTTTCCACTCACCGCAACCAAATTATATTATTATCAAGGGGAGGTTAGATTAGGGGGTTAAGAAACTAAGGTCCACCCTACCCACTTATGAGGGGAGTAGATACTCACTGAGAAAAGCAAGGACAATGACACACGCTTCTTTTTCTGTAGTACCCATTAGATAATTAATTATAGTTATAACACAGGCTGCGAATAGGTTATTGGATTCAATTTTACATCAATGACCTCTTTAATTACCATTATTGGCACCATTACTGTTATTATTATCATTAAATGCTTATTACGCCATTATGGCGAATATCAAAATGTATCTGGGTTCAGTTAAATTTACATTTACCAATCAGAACTTTTACAAAAATTCCACATCACAAGTAATTTCTATCAGAATTAATGATGATGCTTTACTTTCTTTATAAAACATTAGAAGCTTCTAGAAACCAAAGACATGCCGAATTAATCCCCACGGAAACGCTTCCTGAATTATATCGTACGTACGCGAGTTCTTTAGTAAACAAACTTAAATTGTACCGTGAACTTTAGCTTTATTGGAGTTCTCTTATTTTAAAAATACAACGAAAGAGACTTCTTAGGTTGGTACTTCAGTTAGAAGTTTCTCAGCGCCTGCAACGGCGTTTCTCTAAAATCATTTCTCGCTGACGGCGACGTCAGTTATTGATTCAGTAGTCCTTAATTGTTTGTTTAGGTTTTTAATTAGAAACTTGCCGGGGAAGAACGAAGTATGATCGTTAATTATTCTTATTACTGTTCCCGTTAAAACAATTAGTTTAAAATTCCCGTTTCTACTTTAAATACATTCCTCTAGAATGGGCAAGCAGACTTTTAAAATTAATGAATTAATTTGTCATTCTTATTACCAGAAAATTTCTCGAATATAAGTTCGATGCTTTGAGCACAGAAACTTTTTTATCAGCTTGAAATAAAAGGAAGCAAGAAAGTAGAAATTTAACATTTATTTCTACTTCACGTAGTAATATTTTTTCTTATCTCGTATTTTCCATATGACTTGTTTCAGACAAAGAAAAAATACAATTTTTTTTTTTTTTTTTTTTATTCTACAGAGGAAAGCATATTATACAATTGGAACGAAAATTAACGATTCATGAAAATTTAAAAGTCCTTAATTAGTGTTATCTGAAATACAAAGGTGCTGTGTTCATGCGTTGAGTGTGGATATGGAAATGGAATTAAACACGCACGAATGTAATTAGTAATTCGTAATGTTTGCATTACATTAATGGAAAGAATATTTTACTTTAGTATTTAAAGCAGCAGTACCTCCAGTAGAGATAAAATAATTTTTGCACACTTGTCAAGCAGAAAGGATATAAAAAGTAATTAATAGGTTTGCTAATATTGTCATATGTCCTGGTTATGATTATACACAACAAAACTCATTTTCATTTTTGGTTTTAATTTATACAGTACTGGGAGAATACCACGCTTTTTTGAAACTATGGACTTCGTACAAGTTTTCTTTAATCTATAAGTAAAAGAATTATTTTGTGTATTTATTTTCAAATTGCAGGCTCTGTAGTTTTGGAAAAAGAGGGAAGCTTTTTAATCTTCAAATATTTTATTAAATTGTAATTTTAAAAATATTTATTTTAAGATCAATAGAATCTAATCTTGCCAATAACCAATATTTTTTTTATACCAACAAGATTAAATTCATTTGTTGAATATTTATTTTACATTTATAAAGAAAATATATTTGAGGTTCTCAAGACAAGCTTTTTTATGTTATATGGCACACAGTATAATTTGCAAATTTTTGGTCTAAATTTAAGAGTTAACATCCAAGAATCAAGCTAACATCCACTTAACTTGATAATATTATTCAATATGATTTAATATCCTTAATTATTTCAAATTTTCTAAACCATCAATATAATTCCACTCTTCAATTTTATTTGTTAAAGTTTTAAACTAGTGTAGTTTATAAAAACTTCCTTTAAATGCAAACCTCATGGTATTTTAATGATTAATTTGTAACGGTTTATTAATATCACCACATGTTCTTCATCCCTAGATTTATCATGCCTCACATTGAAAAGGATAACAAAGCTTAGTGATCGAAACGTCTGTATGTAATTAATTTATTATGATCTTCAATAAATGAATGGTTTAGATCGGTTATCTACTTATTTATATAACTTTAAATTAATTTTACTACCAAAAATTAAGATTTCATAATTTGTAAACGATTAAACAAAAATATAAAACAAACAATACACAGTGACACATTTTATCTTTTCACAATACAATTAATTGTAATTTTCAATTATATCGTATGAACTTAATTTTGTTGATAGAATGATGACCTGCCCATCGTTCCCAGTCTCTGATTCCAACTCTTCTCAAATCTTCTATAACTTCATTTAACCAGCTTGATGTCGGTCTGTCCATTCTTCTGCTTATCCCTCTAGCATTGTTTTTACCAATTTATTGTTTGCCCTCCATACATGCCCAAGTTATTTTACTCTGGGGTTGCCTTTTTTTGCACTATGCCTTCCTCAACTTTATTTTTCTTCCCTATTCCGGTACTAATAAGATCTTAATGTTCTTAATATATTTCTCTTTAGTATTCTCAAGTCTTCTTCTTTTCTTGCCATCGACATAGTTTCGGCAGCATATATCGTCACCAGCCTTACTATCGTCTTATATGTATTTAGTTTGTTTTTTTTTTCGCGAAGTTTTTATTTTTAAGAAGTTTTATGTTTGCTCTGCTTGTATGCGTGTCGCGAATCCACATTTTATCTCCCACTAAAAATCTCATAGCCCGCCTAAAGATGTTTTCATTTAAAATAAATGCTAAAGACAGAGAATACAAAATTACTTCATCATACATTTTAATTCAAAGAACACAAAGATATAAAACTCAAAAAGTACCAGGCTTAAATAAATAAATTAAATACTAAGCCCTTTTTTAAATACATGTAAAGTAACCCAGGCGAAAAAAGAACTAAGAAAACCACAAACCAGGACAAAATTCGACGAGAGTGGCGTCGTCCAGGACACACAAAATACACCGAGTCGCAGTCAGAGAACAGGATAGTGAACAAAATGGGGTTTTACAAGAGGTTTTATGAAAACACCAATCGATAATGATGGAGCTCTACGCAAGCGTCAAGAATCAGGCAACTTAGCACGTCAGCAAATCCAAGCGATTGAAGAACGAAATGAAAGAAAAGTCAGAAAAGGCTTGTGAATACAACACACTAGCGCAGAAAATTAGCGTTTTAAGAACGTACTTTTTTTTATAAAAATGCCTCATTCTCTATGTCCATGACCTTTTTTAAATTTTTCTAAACAATGTGTGATTTCGTAGGTCTTCCACTTTGACGACTTCAGCATCGACACTAATAGAACATATGCGAGTGAAGCTCGAAAAGCAGTCAAAAATTTCCTTCTGCAAGGAAGAACAGACAATAAAGCTCTATATTGGAAATTTAACAGTAAAAAATTGAATGACGATGTGGGCATTATGTTCATCAAATCCTCTTTGAAGAATATTTAATTTTTTTTTGATGCACTATGTGGCAATTAAAGTTATGTTTGAAAGTTAACCCAAACGGAAGTTAAAATTTTTCAAATAAAAGCCATGAAATTGGTGTGGAGTCTAAAGTGTCTGTAATAATCTGCACGGTTACATGCTACAACGAACTAATCCTTTTAGTACGAGGAAAAACCGTACAGGAGGAACAGAACTCACCGTCAGAGAAAATTGAAGCTAAAGCAAAGGCAAATATAAGTGAGCTCTATGTCCGTGTTTGATACCGTGGACAAGGACTGTGTCTCATCCGGTGAATTCTTAAATGGAATATATTATGCATTCAACTTGAGGCTCATTGGATTGATCCTCGATTTATTTTGTAGGTGCAATTTCCAGTACAATTTTAAAATATAATTGACTTCAAAACTAAAAGGCGTACCTTTAAAGTACTAAATACAAATGAGTCGCTAGTATTACAACACAACTGAGGGTATGCTAGGGGTAAATTATCGGAAAATAAGTGGATTAAAAATACTCCAGAATCTTTCAAAAGGTCTGATAATAACAAATTAGATACCTAACCTAACAAAAGCTTTTTATTTTTATCAGAATTTTCATACTCCTTTTTAATCAACGAAAAAAGAAACATTTTTTCCAAAAAAAATCAACGCGATCTCTTTTCTCTTAACGTATGTCACTAGACGCCAGTAATTAAAAAACTAAAATGAAATCGTTAAAAACAAATTGCAAGCTCCCAATAAAGAATTCAAAAATAGAAATTAAAGACTATCAGGGAGGGTCACCTTAATTGAGCGACAGTAGTATTTCAAAAAGAGATGCTTTATGTGATCTCTAGTAGTACTAGTAAACTTTATAGAGGCTGCTAGGGGTTGATTTCTGTGTGTCACAGACAAAAGAAGAAAAACCGGACTCGCTATGTAAGTCTACTTTTATTTTTCGTAGAAGTCTTTGTGGGATTGCTTTCACTGAAGTAAATTTTCCGTTATCTATGCACTAAACGCTATAGTTTACGTCATGCAACAAAGAAAATATTTCTGATCCTAATATTTATTATGTAGTGGTCCGAATAAGGTTTGATGTACCTGAGTTACAGTCGTAGAGTTACAGAGTTAAAGTTAGAAAGTCAGAAAAGTTTCAGTTATTGCGCAATTGGTTGAGTTGAATAGAGTTTTAACCCGATCGGAAGTGAAGTCAAAAAGGTATACTGAATGTGCATACGTTTGATTCGAATTGTTCGTGTTTGGTTCCGTGTTCGTAATTTGGTACTTGACCGCCACCACCCCTGATCTGAGCTGTATTCAACCCCGCCTGCTTTTCAATCATTGTCCGAGAGTTGTACACTTCGACGCCGCCACCGTACCGACTTGTCCGGTACCGTAAACTACCCCATTTTATTTTATTTTTATTATCTTGTGTCATTAATTTTAAGATTCAATTGTCTGATTCGAGTCCATTTTGGACCATGTACAATTTTTCACTGATTCCTGTACTG
The DNA here is from genome assembly GCA_947389935.1 of Agrilus cyanescens. NCBI lineage: Eukaryota > Metazoa > Arthropoda > Insecta > Coleoptera > Buprestidae > Agrilus > Agrilus cyanescens. Next base: position 22,962,702 of record OX376709.1, read on the forward strand.
CTTCCTGGTACTAGGTAAGTGTATGACAAGTACTTTATTTTGGTTTATTAAATCAGTATAACTTGAGAAGTTTTGATCAGCTGTTTTAGAATGGGTTCCTTTTAACTTTGGTATGTTAACCACAACATTACGTAAACGTACATGTGACTAGACCGGCCTGAAGCGGGAGGCGGCAGGGGTTTAGAAGGAGCTTCCTCGTTTACGCTCTTATGATTAATTCCGGTGAACGTGTAGCTATCGTATTAATCAATTTGGGGGTATCTATTCTTTCAGTTGAAGGTATCAGTTTTGGTTTGATTCTTTGAACCACTAACACTGTTTGAGCATCTCAAGGTTTTGCCTTCGAAACAGATGTGTTTAAAGAGATAGCAGAATTGCAGTTTGTCTAAATTAAGGCGAAACTCTTTATTGAAGAACTCTTATTCAGACTGAAGGAAGCCGGGTAAATTGATATACTCTGTCATAAAATAGAGACGACCTCTACTAAGAGTGGCGTGTTTCGAATCACCATACAAATAGAGGCTGTGTTCACTAAGTGACGTACCCAACAAAAAATTTTAAAGGTTTCGTGGTTACCAATTGTGCTCGATTCCTACCTCCAACCAAACTATATATACAAACTACCGTGACATGACATCTTCAGACAGCAGGTATTTTAACATGGCCTACCAAGGTAGCCCATGGCCTTACGGCGGTTGTGGCTTTGATGCCGGTTAGAGTTCACGATTTGCACGACTTTCCTTCTCCCAGTTCAGACGAACATGCGAGGGTTTTTCTAGCACAATTCGTTGTTGCACATATAACTTGTACGGAACTCATAAAAGAATCTAAGTTACTACATTCTATTAACACATCGTAATGAAAGGGTCCTAACACCAGACGATTCACCTTCACAGCCAAATTCCTCGATTTTAACAAATAAATAGCTGCAGAAATAAATTGTAATGTTTTCAAATTTTGAATTTAGCGCAAAAAATTAAGCAGATTGTAATAATCTTATAATTTTTATCTTTAACCCCCGCCAGGAATTTTTGGATTCGGTAAGAAGTGGCGGAGATATCTGTAAAAAAGCCAACATTTACCTCATAGGTGGATTGGGATTTTCAAAATTTTTTCTCTGTACTTATACTCATGTGACTTTCTTCAGTTATTTAGAGCTAAGGCAGTTTTACTCCTCTTATCTTACATGCCCTTTATTTTATGTTTTTCCTAAACTCCAATAAGAAGCGGATTTATAGGAGCATATTTCCAATATTTGAATTTTTCGAGGTCAAATGCTTTGATTGAGTGCTCATTTCTTTATTTTTATTGCTTATTTTCCGATTTCGGAAATAGTATTCTGTTTTTGAATCTTGGAACCATTCTTTTTCTGATTTTTTTTTATGTATATACCATTTTACGAATAATATGGTCTTGAGAAAAATGGAACTAAAATACTAATTAAATTGCGAAAAATGTAAAAAATCACAAGATCCTGTATACTTTGTTTTTAAATTAACTTCTTGGAAGCGACTGCGACTATATTCTATCTAATATTGTGTCAAACAAAGTGCTCCTCTTAGTTAATAAGAGAAGAAAATGAAGCATGTAGCTGTTGCCATGGCTCGATTCTCTCTTATGAACTGTCGAAAAACGAAGTATAATTAAAGAAGTTTTAATAAGTTAGAAGAAACTGCCTTATTTGACATTTGCTTATCGACACGTAAAATGAATAGAAATTTACTGAGTATTACATCTTCTTGGATCTCTTAATTTACAGATTATGTTTCCCCCTATTGTCAAAAAAGAAACTAAAGCTTTAAAATAAACAATAAATTTATAGAAAAATATTTAGTAGTGGTGATTTTAAATATATTAATATGAATTAAACTCAACAACCATTTACAAATCATCTTAAATTAATGAGGAAAAAGCTATTGCTGTCATCATGCCCCGCCGGGATTCGAACCCGGGGCTCTAGCTTTACGCACCATTGCTCTAACCACAAAGCTACGGCAACATGATGACGGCAACATTGACGAAACGTACTTACTAAGTCACTGAATCATCGAAGTGATGTATTATACGAATTTCATTGTTAATGGATATGTATTAATAATAATTTACATTAATTTGACGATTCAGAGACTTAGTAAGTACGTTTCGACGATGTTGTTATCATCATGTCGCCGTAGCTAAGTGGTTAGGGCAATGGCGCATAAAGCAAGAGAGCCGGGTTCGAATCCCGGCGGGGGCATGATAACAGCAATAGCTTATTCCTCATTAATTTGAGGTAATTTGTAGATGGTTGTTGAGTTTAATTCATATTAATATATTTAAAATAAACGTTTTGATTTATAAAAACTGTAGACATTTTCAATGATATCTACATAAATGAGCCCAGGTAGAAGACAACCATTTTAACTACCATTAATGATAGGTACCTAGCTGTTAATTGAAGTAGTCTACTTCAGGAATACCGACACCTAATAAAACACTTAATAGTCTGAAAAGTGTTTAAACACTCAAGGTGGCATTATCAATTAGAGGTTTTGGGTGTTCAACCGCACCATTGATTTCTAAATGTTTTGTGGAATTTTGGGTTTTCATTGTTTTGATTTAACATTTAGGGTCTATTCTTGGTCATTGTACTAACCCTTTTTAATTTCTACTTACATTCTTGGTTCTTATTTGACATGAACGTTTTATTTTGAATAAAAAATACCAATATAACAGTTTCTATTTTTTGTACTTTCAAAAGCAAACTTTTGTTGGTCTTATTTATGGTTTGAAATATATGTATAATATATTTTGTCCTGTTATTTCTACTGTTATCAACTGTTCTTAGAAAAAGAAAAGTTAGGTTAAGTTAAAGGCTACTCATCGGTACCGCATCAACAAAAGTTGTATTTGAATAGTCGACATTGTTCATAAAACGGATTTCATAAAACTTGAAGTCTAAAAGATTAGTTAATAAGAATGGCATAAAAATATGCTTTGAAGAAATGGTAAGACCTATCACCAGGAAAATACAACACTTTATGCAAATAGCATTAAATATGCAACGTTTCGACCGTTTTGCTGTAGAGGCTGAAAGGAATTATGATTTAATTCTTCCCAAAAACGTTGCATTGTGATACTAGTTCGTCTATAATCTGTCAACTCTCTCGACGTCAACTAAACTCATAATATGAGTTATTATGTGAACTTAAATTTTCGATGCTAAAAATTTATAGGTAGTCTAGGCTATTCTACTGAAAATTCTGTTATAAATAAGAACTGAGTTTTACGTAAAATTTTCATCGACCGTCTTTATAAAAACGTGCAAAATTTAAATATTTTCCATAACATCTGGTTCACGAATGCGCGTTATTTAAAACATATTATTTCAGATCCGCCGTTCCTGTTTCACTATAATACGTATACGCTCGCCATAAAGTCACAATTTAAATCGTACCGACTGCTGACTGGCCAAGATCTGGAATACGATAAATATGTTGCCGTCCTAATTGTTGTATACCACGATGCGGAATTCTCCCACCTTCACTGCAGTATAAAATTACTGAATAAGCGAAAGTTCGTTCGTACATCAGTCATTTCGAAATTAATATAGTTGATTAACGGAACGCTTTTTTTGCCAGATCATCGTACAAACGATCGGTTTGTCATTTTTAAAAATTAAATTAAAACACCCTGTATGCTGTAGAGTGGCAAATCTTGCTTTATAACTTGTACAAAATTGAATTCATAAATAAATAAACAATATACGTTTTCAATTTTTAAAGAGTGGAATGATAATGGTAATTTTTTAACAAAAACCAAAATATCTCAATAACCATTGATTTCTATGGTATGGTGTTTTATATAAAAAGTTCTTTAATTAATAATTAGAAAAACATGTAGTACCATTTAAAATAAGGAGACCTGTTTCCGGTATAACCGGAAGTGATGCGACATAGAAAATATTTTATCTGAGTAGGGCACATTAAACTAGGTCTACTCTATTTTTTATAGAAATTTTCAGTTACTAACTTGTTAGTAATGGATCGACGCAGTTCCCGGTGGGACACCTGTATTCTTTATTAACTTCATAATGGCCTGATTAACATTAACCCAATTTTACTACTCACATATGTTAAACAGTCTACATGCAACGTATGAGAAACTCAAGGGGTGGAGGAGATCACCCCCCATATTTACTTGACGTTATTTAAAGCTCTTGGTTGCTGCAGTGAAAGTGATGTAATCTACAATTATCGCGCGTAGCGTAATTCGTGATGTTTTATTGCTAAATTCAATGATCAGTTATTCTATCGTAATTGTTTCGTATACATTATGTTGATGACCCATGCCCAACCTAAAAACAATCAGGCCGTACATGACAATATCATAGAAATTAACTTTTTGTGTTGGATGAAATCCGGCTTGATCTAATGGAAGCCCCAATACATACTCTTGCCTGCCAAGGCGCACTCCATCAATATCGGAGGTGGCGCCCTTAAACAGTTCGCGGAACGTCGTGCCTGCAGAGCAAGTAAGCGTTATCGGAGTCATAAATCAAACGCAGTCTCTTGATGACACTTGTAAAAAAAGAATGTTCCAGACTTATTCTGATGTTGACTGGAATTCTCCAGAAAAAGGAAATACGGATTTCAATGTAGTTAACTGTGTTCATAATAAATTAAATTAAAAGTTAAGAGAAAAGACAAAAGTGAAAGGAAAAATCAAATTAGTTGCATGGACCATAATTGTAAAAATATCTACACAGGCCAGACTAAACTAAAACTATCGACGAAGGTAAAGGAGCACCGATCTAATATTCGTAGAGATCCAAAATGCTATAACACAATAAGTGAATACAAACTCAATTATGACCATCAGTTCGACTGGGACAATGTAAAGATTATACGAAACGGACAAAATCAAAAAACATGTTTAATTTATAATTGTGCATGTTAAGGACTGAGACCGATGATGTTCTCTTCCCGGTGAGTCCTTGTGAACATGACACATTTTTAACATTTAATTAAATCCTTTTTAGACCATTTTTTCGTTGAAAATATGCTAGACCCGGGTTCGTTTCACAATAATATTGAAACTAATGTCCAAATTTAATTATATTATACGCGTTGATCAAACAAAGAGTGGTTTATATGTACTACGTTAAATGCAAACAGAAAATTTCTGTATAAATTATTTCATATTTTAAACTTAAAAAACAAAATATCTTCCATCCATCTGATTTTGTAGACAATCAATAGTTTAAAATTAATCAAAGAAATGTCGTCCACTTTGGAACTTAATCCGTATTAAAGCTTCTATTTAATTCTAATTACTGTAAAGGGTGTAACTGATAAATATATTACTATACTAATACTTTAAGATCGTCCTTTTATTTCTTGATAATTTTAAATTGAATCCGTTCGGACTCCTAATGTTCATCATCATCATCATTACAGCATCGTCGGTTCTTCTAAACTAAGTGCCCAGCTTCTTAAAATATTTGTGACAATTTTAATCGAGGTCTCCCTGTGACCCTCAAACTTCTGTTTCTTCCTGTAATGTATCACCAATTAACTCTTCATGTTTGATATGGTATGCCATCGTCCCATACCTCCTTTTCTTTACTGATTCCTCTGTTTTCTTTTTTTTTTTTTTTTTGAAAATCGATTCTGTATTAGACATTCCTAATCGTAACTAAATATATGTGCACTCCACCCGGTAGATTTCATTGAAACAAATATCAATCTCCACTTATTTTATTATTTTTACCAAGAGGTCTGAGGGCGCTCCTTGCTTTCCTGAGTCCCCCGTAACGCGGTATCGCGAAGGCGTTATTTACGCGTTTAAAAAAATCAATTTTTTTTTGCTAGGATTAAGGCTCCTTTGAAATTTCTTTGGCACCTACATCTCCTTACTACCTAACGTGGATTTTGAAACATGCGTTGATTGAAGAAAAACCTCATAGGCAATTGATAATGGATATTTTTAGATTTCAAAATTTTTATTGTTAATTCAAGTAGTAGTTTAGGAAATACAGATGGTAACGTTGTTGACATTGTAAACTAAGTACACACATTACATCTAATTACCTTTATGGACATTCTTGTCAAATCTTCAAGTGACATAACTACCACAACCACTTCTATAAACAATTTCAGCACAGTTTATTTGCTATATCATTTCAGTTTCATATACCTACACCAAATTGATGATTATATTTTCGTTAATTAATCCAATGAGTTATTCAGAAAATGTTTGACGCAGGATATGTGAAAGACCAAAGCGAAATTTAATCTGCTCCCTGGCTGATACAAAAGTAAGATAAAAATGTCCGCGCTGACCTATAATGACGAAAGAATGCTTTGAATTTGTGAGTGTATGAGAATGAAAGAAACGCGAGGGTTGTTCGGGTAACAGATTATTTTGATAAGGACATAAAAAAATCCCTTTAGTCGTTTTTGTCCACCAACTGGAATTTATCGTTCGCAATTTAACTTTCTTTGCTCGACGAGCCGCTTACTTTAGTTATGATAAAATCAGCTTCACAACACTAAGCAACATATATGACAATTTTTCGTGGATTCATTTACGCGACGTCGAACAAATTTGTTAGCGCCGATTGAAAAACTGTTGCATCCCTATTATTTTTATGGAAGCGTAAAAAGAGGAGCTCTGTCGAAAAAATAGGTGCAGTCCGCGTTTATATATAACGGTCGCAAAAAAAATTGGAGCAAAACGCTGGAGATTTATATTTCCATTTACGAATTTAGAAATACTGACATAAACGCCGGTAATTTTTTACATACGTACAAATAAATATTGTAGTTTGGGATTTTTAACTGGTAGATGATAATAATGTCGGACTAATAACTTACGTCTAAATTGCAATGTATTTCTCATGGAATTCCTTATCAGTGGTGAGATTAAAAGACTTGGTCAGATGTTGTCATCCATAGTTAGCCGTGTTCCGATATTTATTGTAAGCACTGTGAGGTTCCGGTTGAGATTTTTGTACTGAATCTGCTACTGGCTGTTATATATTGGAACGTATTTAAGTACTGTTTCAGTACTTGTGTCAAAAATAATTGCGACACTATCTAATAGAAGCGCTAGATGCATTTATGAAGACACTATATATTATACACGAATTACTAGAGTAAAATCGACTTACACATACGAGGGTGGTCTGAAAAGTTTCCGACCTAACATAGATATAAGAATTTTTATCTTAAAATTTTTTTTTTTTTTTTTATTTAGTCTCCTTGTGACTATACACCTCCCAGCGCTGCTCCCATCTTTTTAATCCGACCAAATAGTACTTAGCGTTCTTCTCTGTAAAATAATTGTTCACGAAGGTGATTAGTACCTCCCATTTGACAAAAATCTTTGTCCTCCGAACGCAGTTTTTAGTTGAGGGAACAGAAAGAAGTCGCTTGCGACTAGATCTGGTGAATAAGGTGGATGGTCAAGCAGTTCAAACCGTAATTCATGGATTTTCACCAGGGCAACTGTTGAGGTGTGAGACGGGGCGTTGTCTTGGTGAAACAGGATTTTCTTTTTCTGCAAATGTGGCCGTTTATGTGCAATTTCTGCCTTTAGCTTGTCAAGTAATGATGCGTAGTATGCTCCTGTAATGGTTTTTCCTTTTTGAAGATAATCGGTTAGGATAACTCCATGGCTATCCCAAAAAACAGTCGCCATCGCTTTCCCAGCCGAAAAAACAGATATTGTTTTTTTGCAGCCGGTTCCCCCTTTGCAGTCCACTGTTTTGACTGTATTTTTGTTTCAGGCGTATAGTGGTGTATCCAAGTTTCATCTACAGTAATTAATCGGCGCCAAAACTCGCGCCAACAGAGCATTGGAAATTTTCATTCGAACACTTTTTTGGTCTAACGTTAGCAAACGCGGCACCCAACAGCTTTCTCATGCCTAGATCTTGATTTAATATGTGAGAAACGACAAACACGTTGTTTGGACATTTTCATTGCCTCTGCTATCTCTCTCACTTTAATTCGGCGGTCGTCTAACACCATTTGGTGAACTGGCGATGTTATCGTCACGTCAGTAGTTACAGTTTTTGGACGTCCCAAACGTTCATTATCTCCCAAGCTCTTACGGCCACGTGTAAATTCAGCTGCCCAAAATTTCACTGTGGTAAATGTCGGTGAAGAGTCCCCGTACACAGAGTCTAACTCATTTTTGATTTGCGTAGGCGTATTCCCTTTCAAAATCAAACATTTTATGACAGCTCGATACTCGGTTTTTTCTATTTTCACAAAAATACTCACATCGGCTCACTCAAACGACTGTCAAATAAAAACTGCGCGTCGAAAATGGCTGAAACTTTGTTTTGTTGCTGTCAACAGATGCACAAGTACATTCCCTGACTTTTATTGACGAGTGCTGCCATCTTCACGTTGAGGTCGGAAACTTTTCAGACTGACCTCGTACATCAGGAGCTCGATTTATGAGAAATGCTACGTAGAAAATATTACAGGGCGTATTTTTCATAGAGAACATTGTCCATAATTATTTTATTTCGGCAAATATTAAAATTCTATAAACACTTTCTTAAGGCAATTTTTAAGCAAAATCAAGTGGCGTACCTAATTTTTTTTTATCGACGTTAATTTTATCATAAGCAAATAAAACAATTTTTTAAATAAAAATCATAGTTGGTGTTCGGGTTATAATATCGCCCACATTTTACTCCTTCAATAATACAAGGTTGTGGATTTTTGTTTTCAAAAATGGCGAGATGATTAGATATTTCTCCTTTACATCACAGAAGGCCTCGTTGCAATGATTTTATGTTGATTTCTTTTATTTAATAAATTATCATGCTAAAATTAAATAACATTACTTAACTAATCAATATTGTTTGGATTTCTAAAGAATACTAAAAGAAGTCAACTCAAATCAATCAACTGTATCAAGTCAGGAAAATAAGGTATTCCTGTCAAAAACAGGTCGATTTTTGGACCACCCTATACATGCGTATTTAGCTCGTTTTTCTCACTTCGTAATTCTTTTGTTTCAAACAGTGTTAAGAAAGGAAGACACAGTATTTACCTTTATAAAAAATTTCTTATTTAATAATTCGAATTTACACTCTTCCTGGTGGCGTTGCTTAACCTTCTGCATCAATAACAATAACAATATTATTGATCAAATTCAAATATCATTTTTCCATTTTTAGCAATTTAACAAAAAATATTTTTTGATTCCTAATATTAAGAAATCGGTATGATCAAATGAAATAAAATAAATAAACAATTTTATAGTAATACTCATCAACAATTGTTGATTATTGGCAGGATTACCTTGGTTTTACAAAAAAATAATTTAGGAACTAAAAGGATCCACCCAGTTGTCCTTTTCAATGTCTTTGTTTCCTTTACACGAAAGTGTAATGTGAGAATTTAACATGCTCGGTATACGCTCTTTAGTGAATGTTTCATAAACTACTTTCGGGAGATAAATTACTTTGTTTTCGGTTTCCACAACCACACATTTTCCATGCCGTGTTTCGGTGCGATAAATATTAAGTACTGTGTACAGCTCATCCTTTATCATGTTTTTTATGTATAAAATCGGTTTATACTCTATTCGTATATAATCGCGCCGACAACACCTAAATTAATAACAACTTACGATTAATAGAAGCCGTCATTGTTTATACTATCTTTCTTTTCATTTGACCACAGTGTTACGGATTTAGGCAACCTTTGAAACGTGGGTGGAAAGTCGGGGACAGTCTCTGTGTCGAAATCTCTAGCAACTGTCTAGACTGATCGAGAAGCTTCTAGTGGTTACTAGGCGATATCGAATAACTATAAAAGGAGAGCGACCAATGGATCTAAGTTAGTTAGTGTCTGTCTTACGAGAGGGACTGCGAGTGTGCGAGGTGTGCGAACCATAGTGCGAACCAGAGAAAGAAGAGCGAGTTAGTGATTGGTTTTGAGGAGATAATTTTATTAATAATGTTATTGAGTTGTTTTTTATTATTGTCATTTGGTTTTTGTTAATTTAGAAGAGTATTTGGTAAGTTTGAGGCATAAATATATAAATAGTTAGGAATAGTTGTAACAATATTTTTGTTTTAATTGACTTAAAGCGGAAATTAGTTTGTTATCTTACATCCTCTTTGAGGCTAATTTTATCTTTTGATAGGAAGTTAAAATTGTAAAAAAAACCTGAAGTAAGAGTACAGAAGAGCAAAGGAGGACTTACATTGGATTTTTTTATATTCGGAAAATGCCAAATGTGTACCACTTTTTCTATGACTCCAAATTTTTTTTAGACGTCTTTAGCGTTTTTTAAAGATTCTAATGACAGAGATTCAACTGCAGTTCTATTTCAATACAACGCTTTTGTTAACTGTTTTTATGTTTTCATAATAGGTACATAAACTTTTTATTTTTTTCCCCATCTCATCATTTTCAATACATATCTATAACATGTACGTCGGTGACGTAAAGGTATCAGCCTACCAAGTTATTATTATACGTAGTACCTCTTCAATAAGAAAAAAAGGTGTCAACAGTATTCCAAATTATTTTATGACAGTATTGTTAAAATTGTCCCATAGCTTCAGGCACACTCGCATCGTATGTGTACGTAATCTAAAGCTATCAACCGTTTTATTTGTTCCCGTCTTAAGACACTCTTCCCTCTGATGCGGCAAAAGCCAACGGTTGAAGTGGAATATTTTCGACATTTCACGGTGCTAATCGGACCGTAGTCGTCGAACAGAGACTGTCTGCAGCTAATTGCAGATTACCTCGAATCCAAATGGTATTGGGCCTCGATCGATCGATGCTCCAATCTACTTCCTTCATCCTTTTAAAAGCTTTAAAAGAGGAAAAATAGGACAGGGCAAGCACTGTACGTACAAATTACGTCCATTCGATTACACATCAGAGAAATTTTTATTGGTCTCTTCGTACTAACTCGGGGAGATGGGACACACCAACATAACAATCTTTTTATTTTCTACATTAAACTTCAAGAACTGCATTCACCGAACTATTTACAATGAACATTTGAAATGAGATCGATTGAAATAAATTTGAATGGTAACTGTGCTAACGAAAACAATGGCCAAGCTAGTCGAACCACTTTAACAAAAAAGCAGGTAAAAAAGGATGCGACATCAAAAAACAGTAAAAGTAGAGTGAAAACTAATATTACAATTGGAACCGTATCGAATCTTTGATGTATAGAAAGTTATGCAATCCAAGACAAAATAAACCGAACAAAAATTTTACCAGAGGGTAGAGGAAATAGAAGCGTTTGATATTTGGTGGCTATCATAAGCGAATAATAAAAATACCATCAATAAGAGAAATAAGAAGGAGATACTAGAGCAATTGCAAGAACGAGGATAGTCATAGAAGTCAATTGGGAAAAGAAGCAATGAGGACATCTGAGACATAAAGGGTTATTTAGAGACTGGAAGCAGTCGCAAAAGCAAATAGGCACAAAAAACCTTCATTAGGTTCTAGTTTGCAAATAGCTAAAGATGTTCGACGTATTGGTTTTGGGAAAAAGGGAATATTTTCTCGGATAAAAGAAAATAAAGGTGCGTATCCAACAAGTTTTCCGACTGAATACACTGCAATTGCTTTTCGCTGATTCGCATTATATTTGTTTATTAAATAAATTCATTTACATTAATGACATTAAACATAAAATCAACTCTAAATGCTTAATTAAGTGATGTAAGTTTTCGTGGCCGGATTCAATTTGGAGATTTGAGGTTTCCGGAATCAATGGTCGTGGTCTAGCTTGGTGAAAAGATCTATCAGACGTTTCGTCATTAGCTGCGGATGACACTTTTAGTGGCTTGCTGTTGGTTGCGTGGTTGAAGTATTCTCCTCGGCGTTCCGTTGGCAAGTGAGACTGGCATGGGTGTAGCGGTGTTATTTATATATACCAGGTTGACCGCGGTTCCTGATTGGTCGTTCTGTTCGACTGGTTGTGTGTCAACAGCGTTGTCGTCTCTCATTCTCCGCTTTAGACTGTTGTGCCAGATCTTCGGTAATTTAAAGCCCTCAATATTTCCACCAAGCTAGACCACGGCCATTGAACCTGGAAACCTCAAATCCCCACATCTCCAAATCTAAAAGCTTACATTACATGTTCCCCCCGTGACAGCAAAATGACTCTTTTACATGACTCAACCCTTTTACTACTACACGGTTACGTGGAACTTATGACGCGGGGTTGTCACACATAGCATTTTATACTTAGATCCATGTGAATCAATGATCCAAATGAACTATTGAAGTTAAAAGAATTTTTAAGTGTATAAATACTAAACAGCGATAATGAAGTAAAAGTTTAGGCTTTGAGAAAATAAAAACGGTCGTTGTACATGAAACAATTCATTATGTAGGTATTCCGTTAACCTGGGCACTGTTTTCAAGCATATGCTTTCTTTTATGCTCTGTATCCCTAGAGAGAGGAGGTATAATGTTTTTATCGAGCGTTACCTGACAATGTACATAGTAATAACCTTCAGTAAAATATTTTATGAGTACTTATCTGCAAAAGTGATGGTCCATAAATGCGAAACTAGCAGATGGCGTTAAATAGGTTAGTCGCAGAGGAATGAACGGAGCTTCACGTTTCAATAAATTTGTTTATAATAAGGATTTGTTTGCGTATGTACGAACTTACACATACGTATCTGTACATATACAATGAAAAAAATTTACATATTCGTCGTACGGAAGTTACTCCATGCGAATTTAACCCTCACCTCCGAGAAACAAGGCCCGAGAGCTCTGACGTAACAAGGCAGACATGATGGTTTAGGAAGGCGATTGTACGTAACCCTTTTATTCTAGTAGCCAAGGGTACTTCATGCAAAAATTGGTTTGATAGACCCTTGTAGAGGTCGAACACCCGTGCAATCTAATTATTGCAAATAACTGTTACTATTATTTGTTTAACTTTAAACAATAAATGCCTTTTCAACCTTTTGATGCGTAGGCCTCGCAAACAATGATATACAAAAAAATGCAAAGACCTTCTTGTAGAGAAATTGCAGGTAAGATATTACCGCTCTCCAAACATACGTTCAGTCACGAATTTCAGGTACAAAGTACAATACATATTGGAGCGAACGCGAGCGTGCTTGTGTGCGACCGGGTACGCTTGTATGCGTTGCGGCGGTTTTCGGCAGTGTATACGTGTGTTTCTAGGCGTGTGTCTCGTACCTGCCTTCTAAGAAAGTAATTAAGCGGTTCGCCGAAAACGTAAACAATCTTACAAACTTCCAGACTTTTCTGGATTGTTCCATGGTGCTATAAAAGTGGAAAAACGTTCGACAGTTAGTTAGTAATAAATTGACATTGACAGTGGTAACACCGGAAGTAAATCGACAGTGTTAGAAGTGAAAAGACAAATAAATAGAGACGCGCATATAAGGTAAGTGTCGTAAATAAATAGCAATCTAAGTGTATATAACTTGTATTGCTGTACTTAGTCTTGTAAATAAAATTTAATAAACCCACGAATACTACAATATGTATTATTATTAATGGAATCGGAACTTGTTGATAAGCATATTACGTTTTCGGCAGCGTTGCCCAGATAAGGTCAATAAATAAGTGAATTTTGTTCAAGACCAATGTCGTCTGTAAATGTTAAATTGAAATATCCTCCTAAGTTACTACGCAATTCTTCTCCACCTTCTTTCATTGTTTGTAATATTATTTTTTTTTTACAAAATCAAATGCACAATTAAATTGTATTTTAGTATATGCTATAGTATTAATTACCCAGTTTTAAATAATTCAGGACGTATTTAAATTGCTTAGAAGTCAATTCTCGGCATAACAACAGTTTTACTCTCGAAATTGAATCATGAAAGCTATAGAAATGAGTCGAAACTCAAGTGGGTTTCTTATGGAGAATCTGTCCGCAAAAACTTAATAAGGGTTCTAAATATAGCCACCAGCCGCGCTGTCTTACGTAAGTCACTAAGTTACAAAGCAAAATCATATGTCATTAGATATTAATTTTAACGCTATAGATTCGATTATCGTAAATGGTTGTAATGCCATAATTTCCCTTTGTACCTTGGTGAGTTAGCGATCGCAGAGACGCTTATTCTTTCAAATATTGCGGACGATCTTTATATACCCAGATTCGACTCCTTTCTATAGTCTTCATGGTTTGAATGTTCCCTACGTACCTCATAGGTTTAACGCAGTGGCGGATTTACCAGCAAAAAAAAATTCACTTTTAAAACTCTCTTCCTTAAATAAGGAAATGAGAGTGCTAAACTCTAACAAACGAAATAATAATTTTTCATAGTAAGATGACAATGTTGTTAAATTTTTTTGTGTCAGTTGACGTCAAGACGTCTATACAATACAAATTCTATATAAATCGTCAGCTTGTAGGTTATTAATGATCTTGTTATCTTTCAACATCTGATACTTGGATCCATTTGCTGCACGACATCGTTACCTTTTACCTCAACCATTAAGGATTGCGATTTCCAATTACTAGTAATAGCAATAGCTGATTTATTTTGTTGAAAGCATATATGAAACCTAAACAATAATTTACAACTTTGTACTAAAATTTAGTGATTAATATTATGGAAGAAAATTTTATTGTTTAGAAACAATTTTGCAAATGTTACATGTAAATATCAATTCAATATATGTTCCAGTATTCATGTCCATAAAAGAAGTAATGTTCCATTTATTAAAAGTTTAAACGTAATTTAAGTTTCGTAGTAAATTCCCAGGTAAAACCAGTACGAAATTTCATAGAGAAAAATTAACGCTTTTAAATGTTTCAAAGTTTAATGAAAAGATCTCCTCGTACTTTAGACTTAAAAGCATTTATCTTCTCCCTTTTTGAATTTCAAAGATGCTTCATTATTTCGACATCAAAAATCTACTTCTGGATCACAAGATACTTCAAATTCAATTGGAAATAGGTGGGATAAATGGGGCAAAGACGCTCAACTCATAGGAAGCTATTTAATAGAACGAAGGCGGGTGCTAAAAAAGGGAGCAAGAACTACTAGAGATGGGTATACCTCAAGGAGCGATATGAGACTTCTACTAGTTCTAATAAAACATTAATTAATATTTTTTTTTTATTATATGAGTTCTGCAGATATTGAACGTCTACACAAAAAAGTTCATACAACTTTTACAAATCACTAAGTTACTTATCCCAAAAACAAAAGTACGGTAATTATCACCATGCTGTACAAAGGGTTGAAACTGGCCCGTAGCCAGGATTTCTTTCGAAGGGGGAGGGGGTTGTTAAAGGCAAAGAAGCAAATTATGCTTTGCACAAACTTTGATTAATTGACAATTTTTTTGACAGGCGATCAGTAACTTCATTTGGATCAATAACAATATCCCTGATGATGTGGAAGGTTTCAACTAACCTTTTTCAGTGGTTTCTTCTAAACTCATGACGATGTATTCATAAAGTTCAACAAATGTAATAATGCTGCATTCCTGCATTCTGGGGTGTGTTTCTTTATGACCTCTTGAAAAGTTGTATTAGCATTGAAAAGGGTTAAATACAATAAGGTCCAAACAATGACTTACCTTTGCAAATTTCTTTTTGATCCTTGTTTGTGTGCGCAATATATCATCAGACTGGTTGTGAATAAACAATCACATTAGAAACTTGTTGCAGAATGTAAAATAAGATTTATTTTCTGCTGGATGTTTGACTGGGTTTTATTTTTTTCCTCATGGGGGTAGAGTGATTAACACAAATTGAAATCCTTTGTGAACAAATATTATTTATTGAATTAGGTGCTCTATTGAAGCTGAATAGGTATAACTAACGCTTGTGATTTCATAATAACTCCTAAACATGAACATGTATAAAGTTCAGTCAAATATTGACAATTCCCTAGATCTTTATTTACTTAGTTTATTTTCTCTCATTTATCTGGTTCGCTGTCAAAGAAATATCTCTCTCCCGACAAAATTTTATTTTCGTGGCGATATAAGACCTCAGTTGACGGAGAGGAAGTTAAAAAATTGATTTTACCTACCATAAAGGCCAAGATCTAACGATGTTGCACACATTCAATCTATTGGGAGAACGATGGAAAAGCAATGTCACCTACAATCGCTAGTCGATACATACATACAAGGCACTTACTCAAGTTCTTTCAAAAGTTGTCTGCTACTTTGGAACTCTTTTTTAATAATGAAAATGTGTATTTTTCAATTATGTTTCATACTTCCTTGACTCTGAATTTTATTTTTTACAAAGTTTTCAAGAAGGATCATGTCTTGAAGACAATGCTGCAGTCATTTAATTTTTAACTATTATCGTTATTTTCATTTTTACTGTAAGTATAATATGTTGAACTTAATAGTTGAATTTGACTATCAACCGAAATTTCTACATAAAACAAACATTGGGGTTGAAGTAAATTTCGTCCTATATATGCCTGCACTATAGAGAAGTAGCTAATGCAAAGATTAATAAGAACCAATTTGAAAGAACTAATCTCAGTCGTTTCTTTAAACATAAGACCTCGAAATATATTGTATACATATAATTATTTATTTATATATCCATACCTAACCTAATCTAGCTTAAACCTTAAACCAAATTATTATTGGAGAAAAAATTAAGCCTGTTTTTAACTTATACTGATTTACAACTATGAATAATAATAATTCAACGGGTTTGAATAAACATGCCTTTGTATGAAGTGCTTCTAAAATACTTGTGAGTCGAATTCTGCTCTATGAGCATGACATTTATCGTCATTCCTTCACTGCAGGTATAGAGGGAACGGAATTAACGTAGAATAATAAAACTACCACGGACGGAATTTACCCATACCGAAGTTTTGGATGTGGTAAATTTCTTAAAAGCTATTTCGAGAAGAGACACAAATGTTAAATGATGGTGATAAAACTTAGTTAAATGGTGATGATATAACTGAACGTATTAATAATATAATAAGGTTGCGTATATTCTGGTACTATAAAAGGAAGAGTAAAGAAGGATAATGTTCATATATATACATACTTATTTTACATTTTAATGGGCTAAATGACCTTTTAACAAAATTTCTACAAAAAATAATTATGGCAAAGCCAAACTTAATCTTTCACTTAAAGTATTTGCATTTAATTTGGATTCCTTTTTTCATATACTAGGTGCTAATTTTTCTTTTATTATCATGCTACTTTTATTTACAATAGTTGCCAACGGAACAAATTGTTATAAATGTAACTGTAAAAGCTGGAACTATCATAAATCCTAAAATTTACCAATTCTAAAGGGTAAAAGTCCGAACAGTTCTGTGATTATCGTCCATTTCGAAAATTTAAAACCATTCACTAGATAAGTCTTAAGGTTTGCCTCAAAGACAGAGTATAAGTGTTGAAATATACATGTGATAGCGTGTAATTTATGAATTATTTAACTCTTACAGATCCTTAGATAAATTGAAATGATTTTCACGTACGTTAAACAAGTTCTTGATTGAGGTTTGGTTCTCAAGATATTCTGATTTCATTTTATTATCAAACTATTTAAAGAACTAAATCCCATCCAATAACCTAAAATAATTTCAATAATTTAAACGACCCACTAATTCTGAAATTTCATGGCGTCTATTATGATTAACTTTCGACTCATTTCATTATTCTTAAAATCAACATTTATCAATCGTCTCTGGCATAACCCTTGGTATACTAAATTATTATAGCAAAAGCACGACAAAATCGGCCCCTTTTTATATATTTCTTACATTTACTAACTCCAATAACACTTTACCCCATGTTTATTTCAACATTTACCGTGTCTATGAGGCAAATCGTATATTTTCTGTCAACCAATAATTCAAGAAAATATAATATATCATGAGTTATAAACATCGTCACATTTATGGATGATGTCATGTTATGCAACGGATATTAGGTATTTTCTAGTTAATATTATTCAATATGACCAGTTCCTTTATTAAATGACGAAGATACCATCCACATTTTTGTTTGTATTTTGAGTCTCAAAATAGCCTTTATATTACTAAATTTGATACACTAGCATCGTAATTAAATGGTCTCCCAAGTGGTTCACGTAACATACCTACTGTGGAACGAGAATTTGTTTGATATGGAATTCGAGCAATTTCAACACAACAAAGAAGTTATGCAATCACAATGCTTTGTATACCTATTGAGTTGTATTGAAGTATCTTCTTTACTAACAAAATATAAAACAAAGCAAAGGGGCGAATAATTTACAATAGAATCAACGCACCAATGTTTCCCTTTTAGAAATAAGGCTTCTTCTAGGTAGATTATAATGTCAAGATATAATTTATTAACTGGCGCTGCAAGAAACAACGTATTATAAATATCTTTACGCATCACACAATTGGAAATGGAGAAAACAGTTTAAAAACACAACATTCTTAAATAATAAATAGAATAAATAATAAGACAATATCTTACAAAACGTCTTACGTCATCATAGGCGTCGATTACAAGGAGCACTTTTAGTCTTGTAGCCAAAGGATTTATCGTGCAAAAATGATTACTTTTGATAGCAGATGCCTATAATTGTTGACGAGAAGAGCATTTGTAAATGACTGGTGAATAGTTACTACTATTATTTATTTGGTATTGTTAAATACAAAGAAGTGTGGAGAATTCTTTTGTAGAGAATCAAATTTTCTCCATGTCTGGACAACACCTCTATCTTTTATAGGTAAAAAATTGCAGCCTTCAAAATATGCGCCTAAAAGTCGAATTTTTATTTACTTTAAATACAACCGAATAATTGGTGATAGTACGTGTTAAGACAGTAATTTTTCTTTTTATTCTTTTAATTTCGTCCTGCTAATAGTTTCTTATAGTTGCTCTTTTCCAACCTTTCACTCGTATTTCAAATTTGCTGAGTGAACACGGAAATAGCACACATAAGAAGTAGCAAAGGAAGAACAGATGCGTCTAAATTAAGTAGACGATTGCAAAAAGTAGGAAGCAGTCTGTCAGAAACCACGTACTCACCCGACACGATGTGAGCAATCGATATAACAAATTTTTGCTCCCTGCTCCTAATCTGTTAAAAAGTAGGTTAATGCGGGGAATTTTTTTTGCCTTTAGGCCAGCCAAAGCCACGGTTTAGGCATTGAAATCGGTTCAACGAACCCTTTAATAAATCGTAAGATTCCTTATTCCTTTTGATCGATGATCGTATGCATTATCCCGATTAAAATGAATAATAATCGGAAATGGCTTCCCGTTGAAGTTTATCCTGAGAGTTACGAGCTGACATCATAACTTATTTCAAAAATAATATATCCTATGATGTTGATAAGGGTGAACCATTTTTATTGGCTATTTTTTAGTAGTCTCTGTGGAATACTTGACATATTTTGGTCCGTCAGTAGAAAATAAAAAAAAAGTAGGTACAGATGTCATCATATTTTTTACGTTTAATACAATGACGTCGAAAAAACTGAAACGATAATAGCTACATCAAAAGTTTATTGCATTCTTAAAAAGTTTTCTGTTGATATATTTCAATAAAATTATTGTAGGGTGACTAATAAAAAAAAACTGTTCGTTGGAAGAAATATTTGCCTCCATCAATTTTATATTTATTACAAAATTCAGTGAATACCGAAACGCTCTTATGTTACTCATAGTTTACTTCCGTTGAAAAAAAAGTTGAAAATTGAAATTAAAATTTGACGGTGATAAGTTTTATTACCCAGGCACTCTACTTAACCTAAAGCAATTTCTAAAAGTTTGCTTAATGTTCCTCTGGAATGGAATATAACTAGTTTCATGTTTGCTACTCATAAACTATTATTTCCATTAAATTAAATTGCTTGATACTAATGCATCACACTTTATTTCTTAACGCCTTACAAAATGTAATCCACATCAAACACTATTCATATAAATAAACTGGCCTGCAATAGCAAGAGTATGCAGTTGCAGATATAACTAATGCAATCCTTTTTCATTAGTATTGTTTTCTGAAGCGTACGAGTACAATAAATATCTAAAAGCAAGATTATACTAAAAATATGTAAATAGTAATCGTTATGCATTTCTCTCTATAACGCTAGTGCTTTAAAAGTATTAATAAATTTGTGTACGCCTTCAAAAAAGAAATTTCAAAATAAGTCAATCGATTTAAAACAGTAATAAAAGTTGAGTAGAAAAGCTAGGAGGCTTTCGTATAAAATCTAACTGTTTCATTTTTATCTATTTCATATTTTTTGTTGAAAGCCACATGTACGACCAGTATCTACAAACTTACAAGCGGTTGTGAGGTTAGGGGAAAATAAGAAATTTTATCCGAAACTCCCCTACCTCATCTACTAACTGATATTAATATTGCAAAGTATAATGCAGGCACACTTAACTGCGCTCATACTTAACTCGCAGGGTTCGAGCTCAGTAACGTAGTTCACATAGTGGATCCTCTTTGTCTGTTCTTCGTAAGAGGTTTCGTGATGCCACAAAATTATCATTATCATCTCAAATTTGGAGCAACAAAAAATTATGAATGAGTACGGTGGTTGTTAGGAATTAAATTTAAGGATTCGGCCATGATCCTGAAACACGTAGACAGAATCAGTAGCCGATAAAAGTTGGAAAGGAGCGGCCAACGAATGCAAAGATGTCCAAATCCAAGGTGAAGTAAATTCTTATTCCACAATTTAATTGCCACACCTAGTGAATGTTAGGTACATCAGTAAGTATCCTTTAAGCAGAAAAAATAGAACACATTTTACCTTAGTTACATTCTGTTTCGATAATCGTTTTTATTTTGTTATCTTAATAGTCTTATTTGTTAAATATTCTTTCTGCTACAAATTTTTGTTTAGTTCCACCACTAATTTTCGCTTTGTGTATTTTCAAAAGGAACCATTTAGAGCCTCTTGTAAAATTGTAATTACTTTTGTATAGACATCTCTTTAATTTTCTGTAACTGTTTGTTTTGCAGCTAAGTAAGCATGAATGAATCCCAACTACCTTGCAGCTACGGAAAATGAAGTTGAACTGACGGACTCTCTTTGAAACAGAAAGAAAAACAGAAACGTTGTAGAGGAAGTAGCTTTTCAACAGTCCCTTTAACTCCGCATTTTAAACAACAAGTGATACTGCGCGCCACACCCCTTTATACTTTATTCTTTAGCTCCCTTAAATTAAAATTTCTGTTCGTGTTTTTGTAGAATGTAGAATGCCTTGCCTTCAACCGGCACACAAATGAGGTTACTCTTAAGGTAAATATTGCCGGTTAGGAAAAATTGCTGGAAGCGTTTGAGTTTAGAATTACACTTTGAATTCACAATGATGACGGCTTCTATTTTAAAAAGGCTGAAAACATCTACAAGGCGCTTTCCTTTCGGGTTTGTGTTTACACAACACATAAAAGCCACAATTATCGCACCCTTGTTTGATTTAATTGAGGACAGTGATCGTTTAGCAGTAAGTAGGTAAGTAAGTATAGAAATTGGAATAGCATCAGCAATTAAAATATGATGGGTATAGAGAAAGCGCCCGATTTTATTTTTTATTTAGGTTATTGAAAATGGGAGACCCTGTATATTAGCTACTGCATATACTTCAATATAGTGATTCTGTTATTATACGATTAGGCATCTTACAGAAAATAGAGAAATTTACAACCTAAATAACCATTTATTCTTAATCAGGCTGCTTAGTTGTTAATTTATTACAAAAATTAATGTGGTTAGCAGAGTTGAAATCGACTTGTAGCATTTACATATGTTTGCGATGCGAACGTATAAGTAATAAAATTAGTTAGCTGCTGTAACACAAACGGTTGATTAAGTAAACATCGGTAGAGTGACGTCCCATATCCCTTTTAGTTACCTACTCTATTTCGAACCAGCCATTTATTCTAAAGCTCTACATCGACACTGGCATAACTTTTACGCAACACACGTCTACCGTTAATTAATTAAGCCGGTATATATTTACCAACGGTTGTGAATTATGTTGAGAGAGGGAAATGAAATAACGTTTTAAGGAGAAAGAGGCAGCACTGGAGCTTCATACATCCATCTCATCAGTAAACAATTTCATTACTAATTAGTAGATAGGTACTGGCGTAGAATAGGTATTGTAATAAAGTGGTTGATTTTGAAGTTTATCTAAATGTACAGGGCGATGATTTACATGCTGAAGTCGTACATAATGAAGGTTTATTTATCGATAGGGTTACGGTGACTATATGTTACTGTTCCTGGTTTTTGTATAATAAATTATGCTCTTGGTCCGTACTCTGTCAAAACTATTGGATCACAATTTCGAAGTTGTTAGTTCTCGTCAGCGCACCATCGCCAGTTTCTACATAACCCCGACCATTCAAAGTTTTCTGTATCCACAGACAACAAGGTAGCACCATCTGTGGCAATCACTAAAAATTCATTAATGGAATTGAAGTGGCCCACTTTGCATAGGTCAGTTCAACAACTAATATCCTTGATTAAAAGGGAATCTTGTTGAACATTATAATAGTCAGAATTTATACCAATTACCACAAATGGCACTCTCTTGCTCTCTGCAGTGGTATATGGTCATTGTATGTTTATTGAACATGTTGTCGTTAGATGGCGCTTTTAACTTTAAATACTGTTTACCTTTGGTAATTAATTTTCAAGTAATTTTCAAGATGATGTCTTAATTCTAATAAAGTACGTACTGAAGGAAGAATAGGGAGGTTAGGTTAGGTTAGGTTAGGGATTTAAGAAAAATAATAACATATATGTATATCTATAATATTAGTGACACTTACGAAACTTAAACAATCAAAAAACAAATAAACTAAAAGTTGTAAAGAATCAGTCATCACCTGAATAGCTCGCCAATCACAGCAGTTCAATTTGTTACCGTTACCAAGATTCCAACAGAACAGTAAACATTACTCTAATTAACTAGCGGCAAATTTGTTATGTAAATTAAGCTCCAGTACGGAATTACGGGTTTTGCAGTTTAGGTGATGTAGACAGGGTGGTCTACAATCATTACAACAGGAATCCACTTTTATTAAAAGAACAGAAATTCAGATCGAGACGAACATCGAACAGCTTTAAACAGCTTTTGAACAGCTTAAGGGAATTAACATGTAAAAATATTTACTTACTCCCAACTTACGACTTGGACTATTTCACATTAAAAACGGAATTTAACTTTCAAAGGATAAATAGGTCATAAAAAATGTGATTCACAAATAGTAAAATTTCATTGAAATAAAAACCATGTACATGTAGAAAAAAAAGTTCAAAACTTGACTGTGCAAATCCGTTTCTCCATTATTGAATCTATTCATTTTTCTTCTCGATCGCCTCTAATCATATTTTATGCTTTATTATCCTTAGAAAGACAATACTAAATTATGTCACCCTAATAAATTAATGTCTACAAATTGTCCCATCTAAACATTTTTATCACAGATCTCGTTTCTGTTTAGATAGTATTTTTATACAAAGCAAAATCTGTTACAATGATTTAGTGCAGAATAGAAGAAACGAATTTCGCATTTTTTTTATTTAGTGCTAGAGGCAGATGCACAATAAGTCATTGCAAAAAATTTTAGCAGCCCGTTCGTGGTCCGCATCGAATTTATGCCTGAAGTCTAAATCCTTCACTGCATATATATGTGTATAGAATAAAGCTTCAATACAACAAAAACGACAGCGCTGCGAGGAACGCACGACAAGAAATCCACTGGCAGCCAGCCAATTTTCGATTGATATCCTTAGAAATTTTGTTTTCGTACTGTTTTTCGTGTAAAAAGAAATTGGTTTTTATTAACCAAAAACTCTCACTACCCCTTCCAACCGACTTCCCCGTGGTAAGTCCATTTATATATATGTTGTTGAATATACAGGGTGTTAGGTCTATAAGTACAAAAAAAAAATCATGGATTCCTTGCACAATAAATAACAAAAGTCTAAAAGCATTTTTCAATCGAGTGACAATTAAGAACGCAATTCGTGTTCGAAAATTTGACCCTGAAATTCGGTTTAATACGGGCCTGGCGAAATACGAATTCTCGTAACTGATAGTTTGCAACGAGCAGCGCCACTTACGAAACAGCGTTATCTATCACCGGCGACTATTCTCTAGGGAATAAGCCAATTGCACGTCTATTTTCCATCACTTTCACGGGTAATTACACAATTTCACAAATAAGTAATTATCTAAAACTAATGTGTGCTTTGTGTTGTGATGATGAACATGTTTAAAAATCGTAAAAAATAAAATAGTAATATGTTCCAGCGAAATAATTTAATAAATTACTCGACAATTGTTTCATTCAAATAGTTAGTTTCAAGAGTACAGACAACAGTAATACATTTTATTATTTCATTTTTTACGATTTATAAATCATCACACCAGCCCAACTCTTAAGTTGAACAAAATTCAAAACAATTGTTATCGTAGCCGCCAGAACTGAAACATTAAGATTACTTAAATAAATTTAACGGGAAAAAATCAAAGCACATCACTAGTATTGCAATTCACACCTACTCTTTAAAAAAATACTTTCCACTGTCAACAAAACTTCAATAACGTCAATAACAATAATTAAAACAATATGAAAACTACACACAATTACACCGCATCAATTGCCAGAAGCACACGAATCTACCGATACTGACACACTGACCCTGAATTATGAACTTCTCGTTCAATCGATACACCTAACAGTAGCATTTGTAACCTGAAATAATAATTAAGGCGCGCTAAACCAGGACCGGCCTCAGAAATCAAAATAATTTTTAAATTTTTTTTTTTATTTCAAAAGTCAAAAAGTGTATAAATTCATGTTTGAAATGCAACAGGGAACATGTGGTTCTTTTTTCTGTACTTATAGACCAAACACCCTGTATAAACTTTACCTGCACCCCTTACACTGCCACTCTACGACCCCTACTGTTTATCACTGGGAATGAAGTCCTTAGATCGTCTACCACCCCTCACACATCCACCACCAAACACCTCCAACCGGTGATCCCACCACGTGTACATTTACCCCTATATACTGCATGAAGGCACCCTAGTACCCCGTCACTCATGAAGTTGTCTTTTTTGTCACTCACATAAGGGTTAAAAACGTACGATTTCTAAATTTTTCAAACTGTAAATCAGCTACGTTCATGAATACTTCAAAGTCTTTTGGATCAGTGTTTTGAATAAGGAACTTTGATAACGATCATGAAGCAAGTACATTATGACTCAAGGGTCAAAATGAAAATGTCCTGAAATGTTTTATGAGTTATGTCTTCAGACAATTCACTCAATAATGACCTTTCGCTCCATACGACTTCCAAAAGAATCATTTCTTTTGTTGGATCGTCAATTGTAACCACACACATCTTAACATAAATAAATATACGAAAGAATGAAGATGGGACAATAATTTAGCTACCAAAATTTCTTCTGTTAATAATTGTTCATAAAAGTCTATAAAATGGAATAACCTATATTTATCTCCATTGCAATAAATGCCATGCATGTATTGATGACAACTATCCCATGCGGTCTGATTGTACAGAAAAAAAGGATCACATATGGCGGAACGTAACTGGAAGACAAAATTCGAATTTTATATTCAATGATTATCCAGAACAATTAAACAAATTATTACACAGAATTTACCTCATTGAGATATTAGTACTTATGTAGAAATTGATAGAGATATACGTTTCGGGACCCAGATCCAGATAAATCTTTACCCTAAGATCTGTTATAAAGTAAGTATAACATTAAATACAAGAACTATTTGCCTTGACAATTACGAAATAAAGACGAAGGAAAATCTGAGGAAATCCTTTAACTACATTTTATATTGGAAACGTTCGTCAACAAACTCATGAATAATTTGCACTTTAGATGTTGCATCAAGCATTTAAAAATTAATAAAAAGGGCATTTGAAAGAGCAATAGACTCATATTTGTGCACCATTCGAAAATCATGATAAAATACATTAATGTAAGGACATTGCCAAAATCAACAGCAGAATTTAGGTTCAGGCTAACAGCATCACTATTAAGAATTGGGAAGGCCAAACTGCTTATTAATGACGTCAATATAGGAAATCGGTTCAATCTAGTAGCCAAGAGGTTTATAATAAAAAAGTTTTTGATTGCTGATTCTGCAGAATGGAAGCCGTCGATGGATGGTCAGATCAGTGGCTAAGTTAGAGATGTAAACTCATACAAAGGTTTAAAGTGAGGCGATAAAGATCTGTGTGAACTGATCCGATTTCTGGAATCAGTACTTTAAGAAAGTACTTCATTTTTTAATTACTTAAAAGTATAACAACTGCTGAATTCAAGCCTATTCTGTAACCTCCAATCGCATAGAAATTTTTGGAACCGAATAGAAGTGGTAGGGCAAAATCGAAATTGTACCAAATCGGTATTCTGAAACTACTCGAATCGAAATGTGTGGTAGTAGTGGATTCCGACTGCTCAGCGCTGTCAGGATCACATTTCGATGTAGAAATCCCCATTCGCACATACGCCCGGCTGTTTCAGCTCAGTACCGGTTTAGTCGTTGCAGTGGCCGTATTGAAATTTTACTACTTCGTCGAGCTACCTGACAAGGGTTTTTATCTGCTGGACGTCTGTAAAGTACACTCTCAATACAAATTTTTGTTTATCATCCCTCGGTTAGGTTAGAAGAAACAACAGAAATCATAATTGTCGACTGACTGCTTCTTCTTCTTCTTCAATTACAGGATATCGAAAGTCGAAGCAGAAAGGTGCATACATTTCTACTGACTTACAGAATAGGGAATTGAAACCCCTATTCTGGAGAATTGAATTTTCTACAAAAAAAAAACCACAACTTCAGCTTAAGCCCGCATTACACCAGGCAAGTATAGCTCCTAGGCGTTCTTCTTGATTTTGTTGCTGGGTTTTAGGCAGGTTTTGATGCTGGCACTGGTGATTGTATTGTAAACGGTTGGCTTCACACTGGGCTGGGTTCTAAGCCAGATGTCTTTATTGCGTCCGCAGCAACAGCTTGTATATGACACCAACTTCATTTATGTGACAATACCACCTTTCAATTTGCTCTCATTCACACTCAGCAAAATATCCCGTGCCGAAAATAGCATATGTTCTATCCATAGAAATTAGCACACGATCAAGCAACGGAGTCTGCAATGACGTCATTTTTCATCCCCGTATCCAGCCCAGTTTCCAGCAGATGTGCTAGCAGACAATCTAGCTTGTAAATTTACCTTATGTGATGCGAGCTTTAAGTAGAAAGAACTTTGAATGTGAAGTTACATACAATTTTAAATGAAATTTCAGCAGCTTTATTTTATTTAAGAGACTTAATTTTGACAAATGGATAACATTGCACTAACGATAGAATTTCTTCAGTATATTTTCAACCCAAATTTCTAAAAATGGTAGGTACACAGTTTTCTGACACATTGTTTTTCTCCTGTTAGTCTTACTAATTTAGTTTTATTCTGAAGATACTCGTGATGCCGGTGTGATTAATACATCGCTTCCCTCACCATTTCCATAAATTTCCTCCTTATTTCGTTAGTAGCACATAGCCATTCGTTCCCTAAAAGCAGCGTCTTCAGTTTCGCAATGAAAACAATTTAGTTACTACGTATCTCCTTCCAGGCGGTTTTGCCAGACTTAAAAGTTTGTCGTTTCGCAATTTCATTTGCTCCTTTAGTAATCAGCGGACGAACACGACAAAAAAAGGAGAGAAGAAAAATGCCTGTGTATTGCAACATATATCATGCCGTTTTGGCGAGATGACAGGCATTAAGGAAGGCGGCTGCGGTAAAAGTAAGAAAATGACAAATGAATGTATCTCGAATTTCGTCAGTCACATTTTGCAAGGAAACGGTGATGGAGACGCGGCGTTATGGCACGTTAGAAAAAAATTGCACCATAAAATAAATGGAACCAAAAATGTGTGACTACAAAGAAATTTGTAGTCCGCTCTAAATTTCGGAAATAGTCGTTTATATAAGTCGTATGTTACGTGGATCATAAGAAATGGGCTCAACATTTGTATTTTATATTCCCGAAATAAAAATCAATGCAGTGGGATTAATATATAGGTATGCCATGCCCTACTGCCGAAATCGTACACTGGGCGAAATTTTTACCCGGAATGCGTAATATTGGCTATGGTTAATTCGCTGGTTGGGTCATTAGGACGTACATAACCTTAAAAAGTGATGTCTGATATCACACTGTATCACACTTATGAGGTTATGACAAAGAAGTCGGTGAATTTTAAAAAGTTTATGTTCCTTAGAAGATACAATTATAAAAACGTATTAGGTCACGACCTAATGAATTTTTCGAGTTTTTCCTCGATTGTAACATCTGTTATGTCCTGAAGTAAAACTTTAATCTGTGATCAGGGCTTCCTCAAGGACGAAACGGCTGTCGGGCGAATGAAATATACTGACCATAGTTCGAAATCTCTTTTCAGGAATTAATATTAAAATTAAAGAAGAGAAAAAGAAAACTAACATTTTAAGTGGCATCTTCCAGTCATAATTTTTGTTGTTTTAATCGTTAACATAGAGGGAGATCCCTCATAATATATTTAAAATTTAATTTTATCGAAATCTGGAATTAAACAACTAATTGACAATCATGAAATGACTTAAATTATAAATTGTATTGGTTAAATGCAAATGTTGCACCTTCTAATCCACTCAAAGTAATATTAATTTGCATGAAAGATCAATTATTTACCCCTAGAAGATGCGTAGTCGCTTAAATGTCCCTTAGCTTAGATCTATTAAAAGTTTATTAGTTTAATCCAAAACAAATTGGTGTCATTTTCAAAATATCGGCCTTTCTATGATTTATTCCTCATTTTAGTTAAGTCAAGAGGATGCTTTACAGTTTTCATAAAGCTTTCCAATGGGACTCATCCGATTTCAAAATATAAGGAAGAGCTAAATTCCTTGTGACACACCAAGTAATTAATATGCTGGACGCTAGTCTCAATAACGTTGAATCTAAGGCAGTTCTTTCTAAAGAAGTCAATTGTGACTGATAGACATCATATCGAATGATATGATAGATGATTTCAGAAACATATTAAAAATTTGCACTTGGTTGATTTTGAAGTAAGGAACTTAATAATTTATATTGAAAACATCCGTATGAAAAACGAGAAAGTAGCTATCTTATGCGTAGAACTCAGCTCACATACCATTTATTGTACACTAAATATAACTACTGTTAATACTGTTGTGTTGGACAATAATATAATTGATTACTTTTTGTTGTTGACACCCATATCAGGGTAAACTATGAGGCGATCCATGTATTAAATTGCACGTTTAGGTGAGATGATTGATAAAAAAAGTGAGACATTGTGGGAAAAGCTTCTTGAAGTCACATGTGGGTATATGATATTTATTTTTCATCTTGCATAACCACTAAAGAAGTTCAAACAATCACACAAGAAACAACAACATATTTTGCGCATCAGAGAAAGATTCGTCTTCAGCCACCAAGGAAGGCATTTGTTAAACGACGACGATAATACGTATAAGATGGAGTGAAGATGTTGACATTTCGGATGTTCCTAGCATAATCCAAAAAGATAACAAAGTGACTATTATGCAATTTGTAAATAGGTAATATAAAGGAATGAGTTCAAAATCCAAGGACATAAGATGATTCATTTTTGCATCTTTCGTTTGATTTGATGTGTTTTATAACATTCCTGAAGTGTACAATTTGTTGCTATATTTCTGAAATTATAAGTAAACTGTAAAATATGTGAAGTTACAGCAGGAGTGATGGAGGGACCACCTCTGATAACTACGGGAGGATTCAAAAATAATGAAAGTCGAATTACGGATGGTCCCTAATCTGCTTGCTGTTTGTTTATTGTGCCACGTATTTGACATGACCATTATTGTCAGATCAAAGACTGAAATTATTAGGCGCAGACGCTTGCTCCAAAAATGACCATGTGGTGCAAAATAATCACTAAGTTCGATTTTTGTTGTCTTTTAAAGTTTGCATTGTCGTAGCTAGGGTAAATTCCTAGAATAGATAGCCAACAAATTGATCAGCTAGTGCAAAGCTTTAATTTCGGTAATCTTTCTTTTTGAATGACAAGCAAGAAAACGGTATATTTTTCTAAGATAAACAATGAGTCCTATTGTGCGGGCGCTACTCTCCCCTAACTGCCCCAGTGGAAGTTTGTAGAAGACACAAAAGATAATAGAAGGCTCACAATGACAGGAGTTCTGTTCTAATTATGACGCCAGACATGTCCATCTATTTCCACCGCGTTTTATTGAAGGACTAAGCAATTTAGACGCTTTTTATTTTATTTATAAATGACCTGATAACTTAGAGAACTTTGTATCACAATCAAACTTTCAACTCCATTTGGTTTCACAGTCACTGTCAACTTTGCTTTCAAACTAAGGCCTCCAGTCGCTCCACGCTAAAATTTGTACTTAGTTATCTATGTCTAAATACAAAGGCAGTAGACAATAGGTCCGCCGCGAATGCCGTTCATCAGAAATTGCGAATCGAATTATCAGTTTTCAAATTTTTCAATTCTTCAGCTGGGTTTTCCCTATTAATCCAGCCCTGCATTATGGTGAAAAAAAATAAATAATTATTCAAAGTGGTTAAGCCGTTTTTGAGTTTTAGCGATTCTAACGAACAGCAATTGATTTTTATATACAGGGTGTCACTTAATGATAGGCCATAATTCCAACAGTGCATTCCTGAACTAAATGAAAGTAGGAAAGTTTAAATAAAAATGCGCCCTAAAATGTATGATTGTCAAGATACAGGGTATTAATGTTAAAAAAAAAGAAGGTTTTTTAAATTAATAGCTCAAAGATTCTCGTGCCGATTTTGTTGAAATTTGGCAACGTTGTTCATTGTTATATAAGACGCTTTGTCAGCACTAGCCAATAGACAACTATAAATTCCTATGCCGTCTCAAGTGGCAGTCTCACGAATAATATTGACAAAAAAAATAAAGCTTCTGATTTTTTTTAAATTATATGCCCTTTTAGAATTTAACAACTCTTTGACTCTTGATATCTCTTATTTCGTTGTCGAGGAAAATAATAAAAACCACTGAACTGCATGTCGAAAAATTGTTACCAAATTTCAGCAAAATATGCACAAGGGTCTTTGAACTATTAATAAAAAACCAACTGTTTTACAAAACTTTGACACTTTGTATCTTGAAAACCAGGTTTTGTAGTTCACATATGAATATGAACTTTTCCACTTGAATTGGCTTCAGAAATGTGCCTTTGGAATTCTAATAAGAGACTTTGAATCCTATAGACGGTGTCGAATTTTTAAAAATTTAGATGCTATTTAGATCTAGTTCTTATTAATAAACTAGTATTTCTCAGTTAAATGCTTTTAACTTTTTTGGTATAGATATTGTTATGTCATAATTATGGGAGTTAATAATGCTGTTGTATGATAGCCTGTCGATGACCGAAATTGACGGTCGAAACGTAGTTTAATTAAAGTCATACTTGTATTGATCTTCCAAGCTATCTCCCTTTATTGAATCAAGATTAGTGTTGATATCACCTATGTATGTTACTGATGCAAAATATTTAGAACGTGTAGATTCGATTACTGACGTTGGTGTTGATTCTGAACATGAAGATCCATTAGCTGATTCTGTGGTAAACAAAATCAGGAAATCATTGCGATTATTTCGCAAGAGTTACTGGAATATACCCAATAATTTTTTTTTCTGTTTTCCCTCAAGCGACGTCGTTTCATGTTCTTATGGGATCCACAGTATTTTCCTTATATTCGATGTAGTTACATGTTCACAAATTTTTGTTAAACAACGCTAATTACCATCTGTCTCTTGCCATGCTTTTAAATATGAAGCCAAAAAAGTTTGCTCAATTGGTACTCCCAGTACTTATGCAATCAAATCTGATGGTTCTAAAGATTAAGTGCATCTGGGGCCCTATGAACGAAGTAGTAAATCATAAAACTTCAGAAATGATGGATATTCATAAAATATTGTATAAGACAAACGGATGCGAAGGAACGGTGTATTGAACAAAGAAACTTTCCTGGCAGATTTCCAGCGCACAAACGAAATGCGGTTGTCTCTTCTGTTAGAAATGGGAAAATCTAACCAACATTAACAACTGGACAATTAGAATACATCTTCATACCTCATTACGTCAGCTGCACTGCATGTCTTTAGCGAAATATGTAGAGTTGGATCTCATTTTACTTGGCGTACTTTATCATTCATGCTACTATCACATAATCTCAAATCAAGGCAATTTGTTTTAGTGCCACTTATTGGAAAAATAAACACTTGACACAAATTTAAATTGAAGTATGTCTCCAATTATATTTAGTACGATAATTACTTTAGATTAAACATTTCGTCTATGAATTTAGTTATCCATAAATAAATCAAGGTGGTTGTAATTTTCCAATTAAATTTACAAAGGTGCCGTTTGAACCAAAATACATTGTCTATACAAAAAAATTTTCAGACTCAATGACTCCATGTATACGATTTTAACCTTAAACAACAGATAGATAGAGGGGGCGCTTCAATTTGTCACTTTAACGTACTTTGACAATATAAAATAGTACCACGTTACCCTTAATAAATTGCCAATCAATTTATTAGGTTACGCAATACAGGTACAATATGTGGCACATTCGCATGGGAAAATAACGCACACAACAAAAGGAAAATTAATAGTCTTTTTTGAAAGTTTTGTTGCGACAAGGTAATGTGAGGTGATGGGTTCTACTGGGGTTCTACATGTCCGTCTATATCAAAGATTAGCAGGGTACCAGGCTTCAAAGATACAATTTAAAAATAGGTCACGTAATCATCGATTATTCATGTAGGAACCGTATATAGAATAATAGGTACGTGGTTGATCACTTGCTGTCGAAAAGACCACATGGGGATAACGGTTTCGAACTCATTGACTCTCATCAGCGCGCTTTAGGCAGTTCAGACCGATCAAGTCGTTTCGTGTTTCTAACAGATATGTTTGAAATCTAACCTAAGCGAAGGTTTTTGTCTTTAGAAGAGTCTTGTTAATACTTATAAGTGCAGCGAATTGTCCAATAAAAGTTTTGTTTCTTCTAAACGATGCATAATTGTTATTAATTTGTTCTATGACATTATTCGTAGAAGTGTTATGGGATATGAAAAATATAGGGAGTAAGAACGTAACGGTTGTAAACATTACGGAATTATCCTGCCCCTTCCATATGCTTTCCCACCCATCTTATGCTGAATACATAGGGATGGGCAAATGGATATGTATGTATATTAAGTCATGCCATTGCCGATGCCCTTCAGGGACTTCGCATAACCATATTGGCAATGTTATTAGAACCAAACGCCTAAATGTTTTTCTTTCTGCATTATTCTTCTGTAGCTAGTTAAGCGTAACATTTTTGATGCAAGAACAACATCGATGTGATAAAATAATTTACATTGACTGTTTATTGTTAAATTTTACATTAATTAATTATAATTCGATTTATTTAATGCGACATTCCAAGATTTATTGGTGAATACGTATGGTATACGTATTAGCAGAGGTCGACCACGAAAAAGAGAGTGACAATTTAGATCCAGGATAAGGAAAAATATGGAAGATGGAACAGGTTTTAAGCTTTTAATTATATAAAATATATCATAGATAAATACTTGATAAACAAAAACATAGAGGTTCTCAAGAAGTACTTCAATCGCGTGTCAGAGCTGACAGACACACTTTTTTTTATTAAACGGTAGGCTCTATTTTTAATCTATTCTGTTTACGACATTTTGACCATTGACAAGCTCCACATTTCCATTTATTTTTACTTTCCCGCTTTATCTGTCTACTGTCCATGTTAAATTCTAATTGTAAGTAAATCCGTCGAAAGTAGTGGGTCTTAGGTTTTCCATGTCTTTACAAAAAGCATTTGATTTATGTGGATAATTTTGGATACTCCATTTGATATGAGACTCAGAATCTCAATTACAAGCACGAATATTACAATGTTTATTGGTTTCTATACTGAACTGTAAACTAATTCCTCTAGGGAGCGATTTTCGCTAATCTCCACGGCCTCTCAAGTTATCGGAGATAACTCCCAAGATCAATTAATTTAACAGCCGATGTACTCCAAGCATTCTGTCAATATTTGGCCAAGTTCGGCGAGCAAAGAGAACCATCTCAACTCGGTTATCGTCTCTGCCTGTTTCTTTGATAGCAACATTTCTGTTATCGTGCTCTTCAGATAAGAACCACAACGGAAACGTTAATAAAGTGTGTCTACTGGAGCGTTGGGTTACGGAAATTCGATGCGAAGACAAAAAGAAAAATGTTCTGCAATGCAAAAAAAAAATGCTTTTTATAAATTTTCAAACTCAACTAGTTCACCTGGTTAGTCGATTTGAAATTCACATTTTGAAAAATACACACAACAGGTGCTGTCTATTGAAACTATTAATTGTTTTAGGGTACTCGCCGGGGGACTCCCTAACCCTACTTCTGTGGAATATTATCTCACCCAGTTTATCATGCTCAATAATCATTTTCACTATATCGTTAATGTTCTTTGTTATGACAACTAGCTAGTTTCACCCTAAAAAAAGTGGAAAATATCCCGGACGTCGAACCATTCCAAATGAATGCTTCAAGGGCACCCGCCTGTAAGGCTGTTCTCTTGAGGAGCCCGTGCCGTCCCTTAGACTGCTTTAATTTTGTAACTTTTATGAGGAATTTTGAGTTTTGAATATTTAAACAAAAGGATGCACCTACTATCAAAGGGTTGAAATCTCTAAATTTAAATAATCCTAACCACATTCGGTATATTATGAAATATTTCAAGAGATATTCTTTTGCCAAGGTCCAATTTATATTCAAATGATCTATAATCTTGTCTGAAACTTGGTAACAAATCTGATCAAAAGTGATGAATTCTTCTTCGGTTTTTCTGATAATTGCTGAGAAAGGGCTTCACATAATTCATTATTATCTGCGCAGATAGAAGCGGAGGCACGCACCAACTTTCCGCTTTCTCGACAACACACTTTTTGTGAAGATTCCGATGGCATTGTATTTACAATCGTTCATGGATTATGCAAATCCATTTAACGTCCTCCGAACGAAAAGAATCCGTACGATTGAAAGAAAGATTTTATGTTTGTATAATTGTAAAGTGGAGCATGAAAAATCCATTCCCGATAACTTAGCTTCGTTCGTTCTTTTCTGGTTTTGATTTTAAATGGATTTTCTTTTTGAACATCGTTTATTGCAAAAGGCGATCTTTAGTCCTCCTTCCGGGAAGTTCTTTAAATATGGGATTGAATAATATGTATTCGTAGTCATGGGGGTACGTAAGAGGTCACCTAATCCTTCAACGCATAAATATTTACATTCACTTGCAATTGAGAAATCACTGTGCTATAGTAGTTATGTAACTGTAGTACATACAGTGTTCACGCGCTATCTTGAATCAAAAAAAAAAAAAACAAAGCCGGCCAGTAAGCGTCATCTTGTAAATACCAGTTTTCGGCGACTTTTAATAAGGCAGACCAGCGTAAACCACTTTTTTTAATTCTACATTAGAAAACAAATTATACTTATGGAAATGTTTGAAATTTTTAATCAAAGGGTGCTCAGTAAATGTTCAATAAACCTAAACAGAACAAATACCCTAAATTACGTCAAGTATTTCTTTTTGGAAAAAAATTTAGCAAAAATAATACACGTCATACGCACTGTATTGATATTATAGTGTTCGTGAGTTTATTAAAAATTTATTTACAAGACTAAAGTACAGGAACACAATTTATATATACTTATTTAATAATAACTGCTTAAAAACACTATTAATTAATACGGAAATTAGCTTACTATTAATTTACAACACTCACTTATATGCACGTCTCTATTTATTTGTTTTTTCACTTCTAACACTGTCGATTTATTTCGGATGTTACCACTGTCACGGTCAATTTATTACTAACTCTCTCGGCGAACGTCTCTGTCACTTTTATAGCATCATAGAATAGTCAGGAAAAAGTCTGGAATATATGAAAGATTGTTTACATTTTCGGCGAAACGCTTAATTACTTTCTTAGAAGGCAGGTACGAGACACACGCCTACAAACACACGCATACACTGCCGAAAACCGCCCGCGGCTAGTTGAGCCGCCGGCCCGCAACACAATGCAAGTGTACCCGATCGTTCACAAGCATGCTCGTGTTCGTTACAATATTTTATGGTTACCTAGTTAACCTTTCTCTTGGGAACCGCCTAATACGTCTGCCTCAGTGGTTAGCACCCCTCAACAGTGGGTGATGTTTAAATGAAATCGCCCCGTTATTATAAAAAGATATCTAACAGTGGCAACATTTGCTTCAGCTAAATTTGTCGTTTTATAGAAAAGCAGCAGCATTATAATTAAAATGTTCTACGTCAGTATTTACATAATGGTCGGAATCGTCAGAGGAACTGTCATTAACATATCCTACAAAATCCTTAATGCGCAAAAAAACGTCTTTTCCCTTTTTTTTTAATAAGAGGAATGTATTTTTTTAATATTTTTTGAAACAGAATCGCACAATCATTGATATCATAATATAAGGTTATGCTCTCAATATAAAGCTTTATTTATAATTAATTTGCTTATTATATTATAAAGAAAAAGATATTCTTTCAATTTTATTGTAGCTTTTAGGCATGTTACGAATCCAAAAAAAAGGCTTATTATTAGTGATATCGTATAAATTCGTAATACCGGAAATAGTAAAGACCACATGTTTTTGCTAGATTTAGGTTAAGTGGTTGAGTGGTTTTGGCTTGTGTATTATTGCATCATGAACTTTTTGGAAGCGTTACTGAAGGTTAAACTGAATGCACTGGACCAGTAAAAGGACCTTCAAGAGCCCTTGAGCTCATAGTGGGTTCAAATTGAGCATACAGCGGCACTGAATGGGGCAACGAACGAGGTACTTAGCTAATGCAATGTACTTCGTCAATGGATACGGTGCGATGGGTGATCATACGCAGAGAAACATCAACCACGCTAGCAACGAAGTTTTTAGCTCTCTTTTCTCCTCAGTTTATTCGTTCGAAGTTTGTGCTTCCAAAAGTGTATTACTTGCATTTTATCTTTTTCCATCATGATTAAATATCGATATTGTGGATCCATGTATACTGTTTAAATCTAGGTTGGTGTTTTGTATTTCCTTTTTAGTCAAAAAGATGCAAATATT
This sequence comes from Agrilus cyanescens, assembly GCA_947389935.1. Taxonomy (NCBI): domain Eukaryota; kingdom Metazoa; phylum Arthropoda; class Insecta; order Coleoptera; family Buprestidae; genus Agrilus; species Agrilus cyanescens. The sequence continues at coordinate 22,999,987 of OX376709.1, forward strand.
GAACGTGGGATCTGTAAGTAAAGAAAACGAACACAGCTATCATTACATGGACCTATACAAACTCCTTATTCGTATAAAAGGATAATTTTCTATAATTACTTATGATAAAATAATCAGTCTTCGAGAGTCTCTGACAATCTCTCATAGTGTATTAAACAGACAATGCAGTCTTTCATGAACTCTCACTGTTTCTGTATACGAATTTCCTCATTTTTGGATCTCTTAGAAAGAGATTACAGTCTGCTATTCAGAGATTCTGATCTCTGTGGAGTAGTCACAATATCTGTACCATACATTTATACTTCTAGTGCTACTTAAGTATATCAAAGGAATAATGTAACAAATGCCGATTACGTCAAAAACATTTCTATGCTTTGAAACGTTCTCTGCTATATTACCCGTTGGTTAGACAAAGATAGTTAACCCGCTACTGCACCTGCATTCAGCTATCTGGATTTCTAGGGGGTGGCAGCGGATACTGAGGTATATGGGGGTAGTTGAGGTCGTTAAGAAGGGCAGCCGTGGAAAACCTATGTATTTAGGAAATTAATGAATTTTTTTAATAGCAATATTTTATTTCGAATACGTTCTCATGTGCAACTAATATTGCAGCGAATTTTAGTAAACAGTTTAAAATTTTTATAGTCTATAGAATCTAACCAACAAATTATTCAAAATCTCTTTAATTATGCGATACCTCGGTCAGTATCAAGACAGCATAAAATAACATTTATAAATTATGACATAATTTGTTGATTATTGGCGATATTACCTTCAAACGAATATAAGTACAGCACATGACCAACAAAATGAAATTATTTTAACTGAAAATTTAAAAAAAATTGTTTGGGTTATGTTTTATTAATGTATACTTTCTGATATTTAATAAATAAACTTATACATTAAATTTCATATATAATTAACTATGATAAACCAGGGGGCATTGGAAGTTTTTTGTTTTATAAAGAGGGCGGCGTCCAAAAAAGGTTGGGAACCACTGAAGTAGGGGTAAACTTCCACATTACTGTAAAGACCACTGAACTACGCAAATGTGTTCCAGAAATAATAAATTTCACACTTTCCTAAATCATCGAAAATTATTTTTATTTGATGGTGCACAGTTGCAACTACCACTCATGATCAGTGGTACCAAAAAGGGTTATTCATTAGACTTCACATACATATATATATCAGTGATTGTGTGTTAGTCTTTGATTATTATATATCAGGTTGACTGCCACGGCGGTCGTATACGTCCGCGGGGTGGAAATTTGTCTATGCCACGGCGGTCGTATACGACCGCCCTGTAGCCAGTCGAATATTAGGTTCATTTTTGCCAGCGGTCGCAGTTAAAGTGGCTTTCACCACAGTATACGACCGCTATGGCATACAAGCCTCACAAATCATTGCGGGTTTCGGAATTGCTAACAAAATATTGAAAATAGAACGAAAATTATTGTGTTTGCTTTTTCTTATTGAAAACAACTTTACAGTTACTTTAATTAAGGAAAAAATAGTTACTACAATATACAAAAGACTTAATTAATCTAATTACTTTATATGTAAGTTATAACATTCCAAACAAAAATGAGGCTGTCCGTCGCATATACCACAATAAGTTACAACCTTTTTCACACAATTCTTGGTTATCTCTCCCCGTCAATTTTTTAGCATAACATCCTTTGCAATATTTTCTAGCCTTGTCGAATTTGCCTTCCTTTTTAAGCAATTTATGATGCATATAGACGCAATTTCACCTATAAATCACTAAAACGCGTAACAAGTTAGAACTTGGTTACAACGACCGCTATCAAGACGACCGCTGGCAATAGGGGCATAAAAATGCCTCCAGTGCCCGGGAGGGCGTATACGACCGCCGTCTGTATTTTGTAAAAATTTTTGCTATTATTGAATATTTTGGAAAAATAAATAACAGAATTCGTTTAGGATGCGCTTTAAATTATTATTTATTAATTGGCACCAGAGTCATTTTCCGTTCTTTATACATATATGGCAGTCAACCTGATATTCCACCTGAAGGCGTCACTGAATGATCATTGTGGTCAATAATAGCATTTTGTAACTTTAAACTGAGTGTTTTTGTCAAATGAGTCTGAAGAGTAGTTGATTACCTGATATCTCATCAGCAACTGCGGCTGACATTTTCAAAAATGAACTGGGGTCTGCACAACTGGTTCTCTGTCTTGTAGATCAATTCTATGAATTACAAAATATCAAACTATTTCGCAGTTCCTAGGGATCTTTGTAATCAAACAGCTAAAGTGTCTTAAGACCACGGCTCGAAATTCCGAAAGAAAATTTTCCTTCAGCGTTAACCATCGACTGTGACTAACCAGTGTTTGTTTTTCATTTTAAACATCTAACAAAAACTCAACTCGAAAGTATCTCTTTTTTAGGTTGGAGAACTAAACAAAAAAGTATTAACCGGAAAAAGGAACAGATTTAACTGGTGTAAATAATTTTCTTTTTTTTTTTCACTTTTCAATGTCTCGAAGACAATAACTAATTAAATTGAGCACGAAAACGGCTTAGTTTCACAAACACTGGTATCTCTGGTTCAATTAAGTATGTTTACGTTGAACCATCTACTCGACAAGTTGATTGATGTATTTTCGCCAAAATCAATTCGAATCAACGTGGAAATCTAGCATGGAATTTTATGGCATTTTGACGACTGTTTCCACTTTCGTGCACACGTAAAGGATTTTACGATATCACAACAAACTAGAGCGAAATTAACGATTGCTTACGATAACGCTACACGAACACTAGAATAACAGTAAAGTTACAATGAGAAAACATTTTCATACAAAATTAGACAACAAATTGCGGTTTATACGGCATTAAATTTGACCAAGCGAACCACTTAACAGTAACATTCAATAAATGCATTGAAGTTATGGTTAGTCGCTTTCGCTACGATTCTGCCTTAAAAAAATTTTACATTTTATAAAAATTTAATAATTTTAGTAGTTAGTGGATGGCTTTATATGCACGGTCATAAAAAACCGCGTTATTGTAATTTAATGATGCCACACTGAAGTTTAGCAATACTGTTGTGAATACAATACATTATTTATTTTTTTTGAAACATTTTGTAACTAAAAATTTTTAAGTTAGTATGACGCTTTGGCCGCTGTGGGAATTTTGCGAACTTTTCGGGCCAACTTGTGTTTATGTAATGTGATGCTGTAATAGAAAAATGTCATACATATGCTATCTTCATTTTACAGGATATGCTATTTATTTTAGTTTGAGTGACTAGCAAAAAATTAACTGAGTACATGTGTGACTGACTGCAGTAGCAACATATTTGCAGAAATTGGAGTTAATTGGCAACGTTTTCAGTAAATTACACTCTACCAAATCACAGAGGCTGAAAACTACAGTTATTGAAAATTGCAAATCAATTCGAAGCTTAATTTGCTTTATTGCACTTTTGATAAATGAACAGAAATGTAGTTAAACACCAGACATTGGTGCACTACTTTACTAACTGTAGGTATAATTATTGTAAATGCATTTTTAATCTCATTCTCCAGTTTTTACTTTGGCCGCTACGTTAACGTTTCAGGTAAACTTCTAGCGACGCAGAACATGAGGAAACACCTAAATACAACAAACTTTAGTAGGTAGATTTTGAGTTAGAAATCGAGTAAGCAAGTTAGAAAGTTAGCGGCTCATGTTGGGACAATTTAATTGAGTGGACCCCATACAGGGTTGGGGGGGGTCTCTCCTTCCACCATCACCTATTGGCTTTGTTAACTTTGTGTTCACGTCTGTGAACGATAGTTTCAAAATTCAGATGTTGTACCTACTGCCTATACCAGCAAACGAGCGACAGCCAAAAGCTTTTCTTTCTCATACAAATTGGAAAACTATAACACCATAGAAATAGTTTAGGGTGACAATGAGCATTCTGTATCGTCTTCTGTAGAGAAGTAGTTGAAGAGCTCCACCATCCTCTTTTCCTGCCCCACAATAAATCGTCAATGGCATGAATTCTTTGGATGCTACATCATTGAAATGGAAGGCACCATCACCCTAGACATCTCAAAGGATTTTAGGAAGCCTCCTTTGAGGTGTAAGGAAGATAAGTCTGACATGGCTTTCAAAAATAGAGTATTTTTACCCACGAGTATGACTTTAATCTTCATCATTTTCATGAGATTCAAGGTCGAGTTGTTCTTTTGACCTGAAAAAACATTTTTCTGGTTTCAAAAATGTGAAAAGATATGTTAATTTTATTTACCTAGAAGGACCTTTAAGGCGAGATCCAGGGTGAAGAAAAAAATCATATCCAGATGTAAATTTTTTCCGTCTTTCCATATTTGCGTGGAGGGTTTAAAATGGGACACCCGGTGTACTAGGTCAGTAAACAGTACACAGTAAAAGTCTGTAGTCAAATTAACAAAAATAGGGTGTGCCCACAGGTCCACACCCTTTTATAGTAATTTTAACAACTAGGTTTGTAGTTAAATCTACTAAGAAATATTTTGTTAATTAAGAAGGACATTGCAGTGAAATTAACCATTCCATTTTGTCTTTTCAACAACGAACGGTCCTTAAATATCTTATTCTTTTTTGTAAAATTGGAAAGAACTTTTTTTGATATTCGCTAGATTTTGTAGTTGATCATGCAATACTACATTTCGAGTCTAACAAAAAAATTTTGGTATTTCAACACGAAGTGTTTGTTAGATATGCTTCAAGTATTAGCTGATTTACATCAAATATATTGTCTATACTTCAATTTTAGGTTGTGAAATTAATAAAATTATAGTGTCGAATTCACGAAATAGTTTTGTTAAAGTTTCAACCTAACCTAACCTAACCTAATAAAATAAAGTTTAACAAAAGTGTTTTTTGAATTTAACACTGCAAAATTGTTACATCTACAAATTAATGTACATGCACACTTGCTTTGTAGAATAAAAGCATGCTGCGTGCTTCTTAAAAGCGCACATAGGCAGTTCCAACTAACGATCACGTCGCGTCGCCCCTTCATAAAACGAGTTCACTGAACAACCGTAGATGGGTATGTGAGCGCCATCTCTGGCGGTTCGCCATTCATTTATAAATTTAAAATTAACTCTAAATTAAATTTCAACTTGCTGGAAACTTATTCACAATAACAACTTGTTCGAAAGCAACACATAACCCATTTAGGAAATAAGAAAACTGTATCTATGAAACAAATATTCATTTACTTAACAGGATACATTAAATCCTTTCTTAAAAGATAAAAATAAGAGACATACAAACTTCTGTATATTACTTTTTCGAAATTTACTAAGGATAATGAAGACCATTGTAATTTTTCTTGATACTTGTAACTTGTAACGAACATGATTGCATCCTGAAAGTATAAGTAAATGAAAAATTGGCAAATTTGATTGATTGCGATGTTCTAGTGAATTCTAAAAATTGAAAATATTTAAACAACTATTTTATTCTGAATAAGTAAGATAAACTGCAACTTCACTAATGGTATATTAGCGTGACGTCAGAGCTAATTATCTCATCGAATAATTAATGTTTTGATTTTATAATAATGAAAACAAAATATGTATTAAATAATAATCGCCCTAAACTGCTGAAGTAGATGTCTGTTACCTCAAAAACGTGACTATGTACCTATTTTACCCGTATATTAAATTGTTTGTTCTATTTAATAGAGCAGAAGAAAGAAAATCAATAAAATTTAATCTTGCCAATAACCAACGACTTTTAATGAATAATTAAACAACGTTTCGACCATCAATTTCGGTCATCGTCAGGCTAATACCCAACATAATGTAAGTATGTATGTATAATAATTGGTTTGCGATCGCCATCCCATTTGCGGATTGGGGATACGCTGACGTTGTTGTTCCATTCCAACCGATGTTTAAAAAACACGTTAGAAAACTAGCCGAAATTAGTTTATAAAAATTATTCATAGATGTATGTATATTGTACAGGTACCTACCGCAAATAAGTTTTTGAGAAAATGCAAATAACTGTTTCATATTCGACACTTCTAAATTGGTGTAATAACTACATAAATATAGTCGAAGTGGTAATAATAAATCGCTAAAGCAGCTATCCTTAACAGTATATTCTTCACTGCAATGGTGCGCTTTCCACACTAAGCATGAAGCAACCGATTTTAGTAATATTTTGATAAGATGGTTTTGGATGCATACATTGAATAATTGAAGCCACATACCTTTTTATTAAAACTGTAACGGTCGTAAGGGGGGTCACTATCGTCAAAAATCGAGAAAAGAAAAACAAACAAAATTAATCTTTTCAAAAATCTTTATTTATTTATTTAAATCGAATAATTTGGCTGTGAATGTGAATCGTCTGGTGTTAGTATGTTTTACTTACGTTGTGTTAATAGAATGTAGTAACTTAGATTATTTTATGAGTTCCGTACAAGTTATATGTGCTGATAAAGAAAACACAAGAAATTTTAAACACATCGTTTATTAACATTTTCATACGTATATACAAACACCCTTGGCAATCATTGGCGGGGACAAGCACCTGTTAGACACATCGGGGAATTTAGGGGTGGTAACAAGTGTGGTATCAAAATTGAACTACCAAAAATTAGGGGTTGGAGCACAGTCCGAACTTCGTCAACACCGTGCACCAACAAATGGGGCAGGCAAAACTCTAGCATGTTCGTCTTGAACTGGGAGAAGATAAGTCGTGCAAATCGTGACTATAACTGTGATTATAACCACAACTGCTGTAAGTCCATGGGCTACCTTGGTAGGCCATGTTCAAATATCTGTTGTTCGAAGTAGTCATTTGCACGGTAATAATATATATATAGTTTGTTTGGGGTGGGGGAAGGTATCGGGTACACCTGGTAACCACGAAACCTTTTATTTGTTTGGCGAGACACGACACCGTAGTGAACATAGCCTCTATTTTGTAAGGTTGGTCGAGACACGCCACGCTTAGTGGACATAGCCTCTATTTTATGACAGTTCAGAACAACAGTATATGTCAAGTTACTCGACTATCTTCTCTCGGAATAAGGTTTCTTCAATAGAGTTTCGCCTTAATTTAGACAAAACTGTAAATATGATATTTTACGTCACACCTGTTACCAAGTCAAAACCTTGAGATGCTTAAACAGTGTTAGTGGTTCAAAAATCAAACCAAAACAGATACCTTCAACTGAAAGAATAGATACCGCCAAATATGCTAATACGGTAGCTACACGTTCACCTGGATTAATCAGGGTGTAAACGAGAGTGTTACTTCTAAATCCCTGCGTACAGTTCGTACCTGAGGTAGACTTAGTTACATCTACGTTTACGGAATTTTGTGGTAAACATACCAACGTTATTAGGAACCCATTCGAAAACAACTGGTCAAGCTCTTAAGATAATTAAAGGGCTTGTCGTTTACCTACTGAATGCCAAGAAGCGGTACAGGGATCTGTGAACAAAGGTGAACATGGTCCCGGATGGACTAGAGTATATACAATATTTTTAATATACCTAAGAACGTAAAGGAAATCGAAATATTATAATCATTGAATTAAAAACCAAAGTGTTAATTTAAAATGAATTAAAATTTTATACCTAGAATGCAAAGATCTAAAGAGAACCATAATTTAACCTATATAATAAATTATAAGCAATGGTAGCAATGTCAAAGCAAAAGTCAAGAGTGATTTAATGAGGGATTATAACTAAGACCGACAGTGAAAAGTATCAAGTTATACCGACACATACATATATGGGTCAGTGGTTTACACGCACCTTCGCTCTGAATGTCGTCAACCTCGGGGACGTCTGGCTCGGGGTGAATGGACATGGTAGAGCTATCGGGGTTGGTGGCCAGGTGGGGTCGTATGGGCTGGCAGTGGTGAGCTTCCAGTGGCGTAACCAGATGGGTGTACCTCAGACGGGATCGGAGGTGTTTGGGCGGGCAAGGTACGTAGACGGACGACTCTAGGGCCTCTCACATACGGGCAGGGGTGACGGCGACAGCACGGGAAGACGGGTCAGGGGTCAACTTCAGGACAGCAGGGGCAGCGGTGGCAAACTCTCGGCGTGGCAGTCACTCGGACGTGGCAGTGATGACGGGGACAGAGACTCGAGGTTGGTAATGTAGTCAGCGACAGGTACAGCGGCGGGACAACCAATTTACAGCAACGGACCAAAACCAGATCTCGATGGACCGCACAACGGCAGTCTTAACACTCGTCAACGAGTTCAATCACTGCGACTACACTTACTGACCTCATGTACTGAGGGACGAGCTAGGCCAATAAATGACCGGATCTCACCAACAGAAGAATCAAGCGAGCGTTCAAGGTGCTTTTCGATTGCTAACACTGAGGGACGAGCTAGGCCAATAAATGACCGGATCTCACCAACAGAAGAATCAAGCGAGCGTTCAAGGTGCTTTTCGATTGCTAACACTGCGGGACGAGCTAGGCCAATAAATGACCGGATCTCACCAACAGTCGAATCAACGTGTATTCGTTTAAAGTTGCTTATCGATTACTAACACTGAGGGACGAGCTAGGCCAATAAATGACCGAATCTCACCAACAGAAGAATCAAGCGAGCGTTCAAGGTGCTTTTCGATTGCTAACACTGAGGGACGAGCTAGGCCAATAAATGACCGGATCTCACCAACAGAAGAATCAAGCGAGCGTTCAAGGTGCTTTTCGATTGCTAACACTGAGGGACGAGTTAGGCCAATAAATGACCAGATCTCACCAACAGAAGAATCAAGCGAGCGTTCAAATTTGCCTAAGGACCTCTTTTACTGAAGGACGAGCTAGGCCAATAAATGACCGGATCTCACCAACAGAAGAATCAAGCGTGCGTTCAAGGTGCTTTTCGATTACTAACACTGAGGGACGAGCTAGGCCAATAAATGACCGGATATCACCAACAGAAGAATCAAGCGAGAGTTCAAGGTGCTTTTCGATTACTAACACTAAGGGACGAGCTAGGCCAATAAATGACCGGATATCACCAACAGAAGAATCAAGCGTGCGTTCAAGGTGCTTTTCGATTACTAACACTGAGGGACGAGCTAGGCCAATAAATGACCGGATCTCACCAACAGAAGAATCAAGCGAGCGTTCAAGGTGCTTTTCGATTACTAACACTGAGGGACGAGCTAGGCCAATAAATGACCGGATCTCACCAGCAGCCGAATCCAGCAAAGATAGAGAGCCAACAATGACCAAACTCCCTATCCAATCCTGCAGAAACTCGCAGCCTTTTATACCAAAATTCTACCCTTTCCACCGCGCGAGTCTGCGTGTCGCGGGGTTCAAGCGCGCATATTCAGAAATTCCTATCTCTCTTGCTTACCTAGATCAAGCTAGTTCACTCGTTCTTTCCAACGTAGTTTGCATACCGCGTGGTCTCCCCTTTACTACATTCCAACCTAATCCACCCTACGAACTGACTCAGGGGTGAAATAATATACCTAACTCACTTCTATACGTGGACAACCTATGAAACCTGTCTCTCTCACTTGTGGCTGACCGGATATGGGTGTCTAGACGAAACATTCCTGGTCGCTAAGTCGATGTTAAAATGCTCGCTTTTACGAAGTTTTAAGTTCTCTTTCACTCATTATGTACAAAAATTATTTTAAATTTATTTAGTTTGCATTGACATCCTTACTTTAATTTAGGTGATATTCAAGATTAAAATTTGTCAAACGAAATTATTATATCCAGGAAAACTATTTAACACTTTGAAACAGGAAAGTACAAATTAATTAAATACTTCAATTAATAAAATTGAACAAGAACAAAACAACAATTACGATATAAAATAAATTAAATACCTGTAGTTTAGTTTAAAAAGAAATGACGTCATCAGGTAAAATTGCCTGTTAAATAAATAAACAAAGGTAATTTATTTAAAAAATTGTAACACCCGGGTACGGGTGGTTACAAAACTTAGAGGTAGATATACAAGGGCAACAGGCAGGAACGACACAAAAGTTTGTTAGAAACATATTACAGGTGGAAGTAGGATCTGAGGAAGACAGTGGGGAAAGACCTGGATTATGTTACTGTTCGCAAGTAGATTAGGATGTTGTATGTTTGCGTTTTTAGGAAAAGTGAAGATTAGTTCGGGGTAGGAAAGGGTAGTGGAGTTGAACCCGTCTTCAGACGTTTAGACTGACGTGACGACTCTGTCATGATGATGAATTGATGAAGTAATATTATTCCATCCTGAACGGTAATTCATCTTCAAATAAATAAAGGCTGATAAAAATTCCGCTGAACTTTGCCTTTCAATGAAATAACGCCCTGTTATTTTTGTTTACAAATACTACCAGCAAAAGTAATCAATGCCCAATCGTACAAACTTACCAACGAATTGTCACTTATTACTTATCACAGTTCGACCTATTTACAGATCAGTCTCTATTTGTATTTTGGTTCATAAGATTGAATAATATTTGTAGGTATAAAATTCATTATTTTGAAAATAAAAATTTGCAAATCTACAAGAAGATAGGAGTTTTTGTATGTTTTCACTTTCCTCCGTTAACACTTACTGCCACCCATTCGCGAATATGATGGTGTCAACTGTTAACCTCCCCTCGATAATAAACGGAATTGGTCGCAGTGATCGGGTGGTTGGCAAAGATTTGTAGTTAAAATTATATATATTTCTCTTTCATACTATATTTCCTTTCAATCGGGTCAAAAATAGTTTTATGTATCGTACCATGGAGTAACAGTAATAGATTGGAATTTTTCAGATAATTTTAGAATTTGCAAATTCAAAATGTTCGAAATTTTTGGAGAATGATTTAAGAAAGGTCTGGAAATTTTCCTAATGTTAGAAATTCCTTCAAAGGGTTAGAGAATATTGTACATTTAGGATGATGTAGAATATTCAAGAATGATGTCTGCCTAAACCTAAAATGGTTCTGATTTTATGAAGCCAGCAATATACAGGGTGTCCACTAAAGATGCGGCCAAAATTTAAGGCGTTATTCCTTGGACTATTTTAAGAATATTTTGTCCTTCGGTGAGTTTTGAAAAACCACTTTGTTTCGATGATACAGGGCGAAAACCATTTTCGAGAAAATCAATGTTGATAATTTTTATCGAATGCAAAAACATTGTACGATGCAAAAACTGCAGGTCTTTTATTATTCATTTTATTGCTATCATTGACATTAGCTGTCAGCACGTGTATTTTCTGTCTTCAAGAATTTAACTTGTGTGAGTGAAGTCTTTACCATGAATCGTTATACGAATGCTGAGATGACCGACATGCATTTTATTTATGCCCTTGCTGAAGGCAATTCGCGAGAAGCTAGGCGGTTGTACCTGGAAAGATTTCCTAATCGTAATGTTCCTGATAGAAAAACCTTCCAACGTATCCATCAACGTCTTCATGAAACAGGCTCATTGAGACGAAGTGGAGGATCAGGAAGGCCAATGACAGTCAGAACGGTAGAAGTGGAAGAGAATGTGCTGAATATGGTAGCTGAAGATCCAGGTACGTCCAGTCGAAGAATTGCAAATACTTTGAATGTAAGTAAGGGAACTATTTGGAACATTCTTAGGTACTATCTGTTGTACCCACCCATACCACTTACAACGTGTTCAGGCACTTCTTCTTGTTGATTTTCGTCCACGTATTGAATTTTGTCAATGGTTGTTACACACATTAGTTATAATCCCTCAACTGTTGTCTGTGATTCTTTTTATTGATGAAGCGAATTTTTCAAGAAATGCAATACGGAATTTTCATAATAACCATGTGTGGGCTGAAGAAACCCCACATGAGATACTTGAGGATTGTTTTCAACTTCAGTTCTCGTTGAACGTTTGGATTGGAATTGTGGGTGACTGGCTAATTGGACCGCTATTTCTACCAGAGAGCAAGACTTACCGGCGAAGTGTATCGCAACTTTTTTGAACACACGCTCCCTGAGTTTTTGGAAGATGTACCACTGGCAACAAGAAATAAAATGTGGTTTATGCACGATGGTGCACCAGCGCATTTTAGTATAGTTGCTCGTCACTTTTTGACAACAACATACGGAGATCGCTGGATTGGTCGAGGTGGACCTCACTTATGGCCTGCTCGTTCCCCGGACTTAAACCCTCTGGATTATTTCTTATGAGGACACCTAAAGTCATTAATTAACACTACTCCAGTGGAAAATGTCGACGATTTGAGAAATAGGATAATCGCTGGGTGTAACACAATACGAAACGACCCAGGTGTGTTTGAATGAGTTCGGCAATCAATGAGGAGAAGAATGGATTCTTGTATACAAGCTGGCGGTAATCATTTCTAACAACTTTTGTGGATCAAAAACAATTACTTGTAATCTTCCAGAATAAAATGTTGTTATTGTCGAAAATAGTTTTCGCCCTGTATCATCGAAACAAAGCGGTTTTTCAAAAATCACCAAAGGACAAAATATTCTTAAAATAGTCCAAGGAATAACCCCTTAAATTTTGGCCGCATCTTTAGTGGACACCCTGTATATTGTTGCCTGTACAACGCTGGGCATTAGGGCTAATATTCGGATCTACATTTTGCTTTCGGGAGCATCTACTATGTACATATTGAAATATTTTTTGCTATCGGCTACAATAATTTAAAATATATTAATAAATACATATTAAATTCTACAGTAATTCATGCGTTTACAAATTATTAATTATTGAAAATCATGTCAGCTGTATGTTACATTCCATTCGGATGGTTGTCGTGCTTTTCATTACAACCAGGGCACAACTATTTATTTATCATTATGGATGCTTGTATGTGTTGCTACAACCAGTTACATATGTAGAAGCATACATACATTATATTTATTGATTTGTACTAATATATGTATGTAACGTACATATATCTAGCTTCCACGACTATATTGGTTTAATCCAATGGTAAATATATGAATATATTGTTATAAAGCTGATTGCACTATTTCGTAGTTAATTATTATGAATATTTATCTCCACTGATTTATTGTTTTTGCATTTGAATTAACAAAAACATAACATCATTTATCCGTAATACCGATCCATAGAGAATTTAAGGTAGAAAAGTGTTTAGTGCTGCAGTTGTAGATTACTTAAATCATTAATTTGCGTTTACTTTATGGAAATCCATAATTTATGGATTTTCCTTTGAAAATGCTTAAACGATTGTTGAGATTTCTAATATTCTTTTATGGGAGAAAATCCTTCAGAATGAGAATCAAAAAGAATTGGGACATCAAATGGAGCCATGCAGGGTTTCCCTCTAACTACTGTCTTGTTTAACTTGGCATTCATATAGGGAGGGTAATAATTATTGGGAGAAAGTATGTCTGAATGATATCGTATGCTGATGACGTGGTTTTAATGGCAAAAAAAGTGGGAGAAATGAAAGAAATGATTATGTGAAATCCATAGCAGCAAAAGGGTTAGAACTAAAGACAGATAAATAAAATAAAGTGAGACACATGAAGTCCGGTAGATATTCAATTTTTAAGGTAAAATATAGAAGTGGGAAAGACATTCAACTAAGTGGTCATGTCGTGGAGAAAATAGAGATGAAAAACAAATAGAAAACTTGAAAAGAAGGCAGTGGAGGTCATACGAAATACTTAAAGGTTAATAGAAAGGAGCCTGCAAAACAACTGGGATACAAAAATGAACATGTTTGGAGTCCTGGTAGAAAGCATCTTGATTAATAGACTAGCAAACAAGACTGAAAGAAGTGCTCTGAAGCATGAACAGATAAAAAATCAGCTGTTGAAAAAATGTATAAGAGAAAATCGTGAACTGATTGTGGGCACAAATAAACAATAAAAGGGATTGAAAAGTGGAAAGAAAGTAGAAAAAAATACTTGGAAGAAAGAAGATAGTCTATTGAGCACTACCTGTAACTTACAGAAAGCAGCAGAAAAGTCTGGGTTAGGGAAAAAAGAATTGAACTGAGGACAACAAAGTCAATAACTAGAAGAGAGGTTGAAATCCTCAAATTTCGCCACGGAATATCAAAACATTGTGTCAAAACCAAACAAAAACCTAATCTAGCTGACAGAAGGAACTAAGTACAGGAACGGCCTAGAAATAAATGCCAGATCCGGGTTTGACTCTAAAACAACAACTAATATGCACTGACTATCAGAGAAAGGTAAGATGTAAAGAATATACAAATAAAAAAAATATAAGAAAACAGACAAATTACTTAATGATCAAGTAGACGTAAACCATTCACCATTGTTAAATCTATTTCCGTTCCCCGCCCTTCACTTACCACCGTAAAAACTATATTTATAGAATTTTATCGTAGGTAGGTTTAAGTACAATTTATACTTCTGAAGAAGCCACAGTGTTGGTGAAATACGTGTCAAGTTAGACAATAAAGTTGTGAAAGTTACAAATGTGTTTTTGTTTACTACAAAAAAAAAACCCTTCGGCATATCATGTGTACATACAAGAGAAAGCGGGAAAAGGTGGAAGTAGTTGATAAAAAGTAAGGAAGCTCTGGTAAAGTTGTGAAACTTGCTCTGGAAAAGAATGAAAAGAAGAAAAAGTCTAATGAGACATCAACAGAGAATTACCATTTAATTTTATTTTCAGGTTACTAATTTTTGTTAATTATACTTACTACTACATTATATGTGTAAATAGACATGTGTGCAGTTCACGTGTAATAAAAGTGAAACCGTTAAAAATGTGAACTTCCAGATAATGAGACGAATGTAAAATTTCAGAAGTAGGATAATTGTAGGGTTTATTTATGATAATATTGATACCAAGTTTAATAAAGCGTTCATATTATTATATACGATTTACTCAGCTCGACTTTAGCGCAGCAAGATCGTGTGTAGTGCGAACCCCCACTATGTCTCGGTCGACACGAAGGGAGATGGTACGAAGCACTGCACAAAGAGGTGATCACAAGTATAAGAAACACTGTATAACGCTTTCTATCTCATTATTTCACACGTTAAAACCTATAGATTTATGTGTTTGTCTCTTTTTACTGTCGCTTTTTTGTTTCATCGAGTTTCAAACCACAACGTTGCTAAAGAAGTTTTCACTTCAAAAAAGGAGATATTTTGTTTTGTTATAGTCAGACTAATTTTGAATATCCTTGTTCAGTTTTATGCACCTATTAATTCAGAAACCATTAAAAATAATTTAATTGATACCACATGTAGTAATTCAAAAAAGAAATTTGAATCAACTTGTACACGAATACAAATGTTAATTAATCTAATTTACGAAGTATTTTATTTTGAGATGTTTTCTGTTTAATGGAGCGTCTCGTGACTAGAGGCACTTTAGCCTATTTGGGGTAAGTGCTTAATTCAATATTTATTAAAACGTTTTTTCTTTCGTGATCAGCTTACTTTTACATAGCTCTATTGCATCTAAAATCTATATTAGCTTTTTGCTATAATTACTTCGAGGATGTACAAATATACACCTGTACATAAGTGACATTAAATGTGGTTATTTTAAAACAGCATCTAAAAGCGATTTTAGACAACGTAGATACTGTAACCACCCTCACTCGGGTGTTATAATTTAAACAATTCTCTTTATTGATCTGACAGGTGGTTTTTATCCAATTACCAATTTTATGTTTAATGGAACCGCAAGTACTTTTGTCTCTTCGTCTTAATATTTCTTTTTATTACGTACTCTCAAATTTCGATTATTTTTCTGATTATCGGGAAAAAGAATGGGATTTAATAATGTCTTTCAAAACACTTGTTGTGTCTAATGAGTAAGGAAAGGACAAATTCCACTCTGGATATTTGCACTTTGCGTAAACGGCGTGCCTCGGAGTTTTTTGGAGAGAGAGAGAAAAATACAGGAAGTTCTGGTGAGTAAGCGAGAAGGAAAATTTTGTTTGCAAGTCCATTTTGGACCATGTTTAATTATTCACTGATTCCTGTACTGCTCGTTGGTATTAGGTAGGTAGGTATTAGGTATTAGGTATTAGGTGGATGTATGTCAAGCAGTTTATTTTGATTTATTAAACTAGTGTAGCTTGAGAAGTTGTATCAGTTGTTTAATAATAGTTCCATAATAACTTTACTTTTAGGAAATGTACGTAGATGCAACTAGATCGGCCTGAAGCGGGAGGCAGCAGGGATCCAGAAGGAACTCCCTCGTATACACTCTGATTAATTCAAGTGAACGTATAGCTATCGTATTAATTATATAGCCGGTGTCTATTCTTTTGGTTGAAGGTATCTGTTTTGATTTTAGTTTTGAACCACTAACACAACCTCTCGAGTTTTTTATTTGGTAACAGGTGTGCTAAATATATGTTTCATTTACCGTTTTATCTAAATTATTAGGCGAACTCTCTGTTGAAGAACTATTATTCAGTGAAAAAGAAGTCGAGTAAGTTAACGTTCTCTGTTGTTCTGAACTGTCATAATATAGAGACGACGTCCACTAAGAGTGGCGTGTTTCCAACCACCTTATAAATAGAGGCTATGTTCACTAAGGTGACGTGTCTCGTAAAACAAATATAAAAGGCCTATGTTTACTAAACGAGACATGTCTGACATAATAACTTCAGACAACAGGTACTTTAACTTGTCCTACCAAAAGATAATTTGTTTTTGTTTTTATTTTTGACCCTTTTTTGACGAACTTTATGTACTCCCCTTGTTCGGTCACAATACTCATTTCTTTTTTACAACTGATTTCTTCATTGATTCAAGATTAGAGTGAGTATTGTAAATTTGTTTTTTAAAAATGTTATTTTGTGAATTTTTATTTTCTGTTTTGAATATTAATTGTGTGCAAACGTTAATGTATTTAAAATCCCTTTTTATGTAGCACAGTTCTCAATGCTTAGACTTGTGTAAACTAGAAATTAAACTGTCATTCGGTACAAATATGAGACACAGACATGTTACAGTTCGTTAGCTTCTATTTGACTAAATTTTAATATTCATCAGGTGTACTATCAACCTTGGATAACGCCAATGTAAAACATTTCTCTTATATAAACTTTACAGTTTGAGTTCGACGTGATCGTGTTAATGACAATCCCGCTAGCGCCCACTATTTATTCATAAACTTCGCTTCAGTGAAAAACATTAAAATTTCTCCAACTACGAACCGAGATACGAGCAGGTACAAAGAAAATCAAATTAAAACTTGCCGACAGTCGCTCGCTTCCATATATTTGGTGCAATAAAGGCGCTATGTAAACAGGAAATAATTCTTTATTCGAAACGCTTTTTATAACGAAATATAAATGTAGATCGAAACTGAAAAAAGCCGTACACACTATTGGAAAATTGTGATAAAAAAACTCTACTGAATTTAGTACAGACTAACTGGAGTGCACGAGGTCCTGGTTATGATGTGGGAATAGGGTTGCCACCCCCTTGAAGAGAAAATCCCTACGACAAAAATAAAATAATCCCAAAATTTCAAAATCATCAACTAACATAAAATATTAAGTATATGTATATAATTTGTGGGTCTTAAGTTGTAGCATTCTAACAGCAAGAAGAGATAGCAATGTGCGCACCGTCTGAAGTTAATACTTTCTAATTATTCAAAGATTAAAAATAAATAAAAAACAGAAAGTCTCACTTATAATTTGATTCGATACCCGACAATCTAATTATTTCAACTATAATAAAGTCGTATTCTGTTACTGATTATTCTTGTGCAATCTTGCGTTTTCAACTGTCTCAACCATCTGCCAAAAAGAGGCAATAAATAACACCATATTTGGTTAGGTTAGCTTAAAAAACCGTCGCACTTGGTGGAATACGCCAAATTTGGTGATTATAGCCACACCTTAACTTTAAAGTTAAACTGAAATTGCCACTGTCCATGATGCTCTCGGCAGATTCGGCAGTAGTCGACAATTTTTTAGCAGTAGCAAGTAAAATCCAAAAACATGAATTTCTGCCTTTCATTTACTACGCAAGTATGTGGCAGACAGGGTACAAGGTCTCGATTGGAGATGTTTTCGATGACTCTATCAGGAGAGGGTTAAAGCAAATCGCTACATATACACCGAAAGAAATCCAAGTACGGTGAAAAATCATGGATTCTGCTGATCATACTTAAGAACAAAAAAAACATCGTCATAAAAACATTACAACTTGCTATCTACTTCGAGTGAAATAAGGAAAGTATAAATTATGCCATCCGGTACGTCTGAATACACGAAAACCTCTATCCAGCAGGATCTCCTGGGCAAAAGTAGTGACGGAAAAAGCTAAATATCTAAAAATAGGCATTTGAAAACACCCATAACAGTACAATGGAGGGGGTGGTTTACCTTTTAGGCATCCTTTACGATCTAATGTAACACTATCAGTTACACGGGAGTGGGCTGAGCATAAGAATGTCCCTGTCAGACTTCATTTGCCTTTTGCTAAAAAAACTTTGATGGGAGGTGTTACAATATTCAAAGTTATTTACCTATAAACAGAAATACTACCAAAAGTCAATATTCCTATACGTGTATGTATACATCATACAATCCAACTAAATAGAAATCACACGTCTCTTTCCAATATTCAACATCTCTGTACACGCTCGGTTGGACCTTAAATTGCTCAAGCAATCGCGAACGAATATTCTACCGAAAAGTTAAACGGGAGAAGTACAACTTTGGAAAGTTCAACTTATGTTTTATTAAAGATCTGAAGAGTATGCAAAAGTCGTAAAGTACTTTTCAACAATATATGGAAATTTTGTAAGCATTTAAATTCACCTTACACTTGAAAGGACGAACGTTCCACTAAACCACAAAATGTTAGACATTAGCAAAGACTTGCAAAAAAGTTTTGTAAGTAAAGTAAATAGCAAGGAAAAGTTGTCGAATATCGATCGCAGTCTAATATAGACCAAAAATTTTCGGGTACTCTTATAGTCAAAATCATTTTATTAACTGTCCTGTCGTGAATAGCGCTTTAGGGCGAGAACTTAATAAAATACAGATTAGAGAAGTGATAATTGGAGTAAGTACGGTTTGATAAGGGTAGGTTAAATTAGACTTTTATGTTGTTAATACAACTATTCTCTTAAAATCAGTCGCTGTCGTCAACACTAATCCACTGAATATGTCAGCCGCAGTTGCTGACGAAACGTATGGACCACGGCCTACAAGCCCGAGCCCTAGTTTTTCTATGGATTCGTGAAAGTTTAAATCTTTCTCTAAAGCGACGATTGAAATCAAAAGAAAGCTCAGCTGCATTGTTCACTGATATTTTTTCTACGTTGCAGGGTTATCCCCAATTTTCTTCATCAAAACGCCGTTTCCATAAAGCAACCTCTAATAGAATTTACTGGTAAGGAGCTAACCCATATAGATGGTGAATAAATTTCTCTTCACTTACTGCTCGCTAACAAATCAAATCCAGAAGATTGGAATAAAATTAATAGGTTTACCTTCAGTTCTATGAGTATCCAAATGGTTACTACTACTGAACGCTAAATGGGAAAGTTCGAACGCCTAGCTCCGAAAAGAATTCCACCGACTTTAGAAAGTAAGCGCATCGTACTCAATTACGCCGATCATCCATTAACTGATGACCAACGCTCCGTTCTCGTGAAAGGAGAAAAATTGCAGTAGTACCACCTAAACTGCCTATAGAGAATATTTTGGCTAACATTGTGTCATCCATCCGTAAACAGGAACCATCTGATGCCGATGAAATACGTCGAGAGTCTGCTATAATCCTCCATTACGACAAACTTCCGAAATCCAACATTACCAGCAGAGAATATTCTTCCCTGAAAACTCTTATCAACAATAAGGACATCGTTATTCTGTTTGTAGACAAGGGAAACTCTACAGTATTGTTGAACAGCAAATACTATCACCAGAGGATTTTGAATCGACTAATAAGATCCTCAATAATACTAGGAGACTGATCAAGAATTCCTCACTACCAGCAGAGGACAAACGAACTCTGATATATGAAGCTCTGCTAAAAATTTACAAACCGGGCATTCCACTTTGTCCCATTCTCAGTACCATTAGATTTCCTACCTATGGGCTTGCGAGGTTTCTATACAAACTTTTACAACCCCATGTAGGTTTGAATTAAACTATCGTAGGGCATATTATGTCTTGAAAAGCTACGATCTAGTACATTCGAGCATCGCTGCTCACGTGCCCTATGCAAAAGACCTGGATTTGCTGGTTACATAATACAGTGATGCCCATCCCTGTTGAAAAAGAAAGTGAAAGAACTGGGAACTATTACAGATGACTACCTACGAACTAACTAAAGCGTCGAATTAAATTTGTTTTTGAAGTGATACCGAGCCTCTTAGTTTATCGTATTTAAACCAATGAACCCTACACTGTTGTGTCTTTATCATACACGTGGCCTCTGTTTAGTAATAGGCTGCATTGAATTGCCGAAATTGTTCTTTTTTTATAATTAATTTTTTGTCTCAAAAATAATTTAAAATTTGTTCTAGCGCAAGATAGATGTAACCCCTTAATGATTTAGTGGTTGAAATTTACCTTTTAGTACGTTGTTTGTCTCAATTTTGGAATTTCATTATTAATTAAGCTTCCATCATTAAATGCCTCTTTTGTGGATAACAATTTTAACTCTATTAAAATGACGAAATAGTTCGAGAGTGTTATTGTTCTCAATATTCCCTAAAATTCGTTTCAACCTCTCTTTTACGCCATTACGCTGCAGCGGTCGTTATCGTTAATGAAGATCTGTAGGTGGTTGCTATATTATCTCGGACTCGAAAGCAAGGTGGTCATGAAAAATATCAATTTCAGGAAATCGCAGCAAAAGCAGCAGCGATGGCGTCCATATCCGAGTACGCTGTTGATGAAAGTTACGATGGATCGCAGGGAAAGACTATAAACACCGTCCAAATAAAATCCAATGCCAACATTATCGGTAACGAGCGGGAAATTCGAAACGTGAAATCTATACCATTGAGCAAACAATTTCAGGGGATCGGGAGAGACCTCGAGGCGGTAGCTACGGTGTGATATTTCATCTTTAAACGTATTTTAGTGGCGATCAAGGCAACCAAGGAAAAGAACAAAACTGCCGCTATAGCGTCGTTTATCAAACGATTGGACCAGGTTGACGTGATGTTCTAGAGCACGTCCATAGAACGTTTTGATTTCAACGCAAAAAAATAATGTTAACTTCCTTTGTTTGACAAAAAGCATCTTACCGACGGATTTATGACACATAAAACGAGGATCCAGTATTATTAAATACTAATAACCCAAACAATAAAAAAATAAGAATCACCCCATTTTAATCTGGGCATTTTTGACACCATAAATAAAATAACCACTATCTTTGATAGCTCAATTTCTGACCCATTCCAGAAAAAATATGTTGATACATAAAATAAGAAAGTATTACAAAAAGGCGCAAAAATTCTATAGGAGTCGATAGGAAAAGGGAGTAATAGAATAGATGGTAGGACATCTTCAAGGATTTGGAGGGATATTTAGGTACCCATTAGAGGTAGAAACAAAACTAAAAAATGTCGGATGTAGTCTTAGATTAGATTACTAACACGGCTGTTGAGTATTCAGGCAATGCAAAAATTAGTTCGGGGTAGAAAGAAGTGGAGTCATATATATATAGATACATCAAAACGATACATCATTGTAATTGTCTAAAAGGGATTTGTCAAAAGACGTAAAAATACACAGGGTGTTTTATTAAATAAAACTACCAATACGTCATATCTCGAGAAACATGACGGCCACATAACATTACATCAGTAAATAAATGAAAACGACTACAAACAAAATGTGTATGTATCAGCTAGTTTACCCAGAAATCCGGTATCCAGATATTTTTGCCCAACCTCTGTATAGAACATAAGTAATTTATGTTATGACAAACTGTGGAAATTAAATAAAAATTGATGGTGAACATAGTGAGATTTCTGTCCTCTGGCACAATTTTATTTGTTTGGGTCTGAAGGGACTGGCTATATTTCACATTAGTATAAAATATACGTCTACTATAAAATAGTTTTATTACAGAAATATGTTACAAGCGGGGTGAGATAAACTCTAGCAATTGTCTGGGTAACAAAGTTTCTATTTATTTCCCCAGCTTTATCCGTGTAACTGGAACGGTTCATAGGGAACTATCAAGAGTTACACAGCTGCAAGTGTCTGCTAGAAATAACTCCTAAAACTTATGACCCCGTTAACGTTTTATGGACGACATGACTTCTTTTTCAGTTCAGACAAATAATAAAACAATACTATACTTGATCGCCGACTCAAGACTACAAGCAACTTTAAAAGAATAGTACAAAGTTTTTACAACTTTTAGGTATTTTAATGTAGAATCGAGAAAAAGTGTCAACATATGTATTACGAATGGGTGTAGCTGTGGCTTTCAGAAGGGTGAGGCGTTCGAGGGTATAAAAATATATTATATAAAGATAAACTAGTTTGTGCCCGGAATTCACGTAGAATAGGGGATAGTCTAAGAATTACGAATATTTTTGGGATATAATTAGTGAATAGATAAGACAAACATTGTACGTTAACAACTCGCATTTCATTGAGTTTTTGAGCTATGAGCTTTCAAAATTTTCCAAAAAATCTCATTCAATATTTATAATTTTTTCACAAATAATTATATTTACCAATTTTAAAATATTTAAGAAAAGATTTTCCATTTTCAAATCGATCAAGAGATTGAGCAAGTAAATAATCCAATTTACTGTCGGGAAACGTTAATTTGTTTATCCATAGACGCTAAATGAATAAGACAGATCTCTTTGTTAATAATTTTTCGAGAAAACTCGAAACGAACGCCTCCTGTCGCGATTTTCCATAAAATATAGGTGCAGTAGTATACCTTTTATTTTATGGATAATTAAACTTCTAGAATTGAACCCACATAGACCTAACTTATGCTTAATCAGGAATGCATCGGAACCACGAGATAGACGAATTGCAATTTTGAACATAGTCTTCATCAACGCGCCATTGCCAGCCATTATTGGATATTTATTTTATTTTATATCAACAAACTATTTGGTTTATTTAAATTAAAGATTTCAAAGAGTTGTAAAATAGGATCTGGTAAACTCGAAAGATCAAATTTTCGAGCAGTCAAAACAATCATTTTTTAAATATATTACAAAAATTCCTTTGCCTCAATATCTTCAACTGCAAAATAAATGGCACGTTAAATTTCTCATGTACATTTGTGCATTTATAATTATCCGCGAGGTTACCTTGTCTATTTTTTACTGATGTATTTGTAAATTACCCACGACGACGCGATCCGACGGTGAAAATCGATACATTGGCGGAGCTGTGAAAGCTATGTTCGTGTACTGAGTCATTTAGAGAACGAATTGTATTCTTTATGAGGAACTTGTCTGATTAACCGGGAGATATAATAGCAATAAATACCGCCCTCATATGTACAGAGCAGTAAACTCCTTAAAAGGTCACGTATTTACATAAAAGCAATAATTAGTAACTCACTCACTTCTGAAAAGGTTAAAAACTATAATAGCGGATGGCATTACATGAACTTCTTCAAAGTAAACCATTGTAAAAATACGGAGTTTTTTTATATATTGCTAATAATCTAAATTACTTGGTTGGTCAAAGCTTTTGACGTCGGTATCACAAAGTGGCCACTCAAAAGGAGCAGATATTTTACACAATAGACAGGAAAAAAACGCATTTAAGAAAGTAAATAAAACAGTTACTGTTCCATTCAATCAATAAGTTTTTTTTTAAATACTCACCGGGGAATTCCGTGCCCTCTACTTCTGTGGACTAATCTCACCTAATTCATGCTCAATAATTACTAATAATTAGTTTCACCTTAAAATAAGCGTAAGCTTCCCGGACGCCCAACCATTCTTGGATTTTAGCATCCCAAAGATCAGTTCGGTGGCACCCACCTGCAGGGCCGCCCTCTCGAACCCAATCACGTCATTCGAGTATAACGTAATACTAGGAGTAACCCCACTCCATGGGTAGCAACAGTGCACAAAGGGGCGACACGCATACTTTAGTAAAATTAATATTTACACAACCTATAGGTTAATTACGATCATTCTAATCCTTACTAATATTTGTAAATCCCTTATAGGATATTCTTTACTGTAATCAAAATCTGACATGTTCCGTAGACAAAATCTCACTTCTTACTGGTTACTCATAAATTTAGCTTGTCTCTTTCTTCTCCTGTCGGTCTGCCCAGTACCAAAAATGCCCCTTTTTCAATCATATTTCTCTCACTTGCCCACCCAGTCTTTGCGCAAAATATAAATCTCACTGGTTATAAATACATTGATTGAAATGAATCATTACAAACATGGGAGTAATAAAGACGTTTTTTGTTTTAGTGTAACACGATTTTCTCTGTTTCGTTCGTTTGTAAAGTTTCTATATTCTGGGCTTCCCCAGCCTAGCCCGAGATACATCTGCAGCTCGGTTTAGTTTTGTGGACTGTCCCTTTCGAGGGGTATCCGAGGCTACTTTCTCGGGCAGACCACACCTCGACCTCGACCGTTACTCATCAACGGTGGCTGGGGTAGCCCAGCTGACAGGAGTGCTGAAGAAGAGAGTCTATTCGTCGGGCAAACGTCGCGGTCGACACTAGTAACCGAGGCGAGTCCACAGGGGACGCGCTGGGGCCGATGTTCTAGTCAACTTCCCTTCGATGGTAGCAGTTGGAAGTGTCGGACCGGGCGGGTAGTTCCTATCATAGTAACCGAGGGTAGTACCGAGGGCAGGTCACACGCCGTTTACTCTTAAAAGTGACATATCCCACAACCGATCCCACTTTAAGTAGGTTAGACCGAGACCTCAATAGAGAGGTGTGGTAGAGGATCTACAAATGTAGCCTCGATCGTCATCACAGGTGGCTGAGGTAGCTTAGCCGACATGAGTGCCAGTGGCTGACCAATGCCCAAGGATACAAGTTATCTTAACTGGAAGGAGTCGCAATGACTCCGAACATCCGAACAATTATGTAAATTGGTACTACGGGCGGTCCGGGGAAGCCCCAGGCAAGGAAATAGATGTACCTGCCTGCCCGGCTGAATTGAGGTTGGACTGTATGCTAGGGGACATCAGGTTGTCTCGTCGGGGGAGCGGCGTATTCGCTCTGGTAACAAGCCTGCTAACCCTGATAGGGATTAGATAGGTCCCGCCCACACCAGTGGGTTCCGATGGTCTTACAACTATACGGGAGTAATTGATAGTGGTTAATTTCGGTCTTATATGCGCTGATTGGACTTACATCAATTTCCGCGCCCTTGAGCGCCGTGGTGAGTTAAGCCGAAAAGACAGGTACCGCCATGTAAAACTAAAAAACTGATCCACGGTGACCCGACGGTATGGTAGTGACCCTTCGATTGATTTTTATTGAACTTTAGACCGTTGCTAATTTTCCTGCCCATGTTTGAAGGACTTGGAGAGCTTGCGTTTAATTTGCGACACGAGAGGAGACTTTCTTCGAGATCCTTGACAGACGTAAGACCTTTTTACGGCCTCGACGTGGTGTTTAGTGTCGTAAGGGGTGTTTAATTTTTATCCAATTTCATCAACTGTCTGGTTTTTCTTTTTCCATTATTTTTGGTGTAAATGTCTTCGTGTTGAATTATTCTAATAGCCTTCTGGTATTATTTTTAACATTATGACCATTCATTACCTTTTTTTAATTTAATTTTTGTTACTTCCATTTTTCATCTAGTCACGTGTTTTACAATTTATGTTATTGGGCCTTCAGCCACGTTTGGATTATTGAAATTAATTAAAATTATTCTTACCTTCGTGCTCAACAATTCAATCATTTTTGTAATTTTTGCACCACATGTTCTTTTTTAGTCGACGACGACTGGGTAGAATACTTTTCCCAATCCCTAACACAAGGGCTCGATAATTTTCTTGGTAGGTAATTATTTGATATTTTCTTTAATAATTTTTTTGCTCCTTTTACTCTTTCAGAGAAAATGCGGCCATTTTGTCGTTTCTGTTTACAAGTTTTTGTTGGTTCACTCCTTTAGAGGAATTTTTTGCTGTATTTGATTATAACTATGGTTTAGTGTAATTTATTTGCTAATTTCTTCTGAGGACCGAACTCCTCAAGTTCAGTTCCTTTCAGCACCTCATTTTGTAATCTAATATTCTTAATTTAACAATTCTAAAATGATTCCTAATTAATAATTATAAATTAATTTTCAATATATCTTCTTTTGTAGTTACGTTAAACATTAAAAGCAGTGAATAATTATTATATCCCATTTTCATTATCTATCTATTACAATGCTGTTTTAGATCATTTACTCATTTAAATTTAACGGATAATTCTAATCCAGTTACACTATCTATTAGAAAACAACCAGTATCTTAAGTTGATTTTAATCATCCGATGACAAATAATGGTAAACGAGAATTCAAATGTCATTATTAGCAAGTAATGAATAATGTTTTCTTTATCATCAAATCATGAAACAACCCTTCTTTATGATATAACATTGATGGAAGGTACAGGTTGCTGTATAAAATTATTAGTTAAAATAAACTGCGTTTTTACTTGTAATCCAGGGAAGCTCGACGTAAAAAAAAATATTTTTAATATCCTCTTACTTATTTGTTCTTTATGCCGTAAGTTATAAAAGAGCTCCATACATTACATTTTACTAGAAATAATTTTAATTTGTTCAATAAAAAACACAAATAAATTTCCGAGGGCAGCCAAACATAAAAAATTAATTCAAAATATAATTAAAAGTGGGGTTATGTACCAGGGTGCAGAGAGTAAGAGAAATACAAAAATTATGAAGGATTGAAGTTGTTTATACGAACGCACAATTTATTACGGAATGTTTCATTGTTTCTGTTTGAAGTTGAACATAGCAATTAAATAAATAATTCAACTAGGAATGCTGTTGAATTAAAAATGAAATTCTCTTTGAGTTTAAAGTTTTAAATAAATACTGAACTTAATGAACGGTATCCAGCGCTCTGTCAGCATTCCTCTCCTAGTTCCTTTCTTTTTAAATTTATATAGTGTTCTAATTTGCTCTTAAATTGCTAGAGTACCTTCCACGATTCCAGACAACGTTCCTGCTTTTAATGGCAATAAATTTGATGCTTCCGTCGTTTCCTTTGCTATTATAGCTAATTCGAACAGCAGCTGTGAGCTGTACGATGAATTGAAGCAACGATTCCTATTTCCATATCGTCTAGAAATACTGATCATTACTTCTTGGGAATTCTAGAATACTTCTTTTTTTATGTGTATATTACCTTTGGGGCATTTTTCTTCTATTTAGCACTGGGTCGCTTGTATATACGATTTTTACTGAACCATTTTGTACAAGAGTATTGAGTTAGAAATTGTATCGACACGAGCACCCCACCATTAGAAACGTTGAACTAAATCCAACGTTTTGCAAGTCAGTTAATTTACTTAATTATAAAAGGTGAAAACAATTATGTCTTAGTGATAGTGTAACCTCATCTTTTCAAAATATTTCATAGCTATGATAGGATTCGGTAAGTGGGTCCGTAATTCTTTCTTCAATATTTGTCATATGTTATAGAAAAGTAGAACGACATCTGATGAAACAGATTATAATCTTCAATATCTTGGTGACAATGATTTGCACCAATCACCGAAACTGGAATAAACCTATTATAAATGGATCGCCGACTGGAGTTACAAACATAAAACGTGTAGAGGAAAATAAACTCAAATTTATGGAACACTCCAAGAGTTTCTTATTTATTAAAATCCTAATTATTAAATTGTTCAATCTGGAGCAAACAGAGAAATCCATCCCATTTAGTATGGATGGATCCTTTACTTTGCCCAATATGCTACTTATTACAAACCTTCATAATGTTCCCGATGTTTCCAGAAAAAGGAAAAGTTTGAAAATATGTAGTTTGACACCCCTAAATTAGTTAAGGATATAATAACTATTTGGCCTTTCGTCACATAATTGTGATTTATTTACTAACTCATTTTCGTCATCGAATAATGTTTGATGAACTTTTGTAAAAGAGGAGTAAGAAATTTTGAATTATTGTTTCAACTTGATGTGGCTCCATGGGTGATCCACTTTGACTGTTTGAACACAGCAGTGATACTACATGAACGTAGTACTTGGACTACTTATTTACTCTTTCAAAAGATACAATGTGCTAATGAGGGATAAAAAATTAAATTATTAGCTGATTATCATATGAGTTGAGGTGATTTGTTCTCAGTAGACTCATTCGTTCGAGTTTCAATAAATACACCAAAGACCCTCTACGAAATCACGTTTAGTTACAAAATTAAGACAATTTAAGATTGGGATTGAGAGGTTCGTTGGAAGGATAGGTTTATTGTTTTAGCTTAAGGAGGACTGCAAAATAACGAAGTTGAGTTATCTTGAATAATCAATAACAAATGCTTGACTAAGACTCTTGTGGATAAAGATTTGAGTGAAGCATTTAAAAACTTCGTAAGATGATGGCCAATTATTTTCGAAAAGAGAGCTCTATTGGATTATGCGAATTTTTACAAAATGGTTAAGTTCAGCCGTTTGAGATAACCCACACAAATATCTGTATTGATCGGTTTGTCTTATATCCAGTTAGTAAATAAAGTGGCATTGGCTGGCTTTCATAATGAAATAAAATAGGACGCGTTCCAAAATTTTCTGCTTGAATTATTAGTGTATAAAAAAGCCATGTCGTGTTTATTTTCTTGTATATAGAGTTTCATTAATAACCCAAACTGTAATAATTCATCTTTATACCTAATATGACATATGAAAGGCAAGCATGTGACTAAATTTTTTAAAATGCAGAATTTGCATTTGAATTTCTAATTACTTAATGGTCTACAGAGCTTATAGTAATGACAAACCTTAATTTAAATTACTGATCTAATGCTAATAAAATAAATGTTAAATACGGAGGTTATGGGAACATTTTTCGCTGTTACCCGACCTGTTCAAAAAGTAACTACTTCAAATGTAATATGCATGTGTCACCAAATTTGTAATTTTTAATCTACAGAATAAACGTAGAATAACTTTTTCGATTCTCTGGATGCAATAAAATATTGGTTTGGTATAATTTTCATTTTCGGTGTTGAAGATGTTGAAGATGGTCGGCGAACTCGGCCCGTATCCAAAATAATTGGTCATATCGTCATAAGTCCATATATAGACATGCTAGATGCCGAAATTCGGCATGTGACTAATTTACTTTAGCCATGTCTCGAAGCGCACATCTTTATAATACGTTATAGCCGATTGAATCGCCAATAAAAAACCTAACCTCAAATTAATTCTGTTAAGTGCTTTCGTGCAGTTTGTTTGTTGTATCGTTGAGTTGCAACTGTTTATTGTATTAGGAAAAGTTATCGTAGGGGGGTGTGTGTGTGTGTGTGTAAATTTAAACACACCTAACCTAACTTGTAGCTTAACCTTTTGCAATATACATGGAAGAATAATCACAGTCTCTTGGATTCTTGTGAAGCTGAATAAATAGTATGGCGATATGTCTAATCATTTCGGCCACTCTTTGGCCCTCAAATAACTTTCCATGTCACAATAACAATGACAAATTCAAGGTCATAAATTATTACTTCTTCCTTTAGTTCTTAATTTTTTTCCGTTATTTAGCATACCAGATCAGATAAAAGGTTGTTTAAAATAAAGCCAGTACATAAATCATCATCGTGTACCTACATCAGTTTCGACGTAATAGATACCTAATTTTTGTAAAATACGTTATATTCAAATGTTTAAGTCAACCAGTCACATCCAGAATATAATCGGCAACATGGCGTCAAAAATCAGCCAATCCGCCATTAAAAAATCGATTTGACGGAGTAATACCCTCCTTGACATCCACTTTATAGAATATTATAAAACGCCACACAAAGTATGCGTTGTTGAAACTTTTAGAATTACTTTGCAAATTTCCATTGGACTTATTTTATATCTATCAACTTTCTTGTGAAATATAGTTTATTTTGAATGAAATATAATCTGTTGATCTTTTTAAAACGTTAGCCTTTCGTTGAAAATAGTTCAGGTATTATAGTTTAAGGGTGTTATTAGTAGAGTGGTAAACTTACCTGGGAGTCATTGCTGTGTAATTTGAGTACATATCCCGGCAAGAGGTCCTTCCGTTTGTTAACGTCCTCGAGGGCCAAATTTGCAGCGGGCTCGCATGCTTGGCCGCCCTGCCATCCACCCTTCCCTTTGATGGGAAAAATGCCACCGATATGTAGAACGTTGCTACCATCACCGTCAAACCCCCGCAGGGACACCGACCCTACAATGTGTAACAACGCTACCCCAAACCATACTCTCCAGTTCTGAAAGGATAGAATGGAGGAAATGTAAAAATACAATATCGTGTAAAAGAAATAAGTTTTTTATGTGAAATAGTAGATATTTTTCAATTTGTAAAACGCAGAATAATTTAGGCTAAGCCGTGTTCTTCCTCAAAAATATGAATAAAGAAGCAGCTAAATCTCGCGAAAAAAGTTGTTGCATTGAACCCAAACCTTATCGACTTTTTGAGTTATTGGAAACGAAAAACCTAAATATTATTTTTGTGTCTGAATACTAGATTCAGATATTAAAATAAAAATTTAAAATCTTTTTAAAGGTACTTTCAGTGAGTTAAACACTTTTTGTCATTTTAATATTTTTCGAAACCTCTACTCTACTAAACTTTACTCGAAATCACCCATTTCGATTAATAGGTGATTTAAAATCCAAAAATGACGAAAAGTTGACGACTTCATAAGTTTACATCTCAGCTTCTTCTTAACCTTTTTCAAAACCTATCAAAGCAGAAAAAATTTCTTTAATTCCTTTTTTTTACTTTTATCTAATATTTTATGTAAAAACTTTTCACCATCGTGCTATTTCTTTTGCAAATTTTTAATCATGACATGACTAAAAATACATGCGCCCCTGTTGATTTCTGAAAGCACCCTTTTATTTCATACATTCATCGAAGGCCTTGGGGAGCCCCAGGTTCTGATACCCCCTCGCAACGCAGGACCAGCGAGGATGTTATTTATGTCACTGCCGTTAAGGATGTTGCATGTTTTACTTTTCGGGAAACGCTCAGGATAGAAAAAGCGGAGGTGAAAACCCAACCAGTCATCGGACTGACGGCTATTTGATGATGATGAACAGAGCCGTGCTCCAGACATATATTTTTCGTAATCCTTTTCGATTCTCCAAATTAATTGTTCTTGAGCGCAGAAGTAATTGTTTTCTGTTTGTTTTCTTGCTCACTCATAGAGGGTGGAAACTTCAGAATGATAATTAACCGTTTGATATATTACAAAAAATAGAGGGTCAACGTATAAATTTTAAATATCACTCAGACATGATTATTGAAGGATGCATTTTTCGAAAAATTGTTTGTTTTATCGATTTCTATTTTAAAAATTCAACGTTTCCGTTATTAGCAAACTAACTGCCATTCGCGCAAAGAATTTTATGTGTTTTTTGTTTTTTTTTTCGATAACATAGCAAATCGATCCCACTTGGTTTCAACCCGGCAATTTCCTTCGAGAGACTTTGTGACATTTTTCCTTTCAGAATAGTAGAGGAAAAACAAAAACAAAATAATAGAAAACGGTTGGATCTAACGTACAAAAGTATAGAACAAAATATGCTCTCAGGTCAGTATTCTGTCGAAACCACCAGACACGGATCGCGATTTCGAGCTGGTTGGCTCTCATCAGCGTGCCGCAGATGGTCCCGACAGAATACCGACCGACCAAAGCCTCTCCTTACTAGAAGTGGATTCAATAAAGACTAAAGATGACACTAGAGCGCCATCTATGGTCAACGCTATTTAATAATAGGTACTGTAGTGTCCAACAAGATACCTTTTCATTAAGGTAATGCTTGTTGAAGCAGGCCTACGTTTAGTTACGACTGCGTGAAAGGCACGCGAACCTAAATAGAACAAAATATGCTCTCAGGTCAGTATTCTGTCGAAACCACCAGACACGGTTCGCGATTTCGAGCTGGTTGGCTCTCATCAGCGTGCCGCAGATGGTTCCGACAGAATACAGACCGACCAAAGCCTCTCCTTACTAGAAGTGGATTCAATAAAGACCAAAGATGACACTAGAGCGTCATCTATGGTCGTGCCTTTCACGCAGTCGTAGCTATGCGTAGGTCTGGTTCAACAAGCATTACCTTAATGAAAAGCTATCTTGTTGAACAATACAGTACCTATTATTAAATAGCGTTGACCATAGATGGCGCTCTAGTGTCATCTTTGGTCTTTATTACAAAAGTATAATCTTTAAATAGCAATGTATAAAGGTTGAAACAGTAAATCTTACTTGGTTACATTTTAATGATACTTAGAAGCGTTCCCCACATGTTTTTATTCCTTCCTAATTTTAAAATTTCTTTTATAACTTCACAAAATAAGAAATATACAGACAGAAAATTAAAAAAAAAAAGCTTAGAATTTATTCAAATCGGTTAATCGGTGTCTTAATGCTATTGAAGGATGATTGGAGGATACAAGATGTTCCACATTAATATCAATAGCCACAAAAATAAAGAGCATACCAATAAAAGTATCGATTTCTTTCTTTTCTATAAGAATAATTGTTTTTCCCATTCTATCAAGATTATATCCTGCAGAATATGTTTGGAAAGAATTGTCCAAAATTTCCATCTACATTGATGTAAAGTTCGAACCTACACTATTAAACTTGTTGACGCGTTTCGGATATTTTGTGTGTTTATACTTTAAAATATTTAGTGAAACCGTGCTTACCTCAGAAATGTTAGATTCGCTTACAGAATCTCTTCTAACCACATAGGGTTTAGATTCATAGTAATATATTGTGTTGTTTTCATGCCAAGAGGGCACAACTGTACCCCAACGAACAAAATTAGTTACACCAGCAAAAAATTTACCATAAGCCGAGAAACACATTTTTAAAAGCATAATACACGTTGCTCAATAAAGAAAAGATAAAAGGCCAAATAAAATACGGATATTTGAAATAATCATAAAAAATGTATTCTTGCAGTACATTTGCACCCCGATTAATATCACGAAGGTAAATAACAACACAAAATAGTATAATTTCAAGAGACAAATTTTACGTGATGGTGTAACCAGCGGCACGTAAGGAGATTCAGTGACGGTCACATTGACAGGTAGGTAGGCGGAAACATTATCACAGTAATAAATAGAAGAGCGAATAATATTGTTGGACCAAATCATAAACAACCACGTCTCATCGCTATTAATTTGCAACTATTTGAAATGACCCTCCACCTCCACCTCCTGGCTGATAACCCCCGCCCCGAGTAGGCTACACTTTGCCACTGCGCATCTTATGATTTATGGCTTTTGAATCTCCTAAGACGCCGCTTATTATAACTAATATAATGGAGAGAAGTTTCTTTTATAGTTTACGTAGTAGTTAAAGATCGCCGATTCTGTGTTAAAAGTTCAAGGCTGTTCTACATCCTTCACCGGTTGTGTGTCAAACGTTTCAGGCTATTCTACATCTTTGTGGTTTAGTATTTCAAATTCTTGTAACAGCGTAAATAGACAAACAAAAAAACACCTGTTATAAGTTATAACTAATTTTACTCTGAGATCAGCTACTCCTCTATGGGCACCTATTAAACTACAAGCTGTTGGGGTAAAAGCTGTCATTTCTTGAGTTTTACAATTTCCTAGGAAAGCAAATCTTTAGAAACTGTTTTATTAAGTGGTGATACTCACTTAAAGGAATCAACTCCATCGGAGTAAAGGCAATTCAAATCGTAGTAGATTTACAAGACGATCCGTATATGGGTAAGTCTCTTCCAATATCCTGTTTTGCAAATGGCTGTCACACCACAGTCGAATTTCTAAGTTACCTTAAGGGTATACGTTTACCGTTTCGTTATTATCCGCGCAATCCAATTTCCACTGGCAATTTCTATTTCTTGTCGAGTTGATATCCGTGTAATATTATTATAGGGAAACAGAATTCGAAAAGAACACAAAATTGTACTCAGCGCTTTACGAATTCTTTCATTCCATTTTGTCGTGACGTCTTTGATGTAAAAGAGAAACGGAAACTAGCCAAATTGAGATAAATTATTAAAGCATAAAGCACTTCGAATATTTAAGGTTCGAAGATGATTTATTTAAATAAACATTAATTTTTTTATGGTAATGAATACCTACTTTCGAGAAGTAAAATTACTCGGTCGCTGTTCCACTCTGCAGGAGAAGGACGACTAATTGCTGTTTCAGCTTTGGTAAATGTCTTCACTTCTAAACTGTTTATGCAGCTTAATGAGTTCTTACGGTCTTAATTAATATTAAACGTAATGTTCTGTTAACGCTTTCGTATGTGAGCTTTTTTTAGAAAAACATTGGTGCTAACAGCGTCATTTTCAAAACCACAATCAAGATATTGATCAGAAGTTATCGTTACATAATCCGTATGTCTGATCCAAATTTGAGGAACAGGAGATGCAAGGACATTACCTATCCTTTCTCGAAGCGTTTTGTCGGAAATTAGGGTTTAACTAGAGAGCTTAAATTCTCAGGATAAGATGTAATTAGCATACTAATTAAACTCAGGAAGTTTCATTTGTCTAGCTTTTATACTTTCGATCTAATTAATAGCTGAAGTAAGTAAGTCGATTTCGCCACTTACTTACTCATTGATGATCATCAAAACCTCTAGGATGTTTCATGAGGTTCTAGAAGGTTTTCACTTATTAAAAATCAATCAGATGTGACGCCCTATATACCTACCCTAACTCTACAAATTTCCAGAATTTTCACTGACATTTGCATGGACGTGGTAAAAAATTAACTGCCTTCGATGCTGTTATCCACACCTTCTTACCAAGATAGGTATAGAAATATTACAGTTAGGTTTTGTAAAATTGGGTATTATAAAGCTAAGGGCTTAGCTGTACATAACATCAACAGTGGAAGTTTTATGAGCATGTTAGCTTTGTACTCTATGTTTAGATGAAATGTTTTTGGTTTTATTTTAGTTGACTCAAATCCTTTAAATACTAGGCAGTCTGAAGTGTTCTCGAAAATTTCATTGAGATGAAATCCGCTCCATTTATAAATTTAATCCTTTGAGACTTCAAAACTTTTAGGTACAATTTGAACCTAAGTGTGTTTTATTGCATTAGTTATGTGTGATAATACGTTTCAACAAGTATCAGTTTCCACGTTTAAAAAAACATTTAGGTATCTATTCTAACGATTTTCTAATAATTATTTACTATTCATGTTTTATAAAATGTGATTCCAGTAGAAGATCCACGCTGCCTTGGTGTTTCACTTGACGTAAAACACTTTTTACAAGGAGCTTTTAGATTTGGCAACAGATAATAGCCAAAAAAGAACAAAATATGTAAACTAAAGTATGACTTCAAGCAATTCGTTAACCATCGAAAAATCTGTATGTACAATAGTTTCTTCTTTTAGAATGCTACTTTTTCGTAAATTTTTTTGTATCCAACTGGTAAATTGGTTACGATAATATTTACAGTACCTTTAGTCTTTGAACTTCCATGGCTGGTGAATATAGTATGTACGTTGATATCTAATTCAGCTACAATTTTGGTTTGATTCCCATATTTAAATTTCATGTCGCTTTTATCTTCAGAATGAAAGCTGTCTGATACGTTAAGAAAAGTAAACCGACGACGCAGTTACCATCAGGAAAATCAATCTGCTTTCTATAGTCCTCCCTTTATGGAGGTAATTGACCAACAAAACACCTTTATCATCTTAATACACTATCACCAACTTTTGAACAAATAAGACTTTCACAGAGAGGAATTCTATTATGTTTCCTGTTGATGGAGCTGTGTGACTGCTTTGATGTGCTTACACCATCTATATATAATGCCAGTAAATGGTGAAGTCAACTTTCACATGACTTCAAAAAGAAACCAGATAACTTTGCCGATATTAAGTATATAGGTAACACTAATATTATCACACAAACAAAATTAACTTTACTGCAATTTCGAAGACCACAAAGAATAGGCTCTTACGACCCAGTGGACTGTAGTTTTACTTCCCCATCACTCATACTGTTTTTTAAAAAACACTTCCTTGAACACTTTATTAGTGCAACAGTGCAACAGGTACAAATTTTAACAACAATAACTGAACACACTGGTGGGCCAGATAAGGGAAAAAGACACTAAAGAAAAGTTGTTGCGTCCATGATACAGATCATCTTCGAGGCTTGTCTGGTTTTTCACAGCAAAAACGAATGTAACTTTTTCACATGTATATTTTACAACTTTGGATGATATCTGTAGGTGGTACATTTTCCAAAATAGAGAATTTACCATAATATTCATTTTATTTTCCATTGTAATAGAAACTTTTCACAATTGTCACTACTCGATGAATTGACAAATCAGAATGCACTATGTATTTATACAAGGGATGGAATTTTCATACGATCATAATTGTTCAGTTTCTATGATGTCATATGCGCATCTGTCAAGTCGAGAACTCTTCACTCTCTAGTGAAATATAGGTAGTAAATAGGGGTGACTTTTATCTTGTTCATTTCATTACCACTAATTTCCATTATCTTTTTTTTAAGAAGCTTATTATATTTATAAAGGGTCGAACGTTGTCAATACTTTATTTGCATTCACCCAGATAAAATCAATGCTATCGCCAATATCACTTTATTGTTTTCTTCACACTAACTGACGAATGAAATTGACACCAATAAAGTGAAAACATTGATTTACGGAGAATTTTCCTGGAATTAACGGGAAATTTGGCGGGTATATAAACAAATATTTGTTACATTCCCGAGTAGAAATTTGTTAGGGCATGCCCTAATAGGCTCCGGGCCGGATAGGGCTAAATCCCGGCAACGGTATTACAATATTCTGTATGCGGCCCTAATTAGGGCCTAACGTGGATTCCCCTCATACGGCAATTTTAATCAGGCCCTGATAAAACGTGGAGGTATTGCGCCCTATTACGGTTTGCCCTAAGTTCACACAGATGGGCAATATCTGGTATCCATACGTGGACCCTATTACAGTTTTCCCTTAGTTCACGGTCATGGACCACATGGGGAGTCCCTACGTGAGCCCTACTACAGTTTCCCCTAAGTTCACGGAGGTAAGCCGTATGTGAACTCCCTGCATAAACCCTATTACACTTTGTTCTAATGTCACGGAGTAGGGCCGTGCATACGTGATTCCTACTTGAGCCCTATTACGGTTTACCCTAATATACGAAGGTGGGCCGTATATGTCGTTTCTAATTGAGCCGGTTTTCGATTAAATATATCTATTTATTTTGTAACGACTTTTTTTAGTTTAACTTATTTATTTAACGGATATTTATTTACAACTATTTATTTAACACTTAAACACTAATACAACACTTAAACACTAATAACAATTCAACAACTTATTTATATGACAAGGAAAATGCGTATTTATATCACTCTGTATATCGTAGTTCGGTACTAATGTTACTCGTTCGGAAGCTAACTGTAAACTGCTGTTACTGACCACGTCAACAAGTATTTATAGAGACGTCGAATAATTCCAGAAAGATCGGGAATGACCTACTAGAATTTACTCGTGTTCGTTTGATTTATGGCCTTGTTTATTGTCATCAATGCGCCGACCGACGCCGGTATTCTTTGAACTCCGCTTATCTTATGCCGAACCTCGTCGCCGCTCTCGCACACATACACGCTCGTTACACTCCCGTCTTCTTAAGGCTGATCCGTCCCGGATCACATTCTGCCGTTCCTTCAAAGGATCATGCCGGTACTTGCAATTCTGTCCCTAAGGCACCCAGTCGTCATTTGGAAGTAGCAATCCACCGTCCCTGGCTGTGCGGATTCTCGTTGGGGATTGTTGGTGTATACCGTTATTTCGACGCCGCTTCACCGGAACAGGACCTCCAACATGCTCCGCACCACTCTCCAGTTCAGTCCATCCAACCCACATCCTATCTTTGGCATGGCTAATCTTGTTGTACCCGTGGATAGCACTCTCAGTTCCACCTACGAATTCCATAACGAGCGGTAGGTGGGCTTTTCAGACGACGCCT
Organism: Agrilus cyanescens; assembly: GCA_947389935.1. Lineage (NCBI taxonomy): Eukaryota > Metazoa > Arthropoda > Insecta > Coleoptera > Buprestidae > Agrilus > Agrilus cyanescens. The sequence goes on from OX376709.1 coordinate 23,038,113, forward strand.
CCTTAGTGACCAGGTAGTAAATGGATCGGTTGCCGTCCACCAGAGTTAGCACTTTCTTTTCATTTCCAAGTTGGTCCCGCAGCTCTGGCAAGCAGGCAAACTTCTTTTTGAATACGGCGGCAGTACCGCGATCCATCCTCAAGTCTTTGGCCACACAATGAACCAGCGAGTCCGAAGCAGTAAACAAATCTTCGTATCTCTCGGAGGTGACACCGAATCTGGAGTGGGCATATTAGCTCGGCGTGGCCATAAACTCGTCATACTGGGGATCCGGAGAACGGGCTTGCATAAGCCTGATCCGTGCTTCTTCGTGATTGTCACCGGCATATGGAGCCAAACGGTTAAAATGGACAACCTTCGGTTTTCCATTTGGTATGCGTCGAATCCGGTAAATGACGTCATTTATTCTCTTCACGATTGTATATGGGCCTTCCCGGTGCTGCTGTAGCTTCGGCGAAAGACCTTTACGGGGCTGTGGATTGTATAACCACACCATGTCTCCCTCCTGGAATCCTCCATCAGTGGCCCGTATGTCGTAGGTGTCCTTCATGCGGTCGCTAGCTATCTGCATCCGGGAATGTACTTCCTCATGGATATCGTCAAGTCTTCTGCGGAGATCACTAACGTGGTCTTCTCCGGCAACGTCCTCACCAGGTTTGCAGCCAAATTTCAGGTCACATGGCAACCGTAGCTCCCGACCAAACAGTACTTTAGCTAGTGTTTGTCCAGTAGTTTTGAGGATCGATATGCCAAAAGAAACAGTGGTAGATGGCGATCCCAGTCTCTTTGGTGTTTGGAGACCACTTTGGACAAGTACTTGTTAATGGTCCTATTCATTCGCTTGTAGCGGATATTGCAGCGCTACATGAAGGTACGTGTTGAGAGAGGTCCTAACAAGGACCGTTGGATTTGATAGATATTTCAGCTTCCAAAGAAAAGCGAGTCAGGATTAGACTACCTTTATTACAAAAATATACAGGTATTTGTACTAAAAACAAATACATTAGGCTTATGGAGAATGCATGGTCAAGCGTTTACACTAGTGTGTGTATTTGCGTGTTGACCTAATTTGTGGTTCAAAATGACAATATGCTTGTCAGCAGAGTTTAAATTTTGCTGTACAGTGTGAACTATTTTGGAGAATTCGATGCATACAGAGTGTTCCCACACGCTCTATCATGCCGTCTGATTGAGGATGTAGAGGTGTTGTCCGGGTTTTGTGAATGCCTAATATCTTGCAGATTTTTTGGAACAGGGCCGACTCAAAATTCAGACCCTGATCAGAATGAAGCTCCATGGGCACGCCGAACCGGCTGATCAGGTGGTTTACGAGCTCCTCCGCTACTGTGGTGGCTGTCTGATTTAGAAGTGCGTACACTTCATCCCATTTCGTGAAGTAGTCCATTGCCACCAGGATGTATTTATTGCCACCATCGGTCTCTGGAAACGGTCCTGCGATGTCAATGGCAATCCGTTCGAATGGACTGCCGGCATTGTACTGGCGCATAGGAGCACGCCGTCGTCTTTGGGGTTCCTTGCTGGCTGCACAAATTGTGCACTTCTTGCACCAGTCTTCAACGTCCTTTTTGCAATTGACCCAGTAAAACCGCTCACGGATCCTTTCAAGGGTTTTGTTAACACCAAAATGTCCTCCCGAAGCATCGTCATGGAGGCACTTCAAGACTTCCTTTACCAGGCTCTTTGGTACAAGCAATTGACGTTTGCTCTCAGTACCATTCTGGTTTTCCACTATTCGCTTCAGGAGTCCATCTTCCTCAACAATAGAGTCCCATTGGGCCCACAACGATTTCACCTCCCCAGATTTAGCGGCGATCTCTTGCCAGGTCGGTCGTCTGCCTTCATTCTTCCATCTTCGGGACAAGCTCAGGACTGGATCAGAACCCTGTTCCGTCTTGATGTTATCAGGTTGTCATTGTTCATCCGTGACGGTTATCCTCCGGGGTTCTTCATGTTCCTCCAGGCGATTGCAGTGTTTGCAGTTTTCGGAACATTATCTTCTGGATAAGGCATCGGCGTTCTAATGGCTATTTCCAGCTCGATGTTCTATGTCGAAGTCGCATTCTTGGAGCTTTTCTATCCAACGCGCGCCTTGACCCTCTGGATTCTTGAAACTCAGTATCCACCGTAAAGCAGCATGATCTGTTCGGAGCAGGAACTTCCTTCCATACAAGTACTTATAAAAGTACTCCACGCTCTTTACTACTGCCAGTAGCTCTCGTCGGGTTACACAGTAGTTTCGTTCGGGCTTGGATAGGGTCTTGCTGAAATAGCTGATGACTTTTTCCTCTCCGTCTAGTAGTTGTGAGAGTACTGCGCCTAACCCAACATTGCTAGCGTCGGTGTCTAGAACAAATTTCCCCTCTGGTATCGGATAACTCACTACGGGTGTGGAAACGAGAGCTTGCTTTAACTTTTCGAAGGCAGCTTGGCAGTCCGGTTCCCAGCAAAATGGTCTGCCACTTTCGGTTAGTCGAGTCAATGGCTTGGCAATATTGGCAAATCCAGGAACGAAGCGTCGATAGTAAGTACACAGGCCAAGGAAGCTTCTGACCTGATGTACGTCAGTAGGTACTGGCCATTCTTGTACGGCTGTGATCTTCTGCGGGTCGACTGAAACGCCGGTCTTCGTGACTACGAGCCCCAGGGAATTCACTGTCTCTTTAAATAGCTGGCATTTCTTCGAGCTTAATTTAAGGTTGACATCACGCAGCCTTCGAAACACCTCTTCCAAGTTATTCAGGTGATCGTCGAAGTCTTTTCCGATCAGGATTATGTCGTCAAGGTATTCCAGGAAAGTTTTCCTAATCAAGCCGTTCAAGACCGTCTCCATGAGTCGTTCAAATGTGGCTGGCGCATTACACAACCCGAACGGCATCACGTTGAACTGCCACAGCCCGGTTCCGATCGAAAATGCCGTCTTCTCTTTGGCTTCATGATCCAGGTCTACTTGCCAGTATCCACTTTTAAGGTCTAGCATTGAGAATATTGTCGATCCCGCAAGCGTGTCCAAGGTATCATCGATGCGTGGCAAGGGGTAGCTGTCTTTCTTGGTGACATTATTTAGCTGGCGGTAGTCAACACAGGAGCGTGTAGATCCGTCCTTCTTCTTGACCAAAATTACCGGCGACGTCCATGGACTGGTCGATGGTTCTATTATTCCGTCCTTCCGCATGTCGCTTATAATCTTTTCGGTCTCTTCCTTTTTGGCCAGTGGTCTCCTCGGTCTGTGACGTATGGGTTGCGCTTCGCCACTGTTGATTTTATGGACGACGATGTTGGTTCGACCTTTCTGGCCGTTATCCAATGCGAACACCTCCTGGTAGTTTTCGAGGAGTTCCCCTATTCGTCGTTGTTCAGGTTGACTACGGTTTTCACCCGCCTCCTTGTACAGTTTTAACAACGCCTCCGGAGTACCTTGGACTTTGCGCATCCCTGACCTCATTCTTTTAACTTGTGGCATGGCAGTGTCCTGGACGTGTATCTGGAAGGTTTCGCCGTTCAGTGTCACATTCTTTCTCCGGAAATTCAAGCAGAAGTCATGTTTTCGGAGGACGTCCAAACCCAGTATAACATTGTCCTCTATTTCTGCCACTAACACGCAGTGTTTAAAAGACGTTTTTCCCATTTTGATGTAAACGTAACTTTCGCCCCTGACTACTATTTGTTCTCCAGTGGCGGTACGGAGCCTCCATTGCGTTAGCAAAAGTTTATGGGTTTGGTCAATATTCCGGGCCTTATGATTGTTCTGCTAGCTGCAGTATCCAGCAGAAATGATCCTATTTATGAGTCCAGTGAGAAAAAGGCTGTCAGTTCGGTCTTTCATTGTCTTAGTCAGTGCTATTAAACCTGGGGCCTCGTGTCCCGGGACCGACGTTTGCCCCGGGACCGACGTTTGCCCCGCCGCGTCGTCCCTGATTAGTTTTCCGGAACGCGGGGCACGCGCTCTTGAGTAACCTCTTTGTTCTTGCAAGCGCTTCTTACGAGTCCCAATTTCCCGCAGTTCCAGCATCTTATTGGTCTCGGTTTCTTATTTAGTATTCCCACTATCCTACTAACTACTTCCTCTAGTCTGTCTTCGTATCGACCTTCGGGCTCCTCCCTTAGCTCGCGCACTTTACCTTGCCGTTGCGATGCCTGTTTAACGACGTCATACTCCAGTGCCCGAGCCAACGTGTCAGCGAGTGTTTTTGGTCTGTCTAATCGAAGTCGCTGTTGTATGTCGTCATCCTTCAACCCATTGATGAAAGAGTCGACAGCCAACTTTTCTAGCGTGTCGTCGGGAGTACCTGGATACGCGAGGCGGACCAGACGAGCGATATCGGCCTCGTATTGTTGCAAGTTTTCCCCTGCCTTCTGACGTCGGTTTCTTAGCTGCACGTGACTGACGCTCGTCATATGTGCCTAACCATACCGCATCTCTAACTTCTTCACTAGGTGTTCATAGTCGTTCAACTTCTCGGGTGGTATGGTATCCAAAATTTCCTCGGCATTACCATGCAGCGCGCAGACCAGCTCGGAGGCTTTATTTTCTAACGTCCATGCGTTCGACTTCGCGTCCGTTTAAAGTGGCCCATGATGTTTTTCCGTCGAACTTAGGTGGCTTCGTATATGCTTTCGTTGAACCGCCGTGCCCATTCTCCTGCTTCACACTTCTAGCTTCATCATCGATCTGTTCGGACATTGTCATACATAGAAACCTTTCTTCTATTTTTTTTATTCGTGAATCCATTTCTTGAAATTTTCCTGCAAAATTCTGTTCTGTTTCGGCCAATTTTGCGTCGAATTAATGTAAATTTTCTTTAAATTCTTCTCTCAAATTTTCTTTCAGTTCTTCCAGATTTCCTTTTAGTTCCTTTGAATTTTCGGTTAATTTCTTTTCCAGATTTTCTTTCAGTTCTTCCAGATTTCCTTTTAGTTCCTTTGAATTTTCGGTTAATTTCTTTTCTAGATTTTCTTTCGGTTTCCCTTCCAATTCCATTGAATTTTCCTTTAATTTCTTTTCTAGTTCATTCTCAAATTCGTAGGTTTTCGGATCGAAACCCTCTCGTATTAGAGCTTCCTCGAGTCGCCCTTGTATGGTGAGCTGGTTACCAGACGTACCTATCTTCGTCTCGCTCCTCGAATTCACTTTTCAGTTCGGCAACTTTCAACTCCAACAACTTTTTCGGCATTTTGGTTTATTTAACTATTTTTCTTCTACTAGAAAATTCTCTTCTTTGGGGGATCGATTGGCTGAGCACCCCACACCTGACACCAATGTAACGACTTTTCTAGTTTACACTAATGGAACACTTAAACACTATTAACAATTCAACAATTTATTTACATGACAAGGAAAATGCGTATTTATATCACTCTGTATATCGTAGTTCGGTACTTATGTTACTCGTTCGGAACCTAACTGTAAACTGCTGTTACTGACCATGTCAACAAGTATTTATAGAGACGTCGAATAATTCCAGAAAGATCGGGAATGGCCTACTAGAATTTACTCGTGTTCGCTTTATTTATGGCCTTGTTTATTGTCATCAATGCGCCGACCGACGCCGGTATTCTTTGAACTCCGCTCATCTGCTCCCGGATTTCGTCGCCGCTCTCGCACACATACACGCTCGTTACACTTTATAAATAAGTATACCAACAGAAGTTAAAATTATGGTATAATTTCAGTAAATCCTAGTTGTGCGTTTATCAATACACAAATGAAGTTTAAAGCACCCTATTGTAATTTTGCTAATTATATTCTACATCGAAATAAAAAAATGAAGTGAATGTACCATTGGAATATAAGATAATCAAAAATTTATTAGTTTTTCGAATTGGTTTTAAATATGGCAAGAGAAAACTGTAACTTTAATTTTTTATTTAATTTAATTGAAAAACTAATTTTAGATAAATATAATTAATGCTTTTATATTACATAAAAATTATGTAAATAATAAGTAAGGTTTATACGACTATTAATAAGGATATACTTTAAACTTAAAATAATATAAACAATACCCCTATAAATAGTGTAGAACCGAAGCAACTATTACTGCTAATATTAAATATCCACTAAGATGTATGTTTACGTTATTTATAAGTATAAAGAATTTCGTCAATTGTAGACGATTTATACATCGTTATGATCCATAAGTGTTTCAATTTTTTTTTAATCGGTGTAGATCCAAATTAATAATTTTGATGTTTTTTTTACATTATAAACGTTGAAAGATTCTAAAATTCTGCATTTGGTGCAACAATAGTAAGCGTATACTTGAAATTGACCCTCGCAGGAACCTACATCGGTCCCTCCGAGCATCTGTTTTTGGTTTCTCGTGCGGGTTACTCCTTGAAGAGCAAAACACTTGCTTTTAGTTCCGTTCAATTCTGTTTATAATAAACCATAATAAACTTCTACAACATAACTATTTAGTAAGAATAGAGGACTTATTACTATAAGGTGTGATAAAGTGCTATAATCAACACGAATAAGTGATTGTGGGGCTTAATGAACCCTTTTATGGAAATTAAAGGTGTACCTATTAAATGGAACTATTCTCAAAATTCCGCTAGTGATGCAAATAATGCAAACAAATATTGTTAATCAAACTCATCCCAAAGTCTTTTATACATTCATTGTTCATAAAAGGAATTCAACACTACGTATAAGGATAAATGAAATTGATAAAAGTTATTGTAAATTACCAAATCATTTGTAAAACCCTTAGTTGTATATTTATTATAAAAATTGTATTTTATTTTGAATATAAAATATTTTACTAATATCGACCGCATGTTATTACCAAGTTAGGGGCATAGCAATATTCTGATTAAGGGCCAAAATTAATATTTTCAGAGGGCCCATTTTATGTTATGGGTTAGGGGCCGGAATGGAGTGCCGTATTTGGCCCCTTTCCAATATGGCGTTACATTACGGATACGGGACAAGTCCAATGGCAGCATTTTGGCCCTATATAATTTAGGGCAATCCTGATCAGTGCCCTTTTATAGCCCTAAAATATTTCTACTCGGGTTGATGTTAAAAATCAAAGTGGTAATGATTTGCATTTATTAATTGTGCTTCGGAAGTCTACATATATTGTTTATTTGAGTTAAATATGAAATCCCAACTGGTACACATATGCGAAATACTTCCAAAAATAGTTATCGTTTTGTTGAATGTTAATTTAAAAAAAAGCCTGCGTACTAATTACAAAATACTGCAACAAGTAATCAGTATCTACGTAAGAATGTTAACATTAAACTTATTACTTAAAAGTAATAATTACTTTGTTTTAAGTCATCATAAACATTTGTATTACTAGAGTTCTTGGTAAGATCAATAAAAGTTAATCTTGCCAATAACCAACGACTGTTAGCTAATAATTTAACAACGTTTCTATCGTCAATTTCGTTCAGCGTCAAATTTTACAACTAACAACATCAAGGAGTCAAAAGTCCAAGTATTGCTCAACGAGCACCTTTATTTCATTTTATCCTGAACCAATCTTTACATTTCTCAAAAACTGAAACATCTCTACCCTCTACCCTTCTTTGTTCCTGTTTCTGCGACGCATATGCATCTAACTTCATGCGATAATAGTTGCTGTGGCATTTTAATTACGAATTATTTTATTTCCGGTTGTTATTTATTTTGTCAACCCTTACGGTTATATTTTCACGAAAAAAAAAAGTAGGATGTCTAGTGACTGCACTTACAGAATAAATGCAGGACTTAATATGAAATAAGTCAATCACACCACATCTCCATGGACATGAAAAACCCGTCATAAGCGCAGACGCGCTTGAAACGTCGGCGATAGACAAGACCCAAGAAATACATTCTAGGATGGCTCATCAAGGTCATGTGCACAATGGTTTAGCCACCCCTACTCGGAGTACATTACAGGATACATAGGTACTTTCGTTGTAAGACCGATTATCTGTCTCAACCACTCACTGACCATTCTTTTCTAACTTGTGCGTAATTCGCGTGCCGTGCTACATTGTAGAACTCTTTTAGAGGGTTGTTTTGTGGTATATGTTCTAAATTGGTACAGCATAGCCAATTTTCGTTCTATTGAGGCAGTTTACCATAGTCTTCAGAGCTTAAACCACAGTGAATTCAAGAATTCTGTAGTTTTGTATGTATACGTTCGATTTCTTTTTCATTTCGTTCAAAATTGTTTTTTTATTTCACTGACGGAAGTTGGACTATTTTCCTACTGTATAGTCAGTTTATTATTAGTGACACTCAGTGGTCTTGTTGACCTTCTTATCTCTATGAGCTTGAATTTCACTGCGCTACTCCAAGAGTCCAAGAATGTTACGAACTTCTTAATTGTGTAGAATCCGTTAACTATTTCTAGACAACTTCTATTTATTTAAAATCATAAGTAAAACAATAGTTATCAGTTTATTTAACCTAAATTTGATAGAACATGTATTCACACACCGTCACTGGATGTTATTAACCATTAAACGTTACAAAAAGATAACATAGCTTTAAGACTGGAATTCTGTTGGTTTCATAGAGAAGCCAATGACTAGGTACGTAGGTACTTTTTGACTATTTTGTACGAGGGTCCTTCAGAACCGTCTCAATTTCAAATAAGTACCTTTTTCTGACTACTTCCGTATAAATTGATGGGGAAATTAATTATTCCAAGTATCGCAATCGATCTCAAGTTGGGAGATTTCTTTCGATATGAAGCCGCAGAGGAAGTTCCACAAGCTGTTTAAGTGGGTAATCGAGACCTTCTACGAGAGGTTTGGTTGCTTGCGCCGCTGTAATGAGATCGGGGAGTGGAGCAAATTCACTGGGATAACCATGCCAATGAACTAACAGAGACGACTGTACGCGAAGGTAAGTCAGATATATCCCACGGGATGATTGAAACGAAAACGGCAAACGTTATCTTGTTTAATCAGAGGATACATATACGCTTCACGTGATTGAATGCTGAGTATAAACTTGAAGGAATGCGAACCGTCATTCGATCATCACATTGTTCGTTTTATTATCTCATTCGTTTCAGCATGCATAATAACCAATTATGTACATTCAGATTTTGGTAAAAATGCATTGGATACTACACTATAATATAAACAAGCCTTTACATTTTAATTTTGTTGAAATTGCCATATTCTTTTTAAATTAATAAAACAATGTTGTTGACGAACAGATTGCTAAAATCCGAAATTTCGCAACAGACCTAAAACGCGTTTCCACACTGAAGGTATCATCCTCAGTTTCCTCCTCTCCTGTCTTTAACTGAAGATGATATCTAGGGTGTTGGATCGCATTCTAAATCGTTTTTGTGAACTTTCAAGTTTTAGTGTTTATTTTGTTGCGTTTCACAGTACTCTACTGAAATAAATCAACACAAAACATCACTCATCCAACTAAAGTAACTGTTAATTGTTAAAAATAATTAAATTAATGAAGGTACGCATAAAAAATACCTTTAAGCCTTTAAATATTGTAACTCCATAAATACACAGATTAGATCCAAAAAAGTTTTATTGATAGATAGAGATTGTCTTCGCCACCTGAAGAAGGCATTGTATTCCGAAATACAGTGTAAACTCCAGGTAACGTCACTCGATTTAACGCTAAATTCCCTAAAGCGTCGAAATCACTCTGCTTTGGTTGGTTTAGCTTGTCTTCCATACAATGATACACTCTATATAGCATTACACCCACTCTCAATAACGTCAACAATTAAATAATAAAATCCTAGCCCGCAATAAACTCGACTGTCGGCATCATAAATACCGAACTTTCTAAGAAATCCGTTCTTTTGTTCACAAATTGGGATTGCTTGCACGTGTAGACTGTTGTTAGTAGGAGTCATGGAATTTCTATACGTTATCATATTCTTAAGTTGCTTAGTTTCTCACAAAATTTCAAACTGTAAACATGGCAAGTAAGAGAAAATCACTGTGTATTAGCGAAAAAGTTTTACTGACACGTGCAATAGAGGCGGGAGAGAAGATAAGTGATGTTGGTAGACGCTTTGGATTTAGTTTCTCTACCGTGTCCACAATATTTCTTTTTCCAATACAAATTTTTCCTCTTTCCATTTAACGACAACTCTCTATAACGTTAAAATATACACAGTCCCTTGAGTGTCGTTATATAGAGTTTACACAAACTTTTTTGTAACCAATCTGTGTATCTATTTGAGTATAACTAATAATTTTTAGAATTTAGTGTTGGTGAAAAAAATATTGAATGCATTGTAAATGTGTTGAAATTTACATCATAAATAACATTTAAATATAATTTGTTTTCCTATACTTAACGGTCAAATTAGAAAACGGAATATTTCCTTAATAATTTCAGAACCCAGGAAAATATAACCTTCAGAATTTGAGAATCTCCCAGTCATTTTCTTCGGATAGGATTTTTTATTTTTTTATTTTTAACCATTAAGAAAATATTTCAACCAAAAACTTTCTTTAGAGGGTTCTCAATCTCTATGCCATACTTTTTTCTTTTAATGTATATATAGGTACAATAATTTTGGATATTTAATATTTTATAATTAATATCTCTTTTTCAAATACTGAAAAATCTTTGCCTTAAATTTGTTCATTAAGTAATAATTCTTAGATGACTGTGTCAACTATTTCACAGCTATATATTATTTAGAAAGCTCTGCTATAGTAATAACCATAACCATTTTTATCCTAATACCATTGTTATGATACAGAGAATTACCTTCCTTATATATTTATTATTAAGATAAGGATGTTAGCAATTTTAGTAGTATCTGACAGTAACTATTAGTATTTATAATAGAATTATTAGTAATGATGGTAATTCCTCTTTATCCGAATTATAAGCCAATGTTCTTTATTTTTATTTGTTATCCATCACGTCAGTTTTTTCGATAATTTAATAACACCAATTTTTCATATAATATTCTCAGCTTTATTTCTAAAAACTAAAATCTCCTTCTAAAAAGCTGTACATCTATCGAACTGAAACCCTAGACAGTAAATTCGTTAATTTCGGAGACTGCAGCCCCTCCCAGTACCAACAGCAAAACTGCCGCAGAGACTTGTAATCAGTCTTTGATTTCGAGACTGCTAAAGACTAATAGTTTTTTTGCTGAGAAGCATCGTCAATAACGCGTAAAGGTTGAAACATTAAATTTTGTTAACACTACATAGGAAATTGTGATTTTGGTGCAATTAGACTCAATAAATTAGTGCGATAAAATGTAATACTTCATTAATAAATTGTGTTAGAGTCAATACCAACATTTAATTAAATCCTACTTATTATTATTATAATTCATAATCTTCCCAGATAGTCTGTTTTCTTTCTGCCTTATTTTACTTCCTGTAATTTTGTTTATACGAGGGAGAATAAATTAATTTAAACAGTCACATGAATGTGTGTGTGTTTTTTTTTCTACCTTCCTTCAGTCTGTCATCATTTTTTAAAATATGTAAATCGTACCGCAAAGAAAATCAGGCATGAGTTCTACCTTGCTTTGATATAATTCAAACTTTCTTTCTGAAACTCTGCGCAACCTTTTTGTTGCCCCTCAGGTATTATTTTTCACGAGCAAACACAATTTTCAGCAGTTTGAGCTTTTTTCTCCTGCTTCAGCAAAAAATCTGCCAGCGGCCTTACAGCATAATCTTTCCAATACAGATTAACTTTTCCATACCTACAATTTGAATTATATTTGAATTCTTTTTCTCGACTGTCTCGTTTCAAAAATAAGAGTAACCGCAAAAGGTACTTAAATAGTTTTAGAAAACCTGATTGGTATGTAGTAACATTAATTTTAATTTTATATACCTAAACGGAATTATGTATACAGAATATGGTTAAAATGAATTTGAAATCGAATAAGTAGTTTAGAAGATTATCTTCTATTATAAGCAGGATCGATTTATTGTTAAATTTTTGTGCCATATATCCTAAATTTGACCAGTTGAAGCTTACTATATTTTTTCAGTTTTTATTCAAGTAAACAGCAGCAGTTAGCACAATGAGGCTGCAGAAGCCTCTACTCAACTTTAGTAAATCGAAATTTAATGTCCCCAAAATAACATGCAGTTACCAAATTAAAGCCGCTAACTACCAGCATTAATAGTGCTCATTTGAAGTACATTAATCTGAATTAATTTATTACCTATATTTTAAATACTATAAATTACAAATAATGAGGAAAGACCTGTAGCTGTTGTCAATACCGCTGCGTAAAGGTCGGTGATTGTTAAAAATTTGCACATATGCTCTTCTCAGCGAATGATGAAAAAAATTTTGCACGTCAAATCCATTGGTTGTTAGACTAAAACGGTTTCCTATACTAGCCTGCGTGAATGACGTCACACGTAAGCACCTAGGCCTTGTACATTAGTTGGTAACAGCTGAATTCGACATATTGATTAAAATTAAATCTTATACCTAAAAGGCTCCATGAGTTAGGTCTAACTCCTAATCTTAGAAAGTTAAAACTTTTGATTTGGGAATTTTTAATTTTCTTTTAAATTTTTTTAGCAGGCTTATTTTGGTTTGTAAATTCCATCCAATTTGTTAAAGCAGAATTTTATTCATAAAGTGAAATTATGAAAAACAAAAACCATTATTCCTTGATCAATAATATAAATTGTAAATCTAAAAAAGCTTCAGAACAGATGCAGTCTAAACAAATTTATTATCGAATGATCAGGACATTCCACACTGTACAAATTGATGTAAATAATTTAAAACTTCTAAACATTTCATTTACGTGTTTCAATCCTCTCCCCATTTTCGATCTTAAGCTGTACATAAGTGATTATGTATTAAGTCAGTTTTTATCTTGCACCTGAAGAAATCACTGTTTGGCGAAACGATCATCGTGGCTGCCAATAAAAACTTTTTGTAATCAAATTTCATAGTCTCTTTTTGTTGCAAAACCAGTCACTAGTAAACCTACCCTCCTTATATACTTATTGGATAAAGAAAGCTTAATTTCAGTTTTTTAGAAAACAAATATAAATCGTAAGGAAATGAGACGGTGTTGAGGAGGAAGCTTCATTAGATCCTACCTTTCTGCGTTGTCGTTTATTTTACGTCCGTGTCGGTAAGTGCCACTCTAAATTAAAGCCCGAAAGACAGTTACGTTTCTAGATCATTACTTTCGAACAAGTTAACATTAATTAGAGAAACGACAGGTACAATCACCAATTATTCCGAAAATGACTGCTTGATTAAATAGACGATAAAGACGATTGGCAATTTAAAGATCAAGTGAATGTAATTTTTCTACTTAGTAATACATTGTGCCATTAGCAGAAGGTTCCATAAGAATGTTACTACTGTATATTATAGGACACGATAGTGGGAACCGAACTGTAGCGAAGTAAGGCGGAAATTCATTGCTATGCCTTAAGGGAGCCGATAATGAATTTTCTCCTCACTTCGGTATAATTCGGCTCCTATTAGTGCACACCTTCTATCATTTACTAGTCATATAATGTATTATTTCTCCCATTTTACGTAAAGACCCTAAATTACGAATGTAGAACATTACATCCGCAACATTTTACCTACTAATAGATGTCTAAGGGGCTAAAATGTCTTGGATGTAAAATGTCCTGACACCTTAAAAAAAACAGCCGTAAAATATTACAAGGTGCTACAAGTAGACATCTTATAAATCATAGATGTTCCCTAAAGTTGTCTTTCAAACAAGTTTTAGAGAGACAGTTACATTTTTCAACCCTAACCTTTTCTGTAGTTTCAAAGATCAAAAATATTTTTAGTGCTACTTTGTATCCCAAGATGGATGCGATAAGAACTACGTGACATAACGTAATAGTAAAATATGTAAAAATTTTCAGTTTAATATTTATCTTTCTGAAGTGTGGTTTCTGCTCTTTATAAGATTCATTTGCATTACATTTGATCCTGAATAGGATAAAAGATCCCTCCACGTCGAACATTGTTACATTATTTTGTACTGCCTCCATGGAACGGTGGCAAACAGTGCGTTGTTGTCGGTCATTAAAAGTGTGAATATTATTGAATGGTGTAGTTAGGTTTTAGTGTATTTGTGTTTAATACAATGGTGATTTGTTCTTCTTACGGCTGTAAAAGCTGCAGTGAAAGAAATGAACCAGGAATCACATTGCACAGGTAAAAAGAATTTTACGTAGTAAGGTTAAGCAAAGTAAATCGCGTTTAATTTCTTTATTGTTTACATACTACTTAAAATATGTTATATGATTTACGTACAAGAATCATTAATGCGTGATATTTTTTTTGTTGGAATGGTTCACTGATAGAGTAAGAAACAAAAAATACTTTCGAAGTTGTAAGAAGCATGTGTTTACCACAATATTACCATAGGCGGCGTCACTTTTAGTTATAAAAATCTAGAAAAGTAAAATTGATTAATTAAAGTGTATTAGTTCCACCACATCATGTTAATTAACGTTAATAAAATAATTCCTTGCATTTGATTTAATTGAAAATGTATTCCCCTTGACATATAATAAATAATATTTTTCTTAGTAACATATGACGCAAAACAACAGTTCTTCTTAATTGTTTAGTTTATCAAATAAACAATTGATACACTATGGAATTATAATTGTACGAATAATGGTAAAAAAACTAACTCCCTCTCAAAAATATATGTTTCGCTACTGAGCGATGACTGCTGGCTCAATCGCGTAACAATTTGCAGTCGACGATTATGCCCTCTATTTCCTAGTCTAAGATGAGTAGATTAAAAAATTTTGCGATTACGTTGCTCCGGCGCAGTTTTGTATGAATCGATTCGCTGGGTACGCATAATTACCATCGATCTTTCTCAGTAGTCTGTCGATCCGCGTTGCTAGTGTATAAAAAAAGACATTGACGATAATTGTGTAATTCGGTGGTTAATATTACTTGTTTTTAAATACAATATAAATAATGCCATTTACATGCAGTGTGCCGAGGAAACTACAAAGGCGAAAACCGTGTTCATGTTTTTGGATTCTCCAAATATGGTTAGGTTAGGTGCTATGTGCAAAAAGTGGCTTCAGGCAATTCACGGCGATGATCGAAAGAATTTTTTTTATCAACAAAATCTTTAGATTACGTTAAAGATAATAACATACTGTTGCATTTTTCTCAATGTAATATTCATACTGCTGAAACTATTGTCAAAATGATCATAAATTCCGTTACAAATACGCTTTTAAAAAATTACTGCGATAAAAAAATAACAGACTTGGAATAGGAAGCAAAATATAGTTAGATACCCTTACCGCATAATTGAATACAACATCGGCAAAATAGACGAAACAAGTGACAAGTTCATAAAATATAAAGTTTAAGCGCATTTTGTATATATTTTTTGTATCTATGGCAATTTTCCCTACACGTCGACGAATCAATAAACACGTTTTGCAAAACTTGCACATAAGATAATAGTAACAATAATTTGCCAGTGTTAAAAAATTGCACAGATGCAGTTCTTATCAAGCTCTACAAGAATTCACAAAAAAAAATTACATTGCACTGTATTGCCCTTTCGCTAGTCCACTAAACAGATTCGGTACTGTTAGTTTCGGCGCGCAGGCCTTGTCTCAGGATGGTAACGGTCCAGCAGGCAGTCATCAACAGACCGGTAGCGCTCCGGAACTAGACTAGCGCGGGCCTAGTCCCACCATATGCAAATTATTATTTTTTTTGGGGTTGATTTCTTGTTTGAATCCAAACCAAAAAAATTAATTACTTGGAAAAATTCAACCAGACAACAGCAAGAAATAAGCTTTCGAATGTTTATACTAACTTAAAATAAAAAGAGAAAGTCCAAAAAAAAAAAAATGAAATTGAAAAAACCGTGAACTAGTTAACTAATAAAAAAAGTAAAACACTAACCAGGAACGAGATGCAATTATCCATAATTGAGTTTTGATCTAAAAAATTAGAAGTGCGTTACTTTGTCTTTCTGAAATTCCAGTACGAAAGGGAAGTCCTATACTGAAAACTAAAATTTAATAAAAGCAACTATTTGTAATAGGTTATTAGATACTAATTAATAATAAAGTTGGTTACTGAGTGTATCTCATGAGACTAGTAGATATGACTGAAACATGTTAACATGAATACATAAGTAGATGAGAATTAAGGGATTCGACCCACTACAAATTACCTCAAATTAATGAGGAATATCTTAATTCTCATTAATGTATTTACAATAACCACTAAGAAGTATTACTTAATATTTAAATGTTGACATTAATCATAAAGGAATATAATTCCCCTGATTCTTTGGTCTGCTTTCAAAACTCCAATCGACTGCTGCTTCCTGGTTGTGTTAATAATATAATTAGTAATGAATACCTTTTCTCAAATTTCATGTAGTAAGGTAAAATTGATTTTCCTAATTGATTTTGTTCAGGTTAAGTTTAAGAAATCTGACTACATAATTTCATTTGATTCTAAAATGAAGCTAAGACATTGTAAGGTAGGGCTAATATTTGTTACTGGAATATAAAGTAACAATGGATGAAAAATAAAGTTTAAATATAAACATTATTTAACAACCCTCAACTTAGTGGTAAGATATGTATAACTGTAATAAGTTTCAAATTTCTTAACTACGAAAATGCAAGGGAAGCTTCCGTCGCAGAATTGGTTGGTAACCACTTTTCACAATTTCTCAACCAGACTGCTGCTTTAGCAGTTTCTGCTCATTGCCTCATAACGTTACCTTTCGCACTCCATTATACTTAACGCATCCTGCAAATAGCTTTCTTACTGCCCACACACACGTATTTTCTCATACCTCTGTTATATTTTCCACTCCTCATATTTCCAGACGGCTTATACTACAAAGTTATGGAGGTAAGTGGAGAATCCTTTACATAAATCCCTTGAGGGGAACTTTGCTCACCTTACCAGTTACTAAATACCAGATTACATTTCATCTCAGGTGGAATAGATAAACGCAAAAAATTAAAACAAATAAATCTAGCGTTACAAGTGATTTGGCAGAAAGGGATGAAGGGGTGATCTAGATGATTCATACCAAAATTCAGTAGATTTTTCCTGGTTGCAATATCGAAATATTATGAACTTTTGGTGAACCTTTACGACTAAAAGAGAGATAAAAAAAACCTGGATTTTACTGCAGCTAAGTGTTTTTCAATAAATTGTGAATCGACTCAAGAGTCTACCTTCCTCTGAAGCATTAAACCAATTATTTTCGTGAAAATTTGGTCGGCCTTCAAAATTTATGTAGGTACAGTAGTTAAATTATTTAAATCTTTCGATTTAAATATACGACTTTAAATAAATTGTATAAACTCCTACGTCCATCTCCGTAGAACAAGAGGGCCAAAGGATTGACAAACAAAACAAAATGTTTCCATTAAGCGTAACGGATTATCTGAAGTGAGACCGTAATTCCGAAATGAACAACGAAGGACAAAACGTCAGACCCTGGGGATATTTAAGACATTCAAAGTGATTGCCTGTGTGACATTTGAACACTTCGAGATCTGCCTTTAGCCAAGCCAAGCGTACAGAGCAAATCACGGAAATGGAGAGAATAAACAACTCGTGGTTTGAATAAATTCTATAATGATTACGCAAGACCAAAAATAGATAGCTACTTTCCATTCTGTGAAAAATAAAACATGGAAAAGAACCATATACATAATTATGTAAAGGATCATATGGGAATGCTATGGCTATGAACGACCTTTTTGGTCAGTAAAAAAATACTATAAGTACTATAATTATTTGTTACCAGTTCCGTATCGTATTCGTTTAATTACGAGAAAAGGTCTCTCAGTGGTCGGTATACATCGAAAGCTGCTCTTTTTTGGGGAAGGTAAGACCATGACCTAAAATTTACTAAAGAGCGTTAAAACTCTTACAATAAACAGTGGGTGACCTTCAACCATACCTTCAGCTGATGTTATTGGTGAGCTTTTAGTCACAATTCTTATCCGTCTGATCCCGTTTTTTCCCAAAACCCACGACTGAAGCAACCCTTTGAAATGTTTTGAATTGAGAAGATGCTCAAAGTCACGATAAACAACTGGCTTCTCCATGTGACGCAGAGTTTGAAGAAACTGGCTCTTTGCTACTATTGGTATTTGGATTGGGTGTAGAGATTATGTTGAAGAATAATTAGGTACAAATTGTTTATATTTTTTGAATGTCTACAGTGTGTGTCGTTCAATTTTGAGAAACAGGGAAACTTACTTTTTGAATGACCCTAATGTGTACACATTCATG
This sequence comes from Agrilus cyanescens, assembly GCA_947389935.1. Lineage (NCBI taxonomy): Eukaryota > Metazoa > Arthropoda > Insecta > Coleoptera > Buprestidae > Agrilus > Agrilus cyanescens. Next base: position 23,056,375 of record OX376709.1, read on the forward strand.
TAAAAATGAAGCAAACAATGTGAGGATGATAGGTGACGTACTTTGAGGGTATCTATGGTAACAATCGGTGGTGAGTTATTATCGTGTACATTATTTATTGCTTCTTCAATTCTTCCATTATAAATATTGATTGCCGACCGAGGTTAGAAAGTCTACAATGCAGTATGAAGGTGCAATTTGTCGTTCTATAGAAAAGTGGATACAAATTTCTGACTTTTTAGTATTTCCTGCATATGAACAATAATTATGTAATAATTTATTTTTTATTTTTACTTAAGTTTATTATTTTAAGGGCTCGTATACATATCCGCCCCATACCTACTAAAATACCGAAAACCATAAATGAGACACTATTGCAGATTAAGATTGGCAATAGTCTTTATACGACGATGTAAGGTAATAATTTTCTATTATCTTAAGGAAATTATTATAAAGTGATGATTCATGATTGGGGCAACTTACTGCTGTATCATAAATACATAACAAATTATATTCCACTTTAAAGTGAAAATTGCCTTCAGTATTATTGATCAGCGCCTACTAAGTTCTTTAATATGCAATCATCGAACTCCTAGTTTAATCAGTTCAACTAACATTAATTTGTAGCGATTACAAACACAGCTTGAAGTGAATAACAACTCCATTTATTGCTTTTAGAAATGCTGTATGCATATAATTCTGCGTTAAGTGTTTTGGTGGCCGTTATTGGTGGTTGATGTAGGAAGGTCTATTCTGCTAAAACCACATTATGCTAATGGTAAAAAAATGGGAAATCAATACAATCTCCCGGTCGTCTTCTGCTCAGCTACACGTCCCGAGATGAAAGTTTTAATAAAGAGCGAGACACTCACTATTTAGTAGCATTATGGTGAATACTAAAACTGCAAGTAAAAATTGATAAATAAATGAAATATAATAGCCTAAAGAATTTGTTTCAATATTGGCGCCATCACCTTATATAAAATTTTAGTAATTGTATTGTTCTAGATTTTCCGTCAGATGGTCATTTGAATTTAAGTACGGGCAGTTTGTATTTAAAACAGATACTTAAATCCTTATAAGGATACCTATGTGCATTTTTTGAAATGAAAACTTCTTTTAGTAAGGGATAAATATGTAGATTTGCGTTACTAGTTAGCCGCGAGACCAGCCAAAACATTTAGTTTCTAAAATCTTCAATATTTGTATCAATATTTGCTTTTAAAAATAATTTCTAGATGTTTTTATTTTTAATTTATTTAATTTTTATTTTTGAAATTACAAATCGGTAATTTATAAATTCAAACAAACCATTGTTATTTTACGGTTTTATTTTCTTTTAATGTTTTTACTCCTTCCGGCAGTCTCTATGACTAACAATAGTATTAATATATGAACAGTATTAACTGTAATCTGGCTTGGGAACTTCCTTTCTAAGTAATTTTTGTTTTACTGACGTATGACACGCATCAGGGTTTACTGTTACGTGAAACATGTGATCGTCGTTAGCTCTCCAAACACCAGTCGAATTTTGAATCCCCAGAAAAGAAAATCTGGCGAACTTGTCTTCAAAATATAGCTGCCACTGTTGTTGCTATCGTAGCAACTCAATCAGTGGTTTTACCTTTTTGCGTCCAAGCCGATCCAAGGTAACCACCCACTAGATGACCAGACTGACTCTACTCGAAATGAAACGGAAACGACGTTGTTCTCCGTAATGAGTCGTTTTTTTTGGCGCATGGCTACACTAGTGTAGTCACTATTGCGCACTAGTACGATGGATGGTAATTTAATCATGCTTGTCTTAAAGGATCTGTTTCTAAATCTCCGTCGCTTCCCAATAGATTTCCGGTAGGTTAGGTATCCCACAATAAGCGGGTAAAGGCCGGGACCTCAGTAGAGAGTGGTGGAGGACCCACGAAAGTGGCCTCGACCGTCACTCATCACAGGCGGCTTAGCCCATATGAGTGCCAGCGGCTAACCAATGCACAAGGGCTGCAAGTACCCTTAACTAGGAGGTGTCGCAGTTACTCCGAACATCCGACTATTGATTTAAATTGGTACTACGGGGGATCCGGGAAAACACAATGCGGGGAAGGAGATGTACGTGCATACCCGGCTGAATTTATGTTTTTGTATTTTATTGAACATGACGATCCCTTTGAAAAACAAACGCCCAGTTTTGTCTGTTACTTCTTTAATGCATTAGAAAAAGGCTTTTGAGGGAATCATCCAAATTTTACTTTAATTTAAATACAGTGAAGAGGATCAAGCCAAACATAGAATCAGAAAATTAGTTAATGATGTATAAACCGACACTTGTTTTACATAATTAAGGATTTTTCAACTCTTTGTTTAATCTGCATTGAATACACAAAATCTTGAAAATGTAGCGACTATGGCATTTTTTCAACGAAAAGGCTTACAAAAATATACCATTAATTAGTTGCTGCTTTACAATCGGTTATAGATTACCTGAGACTAGGCTAATATAAGCTGTGGAAAATATAAGTAAATTATCCTGAAGGAGAACGAACAAATTACTACAAGAGCATCTCAAACAGTATACGTATCTTTATTTTCCTATAATGATGTCGTCGTGTACACGGAACTTTTTAAATTGCCGAAGGAATTTACTCTTCTTCTACTGTCGTTTCCATCTCCCAGTGAATTAATTTTAACAAACAGGTGCCCTTTTACCATTTATAACGGTATTAAAAACCAGTGAAAAACAGTTAAAATCGCGCACTAAACGTTTTGTTGCTCGGAAATGTAATTTTTTACAATTTCGTATTATGTTTAAGAATATTAAGTCGAGACAAATTGCAGCTTTTTTTTGTCGGCCTTTTCTCGAAGCGTTTCGTCGTGTTTATGAACGATCATACTTTCAGCCTGGATATAACTGGAGAGCTAGCAGACTAATTAAACTTACAAAAACTTTATTCGCCCTGCTTTTGTATTTTCGTTTTAACTGACACCCAAATAGATCAATTTTGCTACTCACTGCTTTTGATCATCAGCAGACTAGGATTTACAAACAAACAAACAAACAAACAACAGATTGAGAAATCTGTAACTTTCGCTTTCAAATCCCTACGAAGGGGGTGAGAACCTAAAAATCTAAAAAAACATTCCAGTTTGCAGGTTAAAACTTCCACCAACGGCAAAGATTTAGTGCTTTTACAGTTATTTTTTGTGTTTGTCGGTCAATGTCCTGAATGAATCTGTAGTGGCATGGTACTTTAAAGGAAAATCCCAAAATTTAAAATTCATCTGAATAAAAAACATGTCCTGTGGTCTAACGGTTTGAAAACTACTTTTGTAGGTTATATATTACATAAATCATTAACGAAAAAAAAAAATTACAAGCCTGCTAATCTCACGCATTTTTAATCGCAAAATATTTATCAAAAAGTATTCACTGACAAATAGACGTACCTAATTACGGAAATGTCACACCCGCATTTCAAATAAAATAATATATTAAATTGTTTTATTACTCGAAGTTTCCAGATTGTATTCATTTGAGGTTGTTAACACCAATATCTAACTGTCGCAAAGAAATCTTCCTTACATTAACTATTACCTCTTGTGAAAGAAACATTAAAGTTCGTAATGGCATTAACATTTTGGCGACGATTAAGTTGGAAATACTGTCAGATCGGAGCACTTAAGATTGACACTTATTACAGTTCACTAGCGATCCTCCCCTGCTTGTCAATAATAATAAGAAATTTTACTATTTTGGTGTAATTGAACTACTAAACTGATAAGCAAAGATATTTAAAAGTAGAACGATTTCAGTACACTTCACACTACGTGGTACCTTTTGAATATTTCTTCATTTTTTCTACACCTTTATCGGTAAATGTAGGAGCAACCCCAACTGGGTGTACTCCAGTCGTCCCATATTTTACGTCCTTCTTATTCACTTTCATGTAAATTTTGCTCACTGTGGGTTGACTTTATAATGAAATCTATGAAATCAATTAGGAGTTGATTTAGGTACTGTTTAGCACGAATATTCAATCGATTAGTTGCAACAATACCTCTGGGATTCATCCAAAATTACCAACCATTTGAATAACTCGAACATCACTTCTACTAATTAACAACTGATCGTGCATGTATTCGACGGAAAGTGAATAATTTATTTACACATCTAAAACGCAGGAATGGTCATGAAGTTTCTCACAATATAAGGTGAGTGTGGCAAATATTATCACGTTAAGACATTTTACTTTTTATTTTAGTGAATCTTTTTTGTAATAAGCTGTAGTTCTACTCTACTAACAATAAAAATATCTTTGTTCTAACGGGTATATAATTAAATAATTTTTAAAAAACACATCGACTGCAAAAATCGCATTGCCTCATGTAATCCTTTTGATTCTTTCCGCATAGAAAGCAGAACCGAGATTTAGTCTTCTCTAATTTCTTGTTGTTGTTATTTTTATTTGTTTCTTTTTGTTGTTGTTTGGAAGATAGTCTACTACTGCGACCACAGTTCTCTCTGGAGCATTCGAAACTTATCAAGGGTTTTATAAGTACTTCGTTTTCTGGAAAACTGAGAAAAACAGACGTATATACCACTTAAAAGTTTAGCGATTTTACTGATGAAAACGATTTGATGATACATTGAGATGAATTCACTATGCAAGCACTTCAGTAAATATGTGCCCAAGGGTCCCCACTCTTCCCTACTTGGTTTATCAAACAAGTACAATCAATTGAAAATTTCTTGTAGTTTTGAAAAATAAGCATTTACGACACAGGTGTTCATTATATGTATCTACAGAGTAGGATTTATATTTTCAGCCTTGCGACATCAGGATATTCTCCAAAGAAACTATTTGAGCTATTTCCTTTCTGCTATTTTATGTAAGTTTCAAAAATAGTGGAGATCTTCATTACAGCCGCATATAGAAATGTAACGACTTTTCTAGTTTAACTTATTTATTTAACGGACATTTATTTACAACTATTTATTTAATACTTAAACACTAATAACAATTCAACAACTTATTTATATGACAAGGAAAATGCGTATTTATATCACTCTGTATATCGTAGTTCGGTATTTATGTTGCTCGTTCGGAAGCTAACTGTGAACTACTGTCACTGACCACGTCAATAAGTATTTATACAGACACCCAAAGTTCCAGAAGAATCGAGAATGACCTACTAGACGTTACTCGAGTTCCTATTGCGTTCGTTTTATTTATGGCATTGTTTATTGTCATCAAAGCGCCGACCGACGCCGGCATCCTTCGAACTCCGCTTATCTGCTGTCGGATTTCGTCGCCGCTCTCGCATACATTCACTGCCCCATCCTTAAAGGTGATCCGTGCCGGATCACATTCTGCCGTTCCTTCAAAGGATCATGCCGGTAGTTGCAATTCTGTCCCCTAAGGCACCCAGTCGTCATATGGAAGTAGCAATCCACCGTCCCTGGCTGTGCGGATTCTCGTTGGGGATTGTTGGTGTATACCGTTATTTCGACGCCGCTTCACCGGAACAAGACCTCCAACATGCTCCGCACCACTCTCCAGTTCAGTCCATCCAACCCACATCCTCTCCTTGGCATGGCTAATCTTTTTGTACCCGTGGATAGCAGTTGGTCTCTCAGTTCCACCTACGAATTCCATAACGAGCGGTAGGTGGGTTTTTCAGACGGCGCCTCCTTAGTGACCAGGTAGTAAATGGATCGGTTGCCGTCCACCAGACTTAGCACTTTCTTTTCATTTCCAAGTTGGTCCCGCAGCTCTGGCAAGCAGCCAAACTTCTTCTTGAATACGGCGGCAATACCGCGATCCATCCTCAAGTCTTTGGCCACACAATGAACCAGCGAGTCCGAAGCAGTAAACAAATCTTCGTGTCTCTCGGAGGTGACACCGAATCTGGAGTTGGCATATTAGCTCGGCGTGGCCATAAAGCCTGATCCGTGCTCCTTCGTGATTGTCACCGGCATATGGTTAAAATGGACAACCTTCGGTTTTCCATTTGGTGTGCGTCGAATCCGGTAAATGACGTCATTTATTCTCTTCACGATTGTATATGGGCCTTCCCGGTGCTGCTGTAGCTTCAGCGAAAGACCTTTACGGGGCTGTAGATTGTATAACCACAACATGTCTCCCTCCTGGAATCCTCAGTGGCCCCTATGTCGAAGGTGTCCTTCATACGGTCGCTAGCTATCTGCATCCGGGAACGTACTTCCTCATGGATATCGTCAAATCTTCTGCGAAGATCACTGACGTAGTCTTCTCCGGCAACGTCCTCACCAGGTTTGCAGCCAAATTTCTGGTCACATGGCAACCGTAGCTCCCGACCAAACAGTACTTTAGCTAGTGTTTGTCCAGTAGTTTCGAGTATCGATATGCCAAAAGAAACAGTGGTAGATGGCGATCCCAGTCTCTTTGGTGTTTGGAGACCACTTTGGACAAGTACTTGTTAATGGTCCTGTTTATTCGCTCTATCATGCCGTCTGATTGAAGATGCAGAGGTGTTATCCGTGTTTTGTGAATGCCTAATGTCTTGCAGATTTCCTGGGAACACAACCGACTGAATGAAGCTCCATGGGCACGGCGAACCGGCTGATCAGGTGGTTTACGAGCTGCTCTGCTACCGTGATGGCTGTCTGATTTGGGAGTGCGTACGCTTCAACCCATTTTGTAAAGCAGTACATCGCCACCAGGATGTATTTATTGCCACCATCGGTCTCTGAAAACGGTCCTGCTATGTCTATGGCAATCCGTTCGAATGGACTGCCGACATTGTACTGGCGCATAGGAGCACGCTCTCGTCTTTGTGGTCCCTTGCTGGCTGCACAAGTTGTGCACTTCTTGCACCAGTCTTCAACGTCGTTTTTGCAATTGACCCAGTAAAACCGCTCACGGATCCTTTCAAGGGTTTTGTTTACACCAAAATGTCCTCCCGAAGCATCGTCATGGAGGCACTTCAAGACTTCCTTTACCAGGCTCTTCGGTACAAGCAATTGAGGTTTGCTCTCAGCACCATTCTGGTTTTCCGCTATTCGCTTCAGGAGTCCATCTTCCTCAAGAATAGAGTCACATTGGGCCCACAACGATTTCACCTCCCCAGATTTAGCGGCGATATCTTGCCAGGTCGGTCGTCTGCCTTCATTTTTCCATCTTCGGAACAAGCTCAGGACCGGATCAGAACCCTGTTCCGTCTTGATGTTATCGGGTTGTCATAGTTCATCCGTGACGGTTATCCTCCGGGGTTCTTCATGTTCCTCCAGGCGCTTGCAGTGTTTGCAGTTTTCGGCGTTCTTATGGCTATTTCCAGCTCGATGTTCTATGTCGAAGTCGCATTCTTGGAGCTTTTCTATCCAACGCTCGACTTGACCCTCTGGATTCTTGAAACACAGTTACCACCGTAAAGCAGCATGATCTGTTCGGAGTAGGAACTTCCTTCCATACAAGTACTTATCAAAGTGCTCCACGCTTTTTACTACTGCCAGTAGTTCTCGTCGGGTTACACAGTAGTTTCGTTCGGGCTTGGATAGGGTCTTGCTGAAATAGCCGATGACTTTTTTTTCTCCATGTTGTATTTGTGAGAGTACTGCGCCTAACCCAACATTGCTAGCGTCTGTGTCTAGAACAAATTTCCCCTCTGGTTTCGGATAACTCACCACGGGTGTGGAAACGAGAGCTTGCTTTAACTTTTCGAAGGCAGCTTGGCAGTCCGGTTCCCAGCAGAATGGTCTGCCACGTTTGATTAAACGAGTCAATGGCTTGGCAATATTGGCAAATCCAGGAACGAAGCGTCGATAGTAAGTACACAGGCCAAGGAAGCTTCTGACCTGATGTACGTCAGTAGGTACTGGCCATTCTTGTACGGCTGTGATCTTCTGCGGATCGACTAAAACGCCGGTCTTCGTGACTACTTGCCCCAGGTAATTCACTGTCTCTTGAAATAGCTGGCATTTCTTGGGGCTTAGCTTAAGGTTGACATCACGCAGCCTTCGAAGTACCTCTTCCAAGTTTTTCAGGTGATCGTCGAAGTCTTTTCCGATCACGATTATACGTCAAGGTATACCAGGCAAGTTTTCCCAATAAAGCCGTTTAAGGCCGTCTCCATGAGTCGTTCAAATGTGGCTGGCGCATTACACAACCTGAACGGCATCACGTTGAACTGCCACAGCCCGGTTCCGATCGAAAATGCCGTCTTCTCTTTGGCCTCAGGATCCACGTCTACTTGCCAGTATCCACTTTTAATTTTCTTGGTTCTTGCAAGCGCCTCTTACGTGTCCCAATTTCCCGCAGTTCCAGCATCTTATTGGTCTCGGTTTCTCATTTAGTCTTCCCACTATCCTGCTAACTACTTCCTCTAGACTGTCTTAGTATCGACCGTCGGGCTCCTCCCTTAGCTCGCGCACTCTACCTTGCCGTTGCGATGCCTGTTTAACGACGTCATACTCCAGTGCCCGAGCCAACGTGTCAGCGAGTGTTTTTGGCTTGTCTTGTCGAAGTCGCTGTTGTTTGTCGTCATCTCTCAACCCATCGATGAAAGAGTCGTCAACCAACTTTTCTAGAGTGTCGTCGGGAGGACCTGGATACGCGAGGTGGACCAGACGAGCGATATCGGCTTCGTATTCTTTCAAGTTTTCTCCTGCCTTCTGACGTCGGTTTCTTAACTGCACGTGACTGACGCTCGTCATATGTGCCTGACCATACCGCATCTCTAACTTCTTCACTAGGTGTTCATAGTCGTTCAACTTCTCGGGTGGTATGGTATCCAAAATCTCCTCGGCATTACCAGGCACCGCGCAGACCAGCTCGGAGGTTTTATTTTCCAACGTCCATGCGTTCGACTTCGCGGCCGTTTCAAATTTCTTAAGGAAAGTGGTCCATGATGTTTTTCCGTCGAACTTAGGTGGCTTCGTATATGGTTTCGTTGAAACACCGTGCCCATTTTCCTGCTTCAAACTTCATTATCGATCTGTTCAGACATTGTCGTACATAGAAACCTTTCTTCTATTTCTTGAAATTTTCCTGCAAAATTCTGTTCTGTTTCGGCCAATTTTGCGTCGAATTTCTCTAAATTTTCTTTAAGTTCCTTTTAATTTTCGGTTAATTTCTCTTCCAGGTTTTTTATTTTCTTTTCCAGATTTTCTTTTAATTTCCCTTCCAATTTCTTTTTTAGTTCATCCTCAAATTTGTAGGTATTCGGATCGAAACCCTCTCGTATCAGAGCTTTCTCGAGTCGCCCTTGTAAGGTGAGCTTGTTACCAGACGTATCTTCGTCTCGCTCCTCGAGTTCACTTTTCAGTTCGGCAACTTTCAACTGCAACAACTTTTTCGGCATTTTGATTTATTCAACTATTTTTCTTCTACTAGAAAATTCTCTTATTTGGAAGATCGATTGGCTGAGCACCCCACACCTCACACCAATGTAACGACTTTTCTAGTTTAACGTATTTATTTAACGGATATTTATTTACAACTATTTATTTAACACTTAAACACTAATAGAACACTTAAACACTAATAAAAATTCAACAACTTATTTATATGACAAGGAAAATGCGTATTTATATCACTCTGTATATCGTAGTTCGGTATTTATGTTACTCGTTCGGAAGCTAACTGTGAACTACTGTCACTGACCACGTCAATAAGTATTTATACAGACACCCAAAGTTCCAGAAGAATCGAGAATGACCTACTAGACGTTATTCGAGTTCCTTTTGTGTTCGTTTTATTTATGGCCATATTTATTGTCATCAAAGCGCCGACCGACGCCGGTATTCTTTGAACTCCGCTTATCTGCTCTCGGATCTCGTCGCCGCTCTCGCACACATGCACGCTCGTTACAGAAATAAACTTTTTCTGGCTATTTTGCTTTTGAACTTCTGTTTCTGCTAGTTTATGAATCCGAACTGAATATGTTCCTGGTCAGTATTCTATTGAAACTACCAGATACTGTTTGTGAATTCGAGCTTGTTGGCTCTCATCAGCGTGTAGTAGGGAGTGCTGACAGAATATCGACCAAAAAAAGCCTCCTCTTGCCAGAGATGGATTAAGAAACGGCTATAGACGACACGGGAGCGCCAACTCTGTCAACCAACATAAATGGAGTGTCTATGTATTTTTCAGCAGCATTCCTTTTTCCTTTTAGAAAATTACTTAGATTTAGATCTTCTTCTTTCTCCTGAATCAAAACAGATTTTCATCTGAAAAGTTTATTAGGATTCTGTTTTCAATAATGAGTTCTAAGCGTGGTTCGTAGAATTTCATAACGTTCTGAAGCTTGTCTAATGCCTATTAGGTATTTATAGCTTCTACGGCTTCGACGAAAGTCGCCCTGGCTACTGAGCTCGCCTCTTTCAAAATTTCATTGAATAACACAAGCTTTTCATCATAACTTCAAAATATATTCTAATATTGCCACGGTAAAACTATTCCCTTTAGAGGTGTATTACCAGTTAACATTGGAGAACATTGACAAAAAAATACTCAACTTAATTTCGAAAATCGTAAATTGAAAAATATAAAATATTGACGAAAAAAATCCTATCTTTATTATCTACAGTTTGGTAAAGGGTAATTCAAAGCGCAATTAGTTTTTGTTCCTGATTATCTCCGGATCAAAAATCGTACTAATTGTTAATGATTTTTGAAGCAGTAATATACATTTTATGTTGGACATCATGTCACCCACGTTATAAATGCGTGCATGTCTTAGATATGTCCTCCTTAGGAAACTGTCAACTCCGCGGTCAAGCACGACCGTGATAAAATAAAATAATTGGAAATTTAATCCGAATTTCAGTTTGAACTCGAAGTATTTATATATAACTACCATCAAATATACAATGTTGGAAGGTAAATAAATGTATATCACTGGTTTTAGCGTTGATATAAAAAGAATAATATAAAAAAGCTCTCGATCTTTCTGTTCGCGTGAAAACGTTTTAAACGTCAACAACGCAGTAAACTAAGAGGATACGTATTACACACACCACACGAGTTGCGTTCTTTTACGGCGATGAAGTAGCATATTTTACGATAATTTATAGCTTTTCCGCCACGAAAAATAGATATATAACACTCGCTGACATGTTATGCCTTTCATAAGGGTTTCCTTTGTTGTATCATTCCTACAAATCAATTGTGTTTGCAGCGAAAAGACAGAGAACAAACAGCAAGAGTCATGTGATACAAAGGAGAACTAACATGAAGGAAGCCTTATATATGGTAACGTAGAAGTGTTCATCCTAAATAAATCTTTCGACAATTGAAAATTATGAAAAAAACATTATAAAGTATATAATAATGTATTGTAGCGAACCGAGTATGCTTGTGTGCGATCAGTCACACGTGTACGTGTTACGGGCCGACACGACCAGCCGCGGGCGATTTCGGCGCTGTGTAAGTTGTATTTGTAAATATGTGTATCGTACTTGCCTTCTAGAGAACCAATTAAGCAGCTCGCAGAAGAATAAATAATTCCTGACGTTTAGAAATACCTCCAGAATATTCCAGACTTTATTTACAGATACTATAAAAAGAATAGACGATCGCCGAAGTCAGAAATAAATTGACAGTAGTAGTAGTGACGAAATTAATAAGTTAAGACGCGCACTGAAAATAGAATAAGTGTAAATAAATAGTGTAGTTAGTAATATGTTTAGAAGTAATTTAATACGGTAGAATACATTTAACAAAAGCGCGATATCGGAAGAGTTGTAAAAGCTATGCACAAAAAGCACCCCAGTAAACGAGTCGTCATAGGATTAAGAACACTCAAAAGGTTGCAGTTCGTATTATATTTTCGTATTTTGTTATCGGAAACTGAAACTTGTGTTCAAAATTCGTTTTCTTAAGAAATCTGCCTAACAATAAATAGGTACATTACCGAAGTTAATTTGCGCCAACTTTTACCATTTAACAATATTTCCCCTCTAAAGTAAATTCCTTTCAACAGAAAAAAATTCAGAAATTAAAAAGAACTTCCGAAATCTTTCCACGAATTTTCATCGCTACAGGCATAAAGCAACCAGCCACACCAACGGAAAGTTTCTTTGACACTTAAATATTATTTATAGGTTAAGTTAGAAACCAATAATTCAGCTGCCAAGGCAATTCGAAAATAGCCCCTGTTAAGGGGATAGATTTGAAATTTCGTTCGGTTCTAGGCAAATTGCTGATAAAACATTTTCTTGACCGGAACTCAATTCGCATTCCTTTAAATTATGAACCTTAGTTTGAAACCCAGTATAAAACTTTATTCGCATCCTCTGCTGGATTTAACCTCAGAAGCAAACATTTAGTTCGAGTGTTGATTAATGATTGAACATACACAACCTATAATTAGTCCTTAAGGAGGTCGATTAAAGACCAAAAATGGTACATAAACTTTGAATTCGAAATACACTATTAAATAAGTAATGTAGAATCATTCAAAACCAAGTTCAGGACATCTTTATCATAATCGCTAAATATAAGAAGTTGGTGATTTAGCTAAACATTCAATGTAACGATATTTTCTTGTTATGAAGAATGAAAATTAGGATCAGTTATTAATCTAATTGTGAACTAGTCCTGGACAAAATAACAATAATTATTGATTTATCGATAACAATTAATAACAATGTAGAGAATTTTCTTATATTTGTTGAATTTATTTAATAACAGTCTAAAACACAAGCAAAACATACACATTTATAAGTAAGTGTACAAGGAACAGTCTATATCACAATTTATATTACAGCGATTTGTTTTATACGGTTTCTTATATCATTTGGTACTGCTGTCGATTGTCACTTAAATCACCTTAGTCAGAGCTACACTGTAAATTGAACTATCCGAAGACGCATCGTGACGGTAGTTATACTGTTTACCTTGTTCTCGAAAAATATACTATAAGCCCAGAGCACCCTAGAATCTTTTACACATTCCAAGACAAGAGCGTACTTAGACATGACTCCAATTCAAGTTTATTGGCCACGTTGATCAAAAACATCGACATTTATATCGATCGCTCGTGCCTTACATTCGTAAGAATAGCAACGGTTTATTCGGTGTGCCGTTATTTTCTTTTATTACAGATAACTAATTGTCGCAATGTAATGATACATAACTTAATCTTTTTAGCACCCACCTATTTGTAAGTAACATTTAGGCTTCCATCGCTTAGATAAGTTACAATAGAATAGTGAAGGAAACGTATACTGAAAAGTAGAAATAATTCTCACTTATTTAACTTCAGAATTAAAGATTCGATCTTTGTTCAGAGCAAAGTAACTCCTTCGAAATGTTGACAAAATTTGTATGTATTGATTCAAATATCTATTTATTAATTATTTAATTTGTACTAAAAATTGATTGGAATACTTACTTCAAAAAACTATTCATAGTTGAGTTAGTTGCTTCTTCTGTTAATTTAATTTCTTGTCTAACTATGTTGCTAGTTATATCAAGGCGAATTTACAGTGGTCTAAATAGTAGCCAATATGCCCATTATAGACTAAGAATAATTTTAATAAAAAAATTTTTCGTGGGGAACATGTCTCCTATTTTAATATAGGGTCATCCGTAAAAGGCTCAACCAAATTAAGTACACAGGGTGTTCAAGAAACGCAGAAAGTATAAAAAAGGGAACCAATATGTTGAGGTTTTGTTCTCTTTTGTTTAACTAAATAGTTTTTGTACAATGATCATATTGTAAACTTTTTAAGCCAGTTGAAACGGATAAAATACCTTTGCAGTTCTGCCACGATTTTTGCATAGTTCTGTATTTTGAGCCTCTGAACAACTTTTTCCTATAACATTTTTCAATAATTATAATGATGTATGTATATGAATATAGGCTTAATGAAAGTTTTAGCGATGACGAAGTGACTCCTTTAATAACTGTTTTATCTCATAACGTCATTTCTTCGTAGTTGTTTGGAAAGTTTCTTGCTTTCGTTTCTCTTCATAATATTTTAAAAATCTTGTTTGTTGTATAAAAATAAGTCTAATCCATTTAGTGAATAGTATGCCAATTAAGAATAGGCATCACATGCAGTGGAAAATTTATTTACAAATTACAATACAAATGTATGTAATTTTCTTTGAATCACAAGGAAGTCGTTCTTTTTCTGTCAGTAAGACTGGAAGGAGAATAGCGGGACGTAGGCCATTTTATTTACTTTAATGGTAAATGGTTTCGGAGGGTCCGAGATTTCGGTAACTGTCTGCGTGTCCGATACGTTATCTGAATAAGCCGGACATTAATTGTGATGAATTAAAAGGCTAAAAAGGAAACAACCCGGAAAGAATTTGTTCAAACATTCTATTTAAATTACACTCACGCCCCTGTATCGTCAGATTAATCTTCGGCGGAGAGCAGCAATGGCGTTCACAAATTAACGTTCAACATTTTGTCTTGCTTTGATTTTTCCGCGTACAGTGACCGATTAAGATGGATACACGTCCGGCAATTTGGTCCTAATACGATTTTGGGGTTTAGACTACCGCTCAATCTACACAGGAACTTTCTATTTTTTCTTCCATTAAATCCCATTCGCGTCGCTTCCTCTTAAGTAAACATGCATATTACAGTCACTAGAAGAGAGATTTTTATATGATTTTCAGGGATTCCGTTTTAAAATGATTTGGACAAATATTTACTGAATAGTAATGAATGATAAATATCGCCTAATTCATCAAAAATAGCAGACAACTTTGAGGATGTGGATCAGAGACATGTACATTTACTAGATTAAGTTTATGAATTTTGTGCAGACAAGAAGAACATTAGCTTAATGGACGAAAAGGTAAGTTTTCGTCGTAAACTACCACTTTAGCGTCTTAGTTCAAATGTAGTGGTTGTGTTTAGAGTACTAAGTGGTTGTTCGTTAATACTTAATTAAATTCTGACTGAAGTGACTAAAATTTTGATTTTAATAGTTAAAATTGGTTTCTTTGTGTTGCGCATACGGTTGTACAAAAAGATTGATGAAAAACTCCTCTGTTTCGTTTCATAGGTAAAAAAATACAACCAATCAATAAATTGAAAGTTTTTTATTAATATACCTTGTTGAGGTTTCCTACGAATCCAGAAATTCGAAAATAGTGGATCAAAGCGATGATGCGCGGAAACTACCACTGCAAAACGCACAGTTGTGAGCACTTTTTAAGTACTGATTTTTTTGGTTTAGCTGGGAGAAGGAGACTGACTATACAAAGGGGCTGTACCATCTACTTTGATTTTCCCAAAGCACTTAATTAAATAGTCAGTACCTCCACGATCAGGATGTGTAAGTGCCTTTTTAACGTGAAAAATATTTTTTTTAAATTCTTCCGGCATTTTCCAGAGTAAGTATAAACTTGCCATCAACATCCAAGAAATTCTCTAAAAGGTACTGCTACATACATTTATGTGTAAAATATATACTTCTTCAAAATAGGTTTAAACTAACAACATCAAATATAAAGAATGGTTTGCATGGTAAGATTTAAACATCCAAGCAAGCATATGACCATGTTTTTAATGAAAATTTTCACTAAATTATTTTCCTAATACAAACATATTTAGTGGCTGAGAACAGTTCTTAAGATCTAAACTTTTTTCTAATAGACTATTTAGATAATGAATGTAAAGAGAAGGGGCAACTCGGCTACAGTGGGTACTATCTCGTATATATAAGGGGATGTAATTGTACCGGGATACTCATCCCTCAGATGACGTGTTTTTATCTCTGATCAATAAAATTATGGTTATCTTTATTAGTATTTACATTTTAAAAATCAGAAGTAAACTATTAATTTAAAGAAGTTACCTACTATTTGTATTCGTGTTTTATTAATGAATTGTATAAGAGCTATTAAAAGAATATAAGAAATATAAATACAAACAGAAACGTAAAGTAACTATAGTTTAGATTGTAACAATGTCTTCCTTAATTTTAATTTAATTATTTAAGTAGTGTAATGATGTAAATTAAATGCAAATTTAAATTATTATTAAAAATACATTAGTTAAATGTATATTTATGACTATCAAAAGTTTTAACAACTTGAAACTACTGAATCATTTTATAAACTCCCCGCAGCTTAATGCTATTCAAATGGAACTAAAATATTTTTTGCCTGCACATTGAAATGAAGGTTGCCTACCGTCTTAGCTTCACTTCCTTTCACAGTAATTGCGACTTATGCTCAGTCTATATAATAAGCACGTAATCTTTCAGAATAAAATGTAGTTATTGTCGAAAATAGCTTTCGCCCTGTATCATCGAAACAAAGCGGTTTTTCAAAAATCACCAAAGGACAAAATATTCTTAAAATAGTCCAAGGAATAACCCCTTAAATTTTGGCCGCATCTTTAGTGGACACGCTGTATAATAAGCACGTCTCTGATGTGGATGCTCTTTCCATCGACCTCTTCAAGAATCTGCTATCAAAATAATTTTTTACACGATAAGTCCCTTTGCCAGTAGACCTACTTTCCCTATATTTTTCCCAAAAAATGACGTCAACCGTTAGTATGTCGGGCCTTAATTCTCGCTGATAACGCTCGTCTCACCCATCATCTTGATGTCTACTGGTCAATGATTGGTGTCCGTTTACTCTCGTTATTAAACTATTTAAAAGCTCGTCCGCTGTCCAACTAATTATATACATATGAGATCTTACCTTACAATTTTCAAACAAACAATTTTAATGTGCACAGGATGTACCGGTGACCTGAATAATAAATTTATATACATTAATATGATGAATATTTATGTTACATTAAAAACTAAATAGACCGAGAAATTTCAACGTAAACATCTAGTGTTCCATCTGCATGACACCGTGAAGTAAAAAAATGTTTATTCAACGTCTGCGAGGAAGATGTTATTGATGTTTTAGATAAATGTTAATAATTACAAACATGTGTTATGTATGTTTTTCGAAAATTTCTTTGGGTGGGACTTTGTGAAATAAAAACACATTTTTATTGTTTTAGTTTTGAAAACACATAGTGAGTGCTGGGCGCTCAATGCTATATGCAAAATCTGTAGGTATTGCAGAATTACGTTAATAGACAACTAAAAAGGGACCTCCTTGAAGTTTCAGTCTCCAATTTCAACCAGGTGTGATTCTTTAAAAAGGAGCTGCTCTAAATCAATTTACCCCGCATCAGCATCGACTTTTAGGCCTGTTATTACTTTAAAAGGTCCATTATAAGACACTCCTCCTTGTAATTGAGAAATCAGAGCTGATACAGTTTCAATCAGTTTCGAAAATTATTGGGTTTATTGAAAATCCATTTAATTGCACAATTTCCTCTTATAATCCTCTAAAATTATATTTCATATTAGCTATACTTATCAGCAGTCTATCGTTAAATTACTAGAAATTGATTTTTAAAGAAAGAAATCTTTTAATAGTATTCCGGCTTAGTAAGCTGATGAAGCATCCAATTAATTTTGAGATAGAAGCAGATAACCGAAAAGGCTATTCTTTAGTTTTTTTTTTGCTTAAAAAGTTTGCAAATCATAATACGTACACACATTGCTGTGTTAGTGTCTTTTCGTCAAATTTCTTACAACGTAAATTGTAAACTGACCAATTTCTGTATCATATGCCTTTGTTATTTTCAAGGAAAATCCTCAAATAAATATAGCTTAAATTTTTAAATTTCTGCTTGAAATATTTTTTAGTGTATAAACATTAACAAATGTCAGATGAACTTTGATGGTCATGCTATTTTGTAACCTATTTGCGGAGGACAAATTGTGAAATAGTTTGGAATTGAATTCATGGAGGAAAACTGATGGTGTTCACTTTATTTGCTCAAGACGCGTCTCTTAGCCATCGTGTGAAAATAAAGTAACCGCTTCGTCATCGAATTACATTAGACATCGTTTCAGCGCACTCGTCCAACTGTGTAAATTGAAACATAGAGTCTGACTGCATCCGAGCTTCTCGCTTGTTTCAGTGGAAACATAAATTAAATCGTCTGAGAGTAGAGCTAATTAAGGAAAAGTTAATTGGGTGAATATATTATATATCAGCCACAGAATTAACTATAGAAATTTGTAGAAGTAGTTTCCCCAAAGTTTTCACACTTCCTAGAACATATTGAATATTTTGGACCTTTTACTTCTTTAACACAACCATATGTTTACGAAGAGTTCTCTACCACCAACTCTCACGAAGACACAGGTCATGCTAAAGAACTGTCTTATTATTGATGAGTAACCAAGGGCTATCCATTACTATAACCGTGACCCGTGAGTGAAGTAGTGGAAGAAAGTAAATGTTTCTTGAGGTGAGACATACAGATAAATATCTAGACCCCCAAGGATAGATCGATTGTGTATTCAACCAACCCACGAATGTATTGGTTTAATATCCCCATTTGGCTTTTTAATTTTTAACATGGTGTAACCTCAAAACTGCGGTTAAATCAAAAGAAATGATACAAAAGAATAATAAATCACACTTTTCTTTAAATATAACGCAAATATAAGTGCAAAATATGTCGTGGATCGATCTAAAGTGCCTCTTCAACGAAAGTCTGGACATGTGCAAAGAAGAAATGGCGATGTTCACGTGACATTTATCCACGTCAATGTTCTGCTATGTTGTATTTTAAATTACGTGTCATTTGCCACGCTTCTTTTATTAGCGTCGCCACTTTTTTCTTTGCAGTCGCTCGTCCAATACTGTGAGCGTCACTCTTTGTCTACGCTTTCATTCTGTGATGCCCTGAACACACCCAAATTGCACCAAAAAGTCATAATTTTTAATAAATACACAAGAGAGTACCGTCTAAATTGCATCTCGTCTCTATAAGATGATGGTGATGATTATTAGTACTCATTTAGACAAATTATGCAGCGGTGTTTCCTCAGGAAGAAATTTTCAGTTCTGTTTGTACCAACAAAAGTAGATTCTAGAGCTCTTTGATACTCCGAAACGCTTTTTGGAAGTTTCATTACGTCAGACGAGGACCTTATGCTGTGCAAGTTTTTGCTTAACATTTCTATGTCTCACTGCAGTTTCTCATTTTTGTCTCACTTCTTATCAATTTTTTGATTTTTCTACATATCTCTTGTTTAACACTATTACCTAAGTTATTTGTAGAATTTCTTTCCGAAGCAACATTTGACTCTCATATTCCCTTAATTTATTTTGATATTTTTAACGAAAGGGGACGGAAAACGTTATACATACTTTCTCATCATTAGCATCACAGTATCGTCTACATGTGAACGCACATCGCAAATATATTCCTAACATTTGTAATGTACACGAAATTCTCCACATCTAAATAATTGTGCGAATGGGCAGCAATGTAAGAAAAACTCAACATTTGCCATCACAACTATTTCATGATTAATATTAAATTGGCGGACTTTTTGCTAAGCTTCTCTTGCGTGTTTAAACTAAAGCTCTTCTCATTACCATCAAAGAGACCTCAATCCAAAGATTGGGTAGACGCGCATCTCCACTTCCATCCTAATCTAATCTTTGCATACTCCGAAAACCAAAACAATTTGCAAACAATGATCCAAAGTGCCTTCCTCTCCCCACCCTTACTGTTGTTTCTGCATCTAAAGCCCGCATCACACAAGCCAAGTTTACAAGCTAGATTGTCTGCTAATACCTCTACTGGCAACTGAGCTGGCTGCGGGGATGGAAAATCATCATTGCGGGGTCCGTTACTTGTTGGTGTACTAGTTTCCACTGATAGAGCATCTGCTACTTTCAGTGCTATATATTATGCTGGATGACTATGAGAGCAAATCGAAGAGTAGCATTCTGCCACGTGAGTTAACCTGCTGTAGCATATGACCTGTTGCTGCGCACGCAATAAATACATGTGGCTTAAAATCTAGCCCTGGAGCAAGCGTCGTCTGAAGCCAAACGTTTAAAACACAATCACAACAGCCCGCACCAAAAAACCCGCTTGAAACGCTTTTGGTACTGGCTGTTGTGATTGTTTTTTAAACGGCAACAACTCGTACGTCACAATATACTACCCTCCGATTTACACTGGTTTACACCCTGCAGAATATCGAGCTCCGAAAATAGCACACCATTAAGTAACGAACCTCTCAATGACGTCGTTTTCCATGCCCGCAGCCAACTCAGCTAGCAGACAATCTAGCTTGTAAACTTTCCTCGTGTAATGCTTAATATACATTCTACTGTGTACTAGCCACACATGTTTTACAGCATGTATCACTGACCTACCTATTCCTTTCCTTTTTGATTTCCATAATGCCTTTTGCTCCTTTCGTTTTTTTACTTTTACTAATACCTTCTCATTTCTCTTTTTTTTTATTATCTATAATATTTTCTTTATTCATGTAGATAATTTCGATCTTAACTACATTAGAAAAGTAAACTTGAAACTTCACTATCGGTTCTTAATCCTTATAAACTAAAGTAGATGAAATTTAGATAAGATAGAGACTCTTGGTTCCTTTGACAACTTTTGGACATCGTGATTAAATTCGTGGAAGCTTCCATTCGAGCGTTGGTTTAGTTCATGATCTTTCCAATGGCTTTCGACTAACTGGGAAACTAATTCGACGTCCGAACTAACCGCGAACCGAACTAATCTGAAGTCCAATATTGAGAGGAAAAAAGACAAAAACAGCGCCTCCCGATTACATCTTCCAGCCTTCAGAGAACCAATTCGCTTTGATGGATGTTTTAATATTAATGCATGATTGGCTATTGAAAATGGATATTGAAGTTATAGCAGAAACGTTCGAAATGTTGGAGGAAATTCATAAAAATTTCAGCGTAATATAGCAGACTACCTTCAACGTATGAAACCATTATTGGTTTTTAAATTTGCTTTTATTTTATGAAGTTCTTTGGGGAATTAGAAAACATACTCTTAAC
This sequence comes from Agrilus cyanescens, assembly GCA_947389935.1. NCBI lineage: Eukaryota > Metazoa > Arthropoda > Insecta > Coleoptera > Buprestidae > Agrilus > Agrilus cyanescens. The sequence goes on from OX376709.1 coordinate 23,077,218, forward strand.
ATTAAATGAAAAATATGTAGTTAGTAAGAAATTGGGATAACTATTTACTTATGTGAAATTACTTTAATTATTGTAGTTAATGTTTGCCACAAGAAAAATCAGAAGAGTTTAACTCTCACAAGTTCCGTAGCCAGACGATAGAGTGCTCTAGTAGATCTTAAGGCTTTATTCATTACAAAGTTTCATTCAACATGAGTTTCCATTAAAATTATCGTTGAATCAATTGTCGTAGTTATTCGTATATGTATAACAAAGTTAGTATTACTCCAGCTTCACAAGCCACTGTGCTCTGCTTAAGAACTCTCTGTTCTATTTTTGGAACAAGAAGGAAAGTAATTTTGGCGCTTAATCTAAGTAGGCATGATTCAGAATGTAACCGTTTCGTTCTGGCAAAATTTGTGTTATTCAATATGAAAGCAATTGTTTGCTCCTTTATAATCCTCAGCAAGCACTGACGTTGCTACTAAGTTGGTAATACTTCAGAAATACTCATTTAACTTGTGTGTATGTGTGTATGTTTGGAAGGCTTGACCCAGTTTACCGTCGTAGTTTGTTGGTTAGCTTCGACATGACAAGGTACATATTTGTATAGACCCCTTTAAATCAAAGCCCTCTTTATACATTTATGTCGTTTACTATTCCTATCGAGTCGACAATAAATTTACGTGTCAAAAAGACACAAGATGGAAAAGACATTTTGAACTCGCTATCCGAATCATTGTAGCTGACGCCGTGGTTCTATAAATCTGTCAAGTTTTTGAAAAATGTACATTTCTTTTGCGACTGCTATATGTTTACCTTAAGTGTTACGTACCAAAATATGAATACAAAAAAAAGACATTTATGGCGCCACATTGGCATTGGTGTGTTTCTTTTTATTTATTGCTGATGTCCTCTTAGTGTCTTCATAAAAATATTCATCTTCAACTGATTGGCAATTTTAAAAGAGACGTCTTCCGATGAGAATGGTCCGTTTCCATGCAGTTCATTCAGAGAAGTGCCTGTTTAATTAATCAAGAATTGTGCAAGCATCAACATTGTCTCAAAAAAGAGTATCGATTTTCGTCACTCCAATTCCGCACTTTTATCCTGCAGTAATTAAAAATCGGACGTTGATGAGTTTTTTCTTAAAGATTTAATTTCAAAGTGACAACAAATTGTTATCCAGATCATATGTGAATATTTCTTGCATTCGCATTGAAATAGATGAGTGGATATGCATTGATGAGCAATCAATAATGAAAAGGCCTAATAAAAATTGCAACACTAAATACGTTTGGTTAACATTTGACGTGGGAAAAAAGTAGAGCTTCAAATTAAATTTTTTTTCGAATTCCATTTTTCTTAGAATCGTACCAAAACAAAATATTCGAAGATTTCCAATCATCTCGAGTATGTTAAAAAAAGATAAAATTATCACGCATTACAAAATAAACACAAAATTAATCAAGACTGATTTAGAAGTACATAAACTATGTTTTTGAGTTAGACACAAAAATACCATGATTCAACTACGAACATTTCTAGGTCCCCTTAAAAAAGGTAGTATAAAAAATACTTAGCTTCTTATAAGAAAATCGAAGCGAGTGGGGAACAATCCAAAAAAACAACGTTTAAATTTATGGCTCAAGTGGGATTAAATATCCATAAAATCAACCGCAAAAGCTAAAAAAAGTCGCTTAAAATCAGGAAACGTCATGCTTAATCTAAGGAAGATCTTGCTTCGTGCTCTATCAAAAGGAAAATCATCGCCTAAGCCATAAAAAGGATTAAATACCAGAGACCTGGATTTTTATAATCAAACATCCAAAGGCCTGAATTTTCCAAATCAAATACCCAACAGAAAATTACATGAAATACATACATCCCCAGAGGTCAGAATGAAGATTTTCATCAATTTTTCACATGTTCTTCTCCGATGCACAAAAAAAGATCTGTCATAAGGGCAACAACAAGCAAACAAATCAGCTCAGCGGAAGAGACAAGTCAAAAGTTACAAACGACTATCCTGTCAGAGAAACACCTGGACAAAGAGCATATTAGCAATAGCCTAAAACCAGTTGATACGTAAGGTAAATTATAATCCATTCATTCACAGTTATAACGATTACTTTATTTTTGAAAAGTTTGTCCGATTTTATTTCATTGCTCACTAATAATGGAATTAAATTATTTCCGAGACGGGTAAAAGTGGGGTTTGATTGTTTTCAGGTAACAGCTACTGCTGATGACAACAGTCCGGGAACTTGTATCCTGTCAACCCCATTTTCTGTAAGTACACCAAACACCACTAATCAACAGTCAAAGAAATTTATCTCCTAATATCTCTCGAAAATGTCTTTTTAGTGTGCTTTTAACGTTTTATCTGTAATAAATATGTACCTACATCCATCCTTAATTTGAATAATGCCCCGCAGATTTCCTAAATTTAAATTATACTTTCAAAACTGTTAAACTAGACCTGGAGAAGTTTCATTTGGTTTGGTTGTTATTCTGACGAAGCTACTTATGTTGCACAATATTTATTAATATTTAAATTAATTCTGAACTGGGTAGGATTGAGTTCTCAGGCTGTCACGGCTGGTGTTGTCTTTCGGGTTTTTTGGCCGTGGTCCATGGAATTGTGTTCTTATTTTCGCTGAAGGCATCTTCAGTGGTGACTGAGAAACTGCTAAGTCGTGACAGATGTAGTTTGAAGACGGGTTACCATTCTTATACTGGATTCGTCACGGTAATTAGTTTTATGGTTCAGCGCGTTCAGGTTTCTTTGTTCATCTGGTCTTCTTGGGTCGGTAGCACATTGTTTATTTTTCAGGGTAGGTTTCCAAGCCTTGCAGATACGCAGTCCGTCATCTCTGCGTATGTTATTAGGATTTTCAAAGCTTCACGTCTCGCCAGTTTGTAGAATCATAACGTTTTGACCAAAGTAATTATATCTTTAAATTGTATGATGTGTCCTTCATTGAGCGAACCTTCTGCAGATGGTCTAATTGCAGTTGTAGATGTTCCTTCTAAGGAATAAGTTTTTATTTTCAATTACTCTTCCGGATGCTAGCCGCTAATGATGACGGAAATCCTGGGCTTTCTTTCTGCATATGCATCAAACGTCACGCGTGGATTTTCTTAAACCAAAGGATCCTGTTAGTGTTGTACCTAAATTGTAGTCACGTAATGAGCTTGAAAACGCAATCCCCTTTCGGTCTTCGCGACAGAATTCTGACCAAGCATAATTTATGGAATTATTAGGAAGTGTGCTTGTTTTCATTCAATTTTGTTATCTTTGAAACTTAATAACGAATAATTGCATTGCTTAATTGTCTTCTATACCCAAAAGAAATTTTTCGTTTCCGGAATGATTGTTAAATTATAGCCTATTGCTTCAATTCCTCAATAATAATTAGCAATTCATTCTGAACGTAATATAATTCAGATTTATCTTTTTCTTTCAGTCTTCAGGTTAAGTTGATGATGACGACAACTAATGTGTTCTATCAGTCTTCTTCCTGTGACTGTGAACGACACTAATCAATAGTTAAAAGGAACTATCTCCCAATGCCTCCAGAAAATGTCTCTTTAATGTGCATTTAACATTTTATTTCCAGCAAATATATCCTATCCAAGATTCATTTGAATAATGGGCCGTTGAAGCTCCCGCTTTGCTAAAGTCGTCTGCGATCTAATGGCATACTTTCCGGCAGTAAACTTATCGGTATATCTCAGTTGCCAACTTCCGACATATCTAATGTCTCCTTGGATTTTTTCCTATTTCCAGAATTGCCGAAGAAGTACCAGTTTCTACTTGACTTTGCCTTTAACTTTGATTCTGACTATCGTGGCAGATATCTGATCATCGATACGGCCCAGTTCTCAGTTTTGTTTACGAACATGGAATAACTTTTAGATATGCAAACATGGCGGGACAGTTCGCAGTTGGAGCTCAATGTTCTATTTTGGAATCAATTAAAATTTGCATTGAAAGTGCACAGCTTCCGATGTTCGGTTTTCGCTTTAAATCGGTTAATATAATAGCCCGTGGCTTCATAGGCCTTCGATTACAGTTGGCTGAATGACATTATACGGTTTTGAGGCGTTTGTATGCATAAATACAACGACACTAAATATATCTATACCTACATATACGTGTATGTGGTTGCGTGTGTGAGTGAACCATCCTTCACGTTGACATTTATAATGCATGTAGTCGGATTTCATGTTGACCACTTTGTTAGAGACCTACTGATGGCGCTATATGAACATGTATAACCTATTTAACATGGGCCGTGATTTCCGCTAAGCCTTTTAGAGTCATGACAGAACTGGAGAGGATATGGACCATATAATCCTTGTGAAATATGACAATACATTCAACTAATGTCGTTGAAATTCAGGTAACCCTCTTATAAAACAGTAGGGTCTCTGTATAGAAAATATCCTGTTACCCGAATATTAATGTATGAAACGAGAAATGTTTAAATCATGCAAATCCGGAAATTGAATATCAAATGACCAGACAATACCATTTTGTTCATACTATTCAACGATTATACAATAAATGCAAAATTAACTAACTTCTGTGATCACTACCTGTAATAACATGGTAGTTTATTCAAGAGTGAATCGTTCTAACATAGTACTGATTATGTCGAAAATGTAGTAATACGTATCTGTTTCTAAAATAATGCAGGATGGATATACCTTATCATTAGCAGATTCACCCCGAAACGAATTAGATCTTACTGATATGAACTGATATAGGAAAATTGAATGAATGATTTGTAACATTCTGGAACTTGAGGAATGCTTTGAAACATTTTCAAACCTTTAGAAACATTCTAGAATTTACTGGAACATTCTGAAATATCTAGAAGATTCTGCAGCATTCTGGAACTATCTACAATATTCACCAAAATCCTCCCAGGAACCTTAGAAGGCATTGTTTAATCTTTAGAGATGATTTAGTGAAAATTCTTCAATATTCTCGAAACTCGTGCGAGATTGTATAACATTACAGAACGTGGAGAAACTTCTCAAATGATTCAGATTATGCTACTTTCTAAAACCTTTTAAAAAATTTGCAAAATTTCTAGAAATACTAGAACGTCCTCGAAAATTCCTGATCCTCTAACATTTTGGAACATCCTGAAATATTTTCAAATATTCCAGATAATTCTGGAACTTCAAACAGCATATTTCAATATCCTGTAATACTTGTGAAATTTCTTGGATACTTATAAATATTTTATAGTATACCAGAACATTGTTGAAATTTTGGGAAGATGTTGTAACATTATAGAACCTTGAGGAATCTATTGGAAAACTGCATTACTTTCTGAAATACTCTGTAATATTCTAGAATACAGTGAAATATTTTCGAACCATCATGTCGTGTTTCATGGAAAATCCAATGCCCTCATTGTACACCAGTATGTTCGTGAATTACTTTGCCAGCTCAAAAGCAAAATCTGCTTTATCGATGATGGATGAAGGATTATCACAACATAAAACCTCCGTGGACTGCGTCTTCCAAGTTTGTACAGCATATGTTTACCTGATATTGTTGTGGATGTCGTCAGTTTCTCAAATCACGGTTGGGGTAAATTTTATAGGTCTAAAAGGCGTTGTCCAATAAGCGAAAATGAATAACTACTTCCAGCAGCTTTATCAACCTTCAGTTCTTGTTACCGAAAGGATGAAATCTACATTAAAAAAAGTAATGTTGCTTTTTAGAATCCATGAGAACTCTACTAACAAACAAAAAGAGAAAATATTTTTTTAAAAACTTACCTATCATTAGTTTTAACAAAAATTCATACGATAGCTAATACGGTTACTCATAGAATTTTCTGTCTCCCCAGAAAGACGTAAATGGAAGTGATCCATCATATCAATTTTAATGCGGATTACAAGAACTGAGCTCGTATCTTCCTCAGACACCTTGATTAATGCAGTTCTATTTCTTTCGATTGTATTATATACGTCTGTCTGCATTTCTCTTTGAAATTAAACCGAACATAAGGATTAAGAAAGTCATGGAAACACGAGAACTCTTCAATATAATGACGTAATGACAACTTCGCGTAAAACACGTACACGAAGGAAATCTGTCGCATATACCATTATGTATACATATCTACTCGGTTCTTCTTCATACCTTTGTCTCTCTTACTGTGCAAAACTCTTTAATAATACAACGCCTGCTTACGTTTACGAAAGGAAACAAAAGATCCTCGAGTACACTAGAGACAGACAAGGCAACGTACCTTGTTGTGTACCTACGTACCAAAAAAGGGGAAAACGCAGCCTACTACACGAATATGAACTAAATTAACTCGAGTCAAAATTTGAAATAAATAGTTAACAAGGGTAATCAAACACAGTAAGTGTATCCCAAAAATGTTTGCAATTGAATAGCCATCACGCAAACGCCGATAAAGAAAATAAGCATGCTAGCGCCATCTCTGACAGATCTGCTAAGTTCTCCAAGATCCTTGCGAACTGACCTGGTGATCTGGCGATTGCGTAGTCCGTTTTACTGTCAGACCCTCCACGACACGCTGATGAGAACCAATATGAGTTCGAGGCAAGGCGGTGCGATGCACCGGGGCCCTCCATTCCCGGCAAAAAAATGTTTAACAAGTGAAGAAATTCACATCAACTAATAATAAACTAACAATGCAAACAACTTCGTCTTTTTAATTTGAAATTGCTAGCAAATAGAAAGTTCTTTGTCAGATGCTGAAAATGCTATAAATCGTAAACAATAAAACATCGCCAGATGAGCTGTATATTACATTCAGTTTAAGGAAGTCTCGGTGGTAGTGAACAATGTACCTATTGGAGTAATATTGTAGGGTGTTGGCCTTCGTCATCTAAAAGTCCTTCTTTTAGGCAAAGGAACAGATGACAATTTTGTTAATTTAACTACATTTTTTTAGCAGAGTCGGTCGCCTTTCTACCTGAATGGGACAAGTGGATTCGAAATTCGAAAGAAATATGCTTGTGTGAGAAATAAGAAAGTAGAATTTGAAATCGAAAACAAAACCACCTAATATACTTATTACTCGAGCCCCATAGTTAATTTTTAAGAAATTTAAAATCATTATTAATGAATAGTTATCAATTATTTCCTCTTAAATGTATACAAGAAATGGAGTAGTCATCAAATTTTACACCAGAAATATATTTATTCCTTTAATTAAAATACTTTACTTAAATTTAATTTATTCTTAATTTACGACATAACTAGATATCCTTTTGTTCACGACTTCATACAATTTGATGGTGTCAATTCTTTTTTGCAGTAAGATTTTCATTTGATTCGTTTCATCAGCTAAATGCAATATCTAATCACACGGTGACTATAGCAGTGTAATTATGAGACAAAAAAGTTTTTAAGAAAATAATAGCATTTACAAAACCAAAACCAGTCCTGCACGTGACTTGGCTATAAAAGTATAGTGCAACAAGTTGTGATAAGAACTGAACTGCTACATAGACGGAAATAAGACTAAACCGGCTAACGTAAATAGTAATACCATCACACCCGAATACATTACGAAAATTGTTTAAAATTATTACCGCTAGATAGAAGATTATTTCCACTAAAACGTCCGAGAATTTGCGAATATTATTTGCAGCGATCATCACACGATCGTATGGATCATTATTTTTGTGCACTTTAGTTTGATACACGCGCTGTTGCATGCAATTCCACAAAAATGATAAGTCCAGCGGGTGTAAATCCGTACTATGCACCCCAACGTCCGATAATTCACCAGTTGGAAATTCACATACGACAATTCTGTAATGTTGCTGTTTTGTCAGGGAAAGTACCGTTCATTTTTAAAGGATAAAATAGTGACTAACTTATAGCGATAACAACGAACGATTCGTAAAATGTTCCCCGAGGGGAACATGTTGCACACACCACTGCGTACTGTCGAAACATAATAACCAAATCAAAACATCAATGGCAACTCGTACTATTATTACAATAACACCAATATACTGTCCTATACTAATAACTGATACCTATTGGATTTTGCAACTAATTGGTTGCATATTTTTGTTGATTAGAATTGTAGCACGTTCTTTTATTTTGCAAATGTATTAAATATCTCATCTATGTATATTAACTGGAATTCCACATTCAATTGGGAAGAAAATTGTATTTATTTATAACTAATTTAAAAATGAGTGGTATTGTTTTCCAACTCATCCACTATAAATTCCTGATCTTACGCCTTCAGATTTCTATTTATTTCGTTCTATGCAAAACAAATTAAATAGAGAAATTTTTAATTACGCTGTTAATTTATTATTTTTATTTGCATTATTTCATTCATGCGATGAATATACCTTATCATAAGTAAACTTACACCGAAATGAATGAATGTCTTGCATAAATCGGTTTCAAACATTCTGAAACTTCAGGAATGTTTTAGAACATTTTAGAACCTTTCGATACACTTTAGAATGTACTGGAACATTCTCGAAATATCTAGAAAGTTCTATGGCATTTTTGAACTTTCTACCAAATTCTCTAAACCCTTGAGAGATTCGATATCATCAAATAATGTGGAGAAACTTCTCAAATGATTCAAAAGATTATGCTAATTTCTAAAACTCTTTATAAAATTTGATATATTCTAAAAATACTAGAACATCCTTCTGGAAGATCCTGTTACACTTTGAAACATCCTAAAATATTTTCAAATACTCCAGGTCATTCTAGAACTGCAAACAGCATACTTCAATATCCTGCTATATTTGAGAAATTATTATTTTTCACTTAATTTAATCCCTTGAAATATTTTTTATTAGAGTATGGCTAAAATAGCAGGTTTGGACTTAAAAAGTTCTACACTGAATTATATCTTTTCTCAATTTACAAAGCACCTTTCAATTTTATTTATATAAGTTGAAACGGGCACCCCAATTTTTAATACTGAATTTTATTATCTACCCTCCATTCTACGTACAGTGGTAGTGTTAAGACCCTGTATGTGGCCTCAGTAGTTTAAGACTCTGTATATAGTTTTTAAATTCGTTTTAGTAGTTCAGTTTCAAATATTCAAATGGTTCGGTCATATCATAAAAATGACCTGAACGGTCGCCTCCGCTCTACCCTCAAGGGTCTGAGGATCTTTACCTGATATACAAAACTCATGTTTAAGAGACGAGAGTAACACTTGGTCAGCTTATCAAGCACCACGTATTGTCAACAACATTTATTTCTCCTCTGAGTAATCATTTTCAATAATTCAAATCTTGTCCAGTTGTTTTGTAATTAGTAGTGTTAAGTGTTAAGGTTGTAAATATATTTTTCTTCATACAAACTGGTATCCGAAATTTATTTTAACTGTGAAAACGGTTAAAAACTCAAGCGTAAGGGTGTCATTCTGCCTTTCGGTATTTTTTGGCACCGATAGAAATCAAAACAGGTATAGTAAACGGCGCGTAAGGAGATTCAGTGACGGTCAGATTGACAGGTAGGTAGGCGGAAACATTTAGTACAACAATAAATGGAAGAGCGAATAATATCGTACGACCGAAGTGATGAGTGTTATTGCTCTGACTAAGTTGCAGTTCAGTGGCGCGTAGTCAACAAAATGTATTTCATGCTGACTAGCCTCGCCCCGAGTGGGCTACTCTTTGCCACTGCGCATCTTATGATTTATGGCTTTTGAATCTCCTAAGATGCCGGCAATTATAGATTGGATAGAAACAATTTTTTAGACTAAAATATTTGTCATTTGTTTTTACACACGTCGTTTTTTAAGTGTACGCGGATAGGAGCTAGGTGAGTTTTTAAAATAGATACTTTGAAATGTAGTTTATAGACCAAACTTCAAAAAATATATTCTTAAATCTAGAAAATGTAAAATTGCGTTTCTCTTTTTTTATGAAGTAGTCGTCTTTGGGGTATAATGTCGTCAAAAAACCAGACCTTTTACGAAATTATTATTTTAATTTTTTATATTAAAAATGAAAGAACATTTCCTTAAAACAAATTAAGTCATTCTTGTAGCCAAAATATCGAGTAAAAAAATTCGTTTATACGAATTACTGGAGGGCTATTTTTACAAAGAATTCGGATAATGCTGGAGCATCCAGCCTCCCTTCTTAATTAAAAAAAAAGGTCAAAGGGAAAAGGGCGACACGAACATCTTGGTTTCAAACCTAGGGCGCGAGTTAATGAAAGCCGCTTATCAAAAAATGGGCCCGTAAACAACAATCTCACCCGCTGATATTACATTGTTTGTAATAGCTGGTAATAACTCATTCTTCTATTAAATTGATTTATGAAATTGTTACACAAAGCGTCACAAATGTTTTGTTTGTTATCCCTCTCAAAATTGCTTTATCGTCAGTTGTTTCAAAAAACGGATACGCTCTTTTATATAGCTTTAAGTTTAGATGGGCAGCCGACCAATTGACCAGCTAGCCCAATGTTCCAATCCAGATAATTTTTTTTCTGTGACTGAAAACAGCACACGGTGCCAACTCTTGATCCCCACCCTAATTACGCCCATGGATACAACTTCCACCAAATAGAAAACGTAAAACTTGGACAGTCAATTTGGAGAGTCGAAAAATGCTGGAGGAATGGTTTTATAGTGTTGCAAAACATGGACGATGGGTGCGGCAGAAGAAAAAATTAATACGGAGTTATAGACGAATAAGAAGCCTAATTAAACTCCATAAAGACTTAACCCAATGAACCACATAACTTTAAAGCAAAGGTGCCGACCCCTTTTTAGGGAGTCGCGCATATTTTGGGAATACATACGTTCGGCAAGCACTACCCTCTTCTGGAAATAATAAACAACGTGCACCTATTCTATAAATCCATATTCTCAAATATACAACACTAATCCCCAACAAACGACACCTCCCCGAAGTAAAATTCGTTAAGAGATTCAATAAAAATAACCCAATCTCCACAAAGACTCTCTTTTACACGGTTACCGAAAAATAACCCTATCTCCCTTCAAAACTTCTGGCACTAAATTCGTACGTGCTGAAGAATAAAAATTTCTAGAATGCACATCCATAATCCTTAAACACTCTTCAAACGTATACGATTGAAGAGGACCTAATAAAATACCCCTAGAATTACCTGAGGTAGAAGAGTTTTAGTCGGGATGTCCTTTTTAAAGGAAACTTAACAATATTCAGTCGTACTAACGGTAAGGTGTCTTTTATATTTCCCATCTTCTACGGAAACTTATAAATGTCCATGGATAGCTACAATTTCAAACTATTCAGCCTTGTAACGGTTTTTTTTACTTCTTCTAGAATTTCAATGTGGCTAAGTACACGAAAGTTTTTTCGTGGGCACCACGTTTCTGACCTCTGCTTCAAATAATGCAAACAGGTGTCTCGTTCCCTTATATTTCCAGAACTTTTAAAGCAAGAGCGATTTCTAATTTCAATAAGAGGTCACTAAATTTACGTTAGACGAATTTCGTGGTCTTTAGAGTCCCTTTGTCTTCATCACCGGTTGTCATATCTCTATTTACATTATTAGTTATTAAATAATCGATGTTATTGGTTGTTAGCCTGATGATGACTGAAATTGACGGCCAAAACGTGAAGTATCTATTTAAAGTAATTTTCATTAATTTTTGCTAAGATTGTTAGCTTTTATTAATCATCAATATTGTTTAGTTGGTTTCATCGAATACGATTATTACATTTACAACAACCTAGCGTCATACATAATCACTTTCCTTGAGTGACACACTAATTAAACAGGATTTTTAAAGGTCAGTATTTTTCCTTCACGAACACTTCCATTATTTCGTAAAAATAAAAAGAGAAAGAAATGGCGAATACATACGTATATAAGCATTTTAAATTTTAAATAGGCCGACGCAGATGAAGTCAAGATGGAAAAATAAACTGACTGACTGAACATGACCTGCCTGCTGATGACCTGGCATTTTCCTTAAGACAGCAAATTTAAGATTCTACAAACGATCCTCCATTAACGTTATTTCCGAAAGGTTTCATGTTGGATATCCATAAATAAGAAATGGGCTGCTCGAAACCAACATTATTTTTAACAAACAAACCACGTTTGAAAGCAAAACGAAATAAGCAAGCCCGCTTTATTACCCGCGTTGCTGACGGAAGAGCCTATCTACTCTTTCTTGTCTATAAACAAATCGAAAACAAAAATTTAACAATGGGCAGTCACGCGACTACTTCAGCCCCACTTTCCCTTTGTAAGTCTGAAAATGTATTTGTTCGCAAAATTTCGAACGCTAAATCCCACACAAAAATACTCTCCAAACAAATGTATAAAAGGGTGTCGATTTTGTTTTATTCTGTGTTCTATGGCACCTAGCTATTGGAACGTGACTTTTCAAGTGATCAGTCGAATTACATCTTTCCTAACGATTAATTGGAAGTAAGCTTGAATACTAACATAACGATAATTTATCACGTCTTTAAAGGTTGCATATAGATAGTAGATATCTTAGTGGAGGATAGCAAACCAAAAGGAAACCAATAATTACATACAGCCGCTCGAAATCATTACTTTTTAAATGCAGCTAAAGAATATTAACTAAAAATTTTAAATGAAGCACTAAAATTCCGAACCAAATACCATTAGTGTGTATCGCATCTGCCTGTCTATATACGTGTGTATTGAATTCGTCATAAACGGTTCTAGTTTAACACCCCCGGTTATAATATTAACTTTTACCCCACTTTAACTTCCACCATGTACCAAAATTTTTTTTCTTAATTATTTTTTTTTATTCTGTGTTTATTTATTAATAACGTCATTTATATAATAATGAAAATGGGAAAATAAAATATATTTCTATTGGTATTATTAACACATTGATTGCAGTTATTCTCGTTTGTAGTTAATGAAAGAGACAAAAATATTTTTGTTTCAGATTTATTTTAGATATTGGAGCATGTACATTATAGCGAATAATTTCACGGTACCTATGTTAAAAGCATTACCTGTTGAAATTGTTCTTTTAAAATATTTTCTTAATTTCTTCTATATTTTTATTGCAACAAGTACTTCGAAAATGGGGTTTTCGAGTGTAGCAAATAGCTCAAGAAAATTAATTTCCATTTTATATCATCCATGTGTTACTTAAATAGTTAAATGTTGACTCATTTTAATAAAGGATCAGCATTAGAAGGGTTAAGTCCAGTAGTGGTCAGTCTCACTTTGTCCATCCATCTGCTAAAACCGTCTGTGTTAAATGACAAATTGTAGGGATCTATTTGAGTAAAATGAATTTGAAACATCATCTACACGGTAAACAGGGGAAGGAATTTTCCAGCATTAATATTTATTTAAAACCACTCTAACGATATTCGAGAATGAGTATGTACTGAGCATTCATTTAAATTACTGTTTATACACTAACAGTATTTAATTTAACAACTGAAACATAAACACTTACACGTATATACTACAATTACTACAATTAAACAATTTATGTAACAACCGTTTAATATTTATCGCAATTTTGTTTATTATATTATTTTTCTTACAATTGTCTGCTGTCACTTGTTTAGTTCTGAATAAGACTGGGTTGTTCCTACCGCGTTTAATGGTAGGTATTTGTAATATTAGGAACTCATTTTATAAAAAAAGATAACGAGGATTTGTCCAGAAATCCTTAGATTTGTCCAGGAAATTCTAGCAACTCAACGAAAGGGTTTTTGCAATAAAACTGAAAGAACGTACTTGCTGAGTGCTGACACATAATCCTAATACTTCCCCTGACAATAATCCAAAAATAATTAGAAGTCAAGTAGGTAAAAGACACTACTTTTTACTTTTAACAGTTTATCACATTATACACTTTGTTGTATTATTTATTTACTTTATACTTTATAATTTTTTAATAATAGTCAATTAGATAATAAATGACTTATTTTATATATTTTCGATATATTGATATATATATTGTCATGATCACTTTTCTTAATAAAAGAAATAGTAAAAAAAAAATACTTTTAAGCACATACAAACTTTTATGACACATTTTTACTAAAATTTGTAGAATTTTCTTAAAATTTTGAGATTTAAATTACTAGTAATCAACTTAATATTCCTTATTTAATTGTTTATTATTGAATTCAAACTAATTTTATGTCTTAGAAAGATTAATTTCGTTTGACACTTGAAGATTTTATGTAACACTTTACGATTACTACTCACTTTTCTAAATTTGTATAATTTGTAGATTTTATGTAATAATTTTGAAAAAGGATATGTTTACTTCAAAATTTATCATCTGGCATTAGAGTTGGACGTTTTATATTCATTGCAGGGAATATGTTTTGGTCTTGTCGAAAAGTTCTATATGTTAGTCTTCCGATAAATGGAATTCCTCTGCAAAAGAGTTTGAATTTGCTAAATTAGTTCAGGAATTGTTTTTTAAACATTCTTATTCAACTTAATCAAGATAAATAGTTCAAGAATTTAAGTGATATTGAGATTTAATTCAAATTGGTATCAACATTATGTGTCATTTATATTTTTGTAATTTCTGTTAATAGAAAAAATTAGGTAATATGTGTAATACATGTAAATAGTTGCATTTTATTGTAAAAAGGGGATTTAATATGTTAAAGTGTTGAAATTAAGCAAAATTTTGATAAAAAAAAAATTAAAGAAAGTTTTGACAGAATTTTCAATTAAAATTTTCAAAAGAGGGAAGTAAATTCAAGGAAAATAGTAATTCATAGTTCATTTTTATTTTAAAAAGAGCTTTCTTTTCATGTTAGCAGTTCCTGGTTAAAATTTTGGAAAATATTCAAAATTTTGTATTTAATTTCGACATTTGGATCCATGTAGTCTGAAATTTTACTTCGTATCCATAAAAATAAATTGAATTTTACGTGGTATCCAAGGACATTTCCTTAAGAGGAGTACAGAGGAGTAGGTGTTTTACTGTCGTCGAGATATGACGTATTTAATTGTGCTCCAAATTAATTAAAATATCAAAGTTATCATTGAAAAATAAATATTAATTTAAAAGTGAAATAATCGAACGTCGATACTTATGAGTACAAACACTGAAGTCAAAATCCGTCAAAATCATTAAAGGTTATGTTTTAACCAAGAATAATAATAATTAATCTTCGAATTATTCTAACTGAATAATAATTGGAAAATAAAATTAAAAAACGTTTTATACTTCAAAGAATCAATCTAAAATAAAAATATAAATTACTTCGATTAAAAATAAATCTAGAATAATTTTGAAACAATAATAAAGTGTCTCATAAGAAAGAAAAACTCGATTAAGCATATAAGTATTGTTAGATTCAAAGAGTGACTTTTCTTGAAAATAAAACAGGTAAGTGAAAGTTATTTTTTTTAAAAATAACCAAGTGAACTAATTGAGTAAAATAAAGTGTGTGCGTCTATGTCTGGAACTTAAGGGAACGTACCCATACTACGTGACCTATTTTTCAATATTTTTGACCCCTCCCTCCCCTCGGTGACCACTCGTAGTATATGCTAAGACCCCCCCCCTCCGAGTTGTTACGTAATATTAGAAAATGTGATTTTTAATCATTTCGCAGATAAAAAGTGAAACAAATAATTTCAATCAGCTGAAGTCTCGACATATGTGCCTCAGCGCCATCAACTGTGAGTTTAAAAAGCACTACACACTCCACGCCATATTCGAATATAGTTCGAAAAAGCGCGAGATTTTTCTCGGCGAAATCGACCACGTGACAAAAATCTAAGCCACCCCCCGCTACCGTGACTAAGTGTAGCATTTTAAAGACCTCCCCCCCTAAATGGGTCACGTAGTATGGGTACGTTCCCTAACTTGCTGATTCATCAACAACAAACATCAGGTGACTGTGTAGTCATTCACTACCAAGGCCAAAGAAATGCAATAAGTTCAAGGAATCAAGGGAAAGACTTTTAGGACGTCAAAGTGAGTTTTTAAAAAAACTTTCGTAAATATTGAGATATATTGTTGTTTTCTTTTATATTTAAAACTTTAGAAGATAATTTAGATAGTTAGGGAAGATTAGGATTATTTAATCTAATTTTAATAACATTTCATTGTTAATATTTCTAAAAAATTATTTATTTGAACTCATTATCTGAGTTAAAAAAAATTCATGCGTTCTTGTATAAAATTTTGTAAATATTTAAACAACTTTGACAATATTTCAATATAATTTTTAAAAAAAAAAAAACTTTTTTATTCTTTTGATATTCATGAAATGAATGTCTGGCGCCCAACTTACTTTTCATCTCTCCCTCTCTCATCTCATTTAGTTAACAGTATAATATACATTAATTAATTTTATACATTTACTTATAGTATCGTTGAATGCTGTTTGGTAAAATTTGTTTAAGTAATTTTAATCATCTAAAAATAATTTAACGATGCATAAATAAATTTTATATTAATTTAACGCCTTTTTAACAGTTTTTGGTTTCTGATTCACTGAGGATAAATAATAATAATTAGAAAGGTCAAAAGCAAACTCTAGAAAACTTGAATATTCAACTCCACAACTGCTTCATACGAAATCACCGCAGTTTATGATTTTGAGAAATAATACTTGCAATAAATTGTGGAGCAGTTGAGTCCATAGAATCTATGTTTAGTTTTAGTTATGAAAACGAAAATTGAAGTGTTTTGTTCAGCTGCCTAGAACACTTATTTGCAGATGTTCACTGTTCCATGAAATATATCAAGCACTAAAACACCTTTAATTGCATGGTGCGTATGTGGTATACGTTCGTAAGTAGACATCGTTATGAATTTACATCGTCAACTTCGGTAAAAGTTTATCTTAACGGTAAAGAGGAAGTTGGTGAGCGTGCATTCCTTTTGATAAAATGCAAAACTGCAAAACCGGGAACATATTTCATTTCCTACAAAACTTTTAGGTAAAGAGCTGGAAACATTTATACGTCAGTTTTCCTTTGACGATATATTAAAGGCTTCTGATGAATAGACTATTTTCGAACTTATTCAAACTATGTTAATTATCTTCCTGATTAAATTGTAGACCTACAATGTTCACGTATTCAAAAACAAGTCGAACGTAGAACTATTTCGACTAAAAATATGTTATGAGATTTATTGAGTTAATGAATAAGACCAAAGACTGATGCTGACTGTGGTGATGATTAAATCAATATCTCCGTTTGTAAATTCCGAATGATAGTGACATTATTTTATATATTATTATAAGTAAATACTTCTTCTTCGATTAGAATCATTTAACAAAGAACTCTCGATGAATCTAGTGAGCCCCGAATTAACCTGATGCTGTATTATCAACAAGCAGATTTCTTAAGAATCGATTTCCATATTTTTAATAAACAAATGCTAAGACTGGTAAAAACATTGATCTTTTACAACCTCTCAAGTTGTTAGGAATGAGAAAAGTACATCATTTCACCGTGCTAACTTGAATAGAACCGTAAATATGTATAAATAGGTATAAGTATAATCCCTTTAATGCTCCTGGTCTTACAATTAGAGTGTCCTTCTAAGGCCATAAATCATCCTGTCGTACTAGTAGGTTAAGTAATAATAATAAGGGCATTAACTCGGTGGTATCTCAAAGTAATTATTTGTTAATATCTATAACAACCGCGAAAATGACAAATCCTGACAAGAAACATTCGGAGCATCAAACAGATGAAGTAGTTTTTAATGTGTACAAGTATTTTAAAATTAGTAGAGGAAATTAAAAATTTATAATCTGTTTGTTCTCCTCGAGCAAGATTTTGATATTTTTAGGCTGTTTCGTTATATTTTCTTGAAACAAATTCCAATTTAGATCATCATCAATACCAATAGCTCAAGCATAATTGATGTTTGTAAGGCATTTACCACAGTACAGTTGTAGTTTATTGATGAATGCTGGTTATTGTGTAATAAAAGCCACAGGCCGCTCATAAGCAGTTGCATCTATGAGATTACCCTCACTGGTAGTTTTAGCTCGAACCCTTCGATCATTAACGATTTCACCTTTGTTACTTGTGTGCAATAATAATAGATTTGTATTTTAAGTTTCAGTGGCTTATTTTAGTTATTTAAGTAAATTATTAGTTAATTTTGATTAATTGACTCCAGGAGATCTTCCATTCTGTGATGAGAACAATAAAATATGTTTTAATCGATTTTTCACCCAATCATCTTTTATTTAAATAATTTACCCAAAATTTCAAGATACTACTTCTACGATATCTTCTTCTTTCAATAAACTTTCGTATTAGCTTGTGGTTAAACTTAATTTAACTATCCAGTAATTCTAATCGTCATCAAAGGGTCTTCAGAACGAAGACTTGTTCCTCTTCCTCCTTCGAATTCCTTGGAAACTATAACACCTCACAAGGTATTTAATCTAACCCAACCTAACTCTTGTTTCCTCGTCTTATGAACTCTAACTAGCCCTATATCACTCAGAAGGTAAATATCCAATCACTTCTAATTTGTCTGTTGCATTTTATAGCGCCCTTTTCGTTCTTATATTCGCTTATAAGACTACCTACTTCTGCGATGCTTTTATTGTTTTCATTTTCCGTGTTCAAAACAACCTTTGGCTAGTCTTTTTCTAGCCTCCAGGTTTACCGTTAGCGACCACAGAATTCCTTTTGCTAAAAACGATTCAACCACTGGTGGTTGGTCATAAGGTGCGCTTGTGCGCGCGCACTACCGACAATTTTTTAATTTAGCAATAATTATTTTCTTTAGTTAATAATCCATGCATTCTTAATTTATCATCAAGGTTGGGTAAAAGTATTAGAATACTGTATTTCAGGCTGAAATATGAGTATGATGAAAAAATACTTTTAACAATTTTTTTATGGTCGCTTTCATCAACTCACTGACGTAATGTGGTAAGCAGTGGCTATCGTGTTTAACGAGATATGATCTAATTGGTATTTTTTTAATGGAGCTGCTATATGTTTTTACGACTTTCAATAAACCCCTTTTAAGAAATTACAATGATGTATGCTTTAGTGGATGTGCAACTTGAAGTTTTTACATTACTAAATAAAATAGTAAAAGGATAAAACTATTATTGTTATTATTCGCAGACAATAAGCTCAAAATCGCCATCTGTGTCTAGCTCTTTCGACAGAATACTGACCAAGAACATACTTTGTTTTATTTTTGTATATTAATTTTCATTTTGATTAAATATCGAAGACTGGCGCACGTAGACAACTATGTCTTCTTGTTACTTTATTTGATAATGTAAAAACCACAAGCCGAATACCCACCAAATTACACATGACTGTAGGTAATTGTTTAAAAAGTGTTCATCGAGAGACGTAAAAATTTGCAGTGTGTTTCATTTAAAACACCACCAATGACGTCACAACTCAAGTTAATCAAGGTGGTCACCGATGATCACATTACGTCAGTGAATAGATGATGACGACTAGGAAAAAAGTTTTCATACACAGGCAGAAATCTGGTGTTCCTATACTTTTGCCCAACCCTGTATGTTTAGTATTTTGCGTGTGTTGCATACAGTGATTCGTGGTTTTGTCATAAGTATGCAAAGCGACAATTTATTATCATTTTTTGCACAAAAAATTAGTGATTTGTCCCACCGCCTGTGTTTTAGATTGCAGTTTATAAAAGAATAACAACCACTTTAGCACAGGATATTAGGATAATTATTGTTGACATTAGGTTATAATCATAACCGGCTTAAACACAAATTACCTATTGTACTTTGAGTGCCTGCTGCTGCCTTTAGTTCAAGTCAGAGTTTAATCTAAATGAATGTTGACCAACCATACATAATTAGTATTGCTGGTAGGCTACTTCGCACAGTACCTTAGACTAGGAAAGAGAGGGGACACATAACTCCTATGTCGACTGTACGTCGAAAATTGACGCAATATTTTGGTACCGGCTCCATTTACTGATCCCAAACAGTGCGTTGACAGCGTTGTGTAAAAGTGTCAATATAATTAAATAGTGTAGTTAGGTTTTAGTGGATTTTTGTTTAAAACAATGCTGATTTGTTCTTCGTACGGCTGTAAAAGCCGCAGTGAAAGAAATGAACCAGAAATCACATTTCACAAGTAAAAAGAATTTTACGTAGTAAGGTTAAGCAAAGAAAATCGTGTTTAATTTGTTTATTGTTTACATACTACTTAAAATATGTTATGATTTACGTACAATAATCATTAATGCATCATATTTTTTTGTTGGAATGGTTTACTGATAGTGAGAGAAACAGTAATACTTTCAAAGTTGTAAGATGCATGCGTTTACCACAGTATTACCATAGGCGGCGTCACTTTTAGTTATAAAAATCTAAAAAAGTAAAATTAATTAATTAATAAAATTCGTCTTAATGTTTATTAGTTCCGCCACATCATGTTAATTAACGTTAATAAAATAATTCATTGCATTTAATTTCACTGAACATGTATTCTCCTTGACATAAAATAAATAATATTTTCTTAGTAACGCAAGACGCAAAAAAACAGTTCTTAATAATTGTTTACGTTATCAAATAAACAATTGATACTCTGTAGGGAATGATAATTGTACGAATAATGGTAACAAAACAAACTCCCTCTTAACATTTTATATCGCAACTACTGAGCGCTGTCTCGCGATCCCAATCGTCCTCAATTTGTAGTCGACTATTACCTGTCCCCTCTCTTTCCTAGTCTAAGCACAGTACAGATTAAACGTGCACATTAGGTGTTATGCTCATAAGAAATTTAGCAAGCCTAACTATAAAGTATTTATTTTTCTAGTAAATATATCCAAAGTAATATAAAAGGAGGGCTCCAATTTTGATTGTCATTACATATATCAAACCAATGTGAAGTAAAACGCGAAAGTGCTCTGAAATTCTTGTGATTCTAATAAACATATAGGTTTTCTTATTCTTATTAAATATTCTTAATTATAGAGAAGAAGGACTTTCTGTGGTTTTCCAGGATTCTACAAGTCATCATATTCTCCACAAGGAGAGCTTAAGATGCAGAAAAGAGGTAGAATTCTTTGTATAGGAATCGCCATATCGGATTACTACTTACTTACCTAACCTAACCTAATCTAACCACAAATTTTAACGTGACTAGAAGACTTAAAATTTTTTGTATTTTAAAATTCTTAAACTAAAATTAACAGATTTGAGTGACTGAGAATACAACTGGGATTAATAAGTTGATTAGGATTGACAATCGCTGGTTGAAACATTTCATTCCCATAAATGTATTTAAATTATAGCTCATACAAAGTTCACAGGGTCATTTATTTTATAATAAATATTGGCTTTAGTAGGTACACAAAAAAATAGTATCTATTCTCGGAAAGTAAATGGTAGTTTTATCAATCCTTAATTTAAATGGTGGATTTCGGAAATTCGTTGATTATTTAATGAGAGATCTTGTCCTACCAAAGCATTACTTAAAACGACCGTGTTAGGAAGGAGTCCTGAATAGACTATTCTTGAAAGTTGACGAAAAGTTGAAGACTAGATTTTTTAATAAATGATGGGCCTGGCTCCAAGAATGTACGTAATGATAAGTTGATAAGAATTGATGTTTCAATCTGAATCCTATAACAATGTATTTACGACAATAATTCACGATAGTAGTGATATCATTGCTTGTTAAAATAAATATTGAAACCTAGTGGTTAAGGGGAATAATGGGTAGCCATTAAAATTTATTAGACGATTGAAATGATTTATTACTCGTCACTCTTATTAGTAATAACTGAAACTTTCAAGGATTGCCACGTATTCTTTTATTTTGACTATTCATTTTGAATATATTGCTTAATTGCATTAAGCATTAAAAGTTAGTAAATAGATACGTAATTATATTTCATTTTCATTATCCTTTAAAATGTTATAGATAATGCTATTTCGAATTTATTTCTCATTAAATACTACTGGGTCATTATAATTCAATTCCATATATCCATCAATAAATAATGGATAACCAAAAATCAAATTTCATTATTCTATAATAGGTAATAAATAATATTTTTGGAGTTTACTGCTTAACAATCAATAAAAGGCTCGCGATATAAAAAATATAGGGATTAAAATTGAGTGAGGATGTAAGCGTAACGAAATCACCTCTATCACTTCCATATGTTTTCCCTACCCACGTTATACTGAACGTACAGGGAGAGGGAAACTAACTAGTACGATATGTGTCCGGTGACTATAGTGAGTGTGTGAACACAAGAGACAAGAGTCTAGCCATCAGGCCATGAGGAGACGTCCACATGATAATTTGTCTTTAGTTATTATTATAAAAAGCACCGATCGCGATTCAATTTCACAGTTCAGATAACACTATAAATAAAAGATAATCTAAAAAAAAACCAACAAAGATTAATGGAAATTATTACTGCGTTTTGACTAGCTCGACGGATTTGACTTAATGTTTTCTAGAAATATCGTCCAGCGTCGTGCGCATTCGGGAGCTCCTCATGGTCTGACGACTACACTTATTTTGCATATACAATCTTACAGCATCATCAATAATATTATCATACTATATAAAATAATTTATATTATCTATTATTATTCTCAAGGAGTAAACTCCAGTCGTGTGTCAGAGCTGGCACACACACTTTTCTTTTTATCATTGAATCATTTAAATCTTTAGACTATGAAAGAGTAAACAAACACTAAAATTAAAATTGCAAACGAGTGTATGTATCTCGTACATATGTACAAAATTTAATTTTAGTGTTTGTTTACTCTTGATAATGACCACATGTGGGTCGAAACAATATTTTCGAGCACAATAAATAACTGTTAAAACACCCAAAATACTGTTGTTTGATTTATCACATCCATTTCTACTTCATTTCACAAAGCCTGCTTTGATCCGTAATCTGCTTCCGCTAACGAAAACCTAAGCATGTTGTTTATTCACATTTTATTCAAAAGACGTAATGTACAAGGAATATTACCTAGTAAAAGAATTTCTTAATATTAAAAAGCTAAGAATATATAAAAATCGGTTTTTAACAACTCGGCAAAGATACATCTGGCTGGCGTAGGCGTTTTCTTTTGCAGAATTACGCAACGATTAAAAAAAAACAAATAAAATGAAAGAAGACACTTTTTTGAAAAAGGCAAAAAACTGACTTCCGGGTAGGAGATGGTATCATGTATACACGGTTTTTCTTTCAATAAGGTATTATTTAAGGTAACTAGAGGAGAAATTTTAGATTTAAATCGGTAAAAATACATAGCGCCTGGGTCAATAAGTCTCATTTATATCAGTCTTGGACTATGAAAGAGAGGGGCGCATATTCCTCGACTGCAAATTGTTACGCGATGGAACCAGCAGTTAGCGCTCAGTAGCGCAACATATAATGTTAAAAGGGAGTTAGTTTTGTTACCATTATTCGTACAATTATAACTCCATCCAGAATATTGTTTATTTGACAAAGCAAACAGTTATTAATAACTGTGGTAAACACATGCTTCTTACATCTTTGAAAGTATTTTTTATTTCTTAAACTATTACCATTATCACCATTCCAACAAAAAAAATATTACGCATTAATGATTCCTGTACGTAAATATTTTAAGTACTATGTAAACAATATACAAATTACTTACTTTGCTTAACCTTACTACGTAAAATCCTTTTTACCTGTGAAATGTGATTCCTGGTTCATTTCTTTCACTGCGGCTTTTACAGCCGTAAGAAGAACAAATCACCACTGTTTTAAACACAAATACACTAAAACCTAACTACACCATTCAATGATATTCACACTTTTAATGCCCGACACTAACGCACTGTCTGACGCCGTTTTATGGAGCCAGTACAAAATAATGTAGCAATGTTGGTCCTAGAGTCGGCTTACGAGTTACGTGTCCCGTCTCTTTCCTAGTCTAAGTTAAAACCCTACAACCGACCAGCACGAAAATCATCTCTCGGCGCTTAGTTGAATATGATACATTTTCTTTTTATTGACATTACTTATATTTACATAGTTTGTACTCATATACGTATATTACACCTTCCACGGTGTAGATTTCTAATCAACAATCGCATATGAAACTGTCAGGAATGTTGACAGCTGATATTCTTTCTCCCATTAGGCTGGATGACGTGACGTATTGAATTTTAGGGCGACGTTTCTCTCCGTCTCTCTCGCAGCGGGCAATCTTAGATGAAATGTTTCATACAGACACAGGCGTTGCTATGTTTTAGCATCGCGACGCTTCGCATCGCGTCGGTAATGAACAGTGCCGAGGACGTAGCGAGCCGTGAATTTAAATTAATGTCGTTTCCGGACCACAGGATAGATTAAAGTCGTATTTCCTTTTGATTCTCTACCCAGGTGTAACCTTTGCAAACGGACGCTTTAATATGCAAAACATCCATTTCGATTCACCTTAAACGACTCGAACGAAAATTGCAATTACACCCCTTTTACACTAAGTATTATAATTTACAATATTTCTAGATAACCTCTTTTCTCTGTCACGCTCTCCTTCTTAAAGTATACTAGTCTTAATTTGTAGAATTTATGTAATTATACCGAGCAAATGGTCTCATTATCTTTCTTAACATAATTTACTGCTAGTTACAAAGACGACAACTAGCTACAAAAGCAGAGTACTAGACTAATATGGTTGTGGGTCTACAACGACCAATTTTAAAAATATGTAGTATGTAAAGCACTCTGCAAAAACCTTCTGGTTTTGATATCCTTACTAAATATTTCAACAGAAGAGAAGAAAATATATATTAAATACGTCTCTCTAACTCATTTGCTTTATGTAAACTAGCAAAATTGAATTTCCTTCGAAAAAGCACACAGGCTACAGCATTACGTTTCTAAGAACAGCTGCTTCGGACTCAAAGAAAGGTTCTCCCTTTAGCTTCGACTAATTTAATTCAAATAACCTCCAAACCTTACTAAGATATATTTATTAATATACATACTTATTTTTAATAGTCTACAAATAAGTTTTGGAGAAGAAAAGATGGTGTAAACTGCATCAGTCCACCTTGTAATTATATTGCTGTTCTAATAATCACTAGATATTGTAACGACTTTTCTAGTTTAACTTATTTATTTAACGGATATTTATTTACAACTATAAATTTAACACTTAAACACTAATAACAATTCAACAACTTATTTATATGACCAGGAAAAGGCGTATTTATATCACTTGGTCTATCGTAGTTTGGTATTTATCTTACTTGTTCGGAAGCTAACTGTGGACTACTGTTACTGACCACGTCAACAAGTATCTATACAGACGTAGAATATTCCAGAAGATCCGAATGACCTTAACTTTACACGAGTTCCTATTGTGTTCGTTTAATTTATGGCCTTGTTTATTGTCATCAAAGCGCCGACCGACGGCGGTATTCTTTGAACTCGGCTTATCTGCTGTCGGATCTCGTCGCCGCTATCACACACATATACGCTCGTGAGACTGCCCCCTTCTTAAGGCTGATCCGTCCCGGATCACATTCTGCCGTCCCTTCAAAGGATCATGCCGGTACGTGCAATTCTGTCCTCTAAGTCACCCAGTCGTCATATGGAAGTAGCAATCCACCGTCCTTGGCTGTGCAGGATCTCGTTGGGGATTGTTAGTGTATACCGTTATTTTGACGCCGCACCACCGGAACAGGACCTCCAAGATGCTCCGCACCACTCTCCAGTTCAGTCCATCCAACCCACATCCTATCCTTGGCATGGCTAATCTTGTGGTACCCGTGGATAGCAGTTGGTCTCTTAGTTCCACCAACGAATTCCATAGCGAGCGGTAGGTGGGTTTTTCAAACGACGCCTCCTTATCGACCAGGTAGTAAATGGATCGGTTCCCGTCCACCAGACTTTTCATCTCTAAGTTGGTCCCGTAGCTCTGGCAAGCCGCCAAACTTCTTCTTAAATACGGTGGCAATACCGCAATCCATCCTCAAGTCTTTGGCCACACAATGGACCAGCGAGTCCGAAGCAGAAAAAAAATCTTCGGATCTCTCGGAGGTGACACCGAATCTGAAGTTGGCATATAAGCTCGGCGTGGCCATAAACTCGTCATACTGGGAATCCGGAGAACGAGCTTGCATAAGCATGATCCGTGCTTCTTCGTGATTGTCACCGGCATATGGGGCCAAACGGTTAAAATGGAGAACCTTCGGTTTTCCATTTTGTGTGCGTCAAATCCGGTAAACAACGTCATTTATTCTCTTGATGATTGTATATGGGCCTTCCCAGTGCTGCTGTAGCTTCGGAAAAAGACCTTTACGGAGCTGTGAATTCTATAACCACACCATGTCTCCCTACTGGAAACCTCCATCAGTGGCCCGTATATCGTAGGTGTCCTTCATGCGGTCGCTAGCTACATATCTGCATCCGGGAACGTACTTCCTCATGGATATCGTCAAGTCTTCTGCGGAGATCACTAACGTAGTCTTCTCCTGCAACGTCCTCACCAGGTTTGCAGCCAAATTTCAGGTCACATGGCAACCGTAGCTCCCGACTAACCAGTACTTTTGCTGGTGTTTGTCCAGTGGTTTCGTGAATCCATGATCGATATACCATAAAAAACAGTGGCAGATGGCGATCCCAGCCTCTTTGGTGTTTGGAAACCTCTTTTGACAAGTACTTGTCAATGGTCCTGTTCATTCGCTCTACCATGCCGTATGATTGAGGATGCAGAGGTGTTGTCCGAGTTTTGTGAATGCCTAATGTTTTGCAGATTTCTTGGAACACGGCCGACTCAAAATTCCGACCCTGATCAGAATTAAGCTCCATGGGCACGCCGAACAGGCTGATCAGGTGGTTTACGAGCTCCTCCGCTATTGTGATGGCTGTCTGATTTGGAAGTGCGTACGCCTTAACCCATATCGTGAAGTACTCCATTGCCACCAGGATGTATTTATTGCCACTATCGGTCTCTGGAAACGGTCCTGCGATGTCTATGGCAATCCGTTCGAATGGACTGCCGACATTGTACTGGCGCATAGGAGCACGCCGTCGTCTTTGTGGTTCCTTGCTGGCTGCAAAATTTGTGCACTTCTTGCACCAGTCTTCAACGTCCTTTTTGCAATTGACCCAGTAAAACCGCTCACGGATCCTTTCAAGGGTTTTGTTAACACCAAAATGTCCTCCCGAAGCATCGTCATGGAGGCACTTCAAGACTTCCTTTACCAGGCTCTTCGGTACAAGCAATTGATGTTTGCTTTCGGTATCATTCTGGTTTTCCACTATCCGCTTCAGGAGTCCATCTTCCTGAACAATAGAGTCCCATTGGGCCCACAACGATTTCACCTCCCCAGATTTAGCGGCGATCTCTTGCCAGGTCGGTCGTCTGCCTTCATTCTTCCATCTTCGGAACAAGCTCAGGACCTGCCACTGTTAATCTGTGACGGTTATCCTCTGGACTTTTTCATGTTCCTCCAGGCGTTTGCAGTGCTTGCAGTTTTCCGGAACACGGGGCACGCGCTCTTGAGTAACCTCCTCGTTCTTGCAAGCGCTTCTTACGTGTCCCAATTTCCCGCAGTTCCAGCATCTTATTGGTCTTGGTTTCTTATTCAGTCTTCCCACTATCCTGCTAACTACTTCATCTAGTCTGTCTTCGTATCGACTGTCGGGCTCCTCCCTTAGGTCACGCAATCTACCTTGCCGTTGCGATTCCTGTTTAACGACGTCATCCTCCAGTGCCCGATCCAACGTATCAGCGACTGTTTTTGGCCTGTCTAGTCGAAGTCGCTGTTGTATGTCGTCATCCCTCAACCCATCGATGAAAGAGTCGACAGCCGACTTTTCTAGCGTGTCGTCGGGAGTACCTGGATACGCGAGGCGGACCAGACGAGCGATATCGGCCTCGTATTCTTGCAAGTTTTAACCTGCCTTCTGACGTCGGTTTCTTAGCTGCACGTGACTGACGCTCGTCATATGTGCCTGACCATACCGCATCTCTACCTTCTTCACTAGGTGTTCATAGTCGTTCAACTTCTCGGGTGGTATGGTATCCAAAATCTCCTCGGCATTACCATGCAGCGCGCAGACCAGTTCGGAGGCTTTATTTTCCAACGTCCATGCATTCGACTTCGTAGCCGTTTCAAATTTCTTAAGGAAAGTGGTCCATGATGTTTTTCCGTCGAACTTAGGTGGCTTCGTATATGGTTTCGTTGAAACACCGTGCCCATTTTCCTGCTTCAAACTTCATTATCGATCTGTTCGGACATTGTCGTACATAGAAACCTTTCTTCTATTTCTTTAATTCGTGTATCTATTTCTTGAAATTTTCCTGCAAAATTCTGTTCTGTTTCGGCCAATTTTGCGTCGAATTTCTCTATATTTTTTTTAAATTCTTCTCTCAAATTTTCTTTCAGTTCTTCCAGATTTCCTTTTAGTTCCTTTGAATTTTCGGTTAATATCTTTTTCAGATTTTCTTTCAGTTTCCCTTCCAATTCCATTAAATTTTCCTTTAATTTCTTTTCTAGTTCATCCTCAAATTCGTAGGTATTCGGATCGAAACCCTCTCGTATCAGAGCTTCCTCGAGTCGCCCTTGTAAGGTGAGCTTGTTACCAGACGTATCTTCGTCTCGCTCCTCGAGTTCACTTTTCAGTTCGGCAACTTTCAACTCCAACAACTTTTTCGGCATTTTGATTTAGTTAACTATTTTTCTTCTACTAGAAAATTCTCTTCTTTGGGGGATAGATTGGCTGAGCACCCCACACCTGACACCAATGTAACGACTTTTCTAGTTTAACTTATTTATTTAACGGATATTTATTTACAACTATAAATTTAACACTTAAACACTAATAACAATTCAACAACTTATTTATATGACCAGGAAAAGGCGTATTTATATCACTTGGTATATCGTAGTTTGGTATTTATCTTACTCGTTCGGAAGCTAGCTGTGAACTGCTGTTACTGACCACGTCAACAAGTATTTATACAGATGTAGAATATTCCAGAAGATCCGAATGACCTTCTAGACTTTACACTGTTCATTTAATTTATGGCCTTGTTTATTGTCATCAAAGCGCCAACCGACGGCGGTATTCTCTGAACTCTGCTTATCTACTGTCGGATCTCGTCGCCGCTCTCGCACACATATACGCTCGTTACAATATGTAAACAACATTCTAACCTGACCTAACCTAACCTAACCACGCCAACAAAACAACACGTACGGCAGGCGCTGCTTTTTTGCTGTAATGCAGCAAACTAAGTAATGAGCTAACGAATTCCACTATGAGAGGCAGATAGGGGCCTAGATTACATTATTGTTCGTAAATAATTAGAGATGTTAAATGTTTCAGTTTCCGGAAAATGCAAAACCAATTCTTCAGGATAGAAAACATTTTTGATTTGATTTACTAGTTCCCCGACATGTCTGATACTTTCAAAGATAATGATGGAGGTGATTGTTATTAAATTATTTAAAGTATAATTGCACCCCTCTTTAATCGAATATAAAGTTCATCTAGATAAGTTCATGAGAAACGCAAAGTTCAACATCACTGTACATTTTTGTTTGTCTAAATCCCGTGAACCACGAAAGATCGAACAAATGGAAAAGAAACAAAATTAACAATTACTCTTCAGTTCGGTAATTCTGTCTATTCTCATTTGAAACGCTAGCGATTATTGCAGTTCCTGTAAAGTTTTATTCAACTGCAGATGTAATGGCACTTCCTAAACATAAAATCTATCATTTTGATCTAAGAAACTTTGCCAATCACCACTAATAACCGATTGGCAGTTGAACTGTAATTAGAAATCTGAACGTTCTATTCAGCAGTTAAACCGCTGCGCTGCATTGGTTTCAAGCCCTAACGGCAATAGCTGCAATCAAAGACAGAAACGCAATTCAACTGACTATATTCCGCATCGGAAAGTCTGCTTTACTTTGATCTTAACGACTTTATTTTGTAATTAATCTATTTTCGCAAATTCTAATTCTCTATCTAAACGATCCAGCTCAACTCCAAGCACAAAATGGGGGATCATTAGCTAATCATAACCAGCACTTCATCACAAGATTATTGTCGTTAAAAAGCACACTAAATTATAATTTTGTTCAGTATTTGATAGGTAAAAGGACTAAATAAGTAAAAATATTGGCCTAGGATTAATTAATAAAAAATCCTTTAAAATGAAACTATTCAATAAATAGGGTAAATAATTGTTACAAAAAGTTCTGGAACACCTCAATTGACAACAATGCAACATCAAATTCACAATGGAAGAAGAGAAGGGTAACACCCTACCTTTTTTGGATATTTTGGTTAAAAGAACTTTGTCTGGAACACAGCCGAGGAATCACAGGAAGGAAACAAATACGAACCGCTATGTACAATACTCTTCCAACTACTATCAAGCACAGAAACGCAACGTCATTAAAACTTCAGTTTTTCGAGCAATCACGTTAGCAGATGTGGAGCATCGTCAAGAAGACCTGGAGTTTCTCCGGTCGATCCTATTACCAAACTGTTACTCCAACAAGGACAACGAGCCATATGACCTCGCCATGAACCAAGAACGGTGAACACTAAAGAGGAAAATTGCGATCAACCAACACAATACTTCCTTATATCCATAATGTGACGGATCGGGTATAAAAAATTACTAAAAAAAATGGAATTACGTCGAGAGCTAAAATATGTCAGCTGTTACGTAGCTTCAAGGATCGACTAAATCCAATGGATACACCAGGTATCTACCTAATTCCTTGTTCAAGGATGTACGTGGAATGACAAGACGCACGGTTGCAAATAGGAATGAGGAACACTAAAGACATCTACATCTGCACCAACCAAATATGTCCATCTTAGCAGAACATTCCTAGACTCAAGGACACAGGATCTTCTTTGAACCTAAGGTTACTACAACTTATCAAGAAGAGAGTCCCTGGAGGAGTCGAGATAATCTTGACAGAGACGAATATTTGAAATCAACCGAGTGTGGAAACCACTGTTAAGAAAGAAACAAATAGAAACAGGCCAATGTCAATAAGGCAGAACTAACCAACCGTGGCGGAAAAATTCAAATAAAAGCACGCCTGAGATCCCAGTAATACTATTTAACCGCAGAACATAGAGTGAAGTACCGAAGACACAACTATTAAGCTTGGCGAAACGACTACACACCAAAATCAATCACGGCAGAACAGCCCAGAAGCTCTTCATTACCAAATAGTGACCAGCAGGGAAAGCCTACGAGCAACAGAGTTATATAAAGTTTTCCAGAAACATTTACTCTAGTTTCCAACCTTACCGCGTCTCAATCCTGTTTTATTTCTATAGGGAGGGAAAATCTTGCAGCTGGTGAAAGCCTCTTGAACGGGTTTTGAAAAAATAAGCTAAAGTAACAATGGTACTTCAAAGTTTGTGATTCCCTTTTCCAAAGTGCGAAAGTTTCTGAATTCCTCTTTATTTTTCTAATCCTGAAGTTTCTAGTTTCTTTTTCCACTTCTCCTATCCATAAAGTAAAAACAGGCACCAAAACATTAGCAAACTACACGAAATTGGTAACATATCACGAAACCCTAAGGAAATGAAGAAAAATTGCAGCATGTAAGCTCAAAATTGGAGCATCTTAGTTCTCAAACAAAATCAAACCAACCGGAAGTAACTAATTCGGCATAGAAATGATTCAGTGATCATATTCCTCGGAGCTGACCCCAATAATTAAACAATTACGACCTTGCATCTCTTCCTGTTGAATGAACTGGCCCTCACGATCACATGAGCAATTTCAACTACAACTTTGCGCTCAACGATTCTTATCAAAGTGGAATAACTACGTGGACACTTACTAACTCAGCACCAGAGAATGCAGGAATCAACCATCTTTATCCACAGTAACTCCGCCTAAACCAAAGCTCATCTAATAATGGTGTACATTAAAGTCCTTTCCCGTATTTGCTTCTTTTAAATTTCCAACTTCTTATCAAGGAAGGTTGACAATGTAACAGAATCTAACAATACTCCTATGTTTAAGAAATTTCCAATAAACCAATATATCCAATTTGATTTCCAGCCTCTAATAACATCTTGCTTTAAAAGAATAAAACAGTATGGTATGGTTTCAAACTGCATGACATCCGAGAAAAGAGCATGCCTTTTTCCTACGAGCTGATTCCGGAGGACTTGCGCTCAGAGAGTATAACACCCTTTCAATGAATGCCCTTCAGAATTCGTGGTGGATGGTAGTTAGGAAGGGATTAAGGAACAATATTAATAGATGACGGATTCGATGGAATCTTTGTTATAATATAGACTCTGGCTTTGCTTAATAATTCAAGGATGCTACAGAAAAACAGACAAGGTCTGGCAGACCATGATCTACCTAATCGTGCTCGGGTACTCCTGAATGCTAATCTGCGAACTAGCTTACATAGTTAGACCATGCCGAAAGGTGTTATGCAAATATACAGTCGAGCAAGAAATTGGTTACAATGTAGATGAATGTTGAATATTCCGAAACCTAGGATCTCCTATATTCACTGTCTCTACATACTGAAAAATGGGCGATTAAGGAATAGTAACGGATATAGAATAAGGAATTTAATTGAAGATTAGTAATAACTATGACCGTTACATCAGGTATGTCTGGTAGACACATATAGGTTATGGCGTTACGTATAGCTTCCGAAAAAAGTTATAACGTCACATCCTTTAATACCAGAAAAGCTGATTTTTCAAAACAGTTTAATAAAAATATTACTTGGTAACATTGTTGAACAAATTTTTATAGGGGATACTTGTTGTCCGAAGCCCTAAAGGTTATAAGGGGCTCCCAAAAGGAAACGCTCCCTCCAAACAAATTTGGTGTATAAAAATTTGTTCCGTTTAACATAAAAATATATATACTTTGCAATTCTTGACTGTCATCAACAAATAAGAAACAGGAAACAAATATGACTTTAAATTTTCTTCGAGTTACTAAAACGGAACAACATTAAAAATCCAATTCCTAATGGAACTATTTCTAAATGTTTTCTGACTTTGGTATTGATTTCAATTTATTTTAGAAATGTAGGATCCAAACAGATTATTTATTAAACGTGATGCCTATCTATGCCTTTGTTTTGATCATCCATAATTTAACAACCTTTGTTTTGTTCTCTGACAACATAAACAATATCAGTTGGTAACACAAACATCAAGCTGCAACATTAATCTGAAATAAAAACAAGATATCTCCAGATATCTTCTCCAACTCTAAATAAGTAACGAAGTTTTCACTTCAACAAATAACCTGGCTTTTAATTTCCTTATATATTTTTTTTGCAAGCTGTACCTAGTTAATGGCACTAAGTGGATTAGGTGTGTGCGAAGGTAGTAAGGCAAAGGCTTCGGTTCATTAATTATGAGTTTGTATTTGCCACATTTAGAATATATCCTTGACAACTTAATGGTTCTATCGATTGCCTTATATTATAATCTGCTCATGCGACACTTTGCACCAGGTTATTAACACAGAGAAGCCCTTTGTATTGATAACCATGTTATAAACCTGTAACCTACAAACCAAATCGTAAATAAATGGACCGTTAAGCTGGCAGCACGTATGTGTATTTGGGCTTTACCATTTACTTAATTTATTCTAGGGCACTATATCATCGGGTAAGTGAATATAGGATGTCATTGTCTGTTACAGTATTAGAAAAGCAGTTTGAAGTGCATTTTTGCTAATCTCAAACAGGTTTACACTTACAATGTCATCAGTCAATTCAAAAATGGTTATGTAATGTGTGTTATAATTGTTTATTCTTACACACTAAAATATATACAAGAACACAGGAATACGAACAGAATATATACAAAGGACTAAACTACAACAATTACAAAAACAAATATACATACAAAACAAAGAATGGAGTGATATGCAGTCAGAAATTGATATTTGAAAAAAATATACCTAAGTGAAAAAAAAAGTCAAAAAAGTCTATGTATGCGTTAGGTAGGCAACTTTACTTAAGACTCCCTCTCCCTTGCTACGGGTGGGTGGAATATCAGAGATACTGGTACTGAGCATTCAAGTTCGGGTTTGTTTCCCCAGGAGCTTCGGACCCCTCTCTAAACTGGTACTGAGGAAAGCATCGGTTATTTATACAAACCCCAGTACCAAGCAGGGTTGAGGAAAAAGAGGGGTTGGAAGTGGGGTAGGTAGAGAAGGGCGAAAGTAACGATAAAAACGAAATTGCCTAAAAAGTCACTATCGCGATGGAAAACGAAAAAACAGATAACAGAAACAAATAGAGCATGCATGAAAACATATGGTTAGAAAAATGAACGGTGACTATAGGATAAAAAATAGAAAAATAGAAAATAGAACATTCAGAGAAAGAAGAAAAAAAACAGTGGGAAATAGATAAAAAATAGAAGGGAAAGGAACTACAACCGAATAAGAAGTAGGAAGGTTGGAAATACTAAAAAAAAAGTGAATTAAAAAGAAGTAAATGAGTTAAATTTAAAAGTGGTTAAAGAAAGTTGTTATGTACAAGTTCGGTTGTAGCACAGGGGTAGGCCAGGTAAACGGTATAATAAGAAAAAGTTAAAAATACCATGGATAAAGATTGTTAGAAATGAAGAATGGTAGGACAACATAGGGTTCTGTGGAGTTCAATAAGGAACAGGCGAAACAGACTCGTAGAATACCTTACGAGACATAAAAGACTAGTTAAAGAAAAATGTAAGGGTGAAGAGAGTCAGAGGGTGACGCAGACGTGAATACTTTTGCAAACGATTTTGAGTTTTGAAAAGTCCAGCAGCATGTCTTTATACAATAAAGTAAAATATGCCCTTTGTTTTGTAGCAATGTAAGTTTCTTTTTATATTTATTTATCAGATCAAGGAATGCATTATTTTTAGATTTCACATTCCTTTGTATTATTTTTTCTTTTGTACCTGTTTTTTTATGACCATCCTTCTCCTCAACCATCCCTCTCTGCAACCACCCTCCGCTACCCTTGAATGCCTTTTTTGGACAAATTTAAGAAAGGAAAGAGAGAGTCTTAAGAAGTAGTAAGAGTAACACACAACCGTGCGTTGCTAACCATTTATTTTATATTTTGAAAGTCAGTTGTTAGTACGTTTTATTGTAGTCCATAAGTGTACATAATAGTTAAAATAATAAATAGTGATTTATCTTTAATTAGAGACATCAATCTCATGGTTATTTATTGAAGTGATCCAACCTAACCTACGTTTTAATTCGATAATTCACTAGAAATTACACCCTTAACCATACTTTTGGATGAACTCAAATAGCTCTTTTTCTCTACTTTATTATTATTATTTTTTATTAGTACCATGAGAAAAGAATGTCTTCCACGTCGAACTGATACTCTACTACAAATACTAATTGTGGAGAATTATACACGACGAATTAGTTTTTCTTGGGTTTATTATCAGTTTGTAATTGAAAATGGTCAAAATGTTAGACCGTAACGTCTTGTCGGTGACTCATGTTGTTTTGAAATATGCATGTGGGCAAGCATGTGGGCAAGTTATTACAGTAATACATATGTATAAAAATAATTTCTATGTGCCCTGTGGAAATAACACGTGTTTAAAAGCATAATTTTATTTTAACTTACAATCATATTTACTGGATTTAAAAACCAACATCCAATTTAAAGAGATCAGTGTATAATTCCACAGGATTAGGGGCAAAATTACTTAAGCTATGTAGAAGCCATTTAGGGGAGTAGTATTTTGTGATCTTGGCTTTGGTTATGCATATTATGCGAATTTTATCGCATCAACCAACTTTTAAAAACCAACTTAGATTAATTTCCTGTATATATTAACAAGAAAATTGCAGTAGCTTCAGCTCGATTAAGTTTAATTAACATCAGAAATTATGATTGCCTCTAGCAGGCTCGTTACCACATGTATGTGTGGCAGAGTTCATCACGAAGTAATTTTAGATAAGGTTCTACACCGAGGCGAAAGAGGAAAGGTAGACTCCATCTACCCACTATTCATCGGCAACAATAACTTTCATAAACCTTTATCGCTTCGATACTAATATCACAATGTAGAGGAAAAATTTGGCAAACTTAAATTAGGTGTTCGTCTTAAAAAAAGAAAAAGAAATTAGTCATTTGATTATGGTGAAGAGGATAAGACAAGGTTTTGACATCACATTAGAAGGAATTGGTAATGAATACGAAGCATATGCAACCTAAAACATTTAAGCTACTCAAACCGTAACTTCATTACCATATTCCTTGTACCCTTATGCCTTTTTTGAGTTCATAGTTATTTTAGCACTAATGTCAAAATTAGGAAGTAATGTGGAGTCTCAGATTTTCGATTTTCAGAAAGTCCTAATGAAATGACTTAAGATGGAAAAAAGCGGTAGGAAAATTGAACAAAAATTAACCCAAAGTTGACGAGCTATTAACAATAAGAATCGCTTCTGATCTCGCGAATGGTCAATATTGAGATTCTGAGATTATAAGAGGTATCTGTTTGGCGCACGGCTATGTTTAGGTGACCACTGTGGAAATGAAAAATTTGGAAGTGCTTGATATATGATCTTGTTTGAATGTAATGAAAATACCGTGTTTGGAAAAATAGAAACGAAGGAGTAGAAGGGTGTACGCACAATTGGCGCTTTGGAATTCAATAAGGAACAGGAGAGGTGAGATGGTATGATAGGATACCTTGTGAGACATGAAGGGTTAGTTAGAGTTAGAAAGACGCAGAGGCAGAGGGTGACATACGCAATTAGTTAAAAATACTGGATAGTGTAGTTTTCGAAAAATGCGAAGATTATTTATCGGAACCCAAGCAGGAGTCCCCAGGGTTCGAAAAAGGAGCCATGCTTAGCCAAGCACTGGGAAACCCAGCTTTGATAGACTTATACTAGCCCAAGATTGGGTCAACATCGGCCATTCCTACAATTAGCCAACCTTAAGCCAAAACTGGTTAACCCAGGTTCGGCCATTGCTATGGTTGCCCAACCTTGGGCTATGGCCGTTTAATGGCCATTCAATGGCAAGCTAAAATTGGCCCAATAATGGGCGACCAAATATTGGACACTTCACTATTTACCCATCATTGGACCAAGACCGAAGACCAGGCTTTGGCCATTCAATGGCGAGCCAGAATTGGAACGATAATGAATAGCCTAGATGTGGACTTTCCTGTAGTTGCTTCAATCCGAACATCGTTTCCTGCCTTCCAGACTTATTATATTTTATGTACTTATAGCTGCTAAAAATTGTCACATCACCAAATTGCACTGCAACAACATTTGCGAATTTTGGTATCCCGCAAGAAATTGCATTAATAAAGCCCCACTCCTCATACAAGTTAGCCTTTCCACCTTGTTCTCCTGAGGGATCCTGGTAGATACTTCTTAAGGATGGATATAGTCACTTAAAGATTACAGAACTAAGTTTCTTGAGCTCGCCAGGATTGAGAAATTTGGATTCATTCAAAACATTAAAACCACTTTTAAAGTCGGATGTACGGTCTTAATCCTTGACCATCACCCATTTGGAACGCTTCATCTTTGGTTACTGACATTATCTCGCTTTCTATATATTCTTCTCGCCTTTCTTCTCTTCTTCTGGCTCCTAATGACTCCCACTCTTTATTTATTTTTGGCACTTCGCAATTTCTAGACTGATTTTTGTATTAGCCTTTTTGTGTAAGATTAATCCAAAGTAAAACTCTTTTGCCTGATTGAACTTTCTTTAATTATTGTTTATAGAGAACGTGAGAAAATGGCAGCCGGGTTACTCTTTAAATTTTCTTTTAGCATTTTCTTCCAATCCATAGTGAATAATTAATACCAACTTCACAATTAATTAAATAACACTCAATAAATGTATTTTTTTCTGTGCAAATCGCCACACCCATAACATTTTTGACTGCACTCTACGCGTGCGTCTGCATACAACTACTTATTAGGTGCTTCAAGCTCGGAAAGTTCCCAAACAGATTAACTTGCAAACCCAAGATGAAGCTACCTTTACCTTCAGCGAAACTCGTAGCCCTTACTATCGATCTCCCAGAGGAATTCGAAATATCCAACACCAAAACAACAACAACCCCATTTCTCCTCAAAAATACAAAACTTCATAAACACCTAATTATAACGGCTGAAGGGGAGCGCAAGCTCCTAAAGCGACCTGGGGGGGGGGCGAGGTTTTAGTCGGTAGGTTCGAGGATACATTTCTCAGAAGTACGACATTACCCAGATGCCTTTTTGAAGATTTCTTCTCCTCTCCGAAAATAAACAAAAAACTCGGAAAGGACAGACTATTTTTCCTATGTCTTCATTTCTAGTTCTTATTTCTTCTTACTGAAAATATAAGTCTCTGGCATTATTTATAGGGGTATTACATACGAGAATATGATTGTCATACGGTCAATGTAAGTAGGTACTTCGAATACTCAAAAAAGTAAACACTTCAGAGAAGGAACACAAAAAAGCGAACTATCTTAGCTGGGGGTTATTTGACCAACTTCTTGCAGTAAATTAACTTTACGATTGCAGGAGGCAAATGTCAGTTTAATGTGGGTTCTCCTGTTCGTTTCGACTTTCTACGTGTTGTTGGTAAATTGAATAAGCTTTACGAGAGAGTACTCAGCTTAAAACAAGCGGAGACAAAGTAGTAAAAGTCGTTAGGTGTACGACTGCTTTTGTCAGTTAAAAATGTACGACTTCAACTGTCGACTATTCTGTACATTTCCGTTCAGTTTTGTAAAACATCCGTAAAACTTAATGCAATTTCGTTATTTTTGTCAGGAGATGCGTGTAGATAGCTGGGTTCTAAAAGCTCGACGCTGATTTAACAAACTGCATCCAAAGTCGTCAAGTACCTTTAACGAGACTCATGAACAAACCATGAAAATTAGCCATTAAATTTTATGGTTTCATTAAACATTATCTTTTATCAACCGTCTTACAGTTCACAAAAAATTAGCCCAGTTAATTGTTTATGTTATAAACTACTGGTTGCCAGTGAATATTTAAACTCACCCTGATATATTCTGATATACATTAGCGCCATCTAGTGGTGACTTACAACAAACGGGATACGAAAAGAATGAAGATATGTTGTACCCAACATCCGAACTTTGGACAGTATGCAAAATTTTAACCTGGAACGTTGCGGATGTCGTAAATTACTCACATCGCGTTTTAGGTAAATTTTGTATCCCCAAAAGATATTGTGCGTAATCAGAAAGAAATAACAAAACATGAAGAATATATGAATATTTCTGGATATTTTTTAACCTTCTTACAGTTATGATGAAAATATTTGCATGGAATCTAAAACAGCTTTAGACTACATATAATATTTTGAAAACTATCCATTAGGTATGCGATATTTAATGTTTCAAGTAATTCTTCAAATTAGCTACATTGTCTTCACATTTTGTTTTTCGTCTCTCAATTTTAATATTTCTAGGAATTTGAGGACGCATTGCGGATCCTGCACCAGATAATGCTGCAACGCTGCAAGTACTACATGTACAAAATATTACAGGATTACGAATGCGTTGCACCGAGATTAACCTGGGGCTACGTTGGCAAATATGAATATCATTTACATAATAAACGAAAAACTAACGAAGCTTTTAAAGGTCTTCAAATTTGGAAGGCTTTTTGGTGGTTATACAGGACACCATGCCGGATCTGGTAGTGTCCTGGGAATAACTCTTGAATAGCGCTTCTTGAATTAGACATTTCCAAAACTCTACATTCGAATAGAATACATTGTGATATAGTGCCCTGACTTTTAATCCGGCCTGGATTACGTAATGAGGTGATGTAGTTTCATGAGATGGCGGGCTCTCTAACTTAATGCGCACCAGGGGCCGAGAAATGTGTGCGAGATTTATCGCAGCCATTATGTGTGTTTCTAGCTCGTATTTCGGTGCTTCCCTCGACGAATAAATTAAAACTCTAATTAATCTAAACTCTGAAGAAAAATAATTCCTACTAAACTAACATTTCACTAGCAGGCCACATTTGGTTTCAATTATTGGCTGAAAAAGTCAAGACTTCAAAATATGTTGCATACAACATATATGTTGAAGTAGGTAAGCATTTTTCGAAAAAAAACAGACACAAATCACGATTTCGAACTCATCAGTTCTCATCAGCACGCCATGTGCAGTTTCGACAAAATATTATATCTACTAATCTACAGTAGAGACAGTTGTAAGTGGCAAACTCCTAAATAAGACACATCCTCTTTTTCTTTTACTTTACATACTCAGAGTATGGTAAGAAGAAAGGCAACTCCTGCATTTCTACTGAGTTACAAAATTGGGCAGAATGAGTAAAATCGTCACCAGCATATGGTAGTTATAACATTATGTTGACCAAACAGATCTCTTTACATCTATCGCGATAGAGTACCAATCACGAAGATGTTACTAAGTGGCTTCAGTTCTACAAGTTCAGATATCCTTAACAAAAAAAAGATCATATTGAGTATTGTGAAGTTACACCACAGAGGATCAATGGTTTTATTACTTCACTGTTGCTGAATGGAATGTAGTTATGGGAGCCCAACATTAAGACGCGATAATGAATTTCCGCCTCACTTCGGAACTGTTGGGTGGTGGTATGCCCTCAACACAGGCACAGCCCACATATCACCGAGTACCATAGGAAAACAGTTGGGACTGTGCTCTATGTAGAATGGATTCAATATTCGCCCATGCGTGGACTTTAGCATGTATTCTCTGTGTTGGGTTTAATTCGTGGCGAACCTAAAAGGCACCTACATATCTGCACATGACCGCTAATGAAATAAGCCGATGCGAGGCGTGCGATGTACACATCGTGTGGCTTCTGTAGGCGGCTACCCCTTCCTGTGCATTAAATGCGCAATGACAAATTCATAAGTACGGTACGTATGTATACACTTGCCTTCTTTTTCTGGCCGAATGCGCGCTCTCTCTTTACACGCAGGTCATGGCAAACGTTACCCGCCTACAGAAAACAAATTCAGTGTAGGTATGCACATATCAATTTTATTTGAATTTTTTGCATTTGGAACTGTAGAATCTTCCTGTCTCTTATGTGTTTTTTTATTGATTTTATTTAAAACCATGTGTGAATTTAGACTGGAAAACCATTCTTGATTCTTTAGAATTTATAATTTTGAATTTTTTTTGCAATTTAATTTTGTAACGATGGAGCTTCATTCTATGGGCAATCAATCAATATTGCGGTTTTTGAGAAAATTTTAACATGCTAACTTTAGTTGTCTATAAAATTCGAATCAAAATTTATAAAGCGATCTACTAGCACTTTCTACTAAAACTGAATCGAATGGAATAATTTTAAGAGAGTGATACAGCTGAATGACTCTTCATATATAATGTATTCAAATGCAAGTATAACACGCTATGACTAGATTCTATTTACATATGTATTAAAAAATACTAAAATCCAGAGGAATTAATAAATTCATCTCTATAGTGTAAAATAGGACGTGCTTCGAAGAAAGAAATCTTAGCGGCATGAATAGGATTACATATACAGAAGAACAGAAAGAAGCGGAAACTCAATTCAAGTAGAAGTGCTTGGAATCAGATTGAGCAATTGATAACAAGAAGATTACAATAAATAGAATTTTTGTTTGAAGTTTCTGAAAAAGTGAAGAAATAATGACAAACATTCGCACCATTTCTTCCACTTTTCAACAAATTGTATGTCTCTTTCTCACAGAGTCTACAACACCGCACCCCAAACTCAATTATAAAATACCCATCTAACGTCTGGAGTAATGAAATGGGTTTATGAATACCCAACTAGAAAAAAAAAGAACATATTAGGAACCATATCAAACATACTCTATCGGGATAAGGTAAAACATGAAACACAGACGATTAGCGAGGATCTGATAAGGAATACTAATATGTGAGATGAGAACCGCACTATTTTGTCTGACAAGAATAAAAGCTATTCATAAATGAAAAAATTGTACGAATTCTGCTATTGCATACAACATACTTGAGGATGAGGACTGTGATTATTTTGTTTGTTTTTTTTGAATTGTCTAAACTGTTTGGACCTTAGATGGTTCTCATCAAGAAAACCTGAGCCTGTTTGCTTTTCTAAAACATCTGCCTATCCTATTTTAATCTATACAGGGTGTTACTGATATAACTGCGGATATTTAAGGAGGTGATAGGGCAGTAGAAAATAAGAAAATTAAGCAAAACTTCGCAGGTCCTAAAGTTTACCGTTTTCGAGAAAAACGTATGTGAAAATACAGGCAAAACCGAGTACGGTCCTGTGTAAAACGTGTCCTCGATTGACCTGGTCGTGTGTAGTGGCAACGCTGTCTTCAATCAGCTGACCGTGAATGAGGTTACTCGGTTACTGTAACGTAAACAAGTGTGTTCGAAAATGGCGTTTAGTTCATCAGAATTTTGTGACAGTTGCCAAATGTGTTGCTTAAGTCAAAGCGAAAACGCACAGGACCGTATTCAAATTAATTCATGTTAAGATGTTTATCAAAAATTTTGAAAATTTTTTTGTTTCTTCACCGCGCTGCTGTAGTGACCATTCGATTACATATTGCATCTAGTTGACACCCTCCAAAAATCCGTATTTATATCAGAACCACCCTGTATTAAGGCTCCAATTGAAAAAAAATCATTATTATAATATACTTTGAATCAGTGTAGGTAATAGTCGTGTTATCTTCTGGACCTCACTTGTTTCCTTTAAGGCCTACTTGTGATGGCATGCCTTATACCAATACCCTAGCACGTCCTTATATATCCTTAGGTTTTGCTTCAGGTTAATTCTAGTAGGGTCTAATTGAGGAAACCCTTAGTTAGGGGTATGGACAATCGGCACTTAACAGATTCACAGTTAATTTTGACATTCACGAACCTCAATACACTACACGCCTTCTAAGCGAATAGCTTATTGGATGGTTAACTACGGTACTTTAAGGTTATGTTGACAGCATCACTGTCACATCTTTATTGTATTCAACAGGTTCGGCAGGAAACGACAATCTTCGGTAGTCGGAAGTTCAAAAAAAATTCTAATTTTTAGTTTTCGCCTTTAATTTACTACCTAATATAGCTTACTGGGTTCATGGTCCCTAGCGACAGACACGTAACAGCAATAGTATAGACACCGATTGTAATGCTTAGAATTAGAAATATACTGTGTTATATTTTTCATTGACAAGCTTATATTGATCTTCTTTCTTCTAGAAGCCAATCCTTTAGTCTGCATGCATGACTAGTTTTTAGCTATACTGGTAAAGCTTCGCAGAGTCTGCTAGTTCCTGGTTGCAACGTTTTACTTATATATCCCATACTGAGTCCACATTTGCTGAAAAGGTGTCTAAATAGGGAATTTAAATAAATTATCTTTGAAGAGATCGATCTCGACTCTGCACGAGAACACATTTACATTCGAATACTTTCAATGATAGTAATACTCTTACCTCCAAACTGTTATCGTCGGTTATTTCTTTAAAAGCAACAAAGAATGGACGATGTTTAATGTCCCGTCTACTATCAGGAACAAAAACAAGCAAAGTGGACCTCAAAACTTGTTAAGTAATTAGCTATAAATTCGACTGTGAAACGCTGTCATCTCCAGATAGTTACGACAATAAAGCTGTTAGGGAAATCGATTATGAAGTTGTTAACTCTTTGGAAATTGGGTGGTAGGAACATAGTGACTCATCAACAGATTGGGATAAATGAGTTCATTTACGTATCTACATATATAAAACTCCCCAACTCCAACTTTAATTTGACTCACTTTTTTTTAAATAAAGTAACTGGTCAGTTTATTGAATACTAGAGTAGGTTTGCATTTGCTTCAGTTGTATTGGGTGATGTCACTGAATATTTCTAAGCACTATGAACAAATCAGTGTCAGCACCTTTGATGTCGCATGTCTCCTCTTAGCGATCTTAAACCTC
The DNA here is from genome assembly GCA_947389935.1 of Agrilus cyanescens. Lineage (NCBI taxonomy): Eukaryota > Metazoa > Arthropoda > Insecta > Coleoptera > Buprestidae > Agrilus > Agrilus cyanescens. Next base: position 23,121,154 of record OX376709.1, read on the forward strand.
GTACGCCATATTCGTAGGTATCATGTAACAATGTCAATTTAACCTCAAATTACCGCAGTTAATCAGCGGTTCACTTAGAAAAAATTTTCTTAACTAGTAAAACTCACGCATGACAAATTTAACCTCATATTGCCTATTGTTCACACAGCTGAGTGGTGTCAATTTGACTTAGTTAAGTATAAAGTCAAAGAAGAGGGTAATATTCAATGATTTTTGATGGAAATAAATGAAATCAGAAGAAAAAACAACTTATAAGGGGTGTAGATCTATTTTTTCAATTTATAATTAATCAGTGCCTACGTTTCGCCCAAAGTTATAAGGCTCCTTCAGAGTAAGTGAAACGTGAATGCTGATTAATAAATTAAATGAATAGACTTATATAGGTACCACTCATTTTCGAATTTTTCTGAAAAAAATCGTTTAATTGGATTTGATGAGCAGTGCATGGTAAATTGATAGACCATGTTTTACAGTATAGTTACACTAACAACATATGAACCCAGTTGGTTTGCTATTTCCTTCTCAATTGGGTTAGTCAACATTTGATTTGCTGTTTTAACGAAGATCGCGATCAACCCTTTTTCGAAAACAGACAGTGACTACATAATTTTTTAATGTGAAAGTTAGCACGTTTTCAGGAAAACTGGGATTCATCGTGAGCAAATAAAAAAATTAGTATTAATAAGTACCTACCGGAAATGTACATACATGCACAAATATTTAGTCCTTAAAATTCGCACAGGCAAAACACCAAAGTAACACACTTAGTTTTATCGATGTTTGTGAGTTATAACCTAAAAAAATCGACTGTACGGGTACCCACTAGCGTCTCTAACCTAACAATTTCATAACTGCTGCTCGAACTAAAAACCGTAGTTGTCTTTTAAGGAATCGTATTAACTTACTTGGACTCTAGTAACAATAAAAATGTTTTGGAATTGGCATGAGCTATTACAGAATCCAGAAAATCCACTTGTAGGAATAGCTTTTTTAATGGTGTATGGTTAAAGGATCATTCATGGTTCAGAAAGTGCAATCAAATTTTGAAATGAGTTGATGATATCTCTGATGTGATAGGCTAAATTGTACCTATAGGTAATTCATACCAACCAACAAAACGTAAAATAATTTGAAAGATCAAATCTTCATCTAATATTAACGAATATAAATGAAATCAAAGCCAATAACGAGTCAAAGGTTTGTTTCAATTAATTAATCATTAAACATTTTATTGTATTTTATTAACAACTTCCACTGTTTTTTGTATTTTAGCAATGATAAAGCCTGAAACGTCTGTTGTGGTTTATTAATTTCAATAAACCTTTGACCCCTTGAAATATATGTGTAAGGGAGTGTGATAAATTATCTGTGGTATAACTTAACACACGACATAAAATACACTGATGTATGGAAACACTCTGTCTCAATTTTAGCAGAGTCGCTGATTTTCGATAAAGCATAAAAATTTTTTGGATTCTTTGGTAACTAGCAGGAAAAGTTTAAATAAATGAAATTGCATCTATTTTTTTATTAATTGAAAGTTGTGCCAAAATAAATAATCAAAAAATTCACGTGACTAGACAAAAATAATGTTAATTGATATTTTTGTGAAATACGATTTATGACTTTCTATTATTTTCTTCTATTGAAAACCTACTATTCTGTAAAAAGTTTTCACAAATTTCTAGTTCAGATGTTATAAAGGGTGAATTGTTTTTAAAAAAATTTTATAGTATCTTACCATTATTTCATAATCCAAATCAGCGACGTGAGCCTAAGACAATCAACGAGTTAATCAGTTACCTTTCTGAAAACCGGACAAACAAAAGAATTTTCAACCGCACTGAAAAATTCCCACGTTTTTCGTTGTCACGTCATCACTGAACGTTTTTCGCGCAATAACACTGGAGAGCAAGCAATTCGACGTAGCGTCACGAATATCCCGGACCCGAATGCTAACAGCAAGCAGCAGCAGCAACTTTCCTTCTACCACGTTGGTGCTGTGCTACCCTGGAAACGACGCGACAGGCCCTACGACGCTCGACGACGCTGGCGCTTCGACCTCCATTTTCCGTTCACACTTTTTTCGACCCGTTTCTCCCCAAAACTCTCCAACTTTCCGAGGCACATGTTCGTCTCTCTGTTCGACAGAACCCATTGCACGAGGTCCACGTGCCCATAATAATAATAATAAAAGCAAATCAACTGACGGGTCTCAGACGTCTTATTGTTCTGTTTGTATATATCGATCTTTTTTGCACTCCGTCACCTGCTGCTTTCAAAATGAAACCCCTGCAATGCTCAACAAACATAACATTTCTTTTAAGAGTTGTTTTTCGTTTTTCAAATCCTTCTTAGAGCAACTAAAAATCATATCAGCAAAAAAATATTACCGAACGCTACCAAGAATTTGCCATCTAAACGATCCTTCTCTGGAAGAAAGATTTCTTTGTCCAGTACTTTTACAAATAAAATTATATACATAAAGAATTTTAATCCAAATTGATTAAAAATATGTATGTATGTTTGTGAAAGGCCCGGATGATGAAACCAATTATAATAATTATAACTCAAAAATTACAAATGTAAACAAACACAGGGGATAGTTTCAATAATATTTACTAAAAAGTCCTAACGAATTTCGACTAACACATCCATTATAAGACTGGCTTATACTAAAGTTTAAAAACAAGAATATTATAAATTGAGATATATTTTTACTAACAATTGGATAGAGTACTGAAAAATACATTGCGAACACGCCAAGGAGCTCTCCTCCTAGAATAGTAGAGGTAGACAATAAATATGGACTTAGCGCCGAAAATCTACGAGATACTCTATATACTGATAGTTTTAGAGTTACTAAACATGTTAAAAGTTCAATAGTAATGGAGCATCCATTTTTGTTTTTGTCCAACATTTTTAATTTTAAAAAATTAAAATCGAATTAACTTTCTACTTTTTGGTTTGACACTGTAGCAGATTCAAACTGTTAATATTTGTTTTATGACTTTCTTATAAGATATGTTCTAATATACCCGTAACGTATCGTTTATTGTTAACAACTAGCAACCAAAGTGTTCTTTGAGACGTGGTTCTAAGGAGTGACCATTTTTTCCTATATAGGAAGCATCATATTCTTGTTAATGAAGATTATGGGGCCAATATATTTCTCTAGGCAACGTTTTTGTGTTAAATGGTGAATCTGATAAATCGTGTGTGATTTTGGAAATTTTACATCACTGATCTCCACCAACATCAGCACCCCACTGGTAGATTTACTTCAAACTACTTATTAAATTTATTAATTTCTGTTGCATTTAAGTTAAATTTCCTTAAAAGGTGTTTAGTTTCTGTACTATCTATTTAATTGATGCAACATAGGATATCATTGGGATAAGTGACATTTTTATCGTTGCTATGTAGTGTACATATTATTTTTTTGGGTACTGTATAAAATAAAAAATTATCAATGAAATTTAGACAAAAGCAATTTTTTGCAATACGTTTTATTATATACCTACTAATGTGTTTTCTCCGGTGGAATGTCTTTTAATTTCTGTAAAGCTTTAGCACTTAGAACTGATTACTATCGCCATAAACATTTCCTTGATCAATGAAAAAATATATTTTGCATGTTGTTCCAATATTCTTTGAACCCAGAATTATTTACAAATAAAAAATATGATCAAATCCTTGTTGTATCCAATTGCATAAAATTTAATATTCCTAACGTCCAAAACATGAAGCTTTGCATGTTTCTATTATAAACATAACCGTGTAATGAATGTGTGTTCCGCACAGGGATATTAAAACAACGTACTGGTCATATTTTGCATATGAAAAAACTTTTAGCAAAATGGATACCGCGTTGGTCCACGATCGATCAACGAGAACGAAAATATATCTACAAACAAATATTTTCAGTGTATGCGGTGCTATTTGGCCGTAATTCTGATGTATTTTTATACCCGTTCGTAACTGTCGATGATACATGGATTCACCATTTGTTGCCAAAGACCAAACAAATCATAATGACCGTAAATTATCTCCTGGGTGGTTTCCTCATACACAAAGTTATAGCAACTGCATTTTAAGATGTACATCAATCAATCAATCAATCCATCATTGAATCAAGTAATCAACAAAATTGAATACTGCAAAATGGCCGAACTTCGACATGTTTGGGAAATATTTTGTCGTCCCCATAAGAAATCAATAATAATGGAATCTTCATGTATTGACTCTTCAATACCAAAAAATTAACTTCCGTCTCATACTTTTTTCTTTTCTTTTTTGGGTTATGTATTTTTCATGTTCTTTTTAATCTTACATGGAAATTCCACCCTTTTGAAAGGGGTTTCAGTTGCTACTTACTGTATTAATAAGGACCTCTTTTAATGCAGTATAAATAAAAATACCGATCATACATATAGAAAATGAACTGAGTATGCGAATCTAACATTGACTGAAGCAAGACTGAGGTGTAGAGTAATGATGCACAAAGTAAGACCTTAACAAAAATCTTGCCTTGTGCTGTCAATTTTTTGCTGGCTTGACTCTTGTCTTGTTATTTCTTTTTGTTGCTAGCTAAGGCATCCCCCAGCTTATAGGATGTACCTGTGGATTCATTTAAATTAAATCAGGATGATAGATATTTGAATCTAAACGTGCATCTATTCCTACATTTATTTAGCAATCTATTCAATCATCTATTTTAATTGATGTTCATGTGAAAGCTTATTTGAACAAGATGCTCGTGAAACCTACCGAAAAGGTAGAACAAAGACGCCAGTAGTAACTATTTTTTTTTTTTTTTTTTTTTTTTTTTTTTTTTTTTTTTTTTTTTTTTTTTTTTTTTTTTTTTTTTTTCTAGAATTACGAATGGTCTCGTCATCGTTCTGATTCAATTTTGTCTCCATTTCCACCTTTGGGAGACCAAAGCTCATTGCTAGATCATTCTCTATGTCTATGATCTCGATAAATATTTCGAAAGATGACATGTTTATAGGTTAATAAGGAAAAAATCAAGCAAAGATAAAAGGCGTTTCTCGTATTAATGCAATGCATAACATCATGGAATTTGTCAAAATAGTAAAATAAAAAAAAAGAAAAAGAAGGTGTCATTTGAACCAAACAGGATATTGTAATACGAAATGTGCGGATTTACGTATTATAACAGGATTTTAATTTCAGAAGGATTTTGGTCCCTGGGTTTGGCAATTGAATGACAATGATAATAAGACAAAATATTTATTGTGAGGACGACCTTAAAATTACGACTTTCATCACTCCGGTATAGTCCCCACGCAGATTAACGCGGAAATCAGCGAGTGGAAGAACGAAATCAACCACAACCAGTTACTCCCGAATGGTTTCAAGACCATCGGAACGGTGCCGGTATAGCGTGCGCTCTACCGACTTGTTACTGTTGTAGTGTGTGCTCTACCGAGTTGCTGTTGGGATAGGGTGAGGGGTATGTCAATGTAAAGACACCCATCCTGAACCATAACCTAATACAATACACACGGAAATATTACGACAGTTTTTTGTTATCTATGACATCTTCATACTAGTTTTGAGCATCAAAAAATTTCTGTGTGTATTGCATTAGGTTACGGTTCAGGATGAGTGTGTTTAAATTTACATACCCCTAATCCTTTCCTAAAATTTGTATTCGTAACACACTTAGAATAACCGCTTTCAAAGTTTAAACAAACCAACAGTATCATGTATCACCTATAGAAAAATACTATAAATTATTCTGTATTATCTAATCTACAACAAGCCGGTAGAGCACACACTACAACAGTAACAAGTCGGTAGAGCGCACGCTATACTCGGCACCACCGGAACTCACTGGTGCTGGCGGACCTATATAATGCCTACCAGGCTTAGCAGTGCTTGGTACCCGAGCGTATACGCTGAATGACGGTCGTAGCCACTTTCATGGATCCTCTACCACACATCTCTACTGAGGTCTCGGCTTTACCAACTTAAAGTGGGATCGGTAGCAGAAAATCTCAGTGTGATGAGTAAATGGCGTGTACTCTGCCCACGTGACTAGCCTCCGATACTAAGATAGGAAATACGCACCCGGTTCGATACCTTAAACGGCTGCCATCATGGGACCTCGGAATAGGGCCGTGGTAGACAAGTGTATCGGCTTCAGTGACAGCCTCCTGGTGGACTCGCTTCGGACACTAGTGCAGACCGCGCAATCCTCCACAATACCTAAAGGAGCTGCGCGCCCGTTTACACGACGGAGGGACTCTCTCCCTCAGCACTCATGTCGGCTACCTGAGGATTCTCCGGACCTCCCGTAGTACCAATTTACATCATTGGTCGGATGTTCGGAGACACTACGACTCCTCCCAGTTAAGGTTACTTGCGCCCTTGGGTACTAGTCAGCCACTGGCACTCATATCGGCTAGGCTACCTTATCCACTTTTGATGAGTGATGGTTGAGGCTACTTTTGTCTAAGTTCTTCTTAGTTTTAGCTTTGAAAGCATAGTGTTCTTGCGGATTTCAAGAAGTTTCCAGTGATTGCTGGACAAAAGAGAATATCTATATATATTGAGCTGTCACAGAATTCGACTGGAATTAATGTTTCTACAACGGCCTGAGGTAGAGCGGTTTTAGTAGGTAGGTCTGAGGTCACACTCCGGGCGACTATGTCTTATGAATAAGAGTTGATGTCAGTCTTACGAGAGAAAAAGTAAGCGAACATAAGAGAAAAGAGCGAGTTAGTGATTTTAAGTAATAAATTGAATTATAAAAGTGATTGAGTCTTTGTTTAGTGCGGTTTTTGTTAAGTATGTTGTTATCGTTAACTTAGAAAAGTATTTGTTTGATTTGAGTCATTAATAAATAAATAGTTGGAAAAAGTCGTAAAAATGTCTTTGTTACCGTAACGTGAGCTCTGAGAATCTTTCAGTCTGTGTTAAAGAAAGGAATACACATTTGTAGGAAAAAAAGAACCCTAAAACTTGGTGGTTACTTAACGATCTGGACGAATTAAGTAAATTTTACCAAAATCATAAACTTTTGTCTTTGTCTGTTCAGCATTCTCGTTACGAAGTACATTAACTTTTAATATTCCTGAATATTCACTATCCGTACTATTTTCTTTTAACCACTATTATTCTGCTCTAATTTCTATATTTTTTTGGGTAAGAAACTGTCGTTTTATGTCGTTCACAATGACTTGTTGACCCACTGATTAATTTTATTTGAATTTATTTGAGATAAATAGGTACTATAGGTCACGACATGAGACATATCACCAATATATGGTTAACTTCATATATGGCTGGATAAAAAAGGCGGACAAATTCTTTATTAAAATCTGTACACTTGTAAAATGTACTGATAACTTGCCTACAGTAACTACCAACTTGCCATTGATGTAATTTTCACACATTTCTTAACATTAAGTGCTATGCTTAATGTGTTTTTGATCAGAATTCTATCAAAAATGTCATATGTTAATCAAAATTTGAACTTGTTAGTTTTTATCAGCGCGTTATAGACCATTCTGACACAGTGCACCCACATAACCCAATCCCTGCATCCACAGATAAATATTGTTACGACCTTTTCCAACTATTTATTTATTTGTGCATCGAACTTAACAAATAATATTCTGCATTAACGACAACAACCCAATTACAACATTAAACAACAACCCAATTACTTTTACAGTTCAATTCGCTCCTCAAAGCCACTAACTCGCTCTTCTCTACTTAAAATCACAAACTCGATCTTCTCTTTATGATTCGCACACTCGCAGTCTCTCTCGTAAGACAGACACTAACTAATGTATATTCTATATAACTAACTAACTGTAGCTAACTTAGATTCATTGGTCGCTCTTCTTTTATAGTTATTCGATATCGCCTTGTAACCACTAGAAGTTTCTCGAACAATCTAGTCAGTTGCTAGAGGCTTCGACACAGACTGACCACAACTTTGCACACATGTTTCAAAGGTTGTCTATATCCGTAGCAATACACAAATTATAGCAGACAGGAAGGGAGTGCCAGGAGGTTTGGAGGGGGCGGTATTATGTCGAAACTGCCTATGGTGCGCTGATGAGACCTAACTAGTTCACAATCGTTATCGATGTCTAGTAGTTTCGACAAAATATCGACTAGGAACTTATCTTTTAGTATTTTGTATACGTTTGCCATAAATGGCGCCTCCTTGACGTCTGCGGTAATCTATAATAAAAGTAATTGAATATCGCCGCAATTTTGGGATTCTGAACAACTTTCTTCTGTTTATTTTATATTCCATTATTAACAAAAGAATTTCCACTTAAATGAATCATTCTTTTTAGGTTTCGTAGACACCCTGTACAAAAAATTAATTTGGCTATTGCAGATCTTGTATTCGTTAAATTAGGGTACAAATTTTGTTTTAAGGACATTTTTAGTTGAAGTTTCAGTTGACTATAATGAGCATATTGCATATGAATATTGATAGCCAGGGGTTAAAATGTCCTCAATGTAAAGTGTTACGCATTCAATGATTAATAGGTATGAATAATGTTAAACTACCTTAGTATCGCGATAAAAAAAGTGGTAATAAGTACTAAGACTGAAATAATTGGCTTAAGAACCTTAGGAGGGAACATTAAAGTAGCAAATGTCTTCAATAAATGGACTGATATGTGCATATAAAAACATTACATGATGTTTTATGATTTCGAGGGAAATTCAATTATGCCATGAAACTCCAGGCTATGTGGTACATCTACCGTGTTAATTTAAAAATATTTATCGTATTTTTCTCGTAAAATAAATGACCAACCACATATTTTTCCTATAAAGCTCTACATTTAGCGTATGAAGTCGTTTAGGGCGGCTAAAGAAATCATTAACTGAGATTTGAAGTGTGCTAACAAAGCGGCGATTTTCTTAATTAAATTCACCTTGCATTTATTACGAAAACTTTCCTAAAAGATATTACTTGCTCACTACACCATTACTTAGTAATTAATTACTAAATTCCGAAAAGTGAATAAAGGACATTACAGTAATGGGTGGTAATTATTAAAACTATCAGCAACTAAAGTGGTAAACTCTAAAGACCACTTGCTATTCAAGGTATTTTCTGGAGTTTTCTTCGATAATACAATTAACGACATCTAAAATATCATGTTGATAAAAAAATAATGAACAAATTAACACGTAAGTATTAACAATGAAATTTATCCTACGTTTTTTTTTTTAACTTTTGTTAATTCTTCATATAGGTAAGCCTCTGATTAAGCAGGATGCGTTTTAGGCATGCAAAATGTACCACAAACACTATATGAGAAATTTTCCACAATCAAAAAACTAAAATTTTCGTATAATGGCTGAATCCAGTAATTCAGTAGAACGTGTGCTGCGTTTTAATTACTTATCACTATTTCCAATTTTTCCTTTAATTTTACCCCTGTTTTAAAAGAATATCAACTGCAAAACCAAAGTAAATTTACCACACAGAATGTTTAAAAACAAAAAAGAAATGTTTTGTTTAAATGACAACACTGTTAAATATGAATCCACCAAAAAACAATCTTGAGAAAAAGTTAGATTCCCTAAATATGGCCTATGCTAAAAAGCACGGTGGAGTTCAAATGTTTTTATCAGCTTTAAATGATCCATAAAATTCACAGTATTATCGTTGTTCCAAAAGTGTAAGTTTGATTGCAAATTTTTTGAAACAAGACTTGCCCTCTGGTTTAATAGAATTTCATCTGCAAAACAGAATTTACCATACAAACTGGAAAATAAAACTTCAATGTCAATTTAAGACAAACAATATTCGAGCATCGTCGCGATATTTTGCATAAGCCCTTGTTTTTAGATGCTGAACAACTTTTTCTCATTACTTTTTTCGGTTGGACACATATTTGAGTATCTACTGCTATATGAACGAAACGTTATATTTTAAAAATCCTATAGACGAGGCTGTTACTTCTTGTAACTCCATTTCTTTCACCTGAGGTATCTACTATGTGGTAAAATAATTATTGTAGTTTAACAGAAAAATTTCTTTATTTTTTGACTTTTTACACACCTTATATAGTAAATTTAATTTGACTTTTACAAATGACCTTAGGTTGAAATATAGGACAGATTTTGAAGTTATTCTGTGATGAGAAAGCGTTTTTTTAAACCGCCCTGTATATACCGTGTCGTTTTGTCAACACTAGGGATGGTAAAAACTAGTATTTTTTAAGAACTGTTCCGTTACGTTCCTGTTCCGTTTACGGAAATGTTCAAAGGAACAGTTCCTTGGAACAGTTCCAAAAGATCCAACGCTGAAACCACTTCGTGGCTGAAACTAGAATTCTTGGAACAGGTTGTTACTTACAGATTACCGAGGAACAGAGGTACTCAACTGATTGTGAAATGAAGTTTACAGCTGTTCAGTACTGTTATTATGTTTGGGTCAAAATTTGCCAATCAATTTTAAGTCATTTCCTGTTGTTCGATTCGTGTTCCTTCTTCCTTGTATTTAGGGTTTTATTGCATTACCTGCGAAAGGATGTGTATGTGGGCGAGTCTCATAGCTGTCGGCGGTCGACACATTTTTATTTTTACACTTAAAATTGATAAACGCCTAAAGTCTAAACCTAAACCATCTGCTCTGCGGAACAGCAATATAATAGTCGGAACTCGGAAGATTGGAATCTCTGAATCGTTGGAACAGAGGAACTGAGGAACAGCATGCTTCGGAACAGTTCCAGTTGGAACAGTCGGAACTCGGAATGTCGGAACAGTTGGAACAGGTATTTTATTAAACAGATACCTATTACAATCTGTTACATGTCCGTAACTGTTCCAAAATAACTGTTCCTAGTATTTTGTATCATCCCTAGTCAACACCATAGTGTTATAGGAATTGTAAAAAAGAGAGTATCTCCCTTAGAAAGCTTTAACAAACGGACGGTTGTAAAAAAAAGTTATACCTATGTAAAACTTAAAGAGTAGAGAATTTTATTTTACTTCATTATATGTACTACTTTCAAGATGTATTTTATAAAGCCAGAAGAACTATCGTACCTTTGATATTTCGAAAGTCGAGTAACCCAGGATAGGAAAACAGTAGGAACAATAAACAAAGATTGATGCAGGGTTCAGTCGCTTCTAACGAAAAGAAATCAGTTTTGTGTTCGAAAACGTCAACTTGGATACTAAAAAAAGGGCTACTATACGTACTGATGAATGTATGGGGCATGGCTGTGTACAGGTGCAGAACTGAAAGATAGGACCCTTTCTGAGACATTCACTGCTAGTTACAGATTTATCAGAGACAGAATGAATATTGGTGGGAAAATAAGAGAAATCTAAATGACATTATCGTTTTACAATATTTGACGACATATCTAAAATTCATCTTCTCATTACCAACGTAACCAAAACAGTCAGCTTTCAAAAAGAGTTTGAATATGTAATTTGAATCGACGTAGCTTTCAGTTGTTGTAACTCCATAATAAAGTATAAATAAAACACAGCGTTTAAAGTTACAAAATTATATATTGAAGATAATATCTTCCACCTGAAGAAGCCACTGTGTGGTGAAATGATCATTGTGGTCAATATATAATTTTGTAACTTTAAACGCTGTGTTTTATTTATAATATGTAATTTGTTTTTATCAGAGATGTTCGTAAAAAAGTGAGAGAAATCTGAATAAGATAATTGTTTTTCAATATTTTTAGACATAGGGTGTTTTATGTAAATCTCATCTTCCCTTATTATACCAACGTAACCAAAACAAGCAACTATATAGAGGTATGTAAAAGTTTAATGTGTTTGTGAAACTAACAACGAACGTTTCGCCCTTCACGTGAGTCTTCCTCAGAGTTAAGTATCAAAATTAATTAAATGTCACAGCAATGAGAATATACTAATTCCAAAACGCACACACAGTATAAATAAAATAGTAATTTTAAAACAAAAAGATGATTTAAACTGAATTCCTGCTAGAATTATCGCAATGAAAATACTTAGATTTCTATCTGTATTTCCTCTCAAACCCTACAAAAGGCAATTTTTAGCATTTTGATTTTTCGTTTTGACGTTTCACGCTTTCCATATAGAATCGTAACAGATAAAACAGTGTGACGGACAGACAGATAAACTCGGAAAGTTTTTCATTCTATTCAATTTTATCGATCTTTGGATACACTAAAGCGAATATGAAATTTTTCTTTGAACACGGAAGTCACAATGGAGAATGTTTCTCGAATTGTTTGACAGTTACCGAAACGTGTGACATGTCCGATACTCCTGGATATGACGTTCTATTAGATATATCGTTTACGGTTAAAGAATATATGTAATAGGTTTGTTCCAAGTTAACAACTCTGGATCGTTACGTGATGGTAACAGAATCATGAGGGCTGCTTTTTGTGCGCAAGTCATAACTGTGTAGTTCGTATTGGTACGACTGACTTGGTACGTTTTGCTGAATTCTATCGTTGCTATTAAGTCATCTGCCTCACTTTTGAGAAGGAACTAGGAGAGTACTAACCTTATTTTGTTCACATTTTGTATTTCAGTTGCTCCGCCCAAAATGATCAATAATAATATTGTAACTAGTGGTAAAAATAAAAATAGTTAAACAAAATTACTACATACATCTTCTAATATATAAAATTCTTGTGTCACAGTTTTAGTTACCGTACTCCTCCGAAACGGCTTGACCGATTTTTATGAAATTTTATACTCATATTCAGTAGGTCTGTGAATCGGCTACAATCTATTTTTCATACCCCTAAGTGATAAGGGTTATCCACCCCTAACATTTTTTTTTAATTTTTTGGACACAAATTGTTTTTTTAATTTTTTTGTAATGTGGCATTAAAAAATACATACAACGCTAAATTTTCACCCTTCCATCACCAACCCCTATTTAGTAATTTAAAAATTTTTCATCCCGCTCGATAACTGATCAATTAGGGATCCTTACTACTACCCGTGCGAAGCCGGGACGGACCGCTAGTAAGTATATTGTTTTACACAAAAAAAAAATAATAATGAAAACAATAATAAAAACTAGTAATATTTCAATAATTTAAAAACATATATATCTACATGCTTACCTAAATAACCTGAATTTTTTATTCTTTCCTCATTAATTATTTCATCTAAATCATCTCCGTTACTCATTTCTGAGATTTGAACTATAAGAATTTTTATTCTGTCCGACCCGTCTCCGTTGCGAATCTATATACTGCGCATGTCAGTCCACACAGTTTTCAATCGAAGCTAGGTCTGAAGTGACGGTTATGTTACGATAACTAAACCGTCACAAGTTTACTTGGAACGCTTTTAAAACCGTGCGATGAAGTCACCTTTCACTTGGAACGTGTTTTTCATAATGCGCATGATCTGTACCGTACCAGTACGGTTTTTCTGTCACTTGGAACAAACCTAATAGCCATCTTTTAAAAATCATCCCTAAAATCGTGTTGCTACGTGTGAATGCTTTCATAAGTTTTCCCTTTAATTTCCAGTAAAATAATTCAGCTCAAAGATTGTACGATATCGCATTTCAAACCAATGCGGATATTTGCCAGATTTATATAATCTTTTTCTCAAGAATATTGAAATTACAGAATGACTTACATCGGCATTCAAAGGATTTCTCAGTAGACTAAAAGACTTTTCATCCGCAGACGACATTATCCAGTCGTTTATCGGCTTTTATAAGAGAGTCTATTTGAATGTCTGTCGAATAAGGCACTAACTGTCAGGCTTATCGATATTGCCTAAGATTTCAATTAAAGGTTTTCACAAATAAATCTCCTGAAAATAAATTCCGTATTTCTGCCCATAATCATAAGCTTTTAAAATATTATTTCAACTACCAATTTGAGTAAGGTACATTGGCTCCAATTTTTTTGTGTTTCAAAAACAAAGAGTTAAGAGAGGACAATATCTGCCTAAAGTAAATTGATAGTGGAAAACCTATTCAAACATGAAATTAGAACTTGATGAACGGTTTAACATCTTCTCACCATATAAAATATTGGACAATCTCCGATTAATTAACAAGACTGGAAAACATTGGAATTGATGTGACTGTAATGCCCAACCCCCAACGTCAAAACTTGGGTTAAAGCGTCCAAGGTACTTTTCGATAATAGGGTTACATTCTTCAAGAACAGTTTGCTTTAATCCCTCAAGAAGGAAGCTTTCGGACGTTTTTGTTCAAGTTTTGGTATCAGGATTTGAGCTCCTTAGTGCATTTTAATCTTCGATTGCCCTACGGGAAGTGTCTTTGGATGGGTAGGAAACTAGAAAAAAGAAGAGGTAAGGTAGGTTGGTGGAACACCTTATGAGCCATTAAGGAGTATTCAGAAATATATTAGATGCAGAAATAAGAATAAAGACGGAAAAATGTAACAGCTTTAACCATCAATTAATAAAGAGGGACAGAGGGGACATTCATTAGCTTATTCTTTATAAGTAGCTGGGAATCAGGATAGGAAAAATTGGTGTTGCGAATTTCATTCTTCACTGGGTATTCGAAATGTCAGATTTCAACCCTTATTTCTAAAATATATTTATCGTAAAGTAGAACAAAAATCAAAGCACTTTAGGGGTAAAAGATGTTTTTTTTTAAATTAAAATTAGCAACGCAAGATAAATTAATATCGTTTACACTTTAAGTGCTTTGATTTTTGATTTACATTAGGTATATATGTATTGTCAGGGAAAATCCTTTGGTATATTGTTATCTTATTTCCTGGAAACCGATTTGTGACGCTAGTAGTAAGGAGTAAGAAAATCATTTCGGTTAACATTTTTTTTTGTTTTTTTTTTTTTTTTGAAAATAGAAATCAAATTTTCACGGTGAAAACTATCAATTTTTCTCTGTTTTTTCTTCACATTTCAGTATTCCCCAAAAAAATGTGTTAATAGATTTACAATTAGTTTTATAGTAATTCTCAAGTTTTATTGTTGAATAGTCCTGGTTGTGACATCTAAGAACAAGCTACGGAAAATGAGTATTGGAATATTCTCAGTCACTGAAGTCTATGCAGTCTTCTGTAAGAATTTATACAAAAGTAGCTGGTTTCAAATTCTTACAGAAGATGGAACTAACAGGTTAATACCATACAAGGTGTCCCTAAATTTATTAATAGTAAAACGAACAGAATAGTAAAATAATATAATGCACAGGAGAAAAAGCTAAAAAATGTAGTTACTGAAAATAATTGTTTCGTTGGAGTTTCAGAACATTAAGAATTACCTTCAATTTTGCAGATACACTCGGATAAATCCGAAATGAAAATAGGTATCTGAAAGAAGGACCGTCGTTGACTCGAAGTGGAGGCTGAAAAAATTTTTTTTGAGATTTCTTTATAATACTCGAAAATTCTGATAATAGTGTTTCTAAGTATATATGATATATGTATTTAAATGTAAATTATTAACGCCCCTTAGACCCGCTAATCATATTTCTTAGTTAATTGACATTTATATTGCTATTTTAATAAACATGCTCACTAAAACTTGCTCAATTATATAAACAGAAAAAGATGTTCGATAGGGGCATTAGACGGATTAGCGAAAGAGAGGTGTTAATAATGTATATAGTTAATTTATACGCATTTCCTTTTTTTTAATATATGTACTATATAATAATTCTGTGTTTAATTAACTTAAAGATATAAACAATTTTAAGTAGATAGGCTATATGACTTTTTGACAACGAGGTGGCACTGATGAAATTAAATTTTGAATAGTAATGATCGGCGTATTGATCTAAATAAACTTCATTCATTTTGACCACTAAAGACTGTTCGTTTAGAAATGACATACTGCGAATTTGTCATCTGACCTTTTCCCACAGATCCGGCAATTAAGCCGGGCACTGCACTACACTCTTTTTTCAAAAAATCTTCAGAATTTTTTACGATTTCGGATCACTTTTACATATATTGTTTTCATAATCTATATGAAAAAAAGACTCAATTGAAAATACAGTTTAAAAAAAAGTTGATTTTTCGATTGATTATCATTGATAATACACTCAATAATAGAATTAAACAATTTATTCCTAAATAATCTTTTATCAAATTGCTTCACGAATTTTTTTAGATGGTTTGGAAGTGGTTCCGAGAGTGAAGAGATTGTAGGGGGTGGCACCGAGGGTAATTTTTGGGGGAATGGGATGGGTTGCAGGGGCTGATTCTTTTAGAAGTGGTTCTGAGTGTAGTGTTGAGATAGCGGCGGGGGTTGAAGTTGTAGAGGTGAGGGTGGTAATTGTAGGAGTGCTGAGGTGCTTAGTGCTTAGGGTTTCACATATGAGGATGGTCTGAAAAGTTTCCGACCTAACATAGATACAAGAATTTTTATCTTAAAATTTATTTTTATTTTTCTACATAGTCTCCTTGTGACTCTATACACTTCTCCCAGCGATGCTCCCGTCTCTGGTGTTCGCTGTTAGATATCAACCTTGAAAAACAAAAATGTGTAACATTGTTTAGATAAGTTTTAATGATGGCTATAAAAAAGAATCTTTCAAATGACAAAGATAAATTATCGAAGTTACTGATATCCAACATTGGCAAACAACTGCGATCAATAAAAGCTAATGTTGCCAATAACCAAAAATTATTAATGTGTATAGGTAACTTTATTTAAACAATGTTATTAACGTTATTAGGTATACATTACAATGGGCGAAATTGACAGTCGACATGTTGCTTAATTAAATTGTTGTATATTAGAAATTTAGCTTTTATTTTTCTTAAAATATTTTAATCATACCAACAAAATTAAGTTGATTGAACTGAATATCAGCATACATGGTTTTTATGAAACTGAAAAGTTTGTGCACTTTTGCACTCTCTTTACTGTTACTTTTGCATATACATGTATATTTATTTTACCATTAAAAATCATTTCTTCCAGTACTTTCATCTTTTCTTCTGTTTCTTGAAATTTATTATTAAATTCCTCTTCCAATTCATGTTTCAAACTTTTACTATTTTCTTCTAATTTATATTCCAAATTTTTCTTATTTTCTTCTATTTTTTTTTCTAATTTATCCAAACTTTTGCTATTCTCTTCTTAACTCGGCAATTTTTAATTCGCACAACTTCTTTGCCTTTGCAATGTCTTTTACTCAACTCGCACTAAAGTCTTCAATAGTTGTTTCACCCCACACTTGACACCAATTGTAGTGTTTGCGGGTTTATTAAATACTTCTTTACAAGACTAAAGTACAAGAACATAATTTATATATACTTATTTATTAATAACTAGTTAAAAGCACTATTAATTAATACGGAACTTAGCTTACTATGTATTTACAACACTCACTTATATGCGCGTCTTTATTTATTTCTCTATTCACTTCTAACACTGTCGATTTTTTTTCGGATGTTACCACTGTCACGGTCAATTTATTACTAACTCACTGTCGAACGACTTTCCACTGTTATTGCATCATAGAACAATCAAGAAAAGTCTGGAATATTGGAAAGATTGTTTACATTTTCGGCGAACGGCTAATTGTTTTCTTAGAAAGCGGGTACGTACACAAATACAACGCACACTGCCGACACCGGCCTTGGCTAGTCGAGCCGGCCGACAACGAATACAAGTGTACCCGGTCGCACACAAGCACGCTCACGTTCGCTACAACCCCCATCGCTTACAACATTCCCGCCTCTCAAGAAACATTCTCCGAGATACATTAAACTTTCACTGTGTTGATATCGTTTAACCTACCCCCAACATTCCCCCACTGTCTATACAACTCCCAACCACCGTACTTCCTACAGCACCACCACCGATCACACTTCCTTTGGTATTTTTATTCTGGCCGAAGCTTTCAATTTTTAGAAAAATCGATTATATGTTGTTAGGAGTTTAAATTTTCAAAGTGGAAAGACCGTGTGAATGGGTGGTTTCTGCGTCCAACATATCGTAACGACTTCTAGTTTAACTTATTTATTTAACGGATATTTATTTATAACTATTTATTTAACACTTAAACACTAATAACAATTCAACAACTTATTTATATGACCAGGGAAATGCGTATCTATTTATATCACTTGGTATATCATAATTTGGTATTTATCTTACTCGTTCGGAAGCTAACTGTGAACTACTGTTACTGACCACGTCAACAAGTATTTATACAGACGTAGAATATTCCAGAAGATCCGAATGACCTTCTAGACTTTACACGAGTTCCTATTGTGTTCGTTTAATTTATGGCCTTATTTATTGTCATCAAAGCGCCGACTGACGTCGGTATTCTTTAACTCCGCTTATCTGCTCCCGGATCTCGTCGCCGCTCTCGCACACATACATGCTCGTTACTATATATACAGATATATTCTTGCTCGGGACGTCGAATACTACAACATAGTGTATAATTTGAATCGAAACGAAGAGGTGAGGGTAAATGCGAACAACAAACGCCTAGAAACGTTTATAAAATTCTTAGATGTGTAAATATAAAATAAAAAAAATAGCTTAACTATGTAGACCCTTAAAGAAGAAGCAAACGAAAAGCAAGTGACGTTATGGTATTAAATTGTTGCCCTGATTATTATTTCTTAAATGCTACGCACCACCGTCCAAAGTTGGACGGGTTCAACTAGATAATAGCACACTTCGTTGTTCTTAGGTATCGATCTTGAAAAACAAAACTGAGCTTAATAATGATTGTTTTGATAAATGATAATGATGCTAATAAGAATAATCCTCCGAATGACGCCATTAGTATTTAATAATAACTTTTTATAACTTAGAAATGATTGTGTGCTTTCACTCTTAACTATTACTGTTATATATTTGCATTATTTTTTAAGCCTATCAAGTTAAACAAATGTTTCTAAAAACTAAGGCTTGGATTCTCATTGTCCTATAGTTGTAGGTACGGTGCATTTTCTTAACTATTTTTTATCCCTATATAATGACCTTTGAGACATTATTATTAAATAACCCGATTCGTTCGAGAAAACATTTCTCCGTCAAAAAGTCAATTAATCCATTATTTTTCAAATATCTCTACATAATATTTCAATTATACGCTGGATAGATAGAAAGGAGAAAGGACTCTTATCGATTTGATATCAAAAATTTATGAATTCTATCTACATCTTCCTTGATAATTTACCTCAGTATCGTACATAGCAAGTCATGAACAAATAGAGTTAATCGATAAGTCAATAAATATACACTAGTATAACTAATACAGACAAGTACTCGGTATATATTGTTTAGTAACACCCAGAACGTAGCTGCGGTTAGACGTGTTTTCCAAAGATTGTTGCGATGGTTAATCCGAATCAAGTACCGAAAGTAAAATTAAACAATGGTTTGGAAATTCCTATCCTTGGAATAGGCACGTGGAAAGTAAGTGGGATATTGAATATTTTTTTTTTACTACAATATGTTTGAAATTTAAGTAATAAGTTAACCACAGCTAAATGTTCAAAATATACATCTCAATTTGTATCATAGCTTATATACATAGATACATACCTAGTCTCTTAGACTAGGAAAGAGAGGGTACGCATAATCGTCGACTGCAAATAGTGACGCGTGGGGTCACGAGACAGCGCTCAGTAGCGCAACATAAAATGTTCAGAGGGAAATAGTTTTGTTACCATTATTCGTACAATTATCATTCCATACAGAGTATTAATTGTTTATTTAATAAAGTAAACAATTATTAAGAACTGTTGTTTTGCGTCTTACGTTACTAAGAAAATAATATTTCTTTTATGTCAAGGATAATACATGTTCAATGAAATCAAATGCAAAGAATTATTTTATTAACGTTAATTAACATGATGTGGAGGAACCAATAAACTTTAAGAAGAATTTTTTTATTAATTAATTTTACTTTTTTAGAATTTTGTAACTAAAAGTGACGCCGCCTATGGTAATATTGTGGTAAACACATGCTTCTTACGACTTTGAAAGTATTTTTTGTTTCTTACACTATCAGTAAACTACTCCAAAAAACAAAAATATCACGCGTTAATGATTCTTGTACGTAAATCATATCATAACATATTTTAAGTAGTATGTAAACAATAAACAAATTAAACGCGATTTACTTTGCTTAACCTTACTACGTAAAATTCTTTTTACTTATGAAATGTAATTCCTGGTTCATTTTATTCACTGCGGCTTTTACAGCCGTAAGAAGAACAAATCACTATTGTTTTAAACAAAAATCTGCTAAACCTAACCACACTATTTAATTATATATGAACTTTTACACACCCATATCAACGCATTGTTTGGGATCGTTAAATGGAGGCAGTACAAAATAAGGTGATATTCCGTGACAATGTTCGACGTACAGTCGGCTTACAAGTTACGTGTCCCCTCTCTTTCCTACAATTTTCTACAATTAGTATTTAAAAACAAAATTGGAACTAATTAAAAAATTAACTTTCACATTTTTTCACTCAGAAACTGGCAACAGGATTGACTTTAAATTAAAAAAAAATATTATTTCTATTTTTTCTACTTACATTTTTCGGTTTAGAAATTTAAAGTGAACAATTTGGAATCGTTGTTGAAGTGCCGATGACAAACCGTGCTATTTTTTGGCACAAGTCATCTCGATAAATTACCCAATGAATTACAAAGATATTTGGTGAAGCTAATCTAACGTCCAAGTAATAACAATATAAGCGCCCCGCCCATCCCACTGAGCAGTTATTTCCTTAGAATCCGGAAATGTCACAATCAACGATTTTTAATTACAAATTCTTATTAAACGATACCACCTATCGTATCGAATGTAAGCCAAGGGAGCTTCTTGGTCCTTAAGTTGAACGTTTTAATTGTCGATAAATTCCAAATTATCCTATCAAAAACGCGTTCTTTCCCATTTTCATTTTCTACAAAAACTCAATTTCTTAATTTTTTCTGTCTTTATTTCAGTCCAAACCAGGAGAAGTAACACAAGCAGTGAAGGATGCGATTGATGCAGGTTACAGACATATCGATTGCGCGTGGATATACGGAAACGAAAAAGAAATTGGAGAAGCAATTAAAGCTAAAATTGATGAGAAAGTTGTTAAGAGAGAAGACCTATTTGTTGTCAGCAAATTATGGCATACTTTCCATAAACCGGAAAATGTTGAACCAGCATTAAGACAATCATTAACAGCATTGGGATTAGACTACTTGGATCTCTATTTGATCCATAATCCTATGGATTACAAAGTATGAAGCGACGCATAACTATTAAATCCTTTGCATTCAGAAACTCCCAGATTTAGTAATTCCAAAATAAAAACTTATAAAGTCACGTTAAGACGCTTCATGTACCTATATAATTAACTAATGAAATCAATATCCATCATAAAGTAAAAATGAGAAACTCACCCCTAATTACCACACATTATTTAATTGCGGACACGTGTTACGCCCACTTCAATGTGGGCATTATCAACGCGAGACTAATTCAAATTTGGTATATGCTGCTATATACAGGGTGTTAGGTCTATAAGTACAAAAAAAAGAATCATGGATTCCTTGCACAATAAATAACAAAAGTCTAAAAGCATTTTTCAATCGAGTGACAATTAAGTACGCAATTCGTGTTCGAAAATTTGACCCTGAAATTCGGTTTAATACGGGCCTGGCGAAATACGAATTCTCGTAACTGATAGTTTGCAACGAGCAGCGCCACTTACAAAGCAGCGTTATCTATCACCGGCGACTATTCTCTAGGGAATAAGCGCGCTAAACCAGGGCCGGCCTCAGAAATCAAAATAATTTTTAATTTTTTTTTTTTATTTCAAAAGTCAAAAAGTGTATAAATTCATGTTTGAAATGCAACAGGGAACATGTGGTTCTTTTTTTTGTACTTATAGACCAAACACCCTGTATATGAAAGGCGGGGGTTGAAGAGAGATAGCGGGAAAAAAAAAGAAGATAGGTTGGACGGGAACTTGAATACGTTCAATAACATCAGCCAAAAACTGAAAATGCATAAATATTGCATAAAATATGATCTTAACTGAAGCATGCTTCGACACTCAAGTGAAGGGAAGATGTAAAGTTAACGTAAGTGTTCAATAACCGTTATTCAAAAAAGGTTGGAAAAAATACCTTTAAGTAAAACGCATGCTTCACTAAACTTAACCAAACATCGAAAATGGTAGGAAACTCAAAGTCGTGAGCGTTCAATACCGTAGGTGAGGAGGCCTATAGGGCCGATTTAGACTACGTATGCTTCACTCCACGCACAAAGAGGGAAAGGAGGGCAAACAAGCTTAATAACTAGGAACTATTATCAATTAAGTCTTTTGCAAGGGTTGAATAAAGCGGAATCCGGGATGGGACCTAAGTCTGAATTCATTAAATGTTGTTTGTTTTTTTGGATGTGTAAACATTCCCAAATGTCAAGTTCTGACTTGCAAGAGACTTCTTTGATTAGTTTTAGACATTTAGGGCCTATAGGGTGGCTTGTATTATTATGTTGGGCTACGCTTGACTTTTCATAACGATTAAATCTAAAATGTGCAATGTGTTCTTTATATATTGTTGATATAGCCGGTTTTGTTTGCCCAATATATTTCTGTTCACAACCTTCACAACTAATTTCGTAAATTCCTGATTTTTGTTCATTTTCTAATTTATCTTTAGTGTTTCCTAAAAAAAATTTAAGGCTGTTGTTTGTTTTATAAACTGTCAAAAAATCAAACTCTTTAAAAACTTTATCGATCCCTGAAGTGATAGGATGATAACGGTTATTGAACACTTACGTTAACTTTACATCTTCCCTTCACTTGAATGTCGAAGCATGCTTCAGTTAAGATCATATTTTATGCAATATTTGTGCATTTTCAGTTTTTGGCTGATGTTATTGAACGTATTCAAGATCCCGTCCAACCTATCTTCTTTTTTTTTCCCGCTATCTCTCTTCAACCCCCGCCTTTCATATATATAGCAGCATGTACCAAATTTGAATTAGTCTCGCGTTGATAATGCCCACATAGAAGTGGGCGAAACACGTGTCCGCAATTAAATAATGTGTGGTAATTAGGGGTGAGTTTCTCATTTTTACTTTATTGTAATTTTACCACGTCTCCTTATTCTATTCAATATCCATCCATTTGCAGACAGGAGACGAATTATTCCCAGTAGATGAATCTGGGCAGATTATTCCAGACGGTACTGATTACGTCGACACGTGGAAAGCAATGGAGGAAATTTACAAGAAAGGACTCGCAAAATCAATCGGGATATCGAATTTTAATAAGAAGCAGATTGAAAGAGTACTCCAATTAACTACGGTTGTACCAGTTACCAATCAAGTAAGTAATATGAGTGTTTTTAATGCGGCGCGCTAACTTGACCCAAAATATCTAAAACCCAAAGATGCCCTGCCGGAAAGTGACTCAACGCTCTTGGTCTGAGAGTCTTCTCGAAGAGAACAATCTACCAACCGTTGACTTTAAAGGATGATGAACTAATTTTATATATTTTGTCCTATCA
This sequence comes from Agrilus cyanescens, assembly GCA_947389935.1. Classification (NCBI taxonomy): domain Eukaryota; kingdom Metazoa; phylum Arthropoda; class Insecta; order Coleoptera; family Buprestidae; genus Agrilus; species Agrilus cyanescens. The sequence goes on from OX376709.1 coordinate 23,144,659, forward strand.
ATGTTGGTGTATTCCCACACTCAAATAAAATTACTACAGTTTTAGAATTATTAATTTTTGAAAGGTTTTGTGGCAATGAATTGCAAAGAATGTTTGATTTCTTGCATTGTCAAGAATTTATCATATTGCCCGGCTAGAAGTAGAGAACAATTTAAACTTCCCCGACCATGTGACGAATTTAAGCCATTTAAGCCTTGATTTAAAAAAAATTCTTACTTAAAAATGACTACCCTTATACTTTTACTGTATTTATATTCCTATGATCAATACAGATCAAAGGCTTCCTACTTCCTACCACTCGATGTATTTATTTTCAGGTTGAGGCCCATCCATACTTGAATCAAAAAAAACTTACTGAATATTGCATGTTGAAAGGAATTACTGTTACCGCTTTCAGTCCATTTGCATCCCCGGATCGTCCGTGGGCAAAACCCGAAGATCCAAGTTTATTAGATGACGAGAAATTGAAAGCTATTGGAGACAAATACAGGAAAAGCACTGCACAAGTTATACTTCGATATCTCATACAAAGAGGTCTTATAGTCATCCCAAAATCAGTAAATAAGAAAAGGATTGAAGAGAACATTAATATTTTTGATTTCCAGTTAACTCCTGAGGATGTTAAATATATCGATACTTTCGATCGTAATTTTAGAATAGCACTGGCAGAAAGGTAAGTAGATATATTACTAAAAACAGTTGTGATTGGTTAGCGTTGATCTCAATTCCCGTTAATGCTAACCAGAAACAAATGGCGAAGTTCACATTACTATGAACGTATGATCCATGTCAATATCAGTTGCTTGTTGGATTGTATTTTAAATACATTACGGCGCTTCTTTTACTGACGCTACCATTTTTTTCACGTCGGTCACTGACTTTGATTATCTAGGACCTTTAATCTATGATTTCATATACTTTTTCGTTGAGTACTGGTTGGTGTTAACAAATATTGAAACATAAATAGTACCTACCTACGTTGTTACAGACATTCGATATATGAAAGGTATCAACGAATTAAAGATTACTTAAATGAATTTGTAGATCACCAAAATTTTTTTGAGCTCCCAATAAGATTAACATTGCTATTTTATTTAGGTTCTTGGCCCATGTTAATTAACTTTCCCTTTTATGTGCTTGTGCAATGTAAATTCATATGTGAACAAAATTGTAATTTAACCAAATTAGTGATCGTTCAAGTATTTCGTTTTCAAATTTGAATGTGAAGAACCGTAAGAATGACCAAAGCTTAAATAAAAAAAATTAAGCACGGAAGTTGTAACAGTTGCGAAACATTTCTCCATTCCAAACAGGATTTAAATTTTATATTACACTGTCACTTTTTATATTTCAGGTGCAAAACACATCCCTATTATCCATACAGCGACCCGTATTGAATTGAAGGACTACCTAAGCTGTATGTCCCATGAAGAAATTAATTCATATACTCCTTACATTGTATTTTGTATTTCATACTTAATAAATGTAATAAAGACAAGGTATCTATGCTTTGCATTTTTTTCTTATTATCTTTTGTTTTGTTCTTCTCCTAAATGTTTATTAATTTATTACAATAAGCACCTAATAATATTATTGAACATACACCAAGTTTCAGAAATTTTTGTTGTGCAATTAATTTAAAAAATTTCCATATGTTGCACACTAAAATGTTCACACTGTATATTTCAGCCTGTCTCTCATATTCAAAGTAAATCTGAGGGTTCGAGTTTTGGGGACTGTACCCAAAGGTTTTTGTGTTATTTATGATGTTAGGGTAACTAAAAGTAATCAGTAGGATCATAAATTGAAAATTAAAAGTACATAATCAGTTTTTGTGATATAAATGGACGCAACATGATTCTTTGAATTAAAATTTCGTTCGAATGCTTTAATACGTAGGTAATAAAAAATATTAGACAGGTAGGTATAGTTTATGAAACCAATATGAAATCGATGTAAATTCATATTTTCGAATAAAAAGGAGAAAAATATTATTAATAATGCCCTTCGTTGTTCTTAGCAATTATTGGTAACTGTTCACTTGGGCTGATCCACACACGATGTTGTAGACTTCGTCATGCTGATCAAGAATATATGTATGTTTTTGAGCTTCTAAATTTTATTTTCAAAAATTTCTTGTATTTGTCTTCAATGTGCATGTGTATCAACGCGATAATGACACCTTTAGTACTTGTATTATTGTGTTCAATTAATCTTGCGACCATGTATTGTTTATGTTAAGATGAGATTAAGGGACGGTTGACGAGGAATTGTTTATATTTATAGTTTATACAATTGTTATTTGGTTGTAGGCGCGTACGTGTGCAATTATGCGCATCCACTCTTATTACCGCATTACCTACGGTTCTCTACCTAATCTAAAAATAACAAATACAACATGTATTCGATATTAAAAAAATCATCATAATGATGTAATAGATACACAATGAAGACAAGTACAAGAAATTTTTGAAAGTTTAGAAGCTCAAAAATACCATGAAGGGCTCATTTCTGCGCCCAATGTTTACATATTATATTCTTGGTCAACATGGCGAACTCTACAACATACTGTATTTTCAAGAAAATCGAGTGGGGATCGGCCAAAGTGCACAGTTACGAAATTATTATTTTGCCCCTTCATGTTTTTATCGGGAAATACAAACATCAGTCTGGTGTTTAATCATATCCGTTTTTAGATATCTATATTGAAAAACAAAAAATGATCTGAATAATGCTCGTTTTGATAAAAGATAATGATGTTGATAAGAAATGTCCTCCAAATGGCTCACTATACAAGTATCCGCCATTAGCAAACATAACTTTTATGTAACTTTTATGTAACTTTTTGTGCGCTCTTAACTATTACTGTTATACAATATTTAAATTCTTTTTTAACCTTATCAATTTAAACAAATATTTCTAAAAAACAAATCTTCGATTATCATTTCAATAAATATAGACTAGTATAACCAGTACAGACAGGTACTCGTTGTATATTTTTTCGGTAACCTCCAGAACATAGCTAACGGTTAGTCGTCTTTCCAAAGATTGTTGCGATGGTTAATCCGAATTCAGTAGCGAAAGTTAAATTGAACAATGGTTTGGAAATTCCTAAGTCTTAATTTAAAATTTTTTTATTGTACATTTTTTATTTAGATATGTATTTTATACATTAATCATTAGTCCTAGTCCTAATATGTAATTTACTAAAAAAACATTTTGTATGCTGCGTACATGTTTGGCTCAATTACCGAATTCGGTCACTAACCGAAACTTTTACCTGAAACACATTGTGGATACATCTCACATCGCGTTTGATATACATTTTTTACGCCCGAATCTCGTTGTACATAATCAAAAGAATATATTGAGTGAAGTAATTATAACCGCCATGAAACGTTCCGGGTAAAAATTTCACTAAAAATCTGAATTCAGCAATTGAGTACAACATATATTGTCGGATACCTGGCTAGGTATGACAATAGAGTAACTGGTAACGACTCACAAGGTTCTTCTGACACCAGGGCAGTTTTGTTATCGAGACTCCGGACTCTTTGAAGTAGATAATGAGGTGAAGGGCTTAATGATCATTGAAGCCGCTAACGATGGTTACCTAACACCTTCAATCACTTTCACTTCACTTCCCAAATGAGACCTACTTGTTGTCAGTAAAATATGGAATACTTTCCATAAACCGGAGAATGTTGAACCACCATTCAGACAATCATTAACTGCACTGGGATTGGATTATTTGGATCTATTTAATGCATGGTGCTATGGATTTCAAAGTATGAAGCGGTACGTAACTATTAAATCCATTCCATTCAGAAACTCCCAAATATAATAATTCCAAAATAAAAAGACTTATAAAGTCACCTTAAGACGCTTCATGTACCTATATAATTAACTAATTAAATCAATATCCGTTTTCAAACAGGAGACAATCTATTCCCACTAGATGAATCTGGGCAGGTTATTCCAGACGGTTTTGATTATGTCGACACGTGGAAAGCAATGGAGGAAATTTACAAGAAAGGACTCGCAAATTGAATCGGGATATCGAATTTTAGTAAGAAGCAGATGAAGGATTACTCCAATTGACTACAGTTGTACCAGTTACCAATAAAGTAAGTAATAGGAATGTTTTTAATGCCGCGCGCTAACTTGGCCTAAAATATATTAACGCCCCCTGGTCTGAGAGTCTTCTCTAAGGGAATAATCCCCCAATAATCGGAGTAGATTAAGTAGTAATTGTGAAGGTATTAATTACCAAAAATAAGATGTTGGTACAAAGTCCGAACTTCGTCAAAACCGTTTACCAATGAGTTGTGCAGGCAAAACTCTAGCATGTTCGTCTTGAACTGGGAGAAGGAATGTCGTGCTAACCGTAAACTCTAACTGTGGTTAAAGCCACAAGCGCTGTAAGCCCATGGGCTACCTTGGTAGGCCATGTTAAAATACCAGTTTAGTCGCATCTACGTTTACTGTAACTTTCTGACGTTCGCGGTTTTTGATCCCAAAATTCTAGCCTTACTAACACACGATTCTGCATCTCGCGAGCTTCCCCTCACTTCCCCACATCCCTAACGTGCCTACGTTCGAATATTAACGCCACTGATATTTCTACTTCAACCTCCAATGTGTTCATATTCAAACTGATGATTACAGTGGTCCAAAATACCCCCATTTCCTCTCAACACCCTCACATAGCTTCCGCCTAACACATGGCCTAGAAACCAAAATTCCGATGTACGAAATCGACAAAAACTGCGAGCTTTCAGGATGGATACTGTTCTTTGCTATTTTTCTCATTAAATACGAAAAGTAATTTAAAAGAAATCCTATTTTAATTTCAAATAATCAGAAAAATAACCGAAATTTGAACGTACGAAATAAAAGCAATATTAAGACAAGAGACAAAAATACCTGCGATTCAATTAGATAAAATTGGTTAACAGATAAAAACCACCTGTTAAATAAATAAAAACAGGAGAAGTATTTATAATATCGTAACATACTGGTGCGGGTGGCACCGCCGTCTTAAACTAAGTTGGGGCCCTTGGGCACACAAGAATTGGAGGCCCTTTTGGAAAGTAAAAAACGCGAATTATACTAACATTTTTAAAATAAGTTTAATCATTTATTATAGGTAAATCAGATACAGTATGATGTTATATGTCATTAATGATATTCGAATGCTGCTATTTTTTGGTTCTGATTGCAATAATGGTTTCTTTCGGGATTTTTGTTGAGCAAAATCTTCTATTATATCATTAAAGTCAATGTTTTGAAGGATATCACTTTCAATGCACATAATCGACAAATTACTTAGTCGTTCTTATAACATTGTTGTTCGCAATTCATTTTTTATTCTCTTAAGCTGCGAAAATGATCGCTCTCCACTACAATTGGTAACCATCAGACAAAGGAATATTCTTGTAGCAATTTCTACGTTTGGAAAAGTTTCTTCCAATTTATCTGCTTTTATTAAGTTTCAGCGGTGAGGTAATCACAAAATTTTTTATAGTCGTAGACCGTAGGACTATTATTTATTAATGTAACAAATATGTGTTTGGGAAATGAGAATATTTTCATTACTACACTGTCACTTCTTATATTATAAACACCCCTGTTATCCATTCAGCGATCCGTATTAAATTGAAGGGTTACCTAGCTGTGTTTTCCATGAATAAATTAACACATATACTACTTACATTGTATTTTGTATCTCATACTTAATAAATGTAATGAAGACGAGGTAGGTACCTCAGCTTTGTATTTTTTTTATTATCCTTTGTTTTGTTCTTCTTCTAAACGTTTATTAATTTATTACAATGAGTTATACATCAATAACAAGAAATGAGAAAACTTCTGCCGTTGACATGAGTTCAGTTCTTCAGAATCAGCTAAATTTATTAAAGGGAATATATCAAATGCTAAACAAAAATTTGAATTTAGATAACGGGTATTAAATAAAAAGAAACAAAATTTAAAAATCATGAAACAAATGTATTTGTAAATTGTATTCTGTATCTAAGTTGGAGATCTTTGAAGATTCTCCCACCAGTAAAGTAGTTAGGACATCAAGAAACAAGAACATCCAAAAAACAAGAACATCCAAGACGAGACAATTTATTAAGGCATATACGAGTTGAGCCATGCGGTCAATCACTAAATGAAAGTATTTAATCTCTAAAAATGTTGAAGTCTAAAAGCCACTATATTAAATTGATTTTAATCAGGTATCTATATTTAAAGTCTTAATATACAAATGTTTATTCTGCACAGTCTACAGTCTGTTCTGTAGATAACCGAACTGATATTTTTACGTAGGTTGTAAAAACAAACTGCCTTTTTTCTAACTTCAACCCGATCCGGTAATATATACATAGATATAGGTAAAGTGAAATTTTTCAACCGAGACTTGAATTCGGTCAGATGTAGGAAGACCCTAGGGCTGTATTCTTTAACCGACAGCCAATCATGTGCAACATCCCTATCTGTATGCCGATACCTGCATATTTTATAGGCGTACTTGAAGGAAGACCGTGTTCCGATATACACTGTGAGCACTGTGACACGTTACGTCACACAGTATACTGTAAACACCGTTCCGGTTTAGATTTTTGCACTGAATCTACTACTGGCTGTTATATATCGGAACGTATTTCAGTACTGTTTCAGTACTTTTGTCAAAAATAATTAAGACACTATCCGATAGAGGCGCTAGATGTATTGATGCACGATATTAACATTTAATGTGGCATAAATATTGCAATTTTTGGCAAATAAATCTTTTAAACTATTTGAGAATAAAAAAATGTTTATAACGGTATAGGTACCTAATAAAATTTCATGATCTTAACTAATGAAAATTACTAACAAGAAAACGTTCCTAGTGACCAATATGTTGTGCTTAGAAGAAAAAAAAATAAATAAACCACTTTTAAATGTTTCAAAAAGGAGTATTTATTTAACTCTACAATTTCTCAAGAGTAACAGGATTTTACTAAATTTAATGCGGTGCTTATCATCTATTTATACCTTATCGTCTATTTATACCTAAATCCTGTTACTCTTGAGAAAGGTATTATAATACCGAAATAATTGTAGAGTTAAATAAATACTCGTTTTGAAACATTTAAAAGTGGTTTATTTATTTTATTTTCTTCTATTCAAAAAATGTTTTATAAAGAACCGACCAAAACTACTGTTAATAGTATATGTTGTGCTTAGGTATATGCATGCTAATTAATATTACAAAGTTAAAATAAAAATATGCATATTTTTGCAGAGAAACCTTAAGAGTAAATATCACTTCAAAATTTCTATTTCAGTTTTTCACAATTTTCTAATTCATCCAGACCTAGTAGATTGAACACAATGTAAAAGAATGATTAAAAGTTCCTTCTCTTACATGATTGAACAAGGTCCGCCTTTAGAATAAGTTTAAGTAAAAACGGTGTTTAGTGGTTTAAGTAACAAACAAATTACAAAAACCGTAAAACAGAGCAATAAGAATGTTTCAATTTCTTTCATTTTAAACCTTTTAATGAGCTATTTATAAGTTTGAAGAAATATATTGGTCCATGTTGTGGTGTGGTCTGTGTTCTTGCTATGTCTGCCAAAATGTCTGCCATTTTTATCTAATGGAAACTACTGGAAGCGCCTTACCTCCCAGAGGTAATACGCTCCCAGTACAAAGATGGTGGCAAATATGACGTCATTAGTTTCTTTCTGTCACTGTCACGGTGCACTGGAAGCTTATATCGGAACGCATTTCAGTATACTGGCATTACTGTCCAGTGCTCACAGTCTATATCGGAACATGCCCGAAATAGCTACAGTGCCTGCCCCTTCCAACATTGTACCTACCTTTTTAGGACGGGGTTTGCTGGTGCGCATCTGGTCGTTAAGTCTCGGTTGAAAAATTTTACAGACCTATATACTAAGGAAAACGGTATTCTTAAATAAAGAATATTTCATGAAACGTTTATGGTTCTTTTTTATAAAACACCCAAATTAGGCATATAGAAATGTTTGAATCAAGAATAAAATATTCTGGATATCATTTGTTATTTTAACCGTGTGTTAAAATATTACAAATACCATTCACAATGTAATCTCCGTATTTTTACAGAACCGTCACCAGGGATATTGACGGCTATATAAGGGGGTCCTCCTTGTGAACTGTTTTAAGCCGAGATGTTTATCGTATAAAATTTATTTTTATCGCGGATTCTTGTATAGGAAGATCAGAAGAGCATTTTTGCAAATTTTTAGCATTGGCAAATAATTGTTACTATTTTGCATTTAACGTTCAGCTTTACAGAACGTGTTGTTTGACCTTTCAACACTTACATAACCAAAATCGTGATAGATATGGAAAAAGTATATACAAAAAGAATATGAAATAGTAATAATTTTTGTGAACACGGAAGCTGTAATAGAAAGTGTCTCTCGAATTGTTTTTTCTACCTCGATAGCTACCGAAACGTACGACACGTCCACTACTCCTGGATATGACATTTTATTAAATGAAATGTTTCCGGTTAAGTAATAAGAGCCGCCCTTTAAATATCGTCACTAAAACCGTTTTGATACGGGCCAGAGCTTTTACAAGTGAGGTAACAACTTATCGTTAGATATTTCTCAAGTGTATAATATATATTTGTCTGAAGAAATTGAATTTATACATTGGCACTCAAAGCATTTCTGAGTAGTTTAAGAGGATAAAAACAAAAAAATAAATGTTGAATTTGGATATATGTAAATTTTAAAACATCGGTTAGAAGTTTGGGTACTACTGCATTTTTTTCTTGACTAACAGTTTTTCGTATATGTCGTTATCAGGGAGGGGGAGTCCGATGTATCTCCCAATTTTTATATTTTAATATCTTTTGAACCATTTAACCGATTTGAATATTTTACGCTCGATAGCTCATCACGCAAATTTCCGAGATAACATGAAGTTTGTATTTCTTGTTTGCGGTTACGCCCTCTAATGGTGGAAATTCGAACTTGAAAATAATTTCCAACCATTTATCTTCTCAACTGTACTAAAAAGACGGTTTGGAGAAAAAAAAACAATAAATGTACTTAATAACTGAACGAAAAATTATAATGTAGAAATATTTAAATTAATTTATATCATATCCAAATAATGATTTCATTGGCGTTCTGAAAACCGGAGCTTTCCAAACAGCTTCAATTTTTTATCAGTTTTTTTTTGTGTTTAATTCATTGATACATGGGCTGGGAGTTGCAAAAACATAAACTTAAATAAATAAAAAGCTAAAGTAGGTACCCGAAAGAATTTTTTATCAATCGAAGTTAGATGTTTTTTGTATTTTTTGAAACTCAAAACCAGTGTGAAGATGTAAGATACAAAAACATGTCGTAATACTTCCGTGTGTATTGCAACAGGTTACGGTTCAGGATGGGTGTGTTTACATTTACACATTCCTCACCCTTTCCCAAAATTTGTGTTCGTGAAGAATAAGAATAACCGCTTTAAAATTTTAAACAAACAAGCTGTATCGTGTGTCACCTATAGATAAAGATTATTAATTATTCCATATCTAACCTACAAGATAAACATACATGGTTTTAATATTAAATGACATAAACAACATAGGTTTGTTCCAAGTGACAGAAAAACCGTACGGGTACGGTACAGATCATGCGCATTATGAAAAACACATTACAAGTGAACGATGACTATTCATCGCACGGTTCTGCTAGCGTTCCAAGTGAACTTGTGACGGTTTAGTTATTCGGCATGTTCCGATATAGACTGTGAGCACTGGACAGTAATGCCAGTATACTGAAATGCGTTCCGATATAGGCTTCCAGTGCACCGTGACAGTGACAGAAAGAAACTAATGACGTCATATTTGCCACCATCTTTGTACTGGGAGCGTATTACCTCTGGGAGGTAAGGCGCTTCCAGTAGTTTCCATTAGATAAAAATGGCAGACATTTTGGCAGACATAGCAAGAACACAGACCACACCACAACATGGACCAATATATTTCTTCAAACTTATAAAAAGCTACAATTCATTAAAAGGTTTAAAATGAAAGAAATTGAAACATTCTTATTGCTCTGTTTTACGGTTTTTGTAATTTGTTTGTTACTTAAACCACTAAACACCGTTTTTACTTAAACTTATTCTAAAGGCGGACCTGTTCAATCATGTAAGAGAAGGAACTTTTAATCATTCTTTTACATTGTGTTCAATCCAGTAGGTCTGGATGAATTAGAAAATTGTGAAAAACTGAAATAGAAATTTTAAAGTGATATTTACTCTTAAGGTTTCTCTGCAAAAATATGCATATTTTTATTTTAACTTTTTAATATTAATTAGCATGCATATACCTAAGCACAACATATACTATTAACAGTAGTTTTGGTCGGTTCTTTATGAAACATTTTTTGAATAGAAGAAAATAAAATAAATAAACCACTTTTAAATGTTTCAAAACGAGTATTTATTTAACTCTTCAATTATTTCGGTATTATAATACCTTTCTCAAGAGTAACAGGATTTAGGTATAAATAGATGATAAGCACCGCATTAAATTTAGTAAAATCCTGTTACTCTTGAGAAAGGTATTATTATACCGAAACAATTGTAGAGTTAAATAAACACTCGTTTTGAAACATTTAAAAGTGGTTTATTTATTTTATTTTCTTCTAAGCACAACATATTGGTCACTCGGAACGTTTTCTTGTTAGTAATTTTCATTAGTTAAGATCATGAAATTTTATTAGGTATACCGTTATAAACATTTTTTTATTCTCAAATACATAGTTTAAAAAATTTATTTCCCAAAAATTGCAATATTAAGCCTCATTAAATGTTAAAATCGTGCATTAATACATCTAGCGCCTCTATCGGATAGTGTCTTAATTATTTTTGACAAAAGTACTGAAACAGTACTGAAATACGTTCCGATATATAACAGCCAGTAGTAGATTCAGTGCAAAAATCTAAACCGGAACGGTGTTTACAGTATACTGTGTGACGTAACGTGTCACAGTGCTCACAGTGTATATCGGAACACGGTCATTATAACAAAACCTTCACTTTAGTACCCGGTTTCGATTGAAAACTGTGTGGACTGACATGCGCAGTGTATAGATACGCAACGGGGACGAGTCGGATAGTATAAAGAAACACACGTCGTTATCGTTTATTCATTCTAGTAGTTGACGGTTGGACTAGTTTGGGATTAAAATTGATAATGAAATTGACGAAGGGAATTTAAATGAAATGATCAATGAGTAAGGAATAAAAAAATGCAGAGTAACTAAAATAGCAATTATTAAAGAAATAATATTATGTTAGAGCCTTGCAGTTTCTTCTCACAAGTGACGCAGATAACTTAGTAGTCACCAAAAGTTCCAAGTCTGGTACACCTGTACAAATTACACAGTTATGGCTTGCGTACAAAAACCAGTCCTCGCGATTCTGTTACAATCACGTTACGATTCAAAATTGCTAACTTGGAACAAACCACCATGAAGGGGTGGTTTTCGCGCCCAACATTTATATATAAACTTAACCAACGGGACGAACTCTGCAACATACTGACTTTTCAGAAAAATCGATTAAGGGGAGGCGTATCTATACAATTACCAAAATTTTTATCCCACAATGAAAATTACTGGAAAGGTAGGTGCCGCGTTTATATTAAACTCGTCTTGAGTTTAAATTCATATTCTCGAGTAAAAAGGCCTACAATATTATTTAATTAACCCATTTGGTCGTTCTTAACAATTATTTCACAACTTCGCAACAGCTTTTTCATAACATGCAAATATCAGTTATCAGCTATTAGACGAAAACAAAAATGAGCTGAATAATGTTTGTTTTGATAAATGGTAATGATCGTGATAAGCTGATAAGAAAAATCCTCCAAGGTAAAAAGTAAATTATCAAAGTTACAATATCCAACATTAGCAAACATAATTTTTATAGGCATTTTACATTTTTACTGTCCAAAACCCAGTAATTTTTCACAGGGTATTATTTCCTTCTATTCCGCCAAAAATTAAATTCGTCCATTATTTTTCGAGATGAGCCCTAAAAGAAACTGCATATTTCAACTGGGACAATATTTATTATCAAGGGATACTAGGTACCTACTGCAGACGTACAGTTTCTGTTTATTGTACATTCCTTAATCAAATATAAACATTTATTTGAGTAGGTATATACTTTTCTCGAATGTATAATTTTAATATAAAAACACACTATTGTAATTTGTGTATCTAATGCTTCAAGGACATTAAATTAAAATCGCCGTCTACCAAACATCGAAACAACTATACGTCATATTACATAATTTATAGGACACATTTGCATTTTAATGAGAATTAAAGAGAATCGGCCTCAGTTAATATATACATATGTACTTCCGTTGCCTCAGTTATCCACGACTTTAATTCTATGGTCTACCTCAGTTGTAAATGTGCCTGTAAATTTTCATTTAAATGAATTTAGCTGTTTCAAGGATTTCCCCGAACAGATAGAACTCTGATTTTATTTATCTAGATATAAATCAAATAGTCATTATCGCAAATGCACAACCGATCAAAAAAAAAAAAAAAATCACGGCGCACATCGATTTGATATCAAAAATGTGTAACTCCTATCGAATTTTTTTTTCATAAAAAATATAAGTATCGTACATAACAAGTCATCATCAAACACTACTAAACGATAAGTCAATAAATATACGCTAGTAGAACTAATAGAGAGCTACTAGTTATATTTGTAGTAACGTTGAGAACACAGCTGCTGTTAGACGTCTTTTCGAAAAATTGTTGCGATGGTTAATCCGAATCAAGTACCGAAAGTAAAATTAAACAATGGTTTGGAAATTCCTATTTTCGGACTGGGAACGTGGAAAGTAAGTGGAACCAATTAAAAATTAGAAATAATTATAACAAAAGAATATCAAAGTTGAATTTAAACCGTGTACCTATGTAAGTACAACAATTTAGTGTTTGTGTTGTCATTGAAAAAACATTTAAAAAAATTGCGCAATCGTGTGTTATATTAATTGTATTAGGACTTCATGCTAAAAATATTCCACTGTTACCAACACGTTTTTGCAAGTATGCCGTTAATAATAAGTTAATGAGAGAAGAAACATTTTTATAGTGATTACTGTTTTGCGATAATAATGAAAAAGATTTTCATTTGCATCAAATTTTTGCTGTTGATAGAGCACTATTCTGTTAAAATAGATAAAGAAAGTAGATAACCAATGTTCTAGATTAAGTTTCATTTGATGACCCGCAAAAGTAACTCTTTTAGAATTCGCAGGTTAATGCATCAAAATCTATTTTGATTGATTGAAGAAGTACCCTTCTACAATTGAAATAGGCAAAATCGTTAATCACTTCTTCAAAATCTACGTTTTCGAGTATATCACATTCTATTGGTAAAAGCATTGTACTTCCTAATTTATTTTTTATACCTTTCAATTTGAAGAAGGAGCGCTCTCCACTGCAATTAGTTACCATCAAGATTTCCACATTTCTTTGTTTTCTCTTAAAAGATGAAATATTTTTAATTTTCACCATGAGCAATTCAAATTTTCTGTTAAAGTCAGACAATTCATTTCTAATCATTTACATTAACGTCTTCATAACAGACTTTAGAAAATTCCTAGAAAATGAACTGTTGAAAGACATTTTTGCACGCCTCAAAATTACTAATTTAGAACGAATACGAGTAGAAAGGCCGCAAGGTAAAGATGTAAGGAATTACTAGGCTTGGAAGCTGATAAAAATTTGGAGATTTGATGAAAAAATTGTACCGGGAATGAATGTTCTATGAGAGTGTGTTAAAAGGATTATTGTGGAAGCAGCAATTGAAGTATGTGGTGAGGATGTCAAAGAGGAATAAAAGATGTATGAAAAATAGTGTTCATTTGGAGAGGATGGATGAAAGTAGACTGACGAAAGAAATTTATTGTACAAAATGTGTATGCTAGGATTGGAAGAGTCGTCCTAAACAGGTAGAGGCCAAATTGAGGATGTTCTAGCGGAAGGTGAAGTCAGGAGTAGGTACTCTATGGTCTCTGTCTACCCCTATGGGAAACAGGCATGAGTGTATGAGGCATATGAGTTTTATTTTTTCAAAGTAAATACAATTTTTCTGTAGTATCTACATATCGGTTATCGGTTAGTGATTTGGCAAGAAGAAGAGGCCTTATGGACATGTGTCCAGAATGCTCAGTGGGAAAAAGGGGCCTGCGGGCTCATATGTGGAACACTTTCGTGCAACTAGCCAAGAAGTTCATCGTGCGGAAAAAAATTTTTGTGGATTAATGTAGAGATCGATGAGAGTAGCATTTGAGCAAATTTTTAACACTACTAAATAATGGCTACCATTATTTATTTAAAGTTAATATTTTGAAAAATCCGTTATTTGTTCATAAGACGCTTTAGTAGAAAATACCGCTATAAGTACATAAATAAGTTTACATACCTTTTTTGTGTATACTTTTTTTGTATATTGCACTATTCTTGCTGCGTAAGCGTCAAAATATCAAAAAACCGTTTTGGTAAAGCTTTAATTTTAAGTAAAATAATACGCACAATTACTGTCTGATGTTGAAAATTTGCACAAATGCTATTCTCAACGACTTATCCAAGAATCCACGAGCGCGTCTTTTTTCTAGATAAAGCATACTATCCTCCGATAGGAACAAATCGCTGCTATACTTATCTTTATTCCTCTTAATATCTCTGACTAGCAGCTCAGTCTTCCCAATTGATATATCCCTTTTTTCGTAATTAACTTTCACAGCTCTCAATGCCCTACGACTTATGCCACACTTAGTTTACTAAAAGTGTATATTGTGCACTTTCACATGTATCTGTTTGCCTCAATTATAAATAAGATTTAGTGTAGTATTATTTCCTACAAAAATCGAATTAATTGAGTTTTTTCTGTGTTTATTTCAGTCCAAACCAGGGGAAGTAACACAAGCAGTTAAGGATGCCATTGACGCAGGTTACAGACTTATAGATTGCGCATGGGTATACGGAAACGAAAAAGAAGTTGGAGAAGCAATTAAAGCTAAAATTGATGAGAAAGTTGTTAAACGAGAAGACCTCTTCATCGTTAGTAAGTTATGGTGTACTTTCCATAAACCGGAAAATGTTGAACCAGCATTCAGAGAATCATTAACACGATTGGGATTGGACTATTTGGATCTCTATTTGATGCATGCTCCTATGGATTTTAAAGTATAAAACGAAACATAACTATTAAATCTATTTGATTCAGAAACTCTCAAAAGTATCAATTCGAAAAATCAAAATAAAGAGATTTATAGTCACCCTAATTAAATAAATCATGAAACGGTTTCAGGCAGGGGACAGCATATTCCCACTAGATGAAAATGGACAGGCCTTTCCAGAAGATGTGGATTATGTCGACACGTGGAAAGCAATGGAAGAACTTTACAAGAAAGGACTTGCAAAATCAATCGGGGTATCGAATTTTAATAAAAAGCAGATTGAAAGACTGCTGCAATTGACTACAGTTCCTCCAGTTACCAACCAAGTAAGTAAATTAATAAAATATTAAGTAATTTATAACATGAATTTCAACCAAGTAACAGTAGAGTCGATTTCATATAACCAAGTAAGTGTTTAAAAAGTCAATATTGTTGGCCCAAAAAAAAGAGTAGTTTGCCAGGTTAGGTTAGGTTAGGTTAGGTCAGGTGATGTTAAAGCTACGGTCCTGTTTGCGAAAATGTTAACAATATTTGAATGATATGATATTCATTGAAATTCTTATAATTGATAACGTTGGTCATTCAAAGTATATCAAAAGCCGAAAGGCACTGAGTATAGTAAGCAGTTTCATTTATAAGATT
Organism: Agrilus cyanescens; assembly: GCA_947389935.1. Lineage (NCBI taxonomy): Eukaryota > Metazoa > Arthropoda > Insecta > Coleoptera > Buprestidae > Agrilus > Agrilus cyanescens. The sequence continues at coordinate 23,160,567 of OX376709.1, forward strand.
ATTCTCACTGGCCGCTTTAGGCTAGAACTCTTTGATGGATGACAATTTTTTTTTTCACATATTTCAATCAAAGTGAAAATAAACATAATAAGAGAATTCTGGTTAGCAAAAGAATTTTAATCTAAACATACAACAGATCAAAGATGACACGTCTTCTTCAGATGTAGTTAATAAGAAGTAGACACGTTTAAAAAATGAAACAACAAATAGAACAGCATAGAACCTGTTTAAATATTAATTTTGCGAAATTCCAGTATATGTTTGGTCTTGATAGAATTATTTTAACAGTATCATGAAACCGTTTAGTATAAACACTATCGGGCATTAAAAAAATGAAATATTTAAGCAATATGTCTCTCTAACAATGTCAATTGATTATTTAAAAATAAGTACTTGTAAATATGGACTGCAAAGTTACGTTATGAATAAATTAATATTTTATAAGTGTTAAAACACAAATAATGAATTATTACTTGTAAGAGTCATTTAAATTTATTCAAATTAATTTATTATTAACGTACTTATACTCTGTTAACTTTAATTTTTCTACTTTTGAACGAAAGGTTGGGTTAAAAAAAAAGTGCTGGTAACTCAAATAATTCAAATTATGAACAGAATATCAGTAAATTTTTTTATCATATTTATATAGCAATTTTTGGTCACCAAACGGTGCTCCAAATTTGATCTGAAAAATATCGCTTTGCTCTTGTGAATAATTAAGAAGAGGCGTCAAGAAACAATGTTTTAAAATTAATAATACACTGATGATTTTTTCAACTTTTTATTATGATCACTTGACGATCGTATCGCCAAACTTTGTCTTCTTTGGAAGTTTGTTGTCAACATCAGTGTATTATTAATTTTATATTATGAATTTTAACCAAGTAACAGTAGACTCGATCTCATAACAATGTTTTAGTTTAATTTTCTTCATTACGTAGTTCATTTACCATGCCAAAGTTTGGTTCATGATTAGTTCTCACACGTTTAATTCCCCCACAAACTGAACCCAACCCATGTGCAGCACACGCAAACCCCCTACGTGGGTGAGACCCTTACTTGATGTCTAAATCTGAAAATATTCTATTGAAACCTTAAAACCCAGGGTGTTGGGTACTCTACATTTATAGATAATTCATGCATCCATACTATTTGGGACAACGTTCTTTGATTAGTAAAACGTACTTACGTGCTACTTAATATTTAATGTCCTTTTGTTTATTTAACTTTATTCCCTCCTATAATTATTTCATAAATGGGCTTTACCTGCCTTCACGAGCTATTTATACTTCTTTAATCCATAAAAATAAAAAGCTTCCTGCCACTAATAACGTGGAATTCCTCGTTTAAGAACTTTATGTATTTGTATTTATTTTCAGGTTGAGGTCCATCCATACTTGAATCAAAGAAAACTTACTGAATTTTGCAAATCGAAAGGAATTACTGTTACCGCCTATAGTCCACTCGCATCCCCTGATCGTCCATGGGCAAAACCAGAAGATCCAAACTTATTAGAAGACCCGAAACTGAAAACCATTGCTGACAAGTATAAGAAAAGTACTGCACAAGTTATATTACGATACCTGGCCCAACGAGGTCTTATAACCATCCCGAAATCAGTAACTAAGAAAAGGATCCAAGAGAACATCGATATTTTTGATTTCCAACTCACCCCTGAAGATATTAAATATATCGACACTTTCGATCGTAACTTCAGAATAGCACAATTCGAATGGTAAGTAGCTATATATCTTATATCCTGGAGTACTGGTGGGTGTTAACGATATTCAAAATAATCTCTTTTATTCTACACGCCTTTTGTTAAATGTTCTAATTTGAACTACAAAAGTGACCCCCAAATTTAAAATTCATTAATTTACTTAACACGGGCAGACGGATAGGCAGAGACATATGTGATCCTATAAGTTTTTTTAGACTTGACTGTACGAAACTTTGAAAACCATAAAAGCATTAATGATAAAGTTGAAGCACGGGGTTGTAATTACGAAACATTTCTAAATCCCCAACAACATTTAATGCACTTCTTCATTAATACACTGTTACTCTTTGTTTTGCAGGTCTGTAAAACACCGCTTCTATCCGTTTAATGACGAATATTAAATTGAAGGGTTGTTGTATTTTTCATCAATAAACTATCACATGTACTACTTACCTAGCATTTTGTGTTTCATGTTTAAGAAAAGCAATAAAGATATAATTTATTGTGTATTTTATCTTATGATCCTTTTCTTTGTACTTCTCCTGTACTTTTATTGTATATTTATTTATATATGGGGTGTACATACATTAGTTACCTACAGGCAGTGGCGATGCGTGATTCTGGCAATAGGGGTGCGCCGTATCTTCAACGTTAAATTTAAATTATGTAGTAATAATGAAGATAGAGTTTCGGGTTTTCGGACTTTTTCATTGCAAATTTCCTTTCTCATCTTAATTTGTTTATAATTTTTGTAATTTTTTATGTGCTAATTTAATTTAACTACATAATTTAAGACGTTATTCCGAATCCAATGATCCATGGCATGTATGTTTAGGAGCTTAATCAAAGCCACGTAAGCAGTAGTAATACGTGTCCTGTACCCGCTATTTCCGAGCGAATCTTAGTACGTAACTGGCCGAGTACTGTTGTCCAGCCGCCTGTCTCATTCGAGGTAGAAAATACATAGCGCTTAGCGGACCCGTACTTCGTAACGCTGCGGCCGAAGAATATTTGGATGGTGTTAATGCTAGGGACGCGGAGAGGCGATAAAATAAAAATCCATCGATTATTTACTAAAGAAAAATTATTAATGCAGAATTAAAAATTTGTGGGTAGTGCGCGCGCACCTTCGCACCTTATGACACACCGCCACTGCCTACAAGAAATGAAAAAACCGTGGCGGCTTCTTGGTCCTCCATTGTGGTAGCCTCTAGCCAGCGGTAAAATCGGTCCGCGCACGTCAAAATGTGGCGGCAGCCTTCGGAATAAGGCATGTAATGAACTAAATGGGTTATTAAAGACATATAGGGTAGTGAGGAGGAAGTGTGTTATGTTTAGTGTCGTGGTTTGCCGATCGGGGGAGCGAATCTAAGAACAGGGAGGGGAGGCTCTTCGATCAAGGTAGAACGATCACGTAGGGAGGTCGAGAGAAAACCGTTGCCTGATGTGGGTCGTTTTGGGAGGCAGTGTGTAGTGGTCAGAGGGGTGGTTCGTTATACTTCAAAAGGAAGTAACCAAAATGCAAGAAAGTACCATGGTGGAACAGGACAAACAAAACAAAAAAATAAAACTATCCAAAATAATGTGAAAAATAAATCGTATTTATTAAAAAAGTTAAATCAAGTAAATGTTACGATGAAAAAAATAAATTAAATTGCCATGTTCACTAGGACTCCCAGGGAAAAGAACATGACAAAGAAAAACCCCGATCTCAGTCCTTAAAAGTCAAAATTGTGAGATGTAAACAAGTAAAAAAAAAAACAAACATAATATAAGATAGAGAAAGCCGCCTATCGGAATGAAAGTAACATTATAACGTCCCACTATCATCCCGCGCCCCTAATCCCCTTCGTTCCTTTTACACAAAACAAACATAAGTGAAGAAAAATTTATGTTAGTTAACTGGACGCCGCCAGTAGGTACACATGACCCTGGGCTACGGGATTCACGGCTAGAGTTGAAATTTAGGGTACGATCTGGGCCTCACTTTAAATATTCTAATTCAAATCAGTAATTCGAAATGGACACATAAATAAACAGTTTCGTGAATACTCCTCAGATCTGTTACCCTACACGGGAGAAAAATGTTAGTCAAATTCAACAAGTCAGATCGTTCCGTACGTTTTAATGAAACATAAACCGAAGGCGGATTTCAACGCGACAAAAAAACAACACACAGTATAGATTTAAAAATTACGGACGTTACATGACTGCACCCCACAATTGACAACAAGAAATAAATTTAGAAAGACAAAACACAGAATTATATACACGTCGAAAATAAAATATAAACAAAATCATCAAATATCGTACAACAAAAAAAAGAATTCCACAAAACACATCACAACAAAATTAATAAAATTGAAATATAAAATTCAGAAACATAAAAATCAAACGTATCGATCAAATTCTTTTCTTAACACAAACAAAAAAAATATTATATACAAATAACTCACCTACAAGAAATAACTTTAAACACTAAAAAAAAACGTACAAAAATTAACACTGTTCACTCTCGTAACACTGTGTCTCGAATGCCCTCTTCTTCGCGTCTTTAGTTATTCGTAAAACGAAAGAATTTCTAACATAAACATTCCCACTGGAACCACGAATACATAGAAGCCCATACACAGCGTAGCCAAAAACTACCCTGCGAACCTACCACATGTGAGAGCGATGACGTCGCCTCCAGAACCACTTATGAAAACATTCCACCCCAAATTAGAAACCACTGGCTTCAAACTAGTAACACGAATAAATGACTTTTTTAAAATTTCAGATACTGGGGAGAAAATAATAATATTTCCCTTATTGTGAAATCGTTTGAAAATAAATTAAAGAGGTACGATTCCTTCAGAACGCCCCTTTGGAAGATGCTGGAGTGTCAGTAAGAAAACGAGAGCGTCTTTCAAGAACCCAGAGAGAGAGGAGGCAGAGGAGACGGTTTTTTTAGCTTACTTGATGGTAGAATTTAAGATTTCGTATGTTATAATTACCCTTTCTTATGCCTGTCTGGGGGTCAACTAAAGAATAGACGTTGTGGAATAGACTTCGGAGTTGGAAATCTCAGAACAATGTGTGTTCACTTTAAATGGCAGAGAAACAAAAGAATCACCGTGTTGGAATACCAAGCAGTAATTCATGAAATCTATCTTGGCATTTAGCTGATAAAGCCAATCTATCCCTAAGATAATCGGTCGAACGAGATTTTTAACTACAAGAAACACATGTTGGAAGGGTTCTTTTACGCCTGGGAGATAAAATTCTAACCATACCTGGTATCGAACGCGAGAGCTAAGTTGGCCCATAGCTCCTCGGAGGAAAGTTGATGCCAAAGGTAAACAGGGGATTTTGTGATCAGATTTAAGTTTTTCAAAATGTTCAGCGTTTATACAAGAAACTTCACAACCTGTATCTATCAAAGCTAATGATTCGTGGTCCAGACAATTTATAAAAATATGCGGCATAGGTCGAGATTTTTGGTTTTCTTCCGTTCCGGAGGATATTCGAGACACGGCTACTAATGGGGAAGCAAAATCCTCGTGTAAAGGCTCACAAACTAAATTTGACAACTCACTAATATCAACCAAACGTGCAAAATATAGAGGAGTGGTGGTAGTCATTTTAAAGTTCTTACTTAAACACTGTTTTTTAAATAAGGCTAAACCTCTACCATACATAACACTTAACTCTGCCAAGGAAAGTAGCGGACTATAATCAAGTTTAAACGCGAAACACTGAGAATTGTTAAGAGGTATCTCACAAGCACTATTCTCTCTCACAAAATTAATTAAAGGGAACTTACAATTGGAGGTCCAGTTTACCACAGAGAGAGTGTTCCTCCTTGACTCCCTCAATTTAAGTTTCCCGAAGCGGGTGAACGGGGTCGGGAACAATGGCAGTATGTTGATGGAGGTGGTACGGTGACGTCCGGTAAGATGACAGCTGCCGATGGTGTTTGGGATCCCTTCCTCATAGGATTGTAACGGTTGTATGACGAGTTTAACACTGTTGAAGTAGGAGTTACGTGAGGCGTGGAAGTTTTGTAGTACCTTGTAGAAATGAGTGTTTGTCTCTCTAAAAAGTCCACAGCACGAGCAACACTTCTGTCGTTAGTCGTAGTCCAAAGGGCTTGGATGTTTGAGGGAAGTTGACTCATAACCTCTGAGACAATCATCGATTCCGGTAATGGGGGAGTAAACTGCCTGTAGTTGATGACTTGCTGCGTAAAATATTCCGTCATAGTCATCTTCTTGTCTGGAATATATCGGCGTGTGTTTAGCCGGTGACGTGCAGCTTGCTGACGATCGTCAGACCAATAAAACGACAGAAAATTTCGTTTAAAGTCGTCAAAATGGGACCATTGGTTTCCTCGTATCTCACCCCAAAACTCAGCACTGCCTGCCAAACAACCGCGGGCAATGTCCAGCCAATCAGAGGGAGCTGCTCTTGTCGATAAGAGGAATCGTTCCAGTCGGCTGAGAAAAACCGCAGGGTTTTGGGTGTCGGGTGAACGAAAGATGGGTCTTTCCGCATTGGGTAAGGTTGACCGTTGGCTGAGTGCTAAAGCCACTTGCTTCCAGTCGCTTTCGTTTGGTTTTGGGGAGGTGACGTTATTTGGCACGGGAGCAGAAGTTCCTGGTTCGGGAGCCACAACAGCATTTTCTTGCGTGACGGAAACTGTTGGGGAGCTAATCACGGGAGAACTACTACGTCGAGGTACTAAAGCATTCCTAAACACCTCATTAGTCTCTACTTGCTGTTTCATAAAAGCAGCCCACAATTTCGACTGTTGTCTGAATTCTCTCAAAAAGCTTCTGACGTCAGCACTATCAGTTTGTTCAATGTTTACACTGCCCATACCATCATTTTCGAAAAATGAGGGATTCATTTCACCTTCCATGGCGGACCTACAAGAAATATCCCACACAGAAAAGAACGTCTAATACACGGTAAAATAGTCCACGCCCCTATTCCACACACTTTCTCGCAACATTTGTTTTCCCGGCCGATGCACCAAAATTCTGTAGTGGTCAGAGGGGTGGTTCGTTATACTTCAAAAGGAAGTAACCAAAATGCAAGAAAGTACCATGGTGGAACAGGACAAACAAAACAAAAAAATAAAACTATCCAAAATAATGTGAAAAATAAATCGTATTTATTAAAAAAGTTAAATCAAGTAAATGTTACGATGAAAAAAATAAATTAAATTGCCATGTTCACTAGGACTCCCAGGGAAAAGAACATGACAAAGAAAAACCCCGATCTCAGTCCTTAAAAGTCAAAATTGTGAGATGTAAACAAGTAAAAAAAAAAACAAACATAATATAAGATAGAGAAAGCCGCCTATCGGAATGAAAGTAACATTATAACGTCCCACTATCATCCCGCGCCCCTAATCCCCTTCGTTCCTTTTACACAAAACAAACATAAGTGAAGAAAAATTTATGTTAGTTAACTGGACGCCGCCAGTAGGTACACATGACCCTGGGCTACGGGATTCACGGCTAGAGTTGAAATTTAGGGTACGATCTGGGCCTCACTTTAAATATTCTAATTCAAATCAGTAATTCGAAATGGACACATAAATAAACAGTTTCGTGAATACTCCTCAGATCTGTTACCCTACACGGGAGAAAAATGTTAGTCAAATTCAACAAGTCAGATCGTTCCGTACGTTTTAATGAAACATAAACCGAAGGCGGATTTCAACGCGACAAAAAAACAACACACAGTATAGATTTAAAAATTACGGACGTTACATGACTGCACCCCACAATTGACAACAAGAAATAAATTTAGAAAGACAAAACACAGAATTATATACACGTCGAAAATAAAATATAAACAAAATCATCAAATATCGTACAACAAAAAAAAGAATTCCACAAAACACATCACAACAAAATTAATAAAATTGAAATATAAAATTCAGAAACATAAAAATCAAACGTATCGATCAAATTCTTTTCTTAACACAAACAAAAAAAATATTATATACAAATAACTCACCTACAAGAAATAACTTTAAACACTAAAAAAAAACGTACAAAAATTAACACTGTTCACTCTCGTAACACTGTGTCTCGAATGCCCTCTTCTTCGCGTCTTTAGTTATTCGTAAAACGAAAGAATTTCTAACATAAACATTCCCACTGGAACCACGAATACATAGAAGCCCATACACAGCGTAGCCAAAAACTACCCTGCGAACCTACCACATGTGAGAGCGATGACGTCGCCTCCAGAACCACTTATGAAAACATTCCACCCCAAATTAGAAACCACTGGCTTCAAACTAGTAACACGAATAAATGACTTTTTTAAAATTTCAGATACTGGGGAGAAAATAATAATATTTCCCTTATTGTGAAATCGTTTGAAAATAAATTAAAGAGGTACGATTCCTTCAAGTGTTATTCATCCTGAGCAAAGAAATTTGTGCCATAATTGTTATTCAAATAATCAATTTGAATAACAAGCAAAATCACGACGAATAGTAGGAAGACAAGAGACCACTGAGCACGTGGAAGAAGTAACGTAGAATTGGGAAAAGGAGAGAAGTAGGAAGACAAGAGACCACTGAGCACGGGGAAGAAGTGACGCGGAAGTAAAAATAAGGTATTAACGTTTTCATTTGGTTTTATTTTCATTGTTTTACTTTAATAATTTACATTCTATTTTATTAAATGTTTTATATATAATATACAAACAGTGTATTAATTTCTTTATTTGCCCGGCTACAGGTAAATCTATTTGATCTACCTGTAAAAGAATTCACTAGAAAAAATTACATTACAGGCATTACTACGATATCGACGTGGACGTGCTCGAATCGACTTGAGGGCGGAGCGAAGTTGCCTGGCTCTGTCGAGACATCTCGAGTAACCTTCGATTTTTGGCACTCTAAGCAATTTTTGGCCATTTCTCGACAGTTTTTCTTGATGGATGACCAAACGTAGCGGGTGGATACCAATTTGGTGGATGCTTTGGTACTTGTTTGGGATAAACTGTGGATTTTGTTAAACACCGCACGTCGGAACTTGAGGGGAATAAGAAGACGCGCAGTAGAAGTCGACACGCCGCAGATCAATGAGGTGTTTGTTCCTGGCATCTTGATTAGTTTGAGTTGCAGGTTAGATTGGTTGTTATTTTCCAACAGTGGCGTATGTCCGTCGAGAATTGACCGATAAAGTCCAGGTATCTGAATTGCCTAGGGCTGCATGCGCTATCTTGGTGCGGTTGTTGCTGATGCTGCGACGATTGTTGGTTTTACCGTTGTAAGGTTCACGACCTTATCAGCTAAATCAGCCACTTCTTCCAGGGTGCTGTTGTTCTGTGTCGCTAGTAACGGTTGAATGTTCTTGGGCAACCGATTAAACCATATAGCCCTGATAATGTTGTCTGGGACTGCCGAGCCTGCGAGGCTTTTCAGGTGCCGCAGGAATTGTGAAGGTTTCCTATCTCCCATCTCTTCGTTCTCTAGGAAACGGCGGGTCTTCTCTTCTTACGAGGCACTGAGACGTTTTATGAGTTCCGTTTTTAGTAGCGCGTAATAATTGTCATTTGGTTCCGCGACCACCAAATCGCGCACTTCCGATGCTACTCGCGATTCTAAACTTTGCGCAACGACCTCGAATTTTTTAATATTAGAGGTTATTCTGGCACTGGCGAACCCTAGCTCTACTTAGGAAAACGACAGTTCTGGATCGGTGTAATTGAAGGGTGGTAAAGTCATTCGGGAGGTGCTTGAAACGAGCACTGATTCTAACACACCTAAAATGCTGCCTTCATCCGCGGTAGCATTAGCCATCATCACGTCGATCACGTCAGTCACGTCGATCACGTCGCGGTCACCAATTTAGCGTATACGCTAACATATTTAGGCATGTTTGGAGATTATCTGACTCCTCCACAAATTTTCTGACCCCAAAAATAGAAATTGCGACAGTTCAGAAAATCATGAGAAACTTTATTATTCTTTCTGTCACAGTAACAGGACAAATGAAAATTTGAAATATTTAAAGAGTTTGCTGTATTTACCTTATATGAAAACCGACTGTAAATTTTAAACCATCTACGTATTTTTAATATGCACGCACATAACACCGACATACGTAATGTATATAGCAAAGCCAGAAATAGCTAGTTTAAGAGTGCGTTGAAAAGTTGCAGTATTAGAACACGTAGAAATGAAGTCAGCCCAATTACAGAAAAAAAGTTTCTATTTTTAATTTTCACCAGTTACACGAACATCCACTTCCCTACCTGGGGCTTCCCCGGACCTCCCTTAGTACCAATTTACATCATTGGTCCGATGTTCGGAGCCGCTACGACTCCTCCCAGCTAAGGTTACTTGCATCCTTGGGCACTGATCATGTCGGCTAAGCTACCTTAGCCACCTGTGATGATCCACTTTCGTGGATCGTCTAACGCACATCTGTAATGATTTCCGGCCTTTACCTACTTAAAGTAGGATCGATTGAAGGATATCTCAGTTTTGTGAGTAAACGGCGTGTGGTATGCCCGCGGGACTAGCCTTGGATACTATGATGGGAAATATGCGCCCGGTCCAACACCTCAAACGGTGTTATGTACAAACTTTTATTCATGTAATCATTATATAAACACAAATGCCATTTAAACTTAAGACGGGCTGTAAGTTTTCCTTCTTCTGTAGTTTAGTTTAAGGACATACAGGTAATGGAAAAGGGTAATATTCATGTTTAGTTGACCTAAAAATATATGTGTATCATCAGTAACGCCATTTGCTTCAATTTATTAGGTTTTGTACTCAAGAGATTTGCAGTATCTCAAGTCTCTGTTAAAGGTGTCAATGTATTCCATATCGATTTTAGAAATTTCAAAATCAAAGATTTCCATGTTTTCCTTAATTGTTGATGGAGTTACAGATTTAGGAATTGCTATACGTCCTTTTTGTACTTGGTATCTTAATAATATCTGAGCCGTTGTTTTTCTGTATCTTTTTGCGAGATCATTCAAAGCTGTATCATTCAATGATTCCGGCTGGTCTGATGAATATGTTGGGCGATCTGGAGATCCAAGAGCACTATATGAGATTAACGTGATGGATCTTGATTTGCAATATTCCGCTAAGCTCTTTTGAGTAAGGTACGGATGAAGTTCAATCTAAAGATCAGAGAATTTACGACAAAAGCGATAAAATCAGTAATTCATAAAAAGTTCAAACGAAAATAACCAATACATTTTCAAGACATTATGAAGTCGTACGTGCAGCTGAGGAATTGTTTTCAGACAAAGATAGAGAAGAAGAAGAAGCTTACTTATGAACGTGGTACTAGATATACTTCTTCATAAGGTTTTTTTCTTGTCTAAACTAAATTTAGTTGTAAAACAGTTTGGCGTCTTGTATGGGAGAGCAGGTACTAGTCAGTATGTCCTGGTAATTTAGTAACAAATTTTATGTTATATGTTTATTGTAACATTAACCTGATTCGTTACTGGTGGTAGTTTGACAATTTTAAGAACTCGGTCGAGCTGTCTTTCATTTAAATTTGAAACTCCAATTGACAATGCTAAGCCTTTTTTGCAAACTTCTTCCATTGCTCTCCAGGTGTCAACGTACGATAATCTACATTACTAAAAATAATTTTCCCATCGTTTGTTTTTGGAAAAAGATCGTCACCTTCTTGTAACATAAACACTTATAGGCTATTCTAAGACGTTAACGGGTTTCTATTGCAGGAATCGGGCAATGGATCATTTAAGATTAAAAAAAAAACGCGGGTACTACAAAATTAGAGGATGAAAATTGAAGATAGGGGTGAAAATGCGCCCTTTTCAATTTTTTCATTATATCTCGCAAACGAAGTAAAATTATATTTATAATTATCATAAAATTATATACTTCATACTAAAACATTTTACAGAGAATTGAATTTTCCATCGAAATGGCTCACTTAAAAAAATTTGAGGGATTTTTCATTACAAAAATGTTAAAACAAGGAGATAAAATTCAAAACTTCGATTATTTTTAATTTTGTTATTTGCTTTTTTGCCTATAACTTTTTTAGGGTCAGAGATACGTAAAGGCACTGCCTGATAGAAAGTAAAGCACATAAAATTTTTCTTAAAATGCAGGGTTGAAAAATTTTTTTTGGTTCAAAATTGACCGAAATATGGCCACTCAAACGCAGACATTATTTGATTTTTATCCCTTTTATACAAATTACGTTTTCATTTTATTGAAAGAATTATCATTTTACTCAATTTAAAAAGGTATTTTAAGTTTATTGATTGATAATACATAATTATATTTCGATACCCTCGTCCAATTAGATAAACACACGTAGTCACACCATTCCAGCTTTGTCGAGCAATGTTTAAAGTTTATTTAAGAAAAGTAAACAATACTCCAGCGTCCCGCACCGAATCACGTCATTACACTGTTTTGCTTTGTCGAGTTAAGTCGTGTGTGAATGCTTTCAATAGTAAAAAAAATGTCACGCGAAAATGAAAGTGGAAGTGAAAATGAATCGCTAGCGCGGAAGAAAAGAAGATTGTTAAAAGAATTGGAGGACCTAAAGAAGAAGTGTCATAAACGACCTCGTAGGAGCTTTAGTAAGTTTCCTTTTTTCTTCGAGTGTCGTCCTGTTATTAAAGGGTAACACCTTTAAAGTTACTAAAGGGTAAAACCTTTAAACTTATGGGGAAGGGTAAACCTATCCCCGAAATTAATGTCTGCTTAAAACCAGACGGCCAAGGTTGACACTATAATCACATCGAGGGACAGAATGCTGTATGAAATCAAATTTTCAGGTGAGTCCTCTTCTTGTACTTCTTCGGACTCCGGTGCGTCTGGTGGTGAGGCCGACTATCCTGGTTCCGAGACTGGAGTTGAACTGGAAAATACGGCCGACACCTCTTCCGCAGTAGACCCTGAAATGGCGTTGTTATTGGGCGATGTGCCGTCTGGTTCTGAACGAAAGTTCGGAAAGCCGGTCCTGCAGGCGTTAGCCGATCGTTGGGACAAATTCATTACACTCGGGGTCGAAAAATCGGAGAGAGAATCTATCGAAATGAAATACCTTACGCCGGAAAATTTACCCTTGCTACGGGCGCCTGCATTAAACCCTGAACTCAACTCGTCTCTTCCCGATTTTTGCAAAAAATCGGACAAACATTTTGTAAATCTCCAAAATACTTTGGGCTCTGGCCTTACTGCACTGGCGACAGTGATTGACAAAATCTTGGCACCAGGTGCCGATGAGCTAAACCATAAGTCAGACATTTTGCCGCACATAGTAGCAGCCAGTAAAATGGTCTGCGGAGCTTTTTTCATGTTATCCCATACCCGGAAACATAACATTGAGGATCACTTGAATCCGACGGTTAAAAAATTGGTAAAAACCGCTGTTCCAGACAAATTCCTGTGCGGAAACAGTTTCGGTGAGAAATACAAAGAAGCGAAAGTTCAGTGGCAAACTGGAAGGGAAATGAAGAAATTTTCTTCATCAACGACGACCAGGAAATTTCATCCCCCGTCTACTTCTACGTCAGTTGATCCTCAACGAACTGCTAGTTCTTTAAACTACCAGCGAGGGTACCACAAGGCAAGAGGGAGAGGAAAGCAACATCAGGGAATAAGAAGCAAGGAAAAGCCGGAGACATCGGACAAACGGGGGTTTTTCAACCGGAATTACCGCAAATAGCGGTGAGTACCGATCGTTATGGGGGTCGATTATACTTTTTTTGGCGTTTTTGGTGTTATTTTACGCATGACAGGCTTATCTTATCCTGGATCAAAGGATATAAAATTCCCTTCACTAGGGAACCGACGCAGGGGGTTTTTCATCAAACAAAATTATCCCTAAACGAATTGCAGAAATATTTAACTATTACAAAAGCTTTTCTTGAAAAAGGTATAATTGCGAAATGCGTTCCTGTAAAAAATCAGTTTTTATCTTCATTTTTCCTCATTCCCAAATCCGATGGCACGTTTCGGTTTATACTCAATCTTAAAAAATTAAATGAGTTTATGGATCCGCCTCACTTTAAATTAGACAATTATAAAGCAGTGAAAGATTTAATTTCAAGAAATGTTTATATGGCAACCATTGACTTACAAGACGCCTATTATATGGTTCCCATTAATCAAGGCGATAAGAAATACCTTCGGTTCATGCTAAACGATAAATTGTATGAGTTTAACTGTTTACCTATGGGCCTCTCGACAGCGCCGTACATGTTTACAAAACTGCTCAAACCGATATTCAATTTCTTCCGACAAAAGGGTATTTTATGTATAATTTATTTAGACGATATTCTTATCCTGGGTAGATCACGTACAGAAGTTCAACTTCATGTACAATTCATGTTACATGTTTTAGAAAACTTGGGATTCATTATTAATTTCAAGAAATCAGTTTTACAACCGTCGCAGACGTGTTTATATTTGGGCTTTATTTATAATAGCACAAATATGACTATATACCTTCCCGATAAAAGAAAACGATCTTTTTCCCAGGCAGTGGAAAAATTTACTAATCTTTCAAATTGTACTATTAGAGAATTGGCAAAAATTATTGGAACTGTAATATCGGCATGTCCGTCAGTACGATACGGGTTGGTTACATACAAAAATTTTGGAGCGGAAAAAATATTTATCTTTAAAAGATTCAGGTGGAAATTATAACGCTGTGATCAATGTTTCGCAAGACATATGTAGCGAGTTGAACTGGTGGAAACATAATATTAATAAATCCTTTAATTATCTAGACTGCCAAAAATACACATTGGAAATTTTTACGGATGCTTCAAAAACAGGGTGGGGGGCATGTTGCAACAATGAAACCACCCGGGGGTTTTGGAGTAAAAAAGAAATTCAGTTTCACATTAATTATTTGGAACTTTTAGCTATTTATTACGCATTGCAGTGTTTCGTTTTAAATGAATCGAATTGTAATATTCTATTGCGGGTTGACAATAAAACAGCTATTGCGTATATCAACAAGATGGGGGGTATCAGATATCAGAACTTAAATAAACTAAGTAGAGAAATATGGAGCTGGTGCGAAGAGCGTAATATTATGTTGCACGCATCGTACATACCGTCGAAAGAAAACTGTTTAGCAGATGAGCAATCGAGAATTCAAAATATTGATACGGAATATTCCTTAAATGATAAGGCATATTTGGAAATAGTTTCTTGTCTTGGTGAGCCCACTGTTGATTTGTTTGCGTCAAGAATAAATAAAAAATGTGAAAACTATATTTCTTGGTTGAAAGATCCTGGAGCGCTTGCCACAGACGCCTTTACAATAAAATGGGGGAAAGATATTTTCTTTTACGCCTTCCCACCGTTTCCCTTAATAGGGAGAGTTTTAAAGAAAATAATTGAAGATAAATCTTTAGGAATTGTAGTAGTACCCTATTGGCCTAATCTTTCTTGGTTTTCCTTATTTATGAGATTATGTGTAGAAAAACCAAAGATTTTTGAACCTTCTAAAGACTTGCTCTTATCTCCTTCTAGGACACCTCATCCACTATGGAAGAACATTCGCCTAGCGGTGTCAAAATTATCAGGGGAGCGTTTCTAAAAAAGGGCATTCCCCAGGATTGTATCCCACTTATGATTAATTCAATAAGTAAATCAACTCTACAACAATATTGTAGTACTTTTAAAAAATGGTGGCTTTTTTGTAACGCACATAAAATTAATCCTTATTCTGTAAGTGTTGGCGACATAATTTCCTTTTTACATGAATTGTTTCTTGCAAAATTATCATTTGCGTCAATTAATACACACAAATCCGCCTTAGCCTTAATATTAAATATCTCTTCTACTGATGACTTACTTCTAAAAAGATTTTTGAAAGGTGTTTTTCGAGAAAGACCCAGTTTCCCGAGATATTCCGAAACCTGGGACCCTTCTATTGTTCTAAATTATATCAGTAAATGGTATCCTTTGGAAAAAATATCCCTCGAACAATTAACAAAAAAATTGGCAGTTTTATTGGTTTTAGCCTCGGGACACAGAATAAATACAATCTCAAAAATAAACATTAAAAACATCATTCGAAAAGCCGATGGAGTTGAAATCTTTTTTACGGATATGCTAAAAACTTCAGGTCCAAATCGTAACCAACCAGTTTTAAAATTTAAAATATTTAATAAGCACTTGGAATTGTGTGTTGTTACAACATTAATTAGATATTTGGAAGAAACACAGCCTATTCGAAACAATGAGCCATACTTATTTCTGACACATCGTAAGCCTTATCGCAAAGCATCGACCCAATCTATTAGCCGTTGGGTTAAAGACGTGATGAAAAGTAGCGGTATTAACACAAATACATTTAAAACACATAGTGCTAGACATGCGTCTACCTCAGCGGCACTCAGAGAAGGGGCGAATATTGATATGATAAAAGAATCAGCAGGGTGGTCCAAGAACTCAAAGATGTTTGCCAAATATTATAACAGGCCGCTTCAGACGGACACAAATTTTTTAGAGTTATTAGTGCCATAAAAGTATAGTCAGTCCAGGCAATACAAGCTTTTTGTTTAATTTACTTTTTTCCTTTTGGTTGTAAGTTTACAATAATTGTTTTGTTAAGGTAAAGATACCTGTTGCTACTGTACATGTTCACTCTGATCATTATTATTATCCTAAGGTTAGTTTATTATCATATTGTTAGTTTTTGCTATTTAATGTTTCTTTCCCACCAGTTTATAGGGGGAAAAGATTCTTTTTTCTTTGTTGAATTACAGTACCTTGTTCATTTAATGTTGGTTTGATTATTAAATAAGTATATGTAGGTAGGTAGAGATACAACAATCGTTTACTTAAAAAAAAAAAAAAAAAAAAAAAAAAAATTGCGGGTAACTTTAAACAACTACGTGTGTTTATCTAATTGGACGAGGGTATCGAAATATAATTATAGAACAAACGACTTACCTGTAAGGAAGTTCGTTCTGAATTATATGAGATACCCTCGTCCAATTAGAGTCCCTCCCGCACCCTCCCCGTACCTAGATCAATTTTTTTTTTCATTGCGCTTCAACAGTGTAATGACGTGATTCGGTGCGGGACGCTGGAGTATTGTTTACTTTTCTTAAATAAACTTTAAACATTGCTCGACAAAGCTGGAATGGTGTGACTACGTGTGTTTATCTAATTGGACGAGGGTATCTCATATAATTCAGAACGAACTTCCTTACAGGTAAGTCGTTTGTTCTATAATTATAACAACAAATGTATGTAACCATGGTGATATTATATTTCTTGAATAACTCTGTGTATAACTGCATATCGATATCATCACCTATATTTTCAAAAAGGGATAGAAATCGAAAAAAAAATGTATGTTCGAGTGACCATATTTCGTTTAATTTTGAACCAAACAAATTTTTCGACCTAGTATTTTAATGGAAGTTTTGTCTGTATTATTTTCTATAAAGCAGTGCTTATACTTATCTCTGAGCCACAAAAGTTATAGGTAAAAAAGGAAAAGAATGACAAATATTCGAACTTTTGTCTTTGTTCTTCTTGTTTAAACATTTTAAAGAGAAAACGTTTTAGTTCTCGGTACTTAATGTACCATGTCATGAAAATATGTTTTTTCAAACTCTAATCACTTTTCCATTAATATTATAGGTATACCCAATGATTTGTTCGTATAGATATACCTTCTTCTAATGTTCACAATATTGCAATTACATCGATGTTTGAGAAATATTTATTTTCTGATCTCTTTTTGTTCTTATCGGGCGTGAGTTTTAAAAGGCATCCACCTTTAAATTTATTTTTAAGAGTTTTACTGTTTTACTTATTGATTTTCATTCACTGGAATTTAGAGATTATTATATTTTTCCCTTCTTTAAATATTGTTTATTACACGTAAATGAAGTACCTCTTTACCATTTGTACTCAACGGTACTACAACAGATCCTAAAAGTCTTTCTGGCAGTATAGGCAAAAAGCTCGACAAGTGTCTCAACTTAAAAGTAGAAGCTTTTGAACCCATCCCCATACAATTGTCTGAACTCGACATTGATTTGTTAAGCACCGACCAAAAATATCTGTACCAGATCTGCTCTGCGATTTCCACTGGTATGGTCTCAACAAACTTGGCTGCCAAAGACCCAGGGAGAATGATACATTCTCGGTAGTTGACTTTTGCAAAAAGAATTCTTCGTTTATATATTGGAACAGCTAAACCAACAAAAAAACTTCAAGGAATTAGCCATTTTTATCATGAAGGTATACGCACCAACCTGGCTTGATATTAAGACAAAGTCGTTTTGTAAATATGGTCCAATACATGTATTTATTATGATTACAAGATGTTCGTATTTGCAAGATGACTTGAAAAGTATTGTCTTAAAAGCTATTCAAAGGAATTCCTTCTTTGCACACCTAGAAAATGTGTTGCTGACTATGCTACAAGACGATGAGGCACACGTAAGAGAACTGGCTGTTCAAAGAATTTTGAAAGCAAGAAAAGACTCCAAAAGGAAAACAGTTCGCGAATTACAATTTCCAGAACTAAGGGTTGATGCGGCATGCTACTATGATTTAATAAACTGGACAAAAGAAAAGATAAATGAACCCCCAATAACAATGAAATACAGAAATTTCAAACATTTTTTTCAAGAAGCAAATTTACTTGAAATAGAAAAGTATCCTTGCCACACTCAGGCCGTAGAGAGTTGCGTGAAGCTTGTAACAGAGGCTTTATTGTCTGTTTAGGTCCAGAAGCATGAGATGATTTCATCCGCACGAGGATAAAGCCAGGCAAGACATACCACTTTTCGACACAAAATCTTAGTATTTTCGTAAAAAATAGAGCGTAAAAAGTAAATTTTATGGCGTTTTATGCATATTTCTCATAGTAATTCATTGCATTTGTAATCTTAAATATAAATATTAAAATAAAGATGGTCATAGTAGTCAATAATAAAGTCAAAAATTGTTGCTTTTTCTAAAATTCAAACCTAACGCGTCACCTCAAGATATTGACTTAGCTGTAATTTTTCCCAAATAATTCTGGTATAACGGATCAACTTATAGAGGAATATTAAAATTGATAATAAAAAAATTCACTCCACCCGACTGTACATATTTCAGTCACACTTCGTTTATGCAAATTTCGGCGATATAGCATATTTCAACATCAATAGGTGACCATGACGGAAATTGACGATTACTTAACTATAATGTGGCACTTAATATATTTCAGATACTATATCCAATGTTTTTCAACTTCATGTGTTTTAATAATTCTTACATTTAGAAACCAGTGTATCAAAACTAATGTTTAAAAATATTAAGCTAATAGTTATATAATACAACAATTGTTGGATGCATCGACCCTATTTTGCGAAAGTTTGCTAAATATCATAAGTAGTATAGATTCGCCGGTTCTATGACACTGAGCAAGAGGAGGGAAGTCGTTCAGTTCGAACGAGTTCAAACTTGTAGTGTTTTTGCCAATGACCGGCGGTGGTTTAGTCCTGACGGGCCCTGTGTAGGAGATGGTATGAGCGGGGGTGATGCTTGTATTACCCTGTAGGGATCTCTGGGATTTTTAGCTGATCTAAGAAAATTGTGGGGCTGATGTGTTGGCTTAAAAATCATTCTGATGTTGTGGCGGTTAAACTCCTTTCCGGTGCAATCTGTAACAGTTTTAGTGTAGGGCAATGAGACGTATCCTACGCAGGGGCGAACCGAGCCTCATGAGTTTGGGAGGGGTGAGCCATGTTCAAAATGCCGACTCGGTCAGAAAAATTTTCCGACTGTACAACACAGATTAATAATTTTATACCTACACAACAAAAATAGACTGCACATTCAAAAATTGTGATTAGGTGTAGTGATTCTATTTTGATTCTTTGTCACTGAGTTGGTTATAAATGTGCTCAAACAACAACTTTTTTTGAAAAGTATTTTTTATTCATCCACAACGAAAATTATATACTATTATAATGAAACGGCGAACCAAGTTAAGTTATAACTCTTCGGTTTTTCAAGTGAGACCAGGTTTGAACAACTTTTGGAACGTTTATTTCGTCGACAATATCCTTCACGGAAAAAAGTAGCATCAGAGAATCCAAACGATCGTCACCCATTGACGTTCGGAGCGAACTCATAACCAATTTTAATTTACTGAAAGATCTTTCGCATGATGCCGAAGAAACGGGCGAAGTTAGAACAAATCGAACAATTTTATAGACCCATGGCAAAATCTTATGTATGGAAGTAATACTTGCCAAGTATGAAATGAGTCATATAGTCGGCGGTAATCGGCGAAGTCGGCGGACCAGAGTGAGTGGGCCGAGAGTCGAGTCAGGCTGACTATAAGGGTCTAAGCTCATACTCGGTATAGTCCTGTGCTCGTGCGCATGAATATTTCCGCGCGCGTTAATTTGAATTTCGATATTTATAACTCGTTTTTTCTCAATGATTTACATTCAGGAATAAGCTGAATCGGAAAATGTTTTTGCCGACTAGCCGACTTCCCAGTCATATTTTTTAAGCATGATGACAACGGCATGAAAATGCCGACTCAGGAAAAAATGCCGACTGGGTACAAAAGTTTGAGGGGGTGTCACACCCCCAACACCCCCGCCTCGGTTCGCCCTGATCCTACGGGTATTGGTTGGAGTGTTGAAGGCGAAGCTCTTCTGGGGTGGAACACATGCTTGATCTGTTGTGGAGTATAGCCGTTAGATTGGAGAACTTGATCTAGATGGTGGAGTACTTGTTGTGAAAGAGGAAGTTCGCAGATGCGTTTGGCCCGATAAATGAATTCATCAATTTTGGAAGCGAATATTCGCTCATCAGATTAGAAACAATATTGACGATCTTAAGAAAAACAACATTGTGTGGGACTCAAATTCCCCTAATAATAGCAGGGATCTTCCCGTCTGAAAGAAAAAATGCGGAAACTACATCCTATTCCAAAACCACCCAAACCGTTTCACACTGTTCATATCGACAATCTCGGCCCATTTGTTAAAACTAAATCCGGAAATACCGAGTATACGGACGTTGTAGACGTCACAAAGGTCCCGGAAAGCATGCAATCCTGTATGGTTCGATGATAAAAGAACTAAAGCCCGTTCGTACTCTGAAGGGGACTTGGTCCTGCTCCGCATCACCAGTCCTCCACCGAGTGGGACCAGCCGAAAGTTATTGCCAAAATGGCGAGGACCTTTTAGAGTCACGAAGGTCAAGCGAAAGGACCGGTATGAGGTCCCAGACATACCGGGTAGTAGTTGGCACAGACGACGGTATCACGGGGTCGCAGAGGTTGAGAACATGCGACGTGGGTCAGATATGCGTAGCGAAGACTACGGGCTGAAAGGGGGCAAATCCTTTCAGGAGCAAAATGCAGTGCGGTAGCCCGAGTTAATAATTAGAGTTTAGCCTGCATTCCTGGGATCCGGTACCGGGGCGATAATTAGATTACCACCGAGAAAGCAGAATAAGCCAGGATAGGATTCTATCGAAGAATGCAAAAGCCATTCTAGGATCTGTAAAACTCAAAAACGGCTTGTAGGCTACTGCGGACGAGGAGATATGGACCTGCCTGATGACGGAGAACTTGAAAGGACTTTTACAATCTGGGGTGCTTGACGATCCCTCTCCCAGCAGTAGTGGCTGCTTAAGAAAACTTTTACTCAAATGGGCAAGTTTAGATAGCTGCCAATAGGATCGTCACTCCCGATAGAGTTAGGTGAGTCACTAGATCCTTTAGTCTTTTCTATTCTACCTAGCGCTGTTCCATGTGTCTAAGGCATGGAAAGGTACGAGGGTAGTGTGGTGAGACTGCTAAATAGATTTGTCACACAGACCAACACGCGTACAGGGTTGGCCAGTTCACTGAACTAAGTGGTCTCATTAGTTCAAAAAAAGTTGGAGGACCAATGATACGCCATGAGCCATCTTAGGGACATAGAGGGAGTTCTTAACCATTGTTTGAAGAAAATCAGAGGGTATTCAATAAGGTCAGGTTAGGTTAGGTTATGTTAGCTTAAAAATCTAGCCCTACTAACTAATGCCGTACTGCTTTGAGTCTCTAGCTACTGTCCCCCTTTGGAGGCTAATTCATACAGGCGGAAGACATTACTGCCCAGCCACACGAAAGATGCTTGCTTTTTGGGAAGCCCCGTTTTGGGAATGTTGACAGACTTGTTAACTGGTGGAAGTGAAGGGAACACCCATGCATCTGTGTGTCTGAAATAGCTCAAACCAGTGTTCAAATAATAATAATAATAATAATCTTGCTAATAGTAATCTCACTCATTGCATCAACACGAAAAAAACTTTTATGTTTGATGAACGTAGATTGTCTTAAATTGTTCCTAGTAAACATACGAACATGTCACCTGGCGACCTATTTATCGGGATCATAGACATAGAGAATGGTGGATTGAACATAAGCCTTCAAAAGTGACTACCTTTTGAAAAGATACAATGCGAATGCGCGGTTAATATCTCCTAGAGGAAAAAGTAAAAGGAAGGATTTGTTCCTTTCGGGAAAGCGCATTCGATTTTTTTAAGACGACGCTTCCAGCTTGCATCCAATTTTACATTACTTTATAGATTTTAAATATGTTTAAATTTATTTAAGTTTAATTGCACATTACATCGTGGAAATTCTGCATGCCACATTGTAAAGGTATTTGTAATCTTGAAAGTTATTTGCATGTCATTGGCTTCACCAAACATGTTCGTAAAAAGTAGCTTCTGGTAATTCATCATGACTTAATTATGTCAAAAAATAGCACGGATTGGGACCGCTGCTTTAACCCTAAATGGCTAACCTTCGGGTGTACCCTGTTTAAGATAACCATCCGTCGGAACGACGAGTATTTTAAAAATGTATTTTTTTCGTAAAATACAACCTTAATAATACAGTTGTTTTATTTAATATAGTTATTTAATAGGTAATTATCCTTTTTTATTAATTTTTAAAACTAATCAACTTTTTCTTAAACCTCAAAAAAATAGGAACATTTTCTTAATGAACATTTTGACATGAGAAATCAAATTAAAAAAAAAAACATAACAATCAGTCTTATGACGTTACATGGCACATAAGGATATAAATTATAAGTACAATATAAAAAAAACTATTTCCGTTGAGCACATGTGACACAAAAATCAACTTTATGTTCACCACGTATTGCTACCTTACAATTTTCACAAATGCTCTTGGTCATGCGCTTTTTTTTATAGTGGCACATGCCACACGATTTTCTTTTGCGATTTTCTTCTCTTGAAGAAGAAGAAGATATCCCTTGTTCATTTTCTAATTCCTGAAGAGAAGTTTGACCTGATGACTGCTGCTCTTGGCTGGTGGAGGGTTGCCCCAAAAGAACGACCCGAATCTTATCTTTCACTTGGGTCGGCATCGTGGTTTTGGCCAGCCTTACCTTCAGCCAAGGTTCCACGAGTTGAAATGTAGTCTTTTCATACAATCCCTTCGTGGATTTATTTTTCGTCCAACTGTCAACAAATTGTGACACTGGATAACGTAACTATTGATTGACGCAATATTGATCATTCCATAAAAGATGCACATCGGTCATCTATTGGTTTTTCTGCTACTCGACATATTAGAGCACATCTGGTCGAAAGTATCTACACCTCCTTTGGTTGAGTTATAAAACTCAATCATGTGTGGTTTTTTAGTGGATGTGTTTACAGTACCCTCCTCATCGCAAGTATACTACTTTCGACTGCTTTGGTTTATAGGACAGCAAAGTAAGTGATCCGTCATAACAGAATATTGAAGTATTTACTTGTCTAGTTCTGTTATTATTTAGATCTTTTGGAATCTCAGCTGGTAAGGGCCTCACCTACGTGTGGGCTTTGCGTGTGCTGCACATGGGTTGGTTTCAGTTTGAGGGGGGGATTAAACGTTGTGTGAGAACTAATCATGAACCAAACTTTGGCATGGTTATTGAACTAGGTAATGAAGAAAATTAAACTAAAACATTATTTCTTGACGCCTCTTCTTAATTATTCACAAAAGCAAAGCGATAATTTTCAAATCAAATTTGGAGCACCGTGTGGTAAATAAAAATTGCTATATAAATATAATTAAAAAAATTTACTAACTAAACTTCAGAAGAGTTTATATAATTTATTGTTACTTAACACATTTCTACTACTTACCTTCCTTAGATCTTATGTTCTGTTCATAATTTGAATTATTTGAGTTACCAGCACTTTTTTTTCACATCCAACCTTTCGTTCGAAAGTAGAAAAATTACAGTTAACGGAGTATAGGTACGTTAATAATGTTTTAACACTTATAAAACAGTAATTTATTCAGAAGGCAGCTTTGCAGTCCATATTTAGAAATACTTATTTTTAAATAGGTAATGAATTGACATTGCTAGAGAAGAATATTGCTTAAATACTTTTTTTTTTAAAGTCCGATAGTGTATGTACTAATAAGATCTGATTTTTTTAATAGTGAGTGTTTAGTGCTATCACGTACATTCGAATGCAATTTAATTGTGCATGATGACTTTACTGCGACATTAGTTTTTTTGCCTTTGCAACTTCTTTTACTAAATTTTGTTAATTCTGGACAACTTCTGAACTATAAAGTCATGTCTACTGTAGAGGGAGGTTTTCTTATTTCCTGTAGGTAACTGATGTATGTACACCCCATATATTTAAATACATAATAAACGTACAGGGGAAGGACAAACAAAGGGATCATGAGATAAAATACACAAAAATATGTATCTTTATAGCTTTTCTTAAACATGAAACACAAATTACAAGGCAAGTAGTACATGTGATAATTTATTGATGAAAAATACAAGTATTTAATCCTTCAATTTAATAGTCGTCCTTGAACGGATAGAAGCGGTGGTTATCAAACCTGTAATACAAAAAGTAACAGTGTATTAATGAAGAAGTTTTCAAAGTTTCGTACAGTCAAGTCTAAAAAACTTATAGGATCACATATGTGTCTGTCTGTCTGTCTGCTACTACCAATCTGCTCCGGATCTACCGAACCGATTATGTTGAAATTTGGTAAATGTATGAATTTCTTTTTTACCAAACATTTTCTTGTAAAATAAAAATATGAGTTTTGAATTTTGGGGCCACTTTTGTAGTTCAAAGTAGATCATTCAAAAAAAGGTGTTGTATGACATATCAAATAAGAGGGGTTATTTTGAAAGTCTGAAATATGTATGTTTTCAAATTTTAAAACCCATAAATTTTGAGATAAACATAGAAATTCCTCCTTACATATAGAAACGCTATAAGAAGTCTATGGACTTAAAATGGGCGTCTGATCATACGCAGATGTAAACAAAATGTGAAAAGTTAACAAACAATGCGAATACAATGCTTGAAAATCATTTACACCCACCAGTACTCAACAACATAGGATATGATGCTACTTACCATTCGAATTGTGCTACTCTGAAGTTACGATCCAAAGTGTCGATATATTTAATATCTTCAGGGGTGAGTTGGAAATCAAAAATATCGATGTTCTCTTGGGTCCATTTCTTTATTACTGATTTCGGGACGGTTATAAGACCTCTTTGTGTGAGATATCGAAGTATAATTTGTGCAGTACTTTTCCTATATTTTTCACCAATAGTTTTTAGTTTCTCGTCGTCTAATAAACTTGGATCTTCGGGTTTAGCCCATGGACGTTCCGGTGATGCAAATGGACTGTAAGCGGTAACAGTAATTCCTTTCGATTTGCAAAATTCAGTAAGTTTTCTTTGATTCAAGTATGGATGGACCTCAATCTTAAAACAAATACATCAAGTTCTTATACGAGGAATTTAAAGTCATTAGTGACAGGATAGCTTATATTTTTATGGGTTACAGGAATATATATAGCTCCTAAAGAGAGGTAAAGCCGATTTATGAAATAATTAAATAAGGCATTGCAATTAAATCAACAAAAGGACATTAGAGAGCACGTCAGTAATAGCACAGTTGCTATTAGTCAGTAAAATTAACTTGAAGTTCGTTTGCAAAAGAATCCATTACTGTTATCACTTTTACATTCAAAAGTGGAAACATTAAAATTATCAGAGTATAGGTACGTTAATAATAAATTAATTTGAACTAATGTAAATAACTGTTACAAGTAATAATTCATTATTAGTTGTATTTTAAATTTATATAACGATAATTTATTCATAATGCAACTTTACAGTCCATACTTACAAATACTTATCATCAAAAAGGTAATTAATTGACATTGTAAGAGAGGAATGTTGGTTAAATATTTTGTTTCTCTAAAGCCCGATGTGTACCTACATACTAAACGATTTTATGTTAATTCCTTCAAGATGAAAAATATACCAGAAGTTCGCAAAATGTCGAGTCTAAAATTTAATATGAACACGTTCTACGCTGTTCTATTTGTCGTTTCATTTCTTAAACGTGTCTGTTCCTTATTAGCTCCATCAGAGGAAGACATGACATCTTTGATCCGTTGCATGTTGAGATTCAAATACTTTTGCTAACCAGAATTCTCACAAAATGTTTATTTTCAATTTGATTGAACCATGAACTATTCATCAACGACTTCAAGCCTAAATTGGCCAGTGAGAATAATCTTATAAATGAAACTGCTTACCATACCCAGTGGCTTGCGGCTATTTGATAGACTTTGAATGACCAGCGTTCATCATTTATGAGGATTTGAATGAATATAATATCGTTCAAATATTGTTATCAATTTCGCAAATAGAACAAATAGCTTCAAAACCACCTTCTGGCAAGCTACCCTAAGATCCATGTATTTTGGGCAGGTTATTACGCAACAATATTGTTTTTTGTCACTTACTTGATTGGTAACTGGTGGAACTGTAGTCAGTTGGAGCAGTCTTTCAATCTGTTTTTTATTAAAATTCGACACCCCGATCGATTTTACAAGTCCTTTCTTGTAAAGCTCTTCCATTGCTTTCCACGTGTCGATATAATCAACATCATCTGGAATAGCCTTCCCATTTTCGTCTGCTGGATGTGGATCGTCCCCTGCCTGAAACCATTTAATGAATTAATTAATTATTCAAATGTACGAAAAGAGTTAGGGTGACTTTATAAATCACTTTATTTTGAATTTTCGGACTGTTACTTCCGAGAGTTTCTGAATCAAATGGAGATAATAGTTACGTTTCGTTTCATACTTTCGAATCCATAGGAGCATGCATCAAATAGAGATCCAAATAGTCCAATCCCAATCGTGTTAATGATTGTCTTAATGCTGGTTCAACATTTTCCGGCCTATGGAAAGTGCACCATAACTTACTTCCGATGAAGAGGTCTTCTCGTTTAACAACTTTCTCATCAATTTTAGCTTTAATTGTTTCTCCAATTTCTTTTTCGTTTCCGTATACCCATGCGCAATCTATAAGTCTGTAACCTGCGTCAATGGCATCCTTAACTGCTTGTGTTACTTCCCCTGGTTTGGACTGAAATAAACACAGAAAAAAACTCAATTAATTCGATTTTTGTGGGAAATAAAACTACACTAAATCTTATATATAATTAAGGCAAACAGACACATGTGAAAGTGAACAATATACACTTTTGGTAAACTAAGTGTGGCATAAGTCGTAGGGGCATTGAGGGCTGTGGAAGTTAATAAGGAATAAAAGGGATATACAATTGGGAGGACTGAGCTGCTAGTCAGAGTTATTTAGAGGAATAAAGATAAGTACAGGAGCGATTTGTTCCTTTCGGAGAATAGGATGCTTTATCTAGAAAAAGGACGAAACAATTTTTCGTTACTTAAGAAACTTACACGCGATCTCAATTATTTAAAAGTTAGTGATTAGGACTATTACGTATATTCAAACACAATTTAGTTGTGTACGATGTCTATTAGGTGTTGTGGGCCGGGTTGTAAAAGTAATTATAATCCTAAAAATGATGTGCATGAGATTGGCTTTACCAAAGATCTTTGCAAAAAGTAGTTTTGCGTTATTTGTAACTTGACGGGATGACTTTGTTATGACGAAAACATAGCACGATCTGTGAGCTTCACTTTAACGGAGAATCCAAATTGTTCATCTTGAATTTCGAAACCTGATAATTTAAGTAGAAAAATTAGGACGTAGATGATTTGCTAGCGAACCAGCAAAATTTATTACTATATAAAGAAAGTAGAAGAATGTCAATTTTATAGGTATTGTCTGTAAAAAATAACTGCGATCCATGTAAGAATCGTGTAACATTTACACTGACCAATATTCCCTTATTAGTAAACCAATTGCAGCTAACCTCGGGATCCATAACGAGAAAATATTTTTATTAACAATAACATATGAAACAATAACGTATTAATCTCGGTCTAGGTATTTTCCGCAATGTTATATTCATACTGCTAATACCATATTGTTAGATTCTTTTCAAATCCACTTTGGATTTGTCAATCCTGTTATCATCGACTTAAGCAGGATCACGTAATGTGGTTACTCTTGCGGTTGCGCCTGAAGAGCGAAACGTCACAGAAGCTCGACGTTGTCGTTGGGAGTCACTGCTTGACCTTAACCCAATATGCTTATTAAGAGAAAAACTAATATCAGGTGCGGGGTACCGTGCATTTCTGTTCATTATTGTTTCGTTCATTTTGTGTTTTGTACATAAAACCGACATGACCGAAGAGGGTGTGATCGGGTGTTTGTGAGGGCAATTTCATCAATCTTGGGAAATCTGCGGAAACGCGTAGGTGCAAATTAACTACCGGCTGCAGCTCCTAGTGTCCTATTTCTTTATCGTTGTCAAGTTTCGACACGGAGAGCACTGATAATAATGTCTGGTGACAAAAAATTTAAGGGTACAAAAATGAGTTTCAGTAATCAGATCGAGAAACCGTAAGTAGAATTGGACCTTTTTTATTAAAATCCGCAGAAAGATGGTTTTCTACGTGGCAACCAACTGAAGATACGTGGAAAATTTTTAAATTTGATTTTGCTGTATTTCCCAAA
The DNA here is from genome assembly GCA_947389935.1 of Agrilus cyanescens. Lineage (NCBI taxonomy): Eukaryota > Metazoa > Arthropoda > Insecta > Coleoptera > Buprestidae > Agrilus > Agrilus cyanescens. The sequence goes on from OX376709.1 coordinate 23,189,266, forward strand.
CAAGGAAATTTGGGTAAACTTATGAATAAGGTGTTGAACTATCGGAAGTTCGGAAGCTCGCAGTTACGTTGAATATGCGCGAATTAAATTTGAAAAGTTCAAACGCATTCGGGCCAATTGGTCTGATGCCGGCATAATAGAAATAATCGCACACTCGATTGGTGATGCTGTTGTAAGAACTGCAGCCTACAATTGCAGTGCAACTATGGTGAGTGATTTGGTTGCATTCCTTGCTAATTATGTTAAGACATCAGTCAATAGAGCATTATCAGGTATAATTAAACAAATAAATTTTAACAAAAATCGTTAAAACAAATTAATTGTTTATCGTGTGGTAACCTGGGTCACATCTCTCGGAATTGTTTATCGGTTCGCAAAAATTACGATGCGGTGCCGTGGGACAAAAATGGTGATGATAAAGCATTTTGTCGGTACTGTATGTAGCCAGGTCATAAAATAGAGCATTGTTTTCAACGTCAAAACAAACGTTCTCGAGAAGGTGTAACTGATACCGATGCCCGAACTTCAGATAAGAAATTTATAACTAAATAACTAATGTTCAATTCTCATGATTATGTTATGTTATAGAACGTACTAAATAGCTCAAACCCCAACGACAAAACTTCAGTCCCTGAAGAAGATAACTTTGTTATCGAAAAGTGCTTCGGACATTTTTGATTCAAGTTCAGGCGTTGGGGTTTGAGCTATTTAGTACGTTCTACAACACCGCCAAAGTTTCTCCAGTTTCTGATTATGTTATGTTATGAATAAGTTAAAACTCGATACAACTGCCTAAATCAGTCCATTACAATGGCTCGATGGCACTATTTATAACTCTTATTTTATCACAAATGCTTTTGTGGAATTCACCAATGTAAAAATGAACCTTGACTTTGTTGTGGTACCACGTAACCATTCCAAGTACGACGTTGTTATAAGCGAGAATGTTTACCGAAATGATGTTGTTTTAATCAAAGATAAAAATTATCAGAGAATTATTTCTGTACCTTTACCTATCAATATTATTCAGAGTAGCCTTGACCAAGTCATAAAAACTGATGTTAATCCACTTGAAAAGGCAAAATTATTTAAATTATCTACTTGATAATTTTTCGTATTTATTAACCAGTCCGGGAAAACCACTTAAATGTTGTAAATACTGGGGAATTAACAATTACATTGTCTGAAAACAAAATTGTTTATCATCATCCCTATCGCATATCGGATTCAGAACGACAGATAGTAAGTGAAATCGTTGATTATCTTATTAAAAACAAAATTTTGCCAATTTCATCAGCATATTTGGAACCTCTACAAATTCATTCACGATGGTGAAACCAATTTCATTGTGCAAACTTTCACAGCTTTCAATGATTATTTTGACACTGGAGTGCACGTGACAACCCCTGGTGTTCATCGCTCCAATGGCCAAATAGAACGTTACATGCGGACCATTACTAATTTGTTGCGGTTAAAGTCAAAGAAGTTATCAGGTTGACCGAACAAACCGTGGAAAGTCTAACTAGTGGTCAATATGACTAAGCAGAAAACGATTGGATACTCTCCTTTTAAACTTGTATTTGGTCGGGATGGTCAAACTCCTCAAATTCACACAGTCCTGTCAGGTTTACTTTGTGCTCTATTACATTAAAATTACTGTAATAGCCCATCGTAAATATGTGTGCATGTCACAATATTTTCATCGAGCTATTCAGTAAAATACTGGTTTATGATCTAAAATGACCCATCGCGAATACGTGCACATTGCAGTATTTCCATCGTGTCATTCATGAGAGATTTTATGATCTAAAATGAACCATCGTAAATACGTGCACATTGCAGTATTTTCATCGTGTCATTAATGACAAATTTTATAATCCAAGATGACCCACCGTAAATACGTGCATATTGCAGTATTCCCATCGTGTCATTCTATTTTTGCATAGAAATCAATCTCCTGGTTGTGGAACATTGAAATTGTAATTTTCATTTTGTTTTCAATTGCTTCAGCAATGAAAAGGAATACAAAAACGACTTTAGCACCGTTTAGCTGAGCAACCCAGTCACCGTCTGTTTATTGTTTTTGAGGATGTACAATTTTATGTTGCTTTAGAACATGTTGTTTATCGTCATTTGACGATTGTAGTCTCTTTTTTATTTAACGATTATTTTTTAATGAAACTTTGTAGAATAAATGTTTACTACCGTCCTCTTTATGAAATTTTTTAAACTCCAGAAATAAAGGCATTCCGAGAACATAATGCTGTCAGTTTGGCTGTGTTAGATTCTATTTCAAATCCACTTTAGATTTGTCAATTTGGCAATCCTGTTATCATCGACTTAAGCAGGATAACGCAATGTGGTTACTCACGCGGTTGCGCCTGAAGAGCGAAACGTCACAGAAGCTCAACGTTGTCGTTGGGAGTCACTGCTTGACTTTGTTGCGTGTGGCAAGGGTGCTGCTTCACCTTAAGGACGTCAATGTAGCGCACGTGGCAGCTACCATGAAGGTGCGTGTAGAGCGATTGGTCCTGATAAGAACCGTTGTATTGGAAGCGTGTTTCAGATTCCAATGATAAACGAGTCAGGATTAGACTAGTTTTATTACAATAATTTACAGGTATTTATACTAAAAATATTTACATTGGAGATACCAAACTCAGCAGTTTACGTTGGTGTGTATATTTGAGTTTTGACCAAATTTGTGGCTAAGACTGACAATGTTCTCTGTCAGCAGAATTTACATTCTGCTGTACAGAGTGTAATAATTTACATATTACGACCGATAGAGAGTGTTCTCACAACCTTAACCCAATATGCTTATTAAGAGAAAAACTAATAATATTATCAAAATTGTTATAAATGAAATTCAGTATCAAAAAAATATACTTTTAAAAAAATGCTGTGGCTATGTGAAACCACTCCTGTGTTAATTTTTTTAATTCGATAATAACCTATTCCAAAAATTTTCTGCGAAATCATGGTTTACATCCATATGCACTAATAATAGGTTATGATGTTCCTTGAAGTGGGTTAGATACGCAAAAAAATATACGTAAAGGGACGTTTTTGTAGAAACAAGGGTAGCAACCCTACATCAATCATAGGTAAAAAATTGGGTAATTGTTTACAATTACCAAAATTTGCAACACTACAAATTTGCCTCAGCGACACATTAAGTATTTAAAAATGTTTTTGGAGCGGTGTATTTCTTTATCTCCAAAAGAGTGTTGTTCAGACTGCTTAATAGACAATAAATTTCCTTATAAAAAAAGTCCGTACATTTTTTTGTTATCTGCTATGCAAGTTATCAAAAGGTCGAAAAAGTACTTAGCGAAACTTTGACATCAAATAAAAAATGATTACAATTAGTTACCTGGGTTAAAGTTTTCAAAACGTTATTTTTAATAACATTTATCAATAAAACACGGCTTTATTTTCACAAAACTTTTTATTGATCGACTCGACAATTGTTTCGGCCGAAGGCCATTATCAAAAGTATAGATAACAACAATACTGATTGTAAAATTTTGGTAAGAAGCTATTTATACGTAGTAACAAACACATAAACAGATAATCGAAAATGGAAGTGATAGTATATATACAAGAGAAAGAAAATAACAGCTATTGCAAGTTCAGGTATAAACAGATTTCAAACAGAACGCAATAAAATATACGGAAAAACCTGACTATAGGTATGGTGAAGTAGTATAATTACATGGTTAATAATAAGGGTGAATTAGAAGCATACAATTCAGTTTGATTGTTAACTATGGTTTTTCTACTATGGATCGCTTTTTTGATTTCTAGGTTTTCAAGTATTTAGTTTTTTGCCTTTGTTTTCTCTGTGTAGAACTTAACATTGACTTCATTAAAAGTGTGGTTATTGAAAATGCAATGTTCTGCCAATCCTGTAGATAATATTTTATTTTTAATCCTGTTAAGATGTTTAGTGTACCTATTTTGTATGGCTATACCTGACTGTCCTATGTAGACGGCGTCGCAATTATTACATCCAATTTGATAAACCCCGCTATGGCTTAGGTATAGTCTTTTTTGGTTTTATTGTTAACAAGAATTTTACTTAATTTTTGTTTATTAGTGATACTGGTTGTAATATCTAAATGTTTCAGTTTATTTATAATGTAAGCAGTAGTGTTGGGGATGCAGTAATTCTTTTCCGAAGTTTTTTCAGAGTAGTTATTGTAAGGTTTACTTTCAGTATTGTTGTTATCTATACTCTTGATAATGGCCTTCGGCCGAAACAATTGTCCAGTCGATCAATAGGAAGTTTTGTGAAATTAAAGCCAAGTGTTTTATTGATAAATGTTATTAATCATCATGTTTCACAATGATTTTACCAACCAGTCTTCGGAAACGTTTATTTTTATCGACCTTTACAGGAATAAGCTTTTAAAAAGAAAAATTTATGCGATAACGACTGGACTAAAATTGTGTTTCGTATATTAACTACTTGCAATGATGTCACAGATGAACTATTTGTCTTTGTATTTTCGAAGATAAAGCTTCAACCAATTTTAAATCAGTCGAAACAATTGTTATGAACTTCGACATCTTCAGAAATAGTTTACATATTTTTGTGTAATAACTGATTATACAGATTTTACTGCGTTTTATATTTATTATCAGTTGTTTTTCCTCCAAAAATAATGATCCATTGAGTCAAGTAGCATGACATTTTTAAATTGTCTTGACATGATATCAGGTAATTTCAATTTACTTAATATTGCTTCATATTGATAACGAAACCATATTACCAACATGGATCAACCGCTTTTGTAATCTCCACATATCTGGATGAAATGGTAATAAGCAAAGCTTTAAGCGAACAAACCTAAATTTTTATTAAATAACGTAAAAATTAAAAGAAAACTAACGACCGTTTTACAGAGTTTCTACTGATAGATGTCCACTGCTCAGATTTTTTTATCATTTAATCGATTTGCGTAATATAAAAGACAATAAATCAAAAAATTAATTACAAAAAAAACTCAATTCTAGTAACAAACAATTTAAACTAAGTGGACAAGTAACTTATTTTTTTGGTATTATCACCACGAGACTCACGTTCTATAATAAATCAATTACCTTGTAGGTTTGACATGATTTTCCAAGTAATTGTCAACTAAATACTTAATATGAATTTGACTTGATTTTAAAGTAGTTTGAATATCAAAACGTTTTTTCGATATTTCGACGCTTACGCAGCAAGAATGGTAAAATATATAAAAAAAAGTATAGACAAAAAAGGCATGTCAAGTTATTTATGTACTTATAGCGGTAATAGCTACTAAAGCGTCTTATGATCAAATAATGGATTTTGCATAATATTAACTTTAAATAAATAATAGTAACGATTATTTGGTAGTGTTAAAAATTTGCTCGTGCTACCCTCATGGATAGAGATTAATTAATCCACAATAAATTTTTTTCACAAGATAAATTTCTTGGCTAGTTGATGAAAAGTGTTCCACATATGGACCCGCAGGCCCCTCTTTCCCACTGAGCATTCTGGACACATGTCCATAATGCCTCTTCTTCTTGCCAAATCACTAACCGATAACCGATATGTAGGTACTACAGAAAAAGGTATTTACTTCGAAAAAATAAAACTCATGTGCCTCATATACTCATGCCTGTTTCCCATAGGGGTAGGCAGAGACCATAGAGTACCTACTCCTGACTTCACCTTTCCTTAGGACATCCTCAATTTGGTCCCAATCTGTTTAGGACTACTCCTGCAAATCCTAGCACACATTCGCACAATAAGTTTCTTTCGTCAGTCTACTTGCATCAATATTCTCTAAATTAAAAATATTTTTCATATATCTTTTATTCCTCTTTGACATACTTACCACATACTTCAATTGCTACTTCCAGAATAATCCTTTTGACACACTCCCCTCATAGAACATTCATTCCCGATACATTTTTTTTTATCAAATCACCAAATTTTTATCAGCCTCCAAACCTAATAGTTTCTTACATCTTTGCCTTGCGGTCTTTCTACTCGTATTCGTTCTAAATTAGTTTTTTTGAGGCGTGCAAAAAATGTCTTACAACAGTTTATTTTCTACGAATTTGCTTTTTACAAAGACGTTCATGAATGAGTTGGAAATGGATTGTCTGAATTTAACAGAAAATTTGAAAATTGTTCATGATGAAAATTGAAAATATTTTTTCTTTTAAGAGAAAGCAAAAGTGAAGACATTTCCAAATGTAGAAATCACATTGACAATCCTCTTAAGCATGATGGTAACTAACTGCAGTGGAGAGCACTCCTTCTCCAAATTGACAAGTATAAAAACTGAATTAGGAAGTACAATGCTTATTTCAATAGAATGTGATATGCTCAAAAACGTAGATTTTGAGGAATTGATTAACGATTTTGCCCATTTCAATTCGAGAAGGGTACCTCTTCAATCAATCAAAATAGATTTTGATGCATTAACCTGCCAAATCTAAAAGACTTACGTTTGCGGGTCATCAAATGAAAATAAGTCTACAACTTTGGTTATCTACTTTCTTTATCTATTTTGACAGAATAGTGCTCTATCAACAGCAAAAGTTTGATGCAAATGCAAATCTTTTTCATTGTTATCGCAAAATAGTAATCACTATAAAAAATTTTCTTGTCTTATTAAATTATTATAACGGCATACTTGCAAAAACGAGTTGTTTACAGTGGAAAATTTTTAGCATGAAGCCCTAATACAATAAGTATAACACACGATTGCGCAATTCTTTTTAATGTTTTTTAAAAGACAACACAAACGCTAAACTGTTGCACCTATGTAGGTACACAGTTTAAATTCAATTTTGATATTCTATTGTTATAATTATTTTAAATTATTAATTAGTTCCAGTAGTTTTCTATATACTAATTGTAAGTATTCTATTCTAATATACTACCTATACTTTTATATAATTACTTAAAATTTAAATGTAATGTATTAAAAAAATATTCAATATCACACTGACTTGCCACGTTCCCAGTCCAAGAATAGGAATTTCCAAACCATTGTTTAATTTTACTTTCGGTACTTGATTCGGATTAACCATCGCAACAATTTTTCGAAAAGACGTCTAACAGCAGCTGAGTTCTCAACGTTACTACAACTATAACTAGTAGCTCTCCATGAGTTCTACTAGCGTATATTTATTGACTTTTGATATCAAATCGATAAGAGCGCCTTGAATTTGTTTCGTTGGGATAGGTTGCGCATTTGCGATAATGATTATTTGATTCACATCTAGATAAATAAAATCAGAGTTCCATCTGTTCGGGGAAATGTTTGAATGAAAATTTACATGCACATTTACAACAGGTAGACAATAGAATTAAAGTCGTAGTTAACTGAGGCAACGTAAGTACATATGTATATGCGAGCATTTCCGCGAATATCTACGATTATTATTATGTCATGGTCTCGGCGACCACCAGATAACAATAACATTCAGTTATCGGTCAATAAAACTACAGGGTCACAATCGGTATCAATAAGTAAAAGAAATGATCGTGCAAAAATCGCAATGTGCTCTTTGAATCGGAGTGCCGAATTGAGAACTGAAAGACTAAACAACAATACTTCAAGCCCGGGGGTAACTTGTTTTGGTTCTAACGAAAACGCAAGTCAAATACTATTATCAACAGCGAGTGTTCTAATAAAGGACATTAGCGGAAATTGGCATCAATGTTATGCTTTGTTACATTCCGGAAGTCAATCAAATTTGATAAGTAAACATCTATGTGAAAAATTAAAATTAAAATGTGACAAACTTATGTAGGGAAAAAAAAACAAGATTCGTTGAATTGAACAAAATAAATGTACTTACAGAGTAATATCTACAATAATAGTGCGTAGTAGCAAAATAAAATATCACTGTGTAGGATATGGTCACTATCAGGCCGAAATATGATCAAGACCAATTCTGTAAAAAAATACAAAAACAACCTGAGCAACCAATTTACTTCAACTAATGAATTGATTCAAATAAATAATATTATTAAAATAGAGCAATGTATGTATAAGTGTAAAAACATTAAATAGACTAATCAGTAAACTATTAGCTAAATGTCTGAATAACTGTATTGTTATTGTGTCAACATTTCTACGCATCGGTATTAAGGGAAAAACGCACAAAATACCTCCCAGAAATGGCATGCAGAGTTTATCTACCATGGTAAACAGTGTAACGTACAAACAAGTACCAAGGGAAAACGCACAAGGTACTGTAACCTCACTTAGGTACTAAGGGAAGACTCGCATAGTACCCACTCTAAAACACACAGAGTACGAAGGGAAAACGCACGACGTACTCCAAGACACAACAACACAAAATATAATTAATATACTAATAAATAAAATATTAATCATTAAGTAAATTAGCTACTCTGTGAGAAAACTCACCTAATTTGGAGAACAAATAGATTCGCTTAAAACGCACTCTGATTCGAACAGTCACAAAAGAAAGTCACTGACTAAATGATAAAGTTTCGCCAAAGAAGTATGCAGAAATATCAAAAGAAATATATCTTAATCAACTACATACATTGGCTCTCTTTTTAAATAGGTATGTTTGGTCTAGAGACTCAAGTTTTGTTTATATTTCCGATAAGTGCCTCTCGATTGGAAGACAAAAGCAATATTCAACGTTCGTTGAGAATCAGTTCCAAAAAAAATAATAATAAAATTATATTACCAATTTACTCACTTCTTACACTTAGTATTTCTTTATCTGGAATAAGTCAGGTTAAAACACAGATAACAGGTCGGAGATGTGCGAAAATAAAGTCGAGAATTGAAGATTTCGAAGTCGAATTATCGTTTTTGGTTTTACCCAAGATAGCCGAAAAATTGCCGGTCGTAGGATTCGAAACATCCGCAATCGGATGATGTTGGGCGATGGTAAACTCACGCTACAGGAGACGTATTTCGGATGGATTTTTTTGCGGCACTTTGAACACTAAAAATAACGTAAATGTAATTTAGATTTAGACAATTCGATAGAACACACTTCTTTCTCTTTACCACATTCTGCAGTTTTCAGAGATTCAGTCACGACAAAACGTAGGGTAGTTTTCGACGCTAGTATAGAAAGTAGCACCGGAGTTTCGTTTAATGACCTAATTTGCGTGGGACCAACGATACAGGATGATCTCTTTTCTATTTTGTTAAGATTGCGATTAAGGAAGTACGTTTTAAACGCGGATGTTAAGATGATGTACATATTTCAAAAACAAGTTATTTTACGGACTCCACAGTAGTTCTGTGTTGGTTAAAAATCGAACCATACAAACTCAAAGCATTTGTAGCAAACCGAATATCCAGAATCATAGAGATTTCTAACGTAAACAATTGGAAGCACGTAAGCACAAAGACAATGCGGCAGACATTATTTCGCGTGGACTCAATTCGAAAGAACTACTTGATAATGAAACGTGGTTTTTTGGACCTGAGTTTTTGAAAATCGAAACGTTCCCTGCGGAAAACGAAATCGAATTTGATTTGGAGAATGTACCGGAATTAAAAGCAAATATCATTGCTTTAAAGGTTTCAAACAAGGAAAATACAGAAAGTCGTTCGGGATTGACATTTTTCAAAATTTTTCTAGTTTTTCAAGATTATGCAGAGTAGTAGCATGAATATTGAGATTTAAAGACCAGGCTTTGAAAAAGGTTAAGTTTCCCTCACAAAATTTATCTGTGGAAGAATTAAACGAAACGGAATCGCGTTTAATAAAATTAGTACAAGGCCAAACGTTTACACAAGAGAGTCTAGATATAAAAAATTCAAGAAACGTTAACAACCAAAGTAAAATTGCAAACTTACATCCGTTTTTGGACAATAAAGGTATTCTTAGGGTTGATGGGAGATTATCAAATTCAGAGTTAAAATTTGACCATAAACATCCAATGATTTTTACCTTACAAACATTGCTGAACGGAACTTATCATATTGGATACCCATTTGAGGTATTTACACGTTGGAACGCAAAATTTGCTTTCTATTATCAGATTAAAGTTTTGGCCCATTAATGGTAAGAACGCGGTAAAACGGGTCATAAAATCTTACGTCAAATGTTTTAGGGCTAATCCTAAGCCGTGCAACTGTTTGATGGGTGATTTACCTTCTTCTAGGGTAACGGCATCTCGACCTTTTAAAATTTGCGGAATAGGCTACGCCGGACCCATTTATGTAAAGGACGGTACTCTAAGTAAGAGCAAACTAGTAAAAACATATATTTGTAATTTTGTCTGCTTTGCAACGAAAGCAGTACACATTGAGCTGGTCTCCGATCTAACAACGAAAAGTTTTCTGAACTCGCTGAAAAGATTTTGTTCTCGAAGGGGAAAACCGAGTGACATCTACTCGGATAATGGATTCAATTTTGTCGGTGCTAGTAATTATTTCATTGAATTGCACGCTGTTAAATCTATAAAGTTTCACCTAAAACGACTGTTGGGTGACGCTTCCTTACACTTTGAGGAAATGTATACTCTTTTGGTTCAGGTTGAGGCGTGTCTTAACTTGCGTCCTCTTACTCCCCTTTCAAACGACATCAACGACCATTTACCCTTGACCCCGTCACACTTTTTGATAGGCGAGTCACTGGCAGATCTTCCAGACGAAGATACAAAAAGTCTAAATTTGTCCCATTTATCAAGATACCAACGCATACAGTTTCTTCGTCAACAATTTTGGCAACGCTGGTCGAGAGAGTATCTTTACCAACTGCAACTGCGTACGAAATGGAAAAGGGACGTTGGTGATACTACAGAAGTCGGTTCATTGGTTGTGTTGGTTGAATAAAATTTGCCCCCTCTAAACTGGTTAATGGCGCGAGTGATTGAACTTCACAAGGGAAGTGATAACATAGTGCGAGTGGTAACAGTGCGGTTACCTAACGGGACTGTATCCAAGCGAAGTATAGCAAAAATTTTTGTTTTACCCATTGACAATACCGAATTTATACTTTTACTTTTATCTTTTCTGTAAATGTTACAATTTTTTAAAGTACCTTTCAAGGGAGGCGGCATGTTTAGTCTACTGGTAAAAGATTTATTCAGACACTTCGGCGAATTTGTATTTCTTTTGTACCGACAAAGCGTGTGTTTGTTGGATAAGGAAATGAGTATGCACGGCGGTGGAATGGATGATGAGAAATTTGTTAAACGAGAAGACATCTTCATCGTTAGTAAGTTATGGTGCACTTTCCATAGGCCGGAAAATGTTGAACCAGCATAAGGCAATCATTAACAGTATTGGGATTGAACTATTTGGATCTCTGTTTGATTCATAATCCTATGGATTTCAAAATATAAAACGATACATAGTTATTAAATCTACTTCATTCAGAAACTCCCAGAAGTAACAATTCCAAAATAAGAAGAATTATAAAGTCACCTTAAGGAGCTTCATGTGCACGATTAACTGATTAAATCAATATCCATCCGTTTGCAGACAGGAGACAACTTGTTCCCACTGGATGAATTTGGGCAGGTTATTCCAGACGGTGCTGATTACGTCGACACGTGGAAAGCAATGGAGAAATTTATAAGAAAGGACTCGCAAAATCAATCGGGGTATCGAATTTTAGTAAGAAGCAGGTTGAAAGGCTACTACAATTAATATAGAATATAAAATATAAAAGCTAATATTGCCAATAACCAACAACTGTTAACGAGTAATTAAGCAACGTTTCGTCCGCCAATTTCGGTCATCGTCAGGCTTACATAGAGAAACATCGATAACTGTATAATAAATTATGACAGATCAAAGGCTTCCTACTTACTACCACCATTAATGTAGAATTCCTCGTTTAAGAGCTCGATGTATTTATTTTCAGGTTGAGGTCCATCCATACTTGAATAAAAAAAAAAAATTACTGAATATTGCATGGAAATGATTGTGCACTTTTTACGCTATCTTCACCATCATTGTTACACAATATTTAAATTATTTTTTAAGCCTATCAATTTAGACAAATGTTTCTAAAAAATAAATCTTCGATTATCAATTTCCTGTACTTCTTGGTATGGTGCATTTCCTAGATTATTTTTTATCTCACTATAGTGATCATTGAAATATTATTCTTCAACAGCAAGTATCGATGAAAAAAACAGTTCGTAGGTTTCTTATATCCCTATACACATATTCTGTCAAAAATTCAATTCATTTTTTATTTGTCGATATATAAGCAAATATATATATATATATATATTGTCATGATAGAAGGATGCTTACAAAACAATTTTAAAAAAATTAACAAATTTAGAAAATGATACAAGTGTTCCAAAATATGTTAAAAAAAGTATATTAAAAAGAAAAATGTTTTATGATTAGTTACGTTTAGTTGTTTATTAAAATTTTTAAGATGTAACAAATAAAATTTAATTTTAATTAATATTAAAAAAATATTTTGAAATGACAGAAGCATTTCAAAATTATAATACAAATCATGATTGCTTATAAAAAATTAAATTTTATTTGAAAGATCCAGACAATGGAGAATTTGTTATTATGAAATTAGACATTTTTTTTTAAAAAAATATTAAGAACAGAAATTTTGAAATTTAAAGAAAATAAATTAAAATCAGAAGAACATAATTAATAAATTAGAAGATATTTAAAGTGGCGAAGTAAACAAGTGTTAATATGTAGAAAATACAAAGTTTATCGAATATTCGAGATTTTTATAAAGCAGGTTCAATTTAATAATACAAGTGGAAGAATAAGTAGAAGAAGAAGAAAAAGATGTTACTTTAAAAGAAATGAAAAATCAACATGTATATGGAATGGCTTAGTATTTTAGTAAATGCTGTGTAGGAGTGGACATTGTTTGATTTTTGATAAACAAAGTGAGTGAATTTTATATACCTCACTATAATTTAATTGAAAACTCTATAGACTTTTTCATAGTTTAATTTCATTTATAAAAATTTGTTAATAGTATTTAATTAGTTTTAGTTATAATTTAGAATTTTAGAATTTAATTTAATATAAAGGTAATTGAAATTTTTTATATATTATGGAACTTACTCTGAAAAAGAGTTACTCATGCTCTTAAAGATTTTTAAAATTAATATTTGTATTCAGTAAATTTAATTAAAATTAAAAAAAAAATGTTTTGTTATCATAATATCATAACACATATTTTATTAGCCCCAATAAATCATATCGTTACAATATATATATCAAATATCTCTACATATTTCAATTATTCCCTGTATAGATAAGAATTCAATTTCTGTCTTTATCGTATGTACGAAAACGACCACAAGAGGAATGAATAAGTCAACAAATATACACTAGTATAACTAATACAGACAGGTACTCGTTATATTTTTTTTCGGTAACTTTCAGATCATAGGTAACGGTTAGTCGATTACCACAGATATTTTAGATCTAAGAAATTGAAATACACCATGAAGGGGTGGTTTCCGCGCCTAACATTTATATATATTCTTGACCAACGGGACGAACTCTGCAACATACTGACTTTTCAGAAAAATTTGGTCGCTCTTAACAATTATTTCGCCACTTTACAGCTTTTTCATAACATGCAGATATCAGTTATCAGCCATTAAACGAAAACAAAAATGAGCTGAATAATGTTTGTTTTGATAAATGGTAATGATGGTGATAAGCTGATAAGAAAAATCCTCCAAAGTAAAAATTAAATTATCAAAGTTACGGTATCCAACATTAGCAAATATGATTTTTATAGACATTTTACATATTTACTGTTCAAACACCAGTAATTTTTCACAGGGTTTTATTTCCTTCTATTCGGCCAAAAATTGAATTCGTTCATTATTTTTCGAGATATTAAAAAAAATAACCAAAAAGGATAACTTGTGGACTGCTCTTCAAATGGTGATTGTGCTTTTGTAAGAGGATGTTTTTTTTTTGATATATATATTAGGTAATTAAATCAGTAGATTAACAGTTTATCTCAGACAGAGCGGGGTTGATCTTCTCCCTGCCTTCGATTTACTAATTCGAGCAGGAATATACATGATAGGGTAAATGTGCCTGTTCTCGACCAGTTAACTGAAATTTCGACTTTGAGACGTGATAAATATAAGAAAATTAAGCCAAATTTCAAATGTTATATCATTATTTTATTAGCTCAAGTGTTTAGATGGGTTTATAACTGAAATTTTGGGGTTTTTACTCGTAATTAATGAATTAATTGATAAAATATTAAAAAATGCACTTTTAGCCGGTTCTCGACCACCGGTCGCAATTCTCGACCACTTTGAACCCGGTTCTCGACCGCTTATAAACCATAGGAGAACCTGCGTTTATTATAAAAAAAGCAGATACAGATTTTAAGAATTTTTTTATAAATATACATATTATTTCACAAATCTCTCAACATTGATTACACTTGTACTCTTTGCAATCTGCAATGGAATACGGAACACTATACATTTCGGTGCATTTTTTGTGATACCAGTTATCACAAAAGTCGCAGCCAATACCTATTTTTATCGTCATCATTCTCTGTTTCACTATTGAGGTTTTCTTTGCAGACATTACATGGTATTTTATTCTTACAGTTGTATCACTCTTTTCTTTCTTTGGTTTTTTTTGTAACTTATTTTCCTTTAATACTTTCCTCTCCCTTTCTTTTATTGATATCTAGTTGTTTTTGGCGTTTTTCGATATCTTTTTTCTATAAAATTCTCGCTACTCTTCAGAGGAAATGGCACTTGGAGCTTTATTTTTTATTCTTTTTTTATTTTTGTTCTTACTTTTTTTTATGGGATCGGGATAATTAAGATGCGTTTCAAATTGAATTGTTGTTTTCGGGATATTAAAGGTTTAGATGCTTTTCTAATTCCCATTTTATTCTCCCTGATTTCATGTAGGGCATTTTTTAAGTCTTCCTCCGAGTAGGTATGAAGAACTCTACGCACCTTTTTTTGATTTTTTTTATTGTTCTTTTTGGACTTTTCTTGTGATAGGAGCCACTGAATTAATGATTTTTTTTTAATTGTTGTTGTTTTATAGCGTAGGGTTGAGAACAAAAAAAGAGGAGGATTTGATATGCGACCGCCAATTAGCATGGGTGGTCGAGAACAGAAAAACTTCAATCTGGTTTTCGACCACCAATTTTAATCATCTACTTTAACGAACATTTATATAATTTCTAGGCTTAGAATGGTGGTCGCAAACCAAAATTTAGAATCTTTATGGTTATTTTTATAAATTAAACGCAAAATGTTTCTTAAAAAATGCATTAACAATATTTTTTTATATATAAATAGAATACATTTCTCATTCTAGTTCTCGACCAGACGGTCGAGAACTAAAAGATCAACGATTTTTAAATGTTGGTTCTCGACCACTTAAAATAAACCTGAAAAAAATGTTGTATCGCATTTTTTCTTCTAAAAATTTAAAAGTTAACGCTCCCTTAACCATAGAAGACATACTGCATCCATTAATTTAAAAAAAAGCAAAAGTTATTTACTATTTTTAGTTGCACTGTCACTTAGCACTTTCTTACATTCTACATAACAACCTGCTATCATCGAAACATACTCAGATTGACTGATTTTCTGTGGAGACACCCCATACTTTTGCATGGTGGCGTCGCCTGTTTTACATTAGTCAAAGTGGTCGAAAACTAATTCAGAAATTTTTAACCAGGTTTGGCGGTTTTTTAAACTATTGTTGGCATTTAAATAGCAAAGTGGTCGAGATCTGGAGGTGGTCGGCGAACAGGCACATTCACCCTAACCTGTATATAAAAATAATCACCTGAGCAACCGTTTTCTCCAATCGGTCTGTAAAGCAAAATTATACGACACAGCTGAATAATAATCAATAATAATTCTGTAACTACAGAAATTGGTTTTAGCATATCTTTCTATGCCATGTTCATGTTACAGTCTCAAATTCGTTATCAACGTGTATATTGTATATTATTTAATTAGGACATACAGCATCAAACAACACAGTGCAGTGCATAGCAATACTACAGTTTACAAAAGTACAAAGTACAGAATACCGTGTACAGTGGATATCATTCTGGTCACTGGGGAAAATAACGCGCCCAGAAACTACTTCAAAGTGCAATGGACCTAAAGGGAAGTAGCGCTCGAAAGGCCCTTTGAAGTGCTTTCTCAACTTTACTTTCTAATAATTATAAGGCATACCGAGCCTATTGAGTGCGCAGGGTACCCTCTTGAGCTCAACCACCAAAGATACTAGCACGGGCTACTGGGAGGATCAGGGGAAAATAACGCACAAGACCCTCACCGGCTACTATCTCTAAACAAGCGCAAAACGCATGCACTTTTTAGATTTACTGTTTGTAATCAGAATTATGCTGCTATTACTTTGACTATCAACGGAACTAGGACATTTACTGATATTGATAATTGATTGATAAAACGATTATTATTGTACTTAAATTCATTTCTTCAATTATCTATTTTATTAGCCTAGAGAAAAAGGAAATGCTCAGTGATCTCACTCACCCAGGTTCACGCCCTAACACTTAATGAATAGTGCAATCATGCGCAACGCACAGTTCTATTGTTTAGGTAGGTTCCAGGAAATCCCCAATGTCCTCGGACTGGAGACGCGAACGTATAATGTCACCTTATTTCGCATACAACCACACGTAGGTACACAATTATGCCTTATTTTAGAGTAGCCTTTACTGATACCCATTTTGTGATAAATTAAATGGTCAATGACCTTCATAGCTACATCTGATTCTCGTTGATGGTTTATAAATTTTGGTAGCGATG
The DNA here is from genome assembly GCA_947389935.1 of Agrilus cyanescens. Taxonomy (NCBI): domain Eukaryota; kingdom Metazoa; phylum Arthropoda; class Insecta; order Coleoptera; family Buprestidae; genus Agrilus; species Agrilus cyanescens. The sequence goes on from OX376709.1 coordinate 23,206,061, forward strand.
TATGAGTAAGTACATAAAAGAAACTTAAAGCATATAAAATAACAATTCTCTTACACTTTATTATATTTATTGCGTTTTTTTTAGTGGTCATCTAAAGAGCCCTAAAAGAATATGCATATTTCAACTGAGGAAATATTTATTACCAAGGGATTCTACCTACTGCAGACGTACAGTTTCTATTTATTGTACATTCCATAATCATATGTAAACATTTATTTGAGTATATATATTTTTCTCGTATATATAATTTTGAAATAAAAACGAATTCTTCGTTAATAAATATCATGTAATATGTCTAATGCTTCAAGGACATTAAATTAAAATCGCCGTCTACCAAACATGGAAACAACTATACGCCACATTACATAATTTATAGGACGCATTTGCTTTTTAACGGAAATTAAAGAGAATCGGCCTCAGTTAAACTATATGTGAGTTTTGGTATTTTTAAAATATTTCGACAATAAAACAAAGACAATCACTTCTGATGGTAGTTTGCATAAATTGACGAACATACAGTGGCGATTATTAAAAACATAATGAATATGAATCACACAAATTGACAAAACTGTTATAAACTAGGTCATTGCATCATTGGGTCCGGTGAATCCCAGGAATACCCAACCATATCAGGAGACTTGTAGTCGCCGAGACCATGACATAATAATAATCGTAGATATTGGCGGAAATGCTCACACGGCCCATCCTGAAGTATAATTCGCTCTCGAATTATATTTTCTTAAAAATCTAAAAAGGACAATCTTTGAAGCATTTTCGCTTATCTAGACTATCATAACACTTAATAATATTATAAGGTTACTTCTATTCCATTCAATTCATTCATCTAGCATTTATCTAGTAGATTCAGAGACGCTGCCTGAATCGGAACATGCAGAGACGCTGCCTGCAGTTCCACACATTTTATTCTTTAACAGTTTCCAGAGACGCTGCCTGTAACTCTAAAACCTACTACAGAGACGCTGCCAGTAGTTCTAAACTTTTTTTTTTGCATGCGTAAAGCTGAGATGTTATTCATACCCTGCTCATTTTTCATTATTTTCATAAGTTCATAATAATGCTCACATGGTCAGGCAACATACCTATTTATGCAATGGACTCTTCTATGAATTCTGCAGGCCAAATTCGAACCGTGTCGGTTGCGATGACCGTTTTCCTGTTGGTGATGAGATTCTTTACTTCGATTCTGTCGTGAGGTAGTAACGATACGACTTCACAAGGACCTTGATATTTTTGGTCTAATCTAGGTGTAAATTTCCAGAAGGATGATAAATGAAATCCCCTACGTTGATGGTTTTTGCCATAATCAGTTTGCCTTAGCATTCGCGCGTATGCCAGTTTTCGATCATTTTCCAAAAAAGTATTAACGGTGATAGTTTCGGATATAGCTTCGGTTATTGAACGAATGTCGGGATTACTTATAATTTTACCCGTTAAAAGGTAAAGTTGGGAAAACCCCGTTGATTTTTGAACGGTAGTATTTAATATTAATTGCAATTTATTGATAGCGTTCGACCGTTCTGACTTTTTTGTATTTCTGTTCGTAACAGATTCAGGATTGTAGGGACATATCGTTATACCTGTCCATTTGATACAATTACTTAGCGAAACCAAATTCCTCATAACCAATATCCCTCCATTGCTATGGATACAAAAAGTTGTTATTTTTGAAATCTTACCGATAACTGTATTTTCGTGTAATCATTTTTCCTTTTCGTGTTCTAATAAAACTTTTAGATCGTACAGCGTTTCCGTGTGTATCAAGTGACGCCCAGTACGTGGGGCCCCAAAAAAAAATTCTGTTAGTGAAACAGAAGGAATCCGCGCCTGTGAACTAAACTGAACTAGCCAGTGCAAAACTGAAGATGCCACGAAAAAGTAAGAAGACAGCTGTCGACGAGATGGAGGACAACGCACTTCTTGGAGTGCCTAAACGCCAAGTGGCGCCCAAAAGCGAGACAACAGCCCAATTTAGTGCTATCCAATTACAGACCATTCTACAGCGGGTCACTGTCACTCAAACACCACCACTAGCCCCTTAATTCAGCGGGGACGACACTGAAGATCCCGTACGGTTCCTGGACGATTGCCGATCCTTCTTCCAGAGATACCACATACACGACAACGATCGAGTGAGATTAGTGACGACGGAGTTGAAAGGGAATTCTGCTGCATGGTGGCGTATGTACGAAAAATTCCAATTTCATTGGGAAGAATTCGAAACACGTCTTCTGGCCAAATACAATAGTCCGGAAGTTCTGACCAATCTAACGGTTAAATTATATAGCCAAAAGCAAGGACCTAAGGAAAATACCGAAATTTTCCTGCTTAATAAAATACGGCTTCTTCAAAGACTCGAGCCAAATAAACCAGAGGAATCTTGCATACAACTACTTATCGGACTTTTACGTCCTCCTTTCCGACTGTTTATAAAAAATCCTAAACCAAGTACGCTCGTTGAACTAGTCGAGAGAGCAACAGAGATCGAGAGTGTTCTCGCAAATGTTCCTGCCTTTTCGTGTCCTCGCCCACGAGAGGAGCCAAAGGTCAACGTGCCCAAACAAGCGCTTCCAGCAACTCTTCCGAAATGCCACTACTGCCCGGAACGGCATTTTCACCGTGATTGCCCAATCGTCCTTGATAAGCGGTCCACGCCAAACGTTTCCAATCAGCCGGGAGACTGGAGACTGGCCGAGGAAAACACGTCCGCCCAACATTCTCATTAAAGGCCGGGTATTCGTCCATTCGAAATCATCAAATCAACCTATCGCCTTGTTGGTTGCCGAGAATACCACTTCGTATACGGGATACGTATGTTGAAGCGCTGATGGATACGGGAGCCTTCCATAACTTTATAAGTATTCGTCTGGCTCACGATATAGAAACTGTTTCCGTTCCGGAATCTGCGGCTAGTCTTGCCGACGGTACGAAGATGCAGATTCTAGGTGCAGTATCCATCCCAATACAAATCAACGAGTCCCCACAAGAAATTCAATTTCACGTCGCTGAAGGTTTGAAGGACAACATCATTCTTGGAATGCCCTGGCTCCTGCAGGTTAACGCTACCTGTGATTTCGAACGGAAATGTATTCACTTTGGAGTAAATACACGCCAAACCATCTACTGGATTCGACCAACGGTGCCCATGGAACATGGAACAACTTCTTACACAACATTTTCCTCTGGACCACATCGATCATTTTCGTCAGATAATTAAAGATTTTCTAACGGTGTTTGAGAAGCCAAAATCTCCAACGAAAACAACCCAGCATGTAATCCGTCTTTCCAAAAACGAGCATTTTTGTCTGCAGCCTTATCGCTACTCGGAAGGGAAAAAGAAGTTGATCCAGGAACAAGTGGAGGAGATGCTGACAGACAATATTATTGAACCGAGTCAGTCTACCTACAATTCTCCTGTGATTTTGGTAAAGAAGAAGAATGGTGACCCAAGATTCTGCGTAGACTTCCGTCGCCTGAACGGCATCACCTACAATGAAGTTTCGCCCATTCCCGCCATACCAGAGACCTTAAAAGGCATAGGGAACTGCAACATTTTTTCGACTATTGACCTTAAGTCTGGATACTGGCAAATACCAATGCAGCCCGAGTTCCGTCCGCTCACCGCTTTTACTGCCCCTGATGGAGGAAAATTTTAGTTCAAAATTATGCCGTTTGGACTGAAGGGAGCGCCAGCTACATTTCAGCACACCATGAGTCAAGAAGTGTTGGCGGGGTACTTGCGAAAATTTTGCCTGGCGTATCTTGACGATATTATCATCTTTTCCCGTACTTGGGAAGAGCATATTCAACACTTACGACTCTGTCTGAGATAAACTGTTAATCTACTGATTTAATTACCTAATATATATATCAAAAAAAAAAACATCCTCTTACAAAAGCACAATCACCATTTGAAGAGCAGTCCACAAGTTATCCTTTTTGGTTATTTTTTTTAATATCTCGAAAAATAATGAACGAATTCAATTTTTGGCCAAATAGAAGGAAATAAAACCCTGTGAAAAATTACTGGTGTTTGAACAGTAAATATGTAAAATGTCTATAAAAATCATATTTGCTAATGTTGGATACCGTAACTTTGATAATTTAATTTTTACTTTGGAGGATTTTTCTTATCAGCTTATCACCATCATTACCATTTATCAAAACAAACATTATTCAGCTCATTTTTGTTTTCGTTTAATGGCTGATAACTGATATCTGCATGTTATGAAAAAGCTGTAAAGTGGCGAAATAATTGTTAAGAGCGACCAAATTTTTCTGAAAAGTCAGTATGTTGCAGAGTTCGTCCCGTTGGTCAAGAATATATATAAATGTTAGGCGCGGAAACCACCCCTTCATGGTGTATTTCAATTTCTTAGATCTAAAATATCTGTGGTAATCGACTAACCGTTACCTATGATCTGAAAGTTACCGAAAAAAAATATAACGAGTACCTGTCTGTATTAGTTATACTAGTGTATATTTGTTGACTTATTCATTCCTCTTGTGGTCGTTTTCGTACATACGATAAAGACAGAAATTGAATTCTTATCTATACAGGGAATAATTGAAATATGTAGAGATATTTGATATATATATTGTAACGATATGATTTATTGGGGCTAATATGTGTTAATGATATTATGATAACAAAACATTTTTTTTTTTAATTTTAATTAAATTTACTGAATACAAATATTAATTTTAAAAATCTTTAAGAGCATGAGTAACTCTTTTTCAGAGTAAGTTCCATAATATATAAAAAATTTCAATTACCTTTATATTAAATTAAATTCTAAAATTCTAAATTATAACTAAAACTAATTAAATACTATTAACAAATTTTTATAAATGAAATTAAACTATGAAAAAGTCTATAGAGTTTTCAATTAAATTATAGTGAGGTATATAAAATTCACTCACTTTGTTTATCAAAAATCAAACAATGTCCACTCCCACACAGCATTTACTAAAATACTAAGCCATTCCATATACATGTTGATTTTTCATTTCTTTTAAAGTAACATCTTTTTCTTCTTCTTCTACTTATTCTTCCACTTGTATTATTAAATTGAACCTGCTTTATAAAAATCTCGAATATTCGATAAACTTTGTATTTTCTACATATTAACACTTGTTTACTTCACCACTTTAAATATCTTCTAATTTATTAATTATGTTCTTCTGATTTTAATTTATTTTCTTTAAATTTCAAAATTTCTGTTCTTAATATTTTTTAAAAAAAAAATGTCTGATTTAATAATAACAAATTCTCCATTGTCTGGATCTTTCAAATAAAATTTAATTTTTTATAAGCAATCATGATTTGTATTATAATTTTGAAATGCTACTGTCATTTCAAAACATTTTTTTAATATTAATTAAAATTAAATTTTATTTGTTACATCTTAAAAATTTTAATAAACAACTAAACGTAACTAATCATAAAACATTTTTCTTTTTAATATACTTTTTTTAACATATTTTGGAACACTTGTATCATTTTCTAAATTTGTTAATTTTTTTAAAATTGTTTTGTAAGCATCCTTCTATCATGACAATATATATATATATATATATATATATATTTGCTTATATATCGACAAATAAAAAATGAATTGAATTTTTGACAGAATATGTGTATAGGGATATAAGAAACCTACGAACTGTTTTTTTCAACGATACTTGCTGTTGAAGAATAATATTTCAATGATCACTATAGTGAGATAAAAAATAATCTAGGAAATGCACCATACCAAGAAGTACAGGAAATTGATAATCGAAGATTTATTTTTCAGAAACATTTGTCTAAATTGATAGGCTTAAAAAATAATTTAAATATTGTGTAACAATGATGGTGAAGATAGCGTAAAAAGTGCACAATCATTTCCATGCAATATTCAGTAATTTTTTTTTTATTCAAGTATGGATGGACCTCAACCTGAAAATAAATACATCGAGCTCTTAAACGAGGAATTCTACATTAATGGTGGTAGTAAGTAGGAAGCCTTTGATCTGTCATAATTTATTATACAGTTATCGATGTTTCTCTATGTAAGCCTGACGATGACCGAAATTGGCGGACGAAACGTTGCTTAATTACTCGTTAACAGTTGTTGGTTATTGGCAATATTAGCTTTTATATTTTATATTCTATATTAATTGTAGTAGCCTTTCAACCTGCTTCTTACTAAAATTCGATACCCCGATTGATTTTGCAAGTCCTTCCTTATAAATTTCCCCATTGCTTTCAACGTGTCGACGTAATCAGCACCGTCTGGAATAACCTGCCCAAATTCATCCAATTGGAACAAGTTGTCTCCTGTCTGCAAACGGATGGATGGGGTGACTTTATAATTCTTTATATTTTGGAATTGTTACTTCTGGGAGTTTCTGAATGAAGTGGATTTAATAATTATGTATCGCTTTATACTTCAAAGATTTTGTATCCCTAACAACAATTACTTGCCAAAAGTGAACAAGTTAATTTATAGAAGGCATATTGCCATTATTTCTTATTTCTATGCGCAAAAGTAAACAATTTTAACAAATACGGTTCCAGGTATAAACTTGTTTGCAAAGTTTCGACGGATGCTAAGTGTAGGCGTTTACTAGTGGCTGTTTAATGGCACCTAATAAATCATGCTAATCCGTGTAAAGTTGGTTGCCTATCACAATTTTTTTAGACCATGCAGTTCACCAAAAAAATAAAAATATCTCTGTTTTTATAACATTTATAAAAAATCGGGCGATGTACCGCATTTAAGAAAGCTTTGAACTAACGATTTCCGAAAGCGCAGGTTGTAGCTATTAATACTGTAGCTTTAATTTGCTAACAAAAGATTTACGGTTTTTTCTAAATAAATCAAAAACGAAAAGTCAATTTAAAAAAAGCTCGATGTACCGCACTAAACAGCAATAAGACCTTTAATTTGAAACATCGATCACTCTTCTAACTTGTCTACATCAAAAGTAATTTCAAAATGAAATTCAACAAAATCTCATATACCTAAAAACTACTGATGCGGCCCCTTAATGCTGGTTCAACATTTTCTGGCCTATGGAAAGTGCACCATAACTTACTAACGATGAAGGTGTCTTCTCGTTTAACAAATTTCTCATCAATTTTAGCTTTAATTGCTTCTCCAACTTCTTTTTCGTTTGCGAATATCCACGCGCAATCAATATGTCTGTAACCTGCGTCAATCGCATCCTTTACTGCTCGTGCTACTTCTCCTGGTTTGGACTGAAATAAATACAGAAAAACATAAACCATAAAAAATTGAATTTTTGTTGGAAATAGAACTACAATATATCTTATTTTTTTTTTTTTAAATATATGTTATGGTACACTTGGCAACGTTGCTGTGTGTGGGAATGCAGGATTGATGCGCGAAATTTGAACACAATATTACTATTTTAAGCTACATTACTTTCCATTATCATTATATTAAATTTAAAATAATCTTATTAATTTCAGCAATTGCACAAAGGCAATAATTTAAACACCGGTAAAATTTCAACAGTGTTGCCGCACTTTATGCGTTATATTGCGGCTTATTTTGAACACATTAAAAAATATTTTTAAGAATCAAAACGACTGAAACAAATTTTGAGGTGTAATTGTTAAAGAGTGTATTTTTGGACGATAAAAGAATTGTTTTATAAATTTTAATTACATAATGCTTTCATTTGAACGAACGAATAAGACGGAACCCCTTTCCTGAAGTTCCCCTTATGACTTTTTTAACAACCTTATGGGCAAACTTGCAAAAGGAGTTCTAAATAATGAAAAATGTTGAATTTAGCCCAACTGCAATACATGATTACGTCATTCATTTCAACAGCAATACAAATACAGAATTATTGTACTTGAAACGTAAGTGTATAAAACAAAATAATACTACGCGGTTTAAATTCAAATTTGATTTTCCTTTTTTTTTTAAATAACATTTGTAAGTATCTTGAATTCCAATACAAACTCATTTAAAAAATCTCTACAACAGTTTAAAAAAAAAAGTAAGCAGATATGTAATAATGTACCAATGTGTTTAAAATATTATACAAATTGAAATGTATAATTTGAACAGAAAGCTTAAATTTTAAACATAGTGTAGTGAAAGCGCACAAACATATCCGAGTTACATAAAAGTTATGTTTAGGTACTAATGGCGGATAATAGTAGAGTTAGTCATTTAGAAGATTTTCTTATCACCATCATTATCATCAATCAAAGCAAGTATTTTTGTTTTTCAAGATAGATATCTAAGAACGACGAGTGTTATTAATAACTTTTTCTCCTTTTTATCTGAAAATATAAATTGTTTGTCCTTGTTTCTTGATTGCACGAATCCTTCTATTGCGGATATTTATCCTGCGAGTACCGAAACCCTTTTAATTAAAATCCTATACCTAGATACTCTTCTTCCAACCCGAACAGATATTTACCTCCATTTAATATTATGTGCTCTGTTTCCAATCACTCTAAAAATTGTTTAAAAGTAGATTTATGTTGCTCAATTATTGGTAAATAAATCGTCTATATGACATACTACCATTCTTAAACCGCTCAATATTCTATGAATTACACACGAAAACTATTTTTACGCCGATGTAAAACCAAACGGAGGTCATTTAAAGATAAAGCGACCAAAGGGTCTGCTGTATTCTAGCCCGTGATTCTAATTTCGAACAGTTTTTGTAATGTACACGTGAGTGTGTATCGTTCCTGGAACAATCCACTCGTCGCTGTCGATAAATAATCGGTAATGTTGACGTTTACCCTAATCATCTGATAAGGAGACCGCTTTACTTTGCAGGCGTCGATTGAACGGCTTAATTGCAATGTATTGCAAATTATGTGCATCACTGGTTTCCGATAGTAAGATAATGATATTTTCTTAAAAAAAGAATGTGTTCCTTAGCTCCTTTGATTTAACCACCTTGCGATTGCACATTACTAGAGATCGGACAAGATTAGTTTTTTACCAAGAAATTCATTGATAACGACGCATATACAGAATTCGCCGCCGCTTGTCGGTGGCGTGCTAACAATGTCTCGACTTATACCGAAAATTCCGCGAGTACATAAAACACGTATTGAACCATTAAAATAGTTGATAGGGCCCTATGGTGATGTAGTAGAAACCGCTTACCGCAAATATATTGGGTATTTGCCTCAACCACGATCTCTTTCCAAAACCCTCATGCGCCGCCTATGGACCTTGCTTAACGGTTGTATCATTCATTGATATCAACCTTCCACCAATAGGCACTCAGATTTAGAATAAAGTCAGTATAAAGATGGGCGCAAAATGTAACAAAAGGCTTAACGTTCTTGTTAAAAAAAAAGGGAGAACGGTGAGTTGTAAGAAAAACGAAATATTCGGTGGCGCATTCCAAAGCTAGTTTAAACAATTCTTTGTAAGGTATCCTCGTAAAATTTGAGTAATTTCGTAAAGTTTTGTCGTAAGCTTAGGTACTAGTTTTACATTGTTATTAGCCTTGTATCGTATATGAATGTATTATTTTGTAGTAAAATATCAATTTTTTGAATTAGTTGAAAAGCATCTCAGCCGACCTTTACAATGGCCTGTGTGTTTATTACACGTAAATGAATAACCTCTATACCATTTGTACTCTAGTCTCGATGGTACTACAACAGACCCTAACAGTCTTCCTGGCAGAATAGGCAAAAAGCTCGACAAGTGTCTCGACTTAAAGGTAGAAGCTTTTGAACCCATCCCCACACAATTGTCTGAACTCGACATTGATTTGTTAAGCACCGACCAAAAATACCTGTACCAGATTTGCTTTGCGATTTCCACTGGTATGGTCTCAACAAACTTGGCTGCCAGACCCAGAGAGAATGGTACATTCTCGGTGGTTGACTTTTGCAAAAAGAAGTCTTCGTTTATATATTGGAACAGCTAAACCAACAAAAAAACTTCTAGGAATTAGCCATTTTTATCATGAGAGTACATACATTTTGGCCATCGTCAGACAAACATGCAATAACGTAAACAATATTGCTTGATTAAAGACAAACTCATCAACATTTGTTGGTTATTACCGAGATTAGTTTTATTATAGATATTAATAACTACGATAATTTATCTTTAAAGTGGGGCATTTGGAGAATTCTTTTATAACCATCATTACCATCTGTTCAAGCAGTGATATATATATTTATGCATTCGGTTGACGAAAAATCGTGTAATTTACTTAGGTAGTCATCGTTGGACAAAAAATCATGAATTTCGCGCATTTTAGAATATGAGCCTACAAAGTTTGTTGCATTATCGGAAAATATTTCAGAAACGTGACCTCTACCCGAAAAAAATCTTTTAAATGCCGCGATAAAGGCCTCGCTAGTCAAGGTTGATACTACTTCTATATGAGTGGCTTTGGTTGCAAAACACACAAATATGACTATGTAAGCCTTAATGATGCGCTTGTCCTTACGTATGCCTTCCTGTATTTTAAAAGGACCACAATAATCAACTCCTGAAACGAGAAATGGACGAGAAGGAGTGAGTCTTTCAAGGGGTAAATCTCCCATTATCGGTTGTATTATGACGGGCGTTGCTCTATAACAGGGTACGCAATGTCTTATTACTTCCTTAAAAATCACCCTAGCGGCAATAGGCCAGTATTCCTGGCGCACAGAAGCTAATGTGCCTTCATGACCCGCATGTAATTGTTTTTTGTGATGATAAAAAATAACTAATTTTGTGAACTGGTGTTTGGAAAGTAACAATATGGGATGCTTAACACCCCTTGCTTCCCTTTGTTCTAAAAGCAGCCAATCGGGTCCATTCCACCACAGACAATTTTTAAGAATATCCATGGCCTCTATACCCCTGGAAACCAAATCGGCAGTATTTTCCGATGATTTCACGTGTCGCCAGGATCTAATATGGATTAACGTTTGAATTTCACTTATTCTGTTCGCAACGAAGGTGGTTCGCAGGCGTTATAGGGAGTTTATCCAATATAGAACTATTTCGGAGTCTGTCCACAGGTAGAGCTGCCGTTAATCGATACCTAAAGCCCCAAGTAATTTAGTAGCAAGATTAGCCAGTAATACGGCAGCACACAATTAAGGCCTTGGTATACTAAGCGATTTTAATGGTGGTACGCGCGAATTGGCGCAATGGAGATAGCTGTAACGATTATTTAAGTTGTTTGTAATTCGTATATATAAACATGCTCCATAGGCACTCTCACTGGCATCGCAGAAATCATGCACCTCTAAAGACTGTATCGAATTGTCAGGAATAACGCATCTAGGAATACGAATTTCGTTTAACCTTAGCAATGTTTGCCTGTATCGCACTCAAGTTGTGTGTATTTCCATCGGAACCGTTTCGTCCCAACCGATTTTTTCCTGCCATAACCTTTGTAATAGAATTTTAGCGGAGGCAATAACGGGACACAGCAATCCCAAAGGGTCGAATATTTGCGAAATATCGGAAAGTATGGAGCGCTTCGTTATCCTTAGTGAAAAACTGTAATCTAAGATCGAGAATGGGAAAACGTCTAAAATCGAATTCCATTGCAAACCTAATGTTTTTAAATACGTATCCTTATCAACGTTTAAGACAGCATTCTCTTGGTTGACATCTATTCTAACTAAAAGACCAGTGTTGTTTGACGCCCACTTTCTTAATTCGAAGCCACCTGCCTTTAATATTTTGATAACCTCGTCACGGATTGCGAGAACCTCTTGTTCACTATTACTACCAGTCAAAAGGTCGTCTACGTAGAAGTCCCGCAGTATTGTTGCAGCGCCGCCAGGAAAGACTAATTGTTGCTCACGGGCCAATTGTTGCAGACAACGAATAGCGAGAAAAGAAGCAGGGGCCATACCGTACGTAACCGTGTTGAGTTCATACTTGGATATCCGACCAGACGTACGATCTCTCCACAAGATTCTCTGAAAGCGCCTATCACAAGAGGCCACTAGAATTTGACGGTACATTTTTGCTATATCCGCTGAAATAACATATTTGTGCATCCTGAATCTAGCTAAAATAGAAAATAAATCCTGTTGTATGATGGGTCCGGTCCTTAGTAGGTCATTCAAAGAATGCCCTGTGGTGGTTTTAGCTGACGCATCGAATACGACCCTCAGTTTCGTGGTAATGCTGCTATCCTTCATAACCGCATGATGTGGTAGATAATAGGCCCATTGAGAATCACTATGCTCATCCTTCACCAGCGACATGTGCCCTAAGTTCTTGTACTCTGAAATGAAAGTTTCGTATTGGGCCTTCAGCTGTGGTTGTTTTTCTAATTTGTGCTCCAAACTATAAAGACGCTTTAGAGCGGAACTTTCGGATTCCCCTAGACAAGAAGGATCACCTTTAAATGGCAGACGTACAATGAATCTTCCTGTATCATCACGTGAATGCGTATTCAAGAAATGTGCATCACACTGTCGCTCGTCGAATGTGAAGCCGTCATTGTTGTGTATTTCGTCGATTTTCCAATTTGTTGCAGTCGAAACTTTTTCTAAAAACCGAATGTCAGTTTCAGTGCCAAATTGAGCGAGGCGCTACTTTGTCAGGAGAGGCCGAATGTTACCGCCATTCTGAGTTGCCTGTGGACCATCGGGTGTAATCGCGAATACGAAGGTTCTCTAAGGCCACGGCGCTACGGACGTAACATGGAACGGCAAGGGGAACCCGAAGCGGGAGCGGAAAGGTTTGCGGAACCAAAGGAATTCGCAAGAACGCTTCTAAGCGAGACCGCTGCAAAAATTGCCGTTGAACTTGCACTTAACATTGTTGGAGTTATATTTATTTTTATAGTTGAAACAAAAATTGTTAACAATAGGTAGTCTTATCCGTGCAATCCCGGGACTGGCCGATGGTTAATAATAAAATAAGAAAATTTCTAGTTAATGCTGGTGCATGCATATCAGTGATCAAATCCAAATATTTAATTCCCGAGTAGACAAATATCACGGTAAATCTAAATTCCCTGATCCGGAGAACGACGTGCCTGTGGGGCAGACACGCGTTATTGGAGGCTGTATGAGAGTGGCCCAACCTACTGATGTACACCAAGTGAGATGCTCCCTCGGGCTCAGTACCTATTACAGACGATTTGTTCCCGCATATGTTAACATCGCCAAACCCTTGACAAGACCTACCGAGGCTAGCAGACCGTTCTGTTGGAAACAGGATTGCGACCTCGATTACCAACCCTTCGCATGGGGGCGGGATACTCCTTTGCAGGAAGCGTCAATCTTTGGCCATTCCGTATGAGGCAAGAGGTCCAAAACCCTACAGTTGGCCAACCGAATTCTGTAATAGCTAAGGAGTTAGCACTACCTCAGGGTAACCGGCTCCGTCACCCACTCCAACCTCTAGTACGGGAACTATCGGGGAGGAGGTGATTGACTACCTGGTGGCACTGATACCCGAGTACTAAGTGAATGCGCTTTAGGGGACATACCTTTCTACAACTTTGGTCGCATTCGTTATTGATTAATTTAAATTAGTCTGCATCGAAGCTAATGCGCCAATGGCCAATATACGTACGTGTATACCTCCAATCCAAGAACCTTGGTTTGTGGGAGATACAGTTGACCAATTGTTTTTGTATCAGGTACTCAAATTTCGCAAGACCCAGGAAGAGCATTGTTGCCAAGGGCATAATCGTCGTTCCACTGTTAGACCTCACCACCAGAGATCTCACAGTTACAGTAACCTCAATAGAGGGCACAGAAAGAGTCGTGATAGCTTCCTTATAACACCGAGGAACACCCTTACCCTTCTTTAGATTTAGATTAGAAGGTTGGTGAGTCAATGTAACGAACACAATACTCCTCTGATTTTAGGCCACTATGTTGTTTGTGGATGCTCTAATCTAATGGAATACCTAGTTTAGACATCGTTTTGTCCTCCAAAAGTCACTACGAACAAGATCAGACACGAGAGAGTCTATCTGATCATGTACAGATAACGTTCGAATGGGAAGAACCAGTTGCCGGTGAGGTTGTATGTTTTTTCACTGACTGGCAATCCTACTCACAAAGCCTGCACATCTCGGTACGGGAGCTGTCTCCATATCTCAAGAACATTCAGACCCGAGACGCAGCAATTTAACGAAATGATCTTCTCGGCTTTCGCTAATAAGTGTACAACCAAACCGAAAATCCATTAAGGTCGTGTCCAATCGTGGAACAACACACTGGAGGGAGCAAAAACTAGGAACTTTCTGAAAATGGCAAGGAGAATTCATCTCTGGGACGTAAAGTAGAAGCAGCCAGGATAAGATTCTATCGAAGAATCTAAAAGCCATTTTAGGATCTGTGAAGCTCCCAAACAGCTTGTAGGCTACTGCGGACGAGGAGATATTGACCTGCCTGAAGACGGAGAACTTGAAAGGATTTTTACGATCTGGGTGCTTCGCGATCCCTCTCCTAGCAGTAGTAGCTGCTTAAGAAAACTTTTACTCAAACGGGCAAGTTTAGATAGCTGGCCAATAGGTTCGTCACTCCCGATAGAGTTAGGTGAGTAACTAGATCCTTTAGACTTTTCTAATGTACACGGCGCTGTTTCATGTGCTTAAGGAATGGCAAGGTACGAGGGCACGGTTATTAAACTAACACGGTAATACGGTTGCTTCAGTTCGATCGGCTTGTAGGAGCGGGGGAAGAGGGGTCTGGTTAGGTTGTGACGTGGCTCAGAATGTACGAGCTACGGGAAACTTAGTCAACGCCGTCGTCAGTGTGTCTGCTACTCGCTTGTAGTTGTCTTGAATAATAGACTACTTTTAAAATACGTTACTAAAAGTGTTTGATAGACTGAACTAGTCTTAAGGGTATGCTAAATTAGGGGATTGGATACATGCCGTACATAGATAATTCATAAAAAGGAACCAAAAATATTTTACCTCAAGATTTCACAACGTTCAGCACAGATCGCTAACACTGTCCCAGCTTAATACAACAAAAAATGGTTCAATATACAGCACTGTTTCATGGCTCCGGGTCAACTGACATCAATATCAGGGTGGACACCATGATTTTCAATGGTACCACTCCTGGAGGGTTCACGTTATGGAAGGTGTCCGACAGAAGACCGGTTGGAGCCTTCTGCCAACACTTTGAAGAACAGCTGTTCTGGACCTCATTCCAGGGGACATTGATCGTTTATGCGATGGACCACGGGGCAACAGTCTACATAAAAACGTTCAATTGAATTTGTTTTTATTACTGTACCTATATTGCTTTTATTATGTATTACAATAAATAAAATGTTTATATTTATAATTTATATTCTCTTTTATTTTCCTTAATTCTTCAGGAGATCTTCGCTGGATGTCGGTGGATGCTAAGATGGACGTTCTGAAGAAACATCAACCAGGTCGAACCGAAGCTCCGCCCCCCACCATTTCGACCAATGGCAGCACGCCAGCACCTGACGTTTCGACTGGCTCCCGGTATAAATATGAGCTACGGCCGCGTACACTGCATATCTCCACCGACCATCCAGCGAAGATCCCCTGAAGATGTTACCCACGCGAGGTGACGAAACGTCGAGAACTACAAGTCTCATCCGACGACGGCCAGATAGCCCGAAAACCAACCACGACATTCTTGTTGGCCGCGAAAGCTTGAACCAGTTTAAGAAAAAGTTGATTAGTTTTATAAATAAATAAGGATAATTACATTGTTTTTTTATTAGTAGGTAAACCTATTAAATAACTATATTAAATAAAAAAACTGTACTATTAAGGTTATATTTTACGAAAAAAATACATTTTTAAAATACCCGTCGTTTCGACGGATGGTTAGCTTAAACAGGGTACGCCCGAAGGTAAACTATTTAGGGTTGAAGCAGCGGTCCCAATCCGTGCTATTTTTTGACACAATTAAGTCATGATGAATTACCAGAAGCTACTTTTTACGAACATGTTTGGTGAAGCCAATCACATGCAGTAGTGTGAGATGACCGGTTCTAATTCAGAGGAGGAGAGGTTACTTAAGGTCAAATTGATGGAAGGTAATTGACTTTAAACTTGTGTGTATCTAGTGGTCGAATGCTTCACAATCAATTGAAACATATGTACATGTGTCGGTAATGTAAAATTAAATACGTCCGCAGTCGTCTCCTCCAAATTGTATAAGTACTCAAGTTTTCACAACGTTCAGCACAGATCGCTAACATTGTCCCAGCTAATACAACAACAACAAAAATGGTTCAATATACTGTGCTGCTTAATGGCTCCGTGTCCACTGATATCAATATCAGGGTGGACATAATGATTTACAATGGTACCACTCCTGGAGGCTTCACGTTATGGAAGGTGTCCGACAGAAGACCCGTTGGAGCCTTCTGCCAACACCTGAAACAACAGCTGTTGTGGCCCTCATTCCAGGGGACATTGGTCGTTTCTGCTATGGACCATGGGGCCACAGTTTACATTAAATCATTCAATTGAATTTGTTTTATTACTGTACCTATATTGCTTTTATTATGTATTACAATAAATAAAATGTTTATATTTATAATTTATATTCTCTTTTATCTTCTTTAATTACAAAATACAAAACGATACAATATAACAGAATTTTATTTAATATAATACAATATAATATTAAACATCATTGAATTTTAGTAATTAAATTTACTCAGTAAAGCAGACTTAAGGTTAGCTAGCTTATGTTCGATTTCTTATACCTCCTTTCTAGTTTCAACTACCGAACTGTTCAACTCCTCCAGCTCCTTCTCTTTCCGCTTCATGTACTCAGTCAATGAAGCGGCCTTTGTCTCTCTTTCATTCAGTACCACTTTTCGTCGCCGCTTTTCCAATATATCAGCCAGCTCGGTTTCGTTCATATTTAGCTCGGCAGCTAAATCAACACCGTTACTCTTTTGTCCAGCACTCATCTTACCACACCGTACCCACTACAGTTTCAGTATATATTCCTTTCGCCCCTCTCCTTATGCCCTCTCCACCTTACACATCCCTCACCTTTTCCTATCGCTCTTTATTGTCGCTTCGACACATCGATTAACTTCTTGTCGGAAACAAGCACAGCTACAACATACATCGCCTCTGCCGAAGAAAAAACTTAAAATTGCTACGCCTGCTGGTTCTTCTGACCGCTGGTGTGACACTTGTAGCATTTACGTTCCACAACATTCCTACAACGGTCACCTTCGCAGCCTCAAGCATAAACAAACTTGCTGCTCTCCTCTTGAGGAAGGAATTACTTTCCTTTCGTCCGCGTTCGCTAACAGAATTGTGTCCTTTCGTATTTCATCCGCCAAGTTCTTCCTGTCGTATACCGACTTTTTCACCGAAGTTTTCGACAAATGCTTGCGTGTTATTCGTAATCAGATACAACTGCATGACACGCTTAAACTAAATCTTGAACTTTTCGGACGATATGTGCACGATGCTAAACAATTGGTTGACGTGAAATCCTTCAACACCAATAACAAAGTTGTCACTCAGTCGACGGATCTTTCCAAAATTCTCCAAAGCTCCTTCGACGTTCTTGAGGGTAAAGCTTTTGAGTTTCAAGAACGAGTCAGGTAATTTATCATTCTCTCTTTATATATATTTCACTTGTGTTTACTATTATTTCATTCTTACAGGATGGGCTTTGGAAAGAGTCCTTTTCCTAGAACTCAATTGCAACAAGTACCATCCCCTTAGAGCTTCATCTTACATTCCTCTATCTAAACAAATTGTACTTAAGAGAGCTGTTGTGAACGTGCGAAACGATGACTAAGCCTGCTTTCCGTGGGCAATAACCTCAGCTTTGTATCCCGCCCAAGCCAACCCGCACAGAACGACTTCCTATCCGCATTACTCCCGCACGATGGACTACGACAGTATCGATTTTCCTTTTTAATTAAACGACATTCCGACGTTTGAAACGAAGAACCATTGCTCTGTGAATGTTTACGGGACTGAATACGTTTTGAAAGATGGAAAATGGATCTGGGAAATTGTTGGTCCCCTCTATTACTCGGCTGGACATCAATTTACTCTTGCTACACGATGATCGAGGAAATAATCATTACTGTTGGATTAAGGATATGTCCCGTTTGCTCTCTCAACAACTCTCCAAAACAGAACATCGCAAATTTCTATGTGACGGCTGCTTGCAATACTTCAGCTCTGTGGCTCACCTGCACCGTCATCAGCGGAACGATTGCAGCCACGTTTACACGACGCTGCCAACTTGGATAAGATGGGTAGGCTCATCCCTAATAACGTTTTAAAATTTCAAAACTACCACAAACGTATCAAAGTACCTTTTGTTGTTTATGCAGACTTCGAAACCATATTGCGACCCATTCATACATACTTTTCCGATCCTAACAAGACCTCCACCACACCTACCCACGAACATCAACCGCACTCGTTTGCTTACCTGATTAAGTGCTCTTTTGACGATTCCCTTTCAATATTCAGAACTTGTATAGGACCTGATTGTGCTAATCAATTTGTTAAAACTCTTGATCAAGACGTTTCTGATATTTATCACCGATTTTTAATGATCCCGGCTCCTATGATACCCCTGACAGATGAAGAAATGCGACTTTTCTCTGAAACGTCGTCTTGTAATATTTGCGAAGAACCCTTCCTAATCGATGATGTAAAGGTTCGCGATCATTGTCATTTGACTGGTAAAGATCGATTAGGGGCCGCTCATTCCAGATATAACTTAAACTACAAACTACCCAACTTTGTGCCTGTATTCTTCCACAATCTCTCCGATTATGATTGTCATTTATTTTTAAAAGAAATGGCTGTCAACGATGTTAAATTTAGCGTAATTGCTCAAAATAAAGAAAAATACGTTTCCTTTACCAAATTATTGCGAATTGATACTGTTCCCGGTGTTTCAGATAACTCTACTCAGAACGTATTTGTTAAGATTCGATTTCTCGATTCCTTTCGTTTTATGGCTTCCTCCCTCGATAAACTGTCTGAAGAACTCGACCCTTCTCAATGCTTCCAAGTGAAGAAGTATTTTTCTGATCCTACACAATTTCAACTTGTGCGACGGGAAGGGGTTTTCCCTTACTCCTACGTCGACGATATAACTAAACTTGACCAATCAACGTTCCCTCTCAAAGACGATTTTTTCGATAAATTAACATCTTTACCCATTTCCGATGAAGATTACGAAAGAGCTGCGACCGTTTGGAAAACCTTTAACTGCTTCACTCTCGGAGAATATTCTGACCTCTACTTGAAAGCCGATGTCCTACTGTTAGCTGACGTGTTCGAGAATTTTCGTGAAATATGTATTTCCACTTACGCCTTAGACCCCGCTCAGTATTACACTGCGCCCGGGCTAGCGTGGGATAGCATGTTAAAATTCACTTGCGTTAATTTAGAACTTCTAACTGACATCGATATGTTAAAGTTTTTCCAAAAAAGGGGTACGCGGAGGAATAAGTCAGTGTGTTCAAAGAATGCATTTCGCCAATAACCCACACCTTCCTGATTATGACGCATCTGCTCCCACTTCCTACATTATGTATTTGGATGCTACCAATTTGTATGAACACAGCATGAGTCAATACCTTCCCATATCCCATTTTCGTTGGCTCACCGATGCTGAAATTGATGAATTAAATGTTCTCGATTTACATGCTTCTTCTGAATACGGTTATGTACTTGAAGTTGACGTTCAATATCCCCAAAACCTACACGATTTACATGCTGATCTTCCCTTTTTAGTTGAAAATATTATTTCTCCTGGTAATGCTGATGGTAGAGTCAAAAAATTGATTCCGAACCTTATGACTAAGACAAAGTATATTGTTCATTACCTAACGCTTAAACAAGCTCTCCAGAGCGGATTAAAATTACTTAAAGTGCATAGAGCTATTCAGTTTAAACAGTCACAATGGTTGAAACCTTTCATTGATTTGAATACTAGAAAACGCAATATGTGTAATAATAAGTTTGGGAAATCTTTCTTTAATTTGATGAACAACAGTACTTTCGGAAAAACGATGGAGAACGTTGATAAACGAGTTGACGTCAAGTTAGTTACTCATTGGCAAAACGTTGGACGGTACCTTGGTGCTGAAAGTTTAATAGCTAAATCCAATTTCAGAAATTCAAAAATTTTCACCCCCCATTTCGTAGCTATTCAGATGAATAAATTACACATTGTTTACCATAAACCGCTCTATGTAGGTTTCACTATTTTGGATTTATCAAAAGTTGTTATGTATGACTTCTACTACGGCTTTCTTAGGCAAAAATATCAAGAAAATATTTCTTTGATGTATATGGATACTGATTCCTTCATTCTTAAAGTTTTCACCGAAAATTTCTACAGAGATATGATTGAAAATATTCATGACTTCGACACTTCCAATTATTCTGTTGTTTCTAGTCAGTCTTGTTTTTCAAGTGAACTTCACAGTTTATGTTTTGCCTGCTTCTGCCTGAAGAAACCCAATAGGTCGAAACCGGTCGCAGAATTGGCTTGTGGTTCGTTGTACCTATTGTATAGGACGCGTTCCAAGTGTGGGATTAGTAATCCTTAATTATTTAGACGAAACAGGAATTTACCTGTCTTTTTAGATTACTTCCAATTATCCTCATGATAATAGTTTCAATATCCCTATTACCTCTTCTGTTATTGGCAAATTTAAAGACGAATTCCCTAATAATCCCATTAAAGCATTCTATGGAACCGGAGTAAAAGCTTACTGCGTTGAAGCCGTTGATCAAATTGTTAAAAAAGCGAAAGGTGTCAAGAAAAATGTCATTAAATTACATCTTCAAATCGATGATTACCTACGCGTCATTAGAGATGACGCCACCATTCTTAAATGTATGAATGTTTTCGTTTTCGATCTGCATACTATGTTTACCCATATGAAAACGAAAGTAGTCCTCTCTCCCAAAGATGATAAACGTTTCTTAATTCCGACAACAACGAATACTCTTCCTTGGGGACATTACAATATAAAAAACTCAAACAGTTCCCTTTCAAAGTTCGACGGTGCCGTTGATCGATTTATACAAAATTTTCATCAAACGTTACCGACGACTTAACGGTTGGAGAATACTTTATTAAAAGACTTTTCGAAGCTTCGTTACTTCCACAGGAAGCCATTGACAATATTTATGAAAACCTACTGTAATACCTACCTGCAGTTCTGTTTAAGTATAGCTTACGCTGAAATGTCACTCAATGTAAATATTTATCCTCAATATTGGTTGTATTTTATGAATAATAATAAAACGTTACTACACAACTTGTTTGTTTACTATTTTTATTCTGCGAAATATATTCCTCAACTTCACAAATAACATGTGTACGATTTCTACTGTTACAATTTATTGTTTCAATAACATTAACAATGAATAAATTTTCTAATAATCTTCGATATTACTTGATGGCCATTTGCCTGAGTCAGGACAGCTCTGCCAGCCTGCACCTTTTTCGTTCCTTCTCTTAAAATATTTTCTTCTATCCATTGCAGCACTGTTTGATGACGACCGTTGATATTTGGACTTAATGTATACGGAAGCCGAAACAAGTTGATCAGTTTAATACACTTTTCCAAATTTTTCGGTTGTGCGTAGTATGCTACATCCAGTATTAAGTCATCCACACACTTTAACAATGTAACATACTTTTTCTTGTCATTCATTGCAGACTTTATTATCACAAAAAAAACTGGGGATATATTACAAAACGTTCGTTTTATGAATCCAGCTGTTATGAGATTGGTTAAACCATGTCACCTTTTCGTCTTAGTACACGTTCCACCAAATAAACATCTGGATATTTCGCTTTCTGTAGTTCCATACCATAAAATCCTCCTTTTATGTCTTCCCCTTTATCATCCTTTAAGTAATACATAATTGGATGTGACAATTTTATGTAGCTAATCGTAAATAATTTGTTAGACCAATTCGGGGTATAACCTTTGCTAAACAATTCACGATGTTTACTTATTCGTACCCGGTCTTCAACTTTAAACTTAATCCCTCGTAAATCCACCTTCTTTGGATTGCTGTAAATACTTTCCAAAAGTGTTTCTTCGTTTCGTTTATTAACTTTGCTTGGTTTCATTCCGATAGTTCTGTGAACCGAATTGTTATATTCCATTTCTTGCACAATTTCCGTCTTCAATTTCTTCGATACTTCTTCATCCCCTTTCCTAACAAACACTTCTACATCTTTACGCTCTAGTTTTACTTTTGTTGAAAAGACGTCCATGATTCTGACAGCATTCTTTTCTAATACATCGTTCACCTTGTTTGTTATTTCTTTATCCCTATCAGTATTATATTGTAATGAGCGTATATGTGTGTGCGAGAGCGGCCAGTGTAACAAGCGTATATGTGTGCGAGAGCGAGCTGTGCAACCAGCGAATGTGTGTGCGATAGCGGCAACGAGATCCGACAGCAGATAAGCGGAGCTCAAAGAATGCCGGCGTCGGTCGGCGCTTTGATGACGATAAACAAGGCCATAAATTAGACGAACACAATAAGCACTCCAGTAAAGTCTAGTATGTCATTCTGGAACTTTCTGGATTGTTCCTAATCAGTATAAATACCTGTTGACGTGGCCAGTAGTCAGTTAGTTCACAGTGTGCTTCCGAACAAGTAATATAAATAGCGAACTACGATATACCGAGTGATATAAATACGCATTTTCCTTGTGATATAAATAAGTCGTTGAATTATTATTAGTGTTTAAGTATTCTATTAGTGTTTAAGTGTTAAATAAATAGTTGTAAAATAAATATCCGTTAAATAAATAAGTTCTACTAGAAAAGTCGTTACATTGGTGTCAGGTGTGGGGTGCTCAGCCAATCGATCCCCCAAAGAAGAGAATTTTCTAGTAGAAGGAAAATAGTTAAATAAATCAAAATGCCGAAAAAGTTGTTGGAGTTGAAAGTTGCCGAACTGAAAAGTGAACTCGAGGAGCGAGACGAAGATACGTCTGGTAACAAGCTCACCTTACAAGGGCGACTCACGGAAGCTTTGATACGAGAAGGTTTCGATCCGAATACCTACGAATTTGAGGATGAACTGGAAAAGAAATTGGATAAAAAATTAAAGGAAAATACAATGGAATTGGAAGGGAAACTGAAAGAAAACCTGGAAAAGAAATTAACCGAAAATTCAAAGGAACTAAAAGGTAATCTGGAAGAACTGAAAGAAAATCTGGAAGAAAAATTAACCGAAAATTCAAAAGAACTGAAGGAAAATTTAGAGAAATTCGACGCAAAATTGGCCGAAACAGAACAGAATTTTGCAGGAAAAATTCAAGAAATAGATTAACGAATTAGAGAAATAGAAGAAAGGTTTCTATGTACGACAATGTCCGAACAGATCGATAATGAAGCTAGAAGTTTGAAGCAGGAGAATGGGCACGGGGTTTCATCGAAAGCATATACGAAGCCGCCTAAGTTCGACGGAAAAACATCATGGACCACTTTCCTTAAGAAATTTGAAACGGCCGCGAAGTCGAACGCATGGACGTTGGAAAATAAAGCCTCCGAGCTGGTTTGCGCGCTGCAGGATAGTGGGAAGACTCAATAAGAAACCGAGACCAATAAGATGCTGGAACTGCGGGAAATTGGGACACGCACGAAGCGCCATGGACGTCGCCGGTAGTTTTGGTCAAGAAGAAGGACGGATCTACACGCTTCTGTGTTGACTACCGCCAGCTAAATAATGTCACCAAGAAAGACAGCTACCCCTTGCCACGCATCGATGATACCTTGGACACGCTTGCGGGGTCGACAATATTCTCAACGCTAGACCTTAAAAGTGGATACTGGCAAGTAGACCTGGCTCCCGAGGCCAAAGAGAAGACGGCATTTTCGATCGGAACCGGACTATGGCAGTTCAACGTGATGCCTTTCGGGTTGTGTAATGCGCCAGCCACATTTGAACGACTCTGGGAGACGGCCTTGAACGGCTTGATTGGGAAAACTTGTCTGGTATACCTTGACGACATAATCGTGATAGGAAAAGACTTCGACGATCACCTGAAAAACTTGGAAGAGGTACTTTGAAGGCTGCGTGATGTCAGCCTTAAATTAAGCCCCAAGAAATGGCAGCTATTTCAGGAGACAGTGAACTACCTGGGGCACGTAGTCACGAAGACCGGCGTTTCAGTCGACGCGCAGAAGATCACAGCCGTACGAGAATGGCCAGTACCTACTGACGTACATCAGGTCAGAAGCTTCCTTGGCCTCTGTACTTACTATAGACGCTTCGTTCCTGGATTTGCCAATATTGTCAAGCCATTGACTCGACTAACCGAAAGTGGCAGACCATTCTGCTGGAAACCGGACTGCCAAGCTGCCTTCGAAAAGTTAAAGCAAGCTCTCGTTTCCACACCCGTGTTGAGTTATCCGATACCAGAGGAGAAATTTGTTCTGGACACCGACGCTAGCAATGTTGGGTTAGGCGCAGTACTCTCACAAATACAACACGGAGAGGAAAAAGTCATCGGCTCTTTCAGCAAGACCCTATCCAAGCCCGAACGAAACTACTGTGTAACCCGACGAGAACTACTGGCAGTAGTAAAGAGCGTGGAGCACTTTTATAAGTACTTGTAAGGAAGGAAGTTCCTGCTCCGAACGGATCATGCTGCTTTACGGTGGTTACTGAGTTTCAAGAATCCAGAGGGTCAAGTCGCGCGTTGGATAGAAAAGCTCCAAGAGTACGACTTCGACATAGAACATCGAGCTGGAAATAGCCATAAGAACGCCGATGCCTTTATCCAGAAGACCATGTTCCGAAAACTGCAAGCACTGCAAGCGCCTGGAGGAATATGAAGAAGTCAGGAGGATAACCGTCACGGATGAACAATGGCATCCTGATAACATCAAGACGGAACAGGGTTCTGAACCGGTCCTGAGCTTGTTTCGGAAATGGAAGAATGAAGGCAGACGACCGACCTGGTAAGAGATCGCCGCTAAATCTGGGGAGGTAAAATCGTTGTGGGCCCAATGGGACTCCATTATTGAGGAAGATGGACTCCTGAAGCAATAAATACATCCTGGTGGCAATGGGGGGTGTAAGGGGCAGCACAAAACATCAGTACATCAATGCTGCCCAAATGCCAACCTCACCTGCTCGAGTGGTGACCCCGGTCACCCGGTGCACCCTGCTAGAAAACGAACGAGGCAATGGCGACCGAGTATTGGCGGTATAACCATACGTAACAGAGATACAGGATTAAATCCCTGTATAAAGTGAAGGAAGGCAACGGGATACCACCTTCACTATTTATCCCAAGAGAATCACATAAAACACACGAAATCCTATGATGAATACATTTAACCCAAAATTGTCCGGAGTTATAAATCGTTCCCCAATCGGATCTCCGGGGGGAACTGTGTTGAATGAAGTCAGGAAAGAGAGACTGAGTTTACGAAACGAAGTAAAGGTTGGCACTTGGAATGTGCGTAGCTTATATGAGGCCGAAAAACTGGCCAACCTAATAGAGGAAATGAAAAGACTGAAGATGGATATTCTGGGTGTCGCGGAAACGTGGTGGCCTGAGGCTGGAGTATGTCACGTTCCTGGAGGAGTCATGTACTATTCGGGAAATAATGACAGAAACCATAGGAAGGGAGTAGGAATAGTCCTGACTGAAAAGTTATCCAGATCTGTAATAAACGTTCTCCCTTTCTCGGACAGAATCATACTACTTAAACTATACGCCAAACCGGCCAATATCAACGTCATACAGGTGTATGAACCCACAGCAGATTCAACAGAAGATGAGATCGAGACGTTTTACGAAGAATTAAAGCAAGTACTCAAACAAGTTAAAAATCACGACATAAACTTAATAATGGGTGATTTCAACGCCAAGGTGGGAGAAGGAAGATTTGAAGCACTGGTGGGCCCTCATGGATTGGGATTGCGCAATGATCGTGGTGAACGTCTTTGCCAATTCTGCCAGGAGGAAAACATGAAAATAACAAACACATGGTACAAGTTGCCACCTAGACGCTTATATACGTGGAAGGCTCCAGGAGATCGCCCAGACAACATAATCCGCAATCAGATCGATTACATACTCATCAACAAACGTTTTGGGACATCGGTAAAGAAAGTATGCACCTATCCGGGTGCTGATGTTCCCTCAGACCATATTCTCTTGATGGCGGTAATCAAAATCAAAATTATGACAATCAAAACCCATGTACCACAGCGAAAGATAGATTACGAAAGACTTAAAGATGAAGAAACAAAGAGCAAGGTCACAAAAGATCTTAATGAAAAAATACTGACAACTATAGACCCACAGTCGGTAGAGGAAGCCAACATGGGAGACGTATGGGAGGAAATGGAGGCTGCCATGGCCAATGTTGCAGAGGCAGAGTTGGGACATAAACGAAAAGCACAAAGACACGATTGGATGACAGATGAGATACTGGCGCTGTTTGAGAAGCAAAGAGGGTACAAGAACAAAGGGAATGGTGATAACTACAAAAAAACCCAGAAACTCATTAGATCGAAGATAAGAACCGCTAAGAATGAGTGGCTGAAACAACAGTGTGAAGAACTAGAAAAATTACAAAGAATGCACGATGACTTCAACCTACACAGAAAGATAAAAGAGACGGCAGGAGTATATAGAAAGAGTCAATTCTCTAATGTAGAGAACGATCAGGGAGAATTAGCGCAGGATGACCAACAGCGTAAAACCATATGGGAGAACTATATTAGCAACCTTTTTGCCGATGAAAGACCTGCTGCTGAAAATGTAGACGACAAAGATCTCTCTGGACCTGCCATCACAAAGGAGGAAATTATAAGAGCGATCAATACATCCAAAGATAGGAAGGCGATTGGCCCAGATCGCATACCGGTTGAGTTGCTCAAACTGTTGGACGACAAAAGCATCACAGTTCTTCAGACGATATTTAATCGAATCTATGACACAGGCGAATATCCCGCCAAATGGTTAACATCGAATTTTATCCCCTTGCCAAAAAAGAACAATGCAACAAAATGTGAGGACCACAGATTAATCAGCCTCATGAGCCACACACTGAAGATGTTCCTTAAGATTATCCACTACAGAATATCAATAAAGTGCGAAAGAAACATCGGATCCACACAATTCGGATTCAGACGGGGTTTAGGTACGAGAGAAGCAGTAGTTGCGACTCAAGTGCTAATCCAGAACTGCTACGATCAGAGAAAGGACATAATGCTGTGCTTCATCGATTATGAAAAGGCGTTCGACAGAGTCCAACATCATAAACTGATACAAATCCTAAATAGATTGGACATAGACCAAAAAGACATCCGTTGCATTCAAAGCCTATACTGGAACCAAATGGCTGACGTCAGAGTTGGTAACGATCGCACAGAAGCAAGACCAATTTGTAGAGGGGTAAGACAGGGGTGCGTCCTCTCCCCACTTCTGTTCAATCTATATTCTGAAGCCATCTTTCAGGAAGCCCTAGAAGAACGCAACCTGGGCGTTAAAGTGAATGGTGTATGGGTCAACAATATTCGTTATGCGGACGACACAGTTCTAATTGCAGATAACATGGAGGATTTGCGACATATGCTTAGGATTGTCGGTGAATGCAGTAAGAACATGGGTCTCAATAGCAACACCAAAAAGACTAAATTTATGATAATTGCTCGAAAACCACAAGAATTTCAGAACTCAAGCCTAACATATGACAATCAACCAATAGAACGAGTAAATAAATTTAAATATCTAGGAACGTGGCTGTGTGAAAACTGGGAATCGGATACAGAAATCAGATGCCGGATTGAAAATGCCCGCAGTGCGTTCATGAAATTCAAAAAAGTGTTCACCAATACTGATTTCGATCTGGGCTTGAGAATTAGATTCGTCAAATGCTATGTCTGGACAGTGTTGCTTTATGGTATGGAGGGATGGACACTGAAGGTGAGCACTATGAACAAACTGGAAGCATTCGAGATGTGGATCTATAGGCGTATACTGAGGATTCCATGGACTGCAAGAAGAAACAACGATGAGGTCTTGAGAATAATCAATAAAGACCGCGAACTGCCTTAGGGGACAGAATTGCAAGTACCGGCATGATTCTTTCAAGGAACGGCAGAATGTGATCCGGGACGGATCACCCTTAAGGAGGGGGCAGTGTTATGAGCGTATATGTGTGTGCGAGAGCGGCCAGTGTAACAAGCGTATATGTGTGCGAGAGCGAGCAGTGAAACGAGCGAATGTGTGTGCGACAGCGGCAACGAGATCCGACAGCAGATAAGCGGAGCTCAAAGAATGCCGGCGTCGGTCGGCGCTTTGATGACGATAAAGAAGGCCATAAATTAGACGAACACAATAAGCACTCCAGTAAAGTCTAGTATGTCATTCTGGAACTTTCTGGATTGTTCCTAATCAGTATAAATACCTGTTGACGAGGCCAGTAGTCAGTTAGTTCACAGTGAGCTTCCGAACAAGTAATATAAATAGCGAACTACGATATACCGAGTGATATAAATACGCATTTTCCTTGTGATATAAATAAGTCGTTGAATTATTATTAGTGTTTAAGTATTCTATTAGTGTTTAAGTGTTAAATAAATAGTTGTAAAATAAATATCCGTTAAATAAATAAGTTCTACTAGAAAAGTCGTTACAATATTTTTCAAGTTCTCTTTCCAAATTTTTAATCGCTAACTCTATATTATTACTAAGTATTCATCATAATTTCACCACTTTTGGAGACAGCTGTTTTCAATTCTTCTCGTAAATCCTTCATCCTTCTGACACCTTCACTGACAGCACGATCTTTTACCTTTTCACACTCGATTCTGATATGCTCTTTTGTTAACCGATCTTTCTCATCTACATACATTTTAGTAGCTGCATGAAACCTAGCGGTAGGCTCGTTCAAATGTGTAATACGCTTATTAGCCACATCAACGAAATACAACACTTTATCGAATGCTTGTCTAATATCGGTTACATCATCTTGCAATAACTGACGTTGCACCTTCTTCTCCAAAAATCGCACATTCACAGCATCATGCTCCTGCTGAGGATCACCGATTCTTGTTAAGCGGTTATGATTGAAATCACGAACATTGCTGAATGCTTGCGAAAACAATCGTTTTTTTTTTTTAACGGACGTCCGAACTTATCAACCGTCATTGTCTAACTAATAAGCTTAATAATTTGTTTATACTATTATATTGCACTCACGCAACTCTTCTAAAATTGATAG
This sequence comes from Agrilus cyanescens, assembly GCA_947389935.1. NCBI lineage: Eukaryota > Metazoa > Arthropoda > Insecta > Coleoptera > Buprestidae > Agrilus > Agrilus cyanescens. The sequence goes on from OX376709.1 coordinate 23,235,301, forward strand.
AATTTCGTTTTCATGATTTGTGTTTCCTGCTTGTTGAGAAGCAACCAATAACCTTAAACGATCATACAACTCATTAACGTCATCAAAATATTTGTATTCGATCGGTTTTTCGTTGTATGTCAACAACGATAATCCTCCACCTTTAGAAAATTTCGATGTTTGCTGTCTTAACTTGTAAACTGCTCCCGTACGTTTTAATATATCAGCGTAGTCTTTCCTTTCTTTCATCGATGTCGGATATTCAGAACGTAATTTGAAGAGTAGCTCGTATAATCCCACAGTACCTATGTATTTAAATTTTCCATCGATTACAACGTTTGGTCCGTCAAAATCCAGTTCAGAATCACCAATAAAAAAATTATTTGTGTTCCATTCGTATCGAACTTTATCAAGACGAGGATTCAGAACGTCAGCGTTAAATGTGCCACCATCATAGTCTTTAATAATTCCTTCTATATAGTCTCGAGGTAGAGGATCGAATTCTTCCAAATATTGAGCAAATCGAGAGCTATTAATATAGTCTATGTACGCTTTCTTCAATTGTTCAAAGTCATCCTTATCCTGGTCTGTGTTTTCATGACCCGTTGTTGGGTCTCTTTCATAAACACTTTCTTCCCTTAAGAATGAAGGAGCACCTGGTAGTAAGGTACCTGGAGCATTCGAAGGGTCAAGCTTTCTAATTTTTATTGGTGTTGACGAAGCTGGAACGTCACCTTTCGACCAATTACTCACTTCTGGCTTTAATTCTTTTTTGATCTCTTCACCCAGCTCTGATTTCAAGTTAAGAAGCGATTTTGTAAGTGGTTGATATGCTTGCCACAACAGGAGATTCTGTCCTGCTGTCGATTCCTTTAACATATGCAATTTCCTCTTTACCGCTTTCCCAACTTTGATTAGTTCTTTCTTTGCTTTTACATCCATGCTCTTGTCAAGGTTGTCTTTTAACAACTGATTGACTTTATATCACTTACATTAATATATATTTATCGAATCCTAAGCGATATCTTCCCTCATTCATACCACAATCCTTGTTTATCACTAGAAATCCAAACTTCTCTTTCCACCACTCTGCACAAATATTTTTAAATTGGTCAAAAGTCATATCTGTGGTGACATGGTCTGCGAAGACGTGTTTGAGATTTAATTCATCCTGTTTAAACAGTATAATTAAATTTGCGTTATCTCTAATTAAATGTTTGGGAATCTGTGCATATGTTTGATTTAAATAAAAAGTGTCGATTGAGTTATGTCTTCCTATACTAAAGTATTCCCTAATCTTATTTTGATTTTCATTCGCAACATCGTCAAAGATGAATACAGAATTACGTCTTGCCTGTGATGGGGCAATTACATCGTCAGAGTCTCTATAGGGAAAATAACCAATTCCAGCAATTGGTTTCAATAATTCGGCTAAATACTTATATTTTGGTTGATACAATGACTTGGAATAAACGTATACGTTTGCGAACCGTAAACCGTTCGGTTGCTCCAAAAGTCCTATAATCACATTTGTTTTTCCACAATTTGAAGGTCCGGCGACAATGGCTCTTATTGTGGATGGTAGTAATGGACCCTGTCGATTTATTTTCCTGGAAATGTCGAAGTCACGATTGGTTATGGGTAGAACAGATGGATGTTGTACTATCCGCATGTTTATTGATTATTAAACGGTTTGCGCATGTGCTCTCGGATATATAAATTTAGAGTTAACAGTGTTTATGTAGTCAGTTCGTTCAGTATAGTGAGAGAGCTAACACTACACATGTCCCATGACACGAGGTTTTCTGAATAGGTTTATAGATAAATTACCTATTGAATTACACCTCCCAGGGTATAACTTTTGCGGTCCAGGGACTCGACTAAACAAACGATTAGCTCGAGGTGATATCGGTATAAATCCCCTTGACGAATCTTGTAAATTACACGATATTGCTTACGAAACTTTTCCAGACATTTCCCATCGTCGAATTGCTGATAAGGTTTTGGCGCAACAATCATTACAAAGACTAAAGTCGCCGGACGCGTCTTTTGGTGAACGCTTGGCAGCTCTCACAATTGCTTCAGCTATGAAGGGTAAAGAGAAACTTGGAATGGGGCAAAAAAAGCGACGTCGTAAAGTTGGTGGTTCAATTCCGTTGCGAAAAATAAAGAAGAGAAGGCGAACAAGAAAAGGGGGAGCTCTACCGTTTCGTAAGCTAGTGACAACTGCGAAAATTGCTCTTAAGAAAACGAAACCTCTCCGGCTGATACATGCTGCTAAAATAGCACTAAATACAAATCGTAAATTTGGAAAGCGATCTAAATCTCCCAGAATCATTCCTATTCCAAAGACAGGTGGTTTTCTACCGTTAATTCCGATTTTCGCTGGACCATCAGCACTTGGAGCTCTCTCTGGCGGTGCTGCTGGGATAGCTTAAGCTGTACGCGATGCGAAAACAGCACAACAACAGCTAGAAGAAGATAAACGTCATAACGCTTCAATGGGAGCTATTGCTCTTGGAAAAAATATTTCAGTACAACCTTTCCGTAAAGGTTTTGGTTTATACCTTAGACCTTATCAACAAAAAAAAAACGTAAAATTTTTCGTAAAGTTACCTAATCGTCCTTTGACAGATTTGGATTTGGTCAATTACATTAACTATTTACAAATTCCACATTTTCGGGGAATTTTTATGCGTAACGAATTACCCAGAAAAGTTAAAAGGTGTGAAAGTGGAATAGTTAATTTAGATTTAGATACAGGAACTGGTACACATTGGACAGCGTATGTAAAACGAAATAACAAAGCTATGTACTTTGACAGTTTTGGAGATCTCCTTGTGCGATCACTTATAACTACAATCGTGTTCAGAACCCCTCAGATTTTAACTGCGGCCATTTAGCTGTCCAATTCCTTAATGAGACTACGCAAACCTTTCCTTAAAAACAAACCATCAAACTAACTTCGTTGTAGTAGACAGAACGTCAAACCGAAAACATGTCTTACACATTTATCTTGACTAATGCAAAGTCGGAGCTGCAAATGATAATAAGTCCACCAATTTTTTTAAGCGATGATGATGAATATCAAATTGCTATGTTACATTTTGGAGCATATAACAGTATTCCGAATATCGATGAAACTAACAACAAATTCTATTTTGAAGGTTCTACATCACCAATCGTTGTTCTTCCAGAAGGATCCTATGAAATCGATGATATTAATCATAATCTTCGCTAGAAATTGCGAGATACTGATGATGCTATTGAATTGTTTGGAGACAATACTACCTTAAAAAACCATACAAAAAGCACCAAAAAAGTCAACTTCGCTCCTACAGATTCTCCCGCAAAGATATTCGGTTTTGAAAATAAGCTTCTACCATCACTTAAAGAGGTGTCTGATCATGTAGCAGACATTTTCAAAGTAAACACGATTTCAGTGATGTGTAACCTCGTAACTAACTCCTACATACGTACCAGTGATGGTGCTAAAGGACTAGGTGGACATATACTACATCAATTCTTTCCCAATGTACCCCCCGGATTTAAAATTGTTGAGAATCCTACGAATCTTATTTATTTATTAATCAACACTCGTGTCATCGACTACATTTCCCTTAAAAGAGTTGATCAAGACGGTAATCTAGTTAATTTCCGTGGAGAGCGCGTCACAATAAGACTGCACTTACGAAAAGCATAACATGGTAATGCAATATAGCTGTCCCCAACGATATTCAAAGAACAATAGAACTATAAAACTACTAGCACAATCCCGGATGCTTATTTCGCCTACAACCATTAAGCGATTAACACCGCTCAATAAACAGTTCCTTAAATCTTTGGGGTAGCGATTGAAAAAGAGGAAACGCAAAAATGGTAGCAGAAATACTAAATGTTACCGAAAAAGCAGTCTTCGATAACGCTGTTTGATGAAAAGTTATTGATCGAGTCCGTAATCCTGGCATGGTTACAACAATAAAAGGTTACGCATCTTACAACGAGAATGAAAGTAAACGTCTCAGCAATAGTGGATGGTTGCCACCTGCTTTAAGCGATTTACAAGGAATTAAGCTTAATTCTGTAAAACTAGTAGATTCCAACGGTTACTTCAACGTTTGTATTCCACTACGTATGATTTTTGGATTTGCAGAAGACTTCCGAAAAATAATATTAAACGTTCGACAAGAATTAGTTCTAGTTCGCAGCAGCACTGACAATAATGCTTTATATTGCTCAGCAACGCCACTTGAAGATGTGCTTGTACATTTGGATCAGATTTCTTGGAAAATTCCTTATGTATCTGTAGCAGATGCTGAACGTTTGAAATTGTTGCGTTATGTTGATCGAAATTTAAATATGGAACTTTCATTTCGGAGTTGGGAACTACATGCATATCCGCTACTTCCCAAATCATATTCTCACAACTGGATTGTGAAAACAACGTCCCAATTGGAAAAGCCTCGCTTCATTATTTTCGGATTTCAAACAGATAAAAGTAATAATCTTGCAAAAAATATGAGTGCCTTCGATCACTGCAAACTAACCAATTTTAAAGTTCACTTAGGATCTACTATGTACCCGTATGATAATTTGAATTTAGATTTTGATACTTCTAGATTTGCCGTTTTATATGAAATGTATGCCAACTTTCAACAATCGTATTATGGTAATGTAAGTGAACCCTTATTCGATCCTAAACAATTTCTAGTCATTGCTCCTCTTGTAATAGTAGACTGTTCTTATCAGAATAAAACTGTTAAATCTGGTAGTATAGATATCCGTCTAGACTTTCAAATTAAAGAAAATATACCAAACAAAACAGCAGCTTTCTGTTTAATAATACATGATCGTGTGATACGTTACAATCCGTCCACAAAACACAACGATCACTTCCACAATTTAGTTTTCTTACCGGTACTGAACAGTGAGCACGATGACTTTCTTATTGGACGTACAAGGTTTTCAGTGTAGTGAGAATCGATTTATTTTTAAAGAAGTAGCTGTTGTTGCTCTAAAAGAAGAACCAGTTTATCATTTCACATTTGAACCACCATTTCCATGGGACGCTCTCCCCGTTCGTTACACAAGTCAAAATCGTTGGTTAACAAGAAATTTTCATGGGTTATGTTGGGATAACGGAGATCTTCCGTACTCTACACTTTATGATAGAATTCACTCCATATTGATGGAGTCAACAGTTGTATATGTGGCTGCAGGAATACTTTGTTAACATTGAAGATATCGGATGTCCAGCTCTCTCCTAACTCTCAACTCATTTTAAAGTTAAAGTGTGTTCTTATCATTTATTTACAACCGCTGTTGAACAGAATTGTGCTTATAAAAATGTTCTTTTATTAAAATATTGGTTGTCTTTACACTCATAAATTGACTGTATTTTTTTCCTTTAAACAAATAAAACACGTTCATAATATAAATTAGATTTTTATTTTTTATATTCTTATACAATGTTATACATTTTACATATGTATTTCTAAATCAGCCGCTTTTCCAACAAATCCTTTAAGGCGAATTGATGGATGACCCACTTTATTAACAATTTTTTCGTTTATGTCCTCGATTTCTGCATCCGTAAAAGCTTCTGCATGTCTGCACTGAATAAATATGATAAAGCTGTATAAATCAGCTAATAGACGAGGTCCCCATTTTGTATTCACCTTTTTGAAGCGTTGCACGGGATACGTTTGATTCACTTCCAGTGATTTCAGAGCACGTATTTCTTTCTCTTCATAACCCACCCGCACATTATTAAACTTTTCGATAAAGGTTTCCATGTTATACTGACTTAAACACACTCAACTCTGTTATGCATCTGCCGCTCCTTCACTCGTTCCCGTAACTTATGTAAAATCCCCTTCCACTATATAAGCTTCAGTGGAGGGGAACTTATTATACAAACCACGTTGCTCGTTTTAAATGTCTCAGTTGTTATGGAAAAAAGCAATCATGATCAGTGTGTCGTCGTTACTGATTTTAACATATTTGTATAACAATACCCTCTACCATAGTTGCTAAGGCTTTCACGGTCGGAGCTTGTAGTCGGTGATGATTCCGGGCTGGTAGGCCGTGGTCCTGGCGATGTCTTCTTCGCTGACGTTTCGCTCACAACTGTGGTGAGCATCTTCGGAGCTTGGTTTGTAATCTAGGTCGTAGCTGTCTCGATTCAAACTGATTCAAAGAACATGGGAAGAGTTCGGGGAACGGATAGAAAACACTAGAAAAGGTAACCAGAAACTCTTTTATAACATGCTAAAGTCAATCCGCAAGGATAATAGAAGAGGAGGCACACAAATTAAGGACAAAGAGGGCAAACTATTAACAGAAGAGGACGACATAAGACAACGATGGGCAGAATATTTTAAGGAGCTACTATGCATAAAACAGGAAGAAGAAACGGCTAATCAAGAACGAGCGTATATAGAAGAAAAGGAAAAAGAAAAAGAGGAGGAAGAAGAAGAGGAGGAGGAAGTACATGATATAACTACAAAAGAAATTGAGGAAGCCATACAGAAAATTAAAAAGGGAAAAGCAGCAGGGCACGATTCCATTAGGCCGGAGATGTTAAAAGCACTAGGAAATACGGGAATTCGATTTCTCAAAAATCTGTTTACAAAAATTTGGAACATAGGGAAAATTCCAAAAGATTGGGAAATAGGCGTAATAATACCCATATTCAAAAAAGGGGATAATAAAGACTGTAGGAATTATAGGGGAATAACACTACTAAGCGTTGTAGCTAAAGTTTACGAAAGAATTGTTGAAGCAAAATTGCTACAGAAAATAGAAAACCAGCTTATCGATACGCAATGTGGCTTCAGAAGAGGTTACAGCATCCAGGACCACATCTTTACTATAAAACAAATAACAGAGAAAATATTAGAGCAAGACAGAGAGGCATGTATAGTACTCTTAGATTTAGAGAAAGCTTTCGATAGAGCAGATAGACAAGAAATATGGTACATTCTTAAACAAAGGAAAGTGGGTAAAAAATTATTAAAAGCGATAGAAAGTATGTACAGAGTATGTAGAAATGTTGTTAGGACGAGAAACATAATCACGGAAGAGTTTACTACCAACCAAGGTTTAAGGCAAGGAAGCATATTAAGTCCTCTCCTATTTATTATAATGATGGATGAAATTATTAGGGAAACCAGGGAGAGGGTGAAAGCGTTACAAATAGGATACAGAAATCTAGAGATAACAGAAATTACAGAATGCGCCTTTGCGGACGACCTTGCGATCTTTGCGAAGAATGAGAAAGACATGCAATTCAATATAAATATCTGGAACGAATCGCTGAAAAAGAAGGACATGAAAATAAATATAGAAAAAACAAAAGTAATGCACATTGGAAATAACAGAAGTAACATTCAAATAGAATTAGACGGAACAATAATAGAACAGGTACGGGACTTTAAATACCTAGGCTGTACACTAAATGAGGAAGGAAAGCAAGAAACAGAAATAAATGAAAGAACAACAGCAGCTGCAAAAGTTTTCGGTGCGTTAAATAAAAACTTCATCAGAAAAAGAGAGGTGTCCAGAAAAACAAAGATAGACGTTTTCAAATCCGTATGTAGACCAGTATTGACCTTCGGTTCTGAATCATGGGTGTTATCTGGAAGCCATAAAAGCAAGTTACAAACAATGGAAATGAAATATCTCAGAGGAATTCTAGGAGTCACAAGGTTAGATAAAATAAGGAACGTGGACATCAGAAAAGAATTAGGACTACAACCAATACATAACATCATAGAACAGAATCAGTTGCGATGGTTCGGACATGTCAATAGAATGAACAGAGAAAGGCAGTCAAGAAAAGTATGGGAAACAGGAATAATCAAAAGGAAGAAGAGGGGAAGACCGAGAAATACATGGACAAGTGAAGTAGGGAAAATCCTAGAGAGGAGTGGAACGACGCTACAACAGGGCAAAGAGCTGGCACAAGATAGGAAGAAGTGGAGAAATTTTATCAACAGTGAAATATTAAGATAACTTTACTATCAACAGATATAAACGTACAATAACTAGCAGTGAAAAGCCTTACACCATTACGGAAGAAAGGCCCTTCGATAATATATATATATATATATAGTACTATTAATATAATCTTATTGTTCAATATTTTGATTGTATCACTTACATACTTCATTTGTATCAAAATAAAGAATCGTTAACTATAACGACTTCACTTTTATTTCATATGTCTATGCCTTACACTTTCCTCCACTTCCTCTACATTATCATGTTAACGTATTTAAGAATCGTAAACTTCAGACGACTGCAGACGTATTTAATTTTACATTACCTACACATGTACATATGTTTCAATTCATTGTGAAGCATTCGAGCACTTTATACACACAAGTTTAAAGTCAATGACCTTAAGTATCCTCTCCTCCTCTGAATTAGAACCGGTCATCTTACACTACTAATATCTAATAACAGCTATAATAACGACTGTTATGCAAGGAGTCCCGGGCACCAAGTGCTCCTTTCTGGCCTCTCCAGTACTTCCGTTCGTTAGAACATAGAACTTCGTATAACGATACTATGCGTACCTACACAAGCAGGTAGACGATATCAAGAAACTGCAACCTCAATTATTACCCTAATAAAACTGTTCCAAAGGAAGCCATATTATAAACACTCCCCTTTTATTTTGACAGGTTTTGTAAAAGAGGTTGCCTATTTCAAAAATTATTTCTTTTACCCTTAACGACTAGATACGCACCGTCCTATGGAGGTAGGTATAGTACGGGCGCTATTTCAAGAAGTACCGGTCACTTTTAAGGGAGGTAAATAAATACGGCATACAGATAGTTGCACGTGATTGGCTGTCGGTTAAATAATACAGCCCTTAGGTCATCCTACGTCTAACCGAATTCAAGTCTCGGTTCAAAAATTTCGCTCTGTCTTTTTCATAATAGTAGTTTTGTGAATGTAAATGTAAAGATGTCCATAGGTTTTTATCGTTTTGTCGCTTTGCGTAATAAAATAGGCAATAAACCAAGTTTTTTATTTTTTTTAAGTGTTGGCATTATCACCGCGAGACTCACGTTCTATAATAAATCAATCACCTTGTAGATTTGACATGATTTACCAAGTAATTGCCAAATAAATATGTACTTGATATGAATTTAACTTGATTTTATAGTAGTTTGAATATCAAGTCGAGCCGCGAAACTTTATCCAAAATGGATACCTCTACTTCTAATTTATTATGTAAATGGATTTTTTTTAAATCATCCTAGGCTATTACCATCTTAGAAAAGTTTCTATAAATGAATTATTTTTTTTTATCAGTTTCAATTCCACAATTTGTGTTTACACGTAAGGTATGCACCTTTGTTGCTTGTTTTGATGTGAAAAGGCAGCAAACTGCCGATACCATCCAGAAATAACAAGGCCTTCCAGCTTCGACGTAAAACGCCAGATACATCACTACAGATGGTCGATTGTACGAAACACTAGTCTAATAGTCAGAGTAGGTGTTTGTCATTCAAAAATTATTTTGGTCGTGGATTCTTGGACACCGTTTAGAGGAGCATTTATGTAACTTTTTAACACCGGAAAGTGATTGCTCGTATTATTTTTATTTAATATTAAAGCTTTACAAAATAGGTTTCTTGATAATTGGACGTTCACGGAGCAAAAATATTGAAATATACAAAAAAAAAGTACCGTAGGGAGGCGCTTTCCTATCCATTTACAAGTAAAAAAGTACAGCGCAGTAAATACACGTGTAAAAGTCGATAGTTTTCGCGGTCCCAGAAGGATGTCACTGAGGCGTATAAAGAGGGTTGCACTTTTTACCTGTAAAAAATAGAGTTGCTGTGCTGGATTTTTTGTAGAAAGTTTAATTTTCTACAAAAAAGGTCTGTAGACTTATTTATGTACTTATAGCGGTAATAGCAAGTAAGGAGAACTTAACATTAAAGAAAATTCGCTTATCAAAAACTTTACCCCGAGATAGCCTCAAGTTTACAAAAGATAAAGCCACTAATATTGTTTGATTTAATTAAATAATTTTCAATGAAATGTTTTGCAAAGAAAGAAATATCAATTTCTCAGAATTCACAATAAGAATTTTTTTTTATAAACAATAACTTTAGATTACATTACAGATAATAACATAGGTACTATTGCATCTTTCACAATGTAATATTCATACTGCTGAAACAATTGTCAGAGTTATCATTAATTCCGTTACAAATATGCTTTTACAAGGTTACTGCGGTAAAAAAATGACCAACTTGGAATAGGACGTAAAAGAAAGATAAATACTCTTACTGCATAATTTGATACAACATCGATGACAGTTTAGGAATCCGATGCCAATCTAATATTAATGTAGAAAAATAAATGAAGCAAATGACGCACTAAACAGTACCCTATATTAATTCCAAAATTGCACCACATTACGGATATTATTATAAAGGACACACATGCAAATAATTCACATTTTGGAATCGGAATGTAAACAACATTGTATGCCACACGACGAAAATTCTGGATTATAGACAGTCGCAAAGTTCGAAAAATCCAAACCAAACCCGCCAAACGTAGAATATTTAATGGGTGATTTGCCCAAGGTACAGGTGATCCGGGCTAGACCGTTTTGTAATGGACTATTTCGGCCTCTTTTATATTAAAGACACATCGAAATCGATAATGCGTTAAAATAAATGTCGCTGTTTTCGCGTGAATGGTAGCATATTGAAAGTGTCACTAATTTGACGACGGAGGCTTTTTTGTGGGCTTTCGAAGATTCATAGCGTGACGAGGGTGTACGGAATAAGTTTATTCGGACAACGGTACGAATTTAGTTGGGTTAGGTTAGGTTGATTGGTAATGAGTTAAGGGAGCTGTTCGTTTTTTTTAATTCCGATGCACATAAACAAGCTGTTGTTGATTTCTCGAGTAGAAAAGGAATACAGTGGAAATTTATACCTCATGCGCCACATTTCGGAGGTTTATGGGAATCCACGGTTAAATCCTTTGTAGGAATCCACGGTTAAATCATTCAGGCATCAATTAAAAACAGTCGTTTCCAATGTTTTATTTACGCTTGAGTAATTCGATACATTCCTGTCTCCCCAATATCATCCGATCCGTTCTAGTTCCAGTTCTAACCCCAGCACATTTTCTAATTATTGGTGTCAGTTTAACGAGCATGCCTAATCCTGGCCTTGCCAGCACACCATTAAATCGTCTATCATTTATTAAATCGCTTCTTTAAGGGGGTTCACATTTTGTTTTTCTTTAGTTAATGTACGTTTTCTACATTGGTTTTTTGCCTTTGCAACTTCTTTTACTAAATTTTGTTAATTCTAGACAACTTCTTAACTATAAAGTCATGTCTACTGTAGAGAGAGGTTTTCTTATTTCCTGTAGGTAACTGATGTATGTACACCCCATATATATAAATACATAATAAAGGTACAGGAGAAGTACAAACAAAGGGATAATGAGATAAAATACACAAAAATAGGTATCTTTATAGCTTTTCTTAAACATGAAACACAAATTACAAGGCAAGTAGTACATGTGATAGTTTATTGATGAAAAATACAAGTATTTAATCCTTCAATTTAATAGTCGTCCTTGAACGGATAGAAGCGGTGGTTATCAAACCTGTAATACAAAAAGTAACAGTGTATTAATAAAGAAGTTTTCAAAGTTTCATACAGTCAAGTCTAAAAAACTTATAGGATCACATATGTGTCTGTCTGTCCGTCTGCTACTACCAATTTGCTCCGGATCTACCGGACCGATTATGTTGAAATTTGGTAAACGTATGAATTTCTTTTTTACCAAACATTTCCTTGTAAAATAAATAAATGAGTTTTGAATTTTGGGGCCACTTTTGTAGTTCAAAGTAGATCATTCAAAAAAAGGTGTTGTATGACATATCAAATAAGAGGGGTTATTTTGAAAGTCTGAAATATGTATGTTTTCAAATTTTAAAACCCATCAATTTTGAGATAAACATAGAAATTCCTCCTTACATATAGAAACGCTAGAAGAAGTCTATGGACTTAAAATGGGCGTCTGATCATACGCAGATGTAAACAAAATGTGAAAAGTTAACAAACAATGCGAATACAATGCTTGAAAATCATTTACACCCACCAGTACTCAACAACATAGGATATGATGCTACTTACCATTCGAATTGTGCTACTCTGAAGTTACGATCCAAAGTGTCGATATATTTAATATCTTCAGGGGTGAGTTGGAAATCAAAAATATCGATGTTCTCTTGGGTCCATTTCTTTATTACTGATTTCGGGACGGTTATAAGACCTCTTTGTGTGAGATATCGAAGTATAATTTGTGCAGTACTTTTCCTATATTTTTCACCAATAGCTTTTAGTTTCTCGTCGTCTAATAAACTTGGATCTTCGGGTTTAGCCCATGGACGTTCCGGTGATGCAAATGGACTGTAAGCGGTAACAGTTATTCCTCTCAATATGCAGAATTCAGTAAGTCTTTTTTGATTCAAGTATGGATGGACCTCAATCTTAAAACAAATACATCAAGTTCTTATACGAGGAATTTAAAGTCATTAGTGACAGGATAGCTTCTATTTTTATGGGTTACAGGAATATATATAGCTCCTAAAGAGAGGTAAAGCCGATTTATGAAATAATTAAATAAGGCATTGCAATTAAATCAACAAAAGGACATTACAGAGCACGTCAGTAATAGCACAGTTGCTATTAGTCAGTAAAATTAACTTGAAGTTCGTTTGCAAAAGAATCCATTACTGTTATCACTTTTACATTCAAAAGTGGAAACATTAAAATTATCAGAGTATAGGTACGTTAATAATAAATTAATTTGAACTAATGTAAATAACTGTTACAAGTAATAATTCATTATTAGTTGTATTTTAAATTTATATAACGATAATTTATTCATAATGAAACTATACAGTCCATACTTACAAATACTTATCATCAAAAAGGTAATTAATTGACATTGTCAGAGAGGAATGTTGGTTAAATATTTTGTTTCTCTAAAGCCCGATAGTGTACCTACATACTAAACGATTTTATGTTAATTCCTTCAAGATGAAAAATATACCAGAAGTTCGCAAAATGTCGAGTCTAAAATTTAATATGAACACGTTCTACGCTGTTCTATTTGTCGTTTCATTTCTTAAACGTGTCTGCTCCTTATTAGCTCCATCAGAGGAAGACATGACATCTTTGATCCGTTGCATGTTGAGATTCAAATACTTTTGCTAACCAGAATTCTCACAAAATGTTTATTTTCAATTTGATTGAACCATGAACTATTCATCAACGACTTCAAGCCTAAATTGGCCAGTGAGAATAATCTTATAAATGAAACTGCTTACCATACCCAGTGGCTTGCGGCTATTTGATAGACTTTGAATGATCAGCGTTCATCATTTATGAGGATTTCATAGAATATAATATCGTTCAAATATTGTTATCAATTTCACAAATAGAACAAATAGCTTCAAAACCACCTTCTGGCAAGCTATCCTTAGATCCATGTATTTTGGGCAAGTTATTACGCAACAATATTGACTTTTTGTCACTTACTTGATTGGTAACTGGTCGAACTGTAGTCAGTTGAAGCAGTCTTTCAATCTGCTTTTTATTAAAATTCGATATCCCGATTGATTTTACAAGTCCTTTCTTGTAAAGCTCTTCCATTGCTTTCCACGTGTCGATATAATCAACATCATCTGGAATAGCCTTCCCATTTTCGTCTGCTGGATGTGCATCGTCCCCTGCCTGAAACCATTTAATGATTTAATTAATTATTCAAATGTACGAAAAGAGTTACGGTGACTTTATAAAACACTTTATTTTGAATTTTCGAACTGTTACTTCCGAGAGTTTCTGAATTAAATGGAGATAATAGTTACGTTTCGTTTCATACTTTCGAATCCATAGGAGCATGCATCAAATAGAGATCCAAATAGTCCAATCCCAATCGTGTTAATGATTGTCTTAATGCTGGTTCAACATTTTCCGGCCTATGGAAAGTGCACCATAACTTACTTCCGATAAAGAGGTCTTCTCGTTTAACAACTTTCTCATCAATTTTAGCTTTAATTGCTTCTCCAATTTCTTTTTCGTTTCCGTATACCCATGCGCAATCTATAAGTCTGTAACCTACGTCAATGGCATCCTTAACTGCTTGTGTTACTTCCCCTGGCTTGGACTAAAATAAACACAGAAAAACCTCAATTAATTCGATTTTTGTAGGAAATAAAACTAGACTAAATGTTATTTATAATTGAGGCAAACAGATACATGTAAAAGTGCACAATATACACTTTTGGTAAACTAAGTGGCATAAGTCGTAGGGGCATTGAGGGCTGTGGAAGTTAATAAGGAATAAAAGGGATATACAATTGGGAGGACTGAGCTGCTAGTCAGAGATATTTAGAGGAATAAAGATAAGTACAGGACCGATTTGTTCCTTTCGGAGGATAGGATGCTTTATCTAGAAAAAGGACGAAACAATTTTTCGTTACTTAAGAAACTTACATGCGATCTCAATTATTTAAAAGTTAGTGATTAGGATTATTACGTATATTCAAACACAATTTAATTGTGTACGATACCCATTAAGTGTTGTGCGCCGGGTTGTAAAAGTAACTAAAATCTTGAAAATCATGTGCATGTGATTGGCTTCACCAAAGATCTTTGTAAAAAGTAGTTTAGTTTTGCGTAATTTGTAATTTGACGGGATGACTTTGTTATGGCGAAAAAATAGCACGATCTGTGAGCTTCACTTTAACAAAGTATCCAAATTGTTCATCTTAAATTTCGAAACTTGATAATTTAAGTAGAAAAATTAGGATGTAGATAATTTGCTAGTGAACCAACAAAGTTTATTACTATATAAAGAAAGTAGAAGAATGTCAATTTAACAGGTATTGTCTGTAAAAAATAACTGGAATCCATGTAAAAATCGTGTAACATTTACACTGACCAATATTCCCTTATCAGTAAACTAATTGCAGCTAACCTCGGAAATCATAAGAAGAAAACATTTTTATTAACAATGACATTTCCTTACATATGAAACAATAACGTATTGATCTAGGTATTTTCCGCAATGTTATATTCATACTGCTAATACTATATTATCAAAATTGTTTTAAATGAAATTCAGTAACAAAAACTATACTTTTAAAAAATGCTGTGGTTATGTGAAACCAATCCTGTGTTAATTTTTTTAATTCGATAATTAACTATTCAAAAAATTTTCTGCGAAATCATGGTTTACATCCATATGCACTAATAATAAGTTATGATGATTTTTAAAGTGGGTTAGATACGCAAAAAAAATATAGATACGTAAAGGGACTTTTTTGTAGAAACAAGGGTAAATGTTTACAATTACCAAAATTTGCAACACTACAAATTTGCCTCAGCGACACAGATAGTATAGATAACAACAAAACTGAAGGTAAAATTTTGGTAAGAAACTATTTATACGTAGTAACAAATACATAAACAGATAAACGAAAAGGGAAGTGATAGTATATATACAAGAGAAAGAAGATAACAGCTATTGCAAGTTCAGGTATAAACAGATTTCAAACAGAACGCAATAAAATATACGGAAAAACCTGATTATGTGGTGAAGTAGTATAATTACATGGTTAATAATAAGGATGAATTAGAAGCATACAATTCAGTTTGATTGTTAACTATGGTTTTTTTTACTATGGATCCCTTTTTTGATTTCTAGGTTTTCAAGTAGATTCAGTTTTTTGCCTTTGTTTTCTCTGTGTAGAACTTAACATTGACTTCATTAAAAGTGTGGTTATTGCAAATGCAATGTTCTGCCAATCCTGTAGATAATATTTTATTTTTAATGCTGTTAAGATGTTCAGTGTACCTATTTTGTATGGCTCTACCTGACTGTCCTATATAGACGGCGTCGCAATTATTGCATCCAATTTGATAAACCCCGCTATGGCTTAGATAGTCTTTTTTGGTTTTATTGTTAACAAGAATTTTACTTAATTTTTGTTTACTAGTGACACTGGTTGTAATATCTAAATGTTTCGGTTTATTTTTAATTTAAGCTGTAGTTTTGGGGATGTAGTTCAAATAACAGTAATTCTTTTGCGAAGTTTTTTCTGAGTTGTTATTGTAAAGTTTACCTTCAGTATTGTTGTTATCTATACTCTTGATAATGGCCTTCCGCCGAAACAATTGTCGAGTCGATCAATAAGAAGTTTTGTGAAATTAAAGCCAAGTGTTTTATTGATAAATATTATTAATTATCATATTTCACAATGATTTTACCAAACAATCTTCGGAAAACTTTATTTTTATCGACCTTTATAGGAATAAGCTTTCAAAAAGTAAAATTTAAGCGATAACGACTGAACTAAAATTGTGTTTCGTATATCGGCTACTTGCAATGATGTCACAGGTGAACTATTTGTCTTTGTATTTTCGAAGGTAAAGCTTCAACCAATTTTAAGTCAATCGAAACAATTGTTATGTACTTAGACATCTTCAGAAATAGTTGTACATATTTTTGTGTAATAACTGATTATACAGATTTTACTGCGTTTTATATTTATTATCAGTTGTTTTTCCTCCAAAAGTAATGATTCATTGAGTCAAGTAGCATGACATTTATAAATTGTATTGACTTGATATCAGGTAATTTCAATTTACTTAATATTGCTTCATATTGATAACGAAACCATATTACCAACATGCATGAACCGCTTTTGTAATCTCCACATATCTGGGTGAAATGGTAATAAGCAAAGCTTTAAGCAAATAAACCTAAATTTTCATGAAACAACGTAAAAATTAAAAGAAAACTAACGAACGTTTTACAGAGTTTCTACTGATAGATGTCCACTGCTCAGATTTTTTTATCATTTAATCGATTTGCGTAATATAAAAGACAATAAATCAAAAAATTAATTACAAAAAAAACTCAATTCTAGTAGCAAACAATTTAAACTAAGTGGACAAGTAATTTATTTTTTTGGTATTATCACCGCGAGACTCACGTTCTATAATAAATCAATTACCTTCTAGGTTTGACATAATTTTCCAAGTAATTGTCAAATAAATACTTGATATGAATTTGGCTTGATTTTATAGTAGTTTGAATATCAAGTCGATCCGCGAAACTCTACCCGAAGGGGTTACCTCTACTTTTATTTTATTATGTAAGTGGATTTTTTTTAAATCATCCTGGGCTATTACCATCTTAGAAAAGTTTTTCAATTCCACAATTTGTGTTTATACGTAAAGTATGCACCTTTGTTGCTTGTTTTGATGTGAAAATGCTGCATTCTGCCGATACCACCCAGAAATAACAAGGCCTTCCAGCTTCGACTTGAAAGGCCAGATAGATTACTACGGATGTCCGATTGTACGAAACCTTAGTCTGATAGCTAGAGTAGGTGTTTGCCATTCAAAAATTATTTTGATCGTGGATTCTTGGCGAGACCGTTGAGTAGAGCTCTTGCGCAAATTTTTAACACCGGAATGTAATTCTTCCAATTATTTTATTTAAAATTAATTTTCGATATTTCGACGCTTACGCAGCAAGATTAGTAAAATATACAAAAAAAAAGTATAGACAAAAAAGGCATGTCAACTTATTTATGTACTTATAGCGGTAATAGCTACTAAAGCGTCTTATCATCAAATAATGGATTTTGCAAAATATTAACTTTAAATAAATAATAGTAACGATTATTTGGTAGTGTTAAAAATTTGCTCGTGCTACCCTCATCGATCTCTACATTAATCCACAATAAATTTCTTGGCTAGTTGATGAAAAGTGTTCCACATATGGACCCGCAGGCCCCTCTTTCCCACTGAGCATTCTGGACACATGTCCATAAGGCCTTTTCTTCTTGCCAAATCACTAACTAATATGTAGGTACAACAGAAAAAGGTATTTACTTCGAAAAAATAAAACTCATGCCTGTTTCCCATAGGGGTAGACAGAGACCATAGAGTACCTACTCCTGACTTCACCTTCCGCTAGAACATCCTCAATTTGGCCTCTACCTGTTTAGGACGACTCTTCCCAATCCTAGCATACACATTCGTACAATAAATTTCTTTCGTCAGTCTACTTTCATCTATCCTCTCCAAATGAACACTATTTTTCATACATCTTTTATTCCTCTTTGACATCCTCACCACATTCTTCAATTGCTGCTTCCACAATAATCCTTTTGACACACTCCCCACATAGAACATTCATTCCCGATACATTTTTTTTATCAAATCACCAAATTTTTATCAGCCTCCAAACCTAATAATTTCTTACATCTTTGCCTAGCGGCCTTCCTACTCGTATTCGTTCTAAATTAGTTTTTTTTTGAGGCGTGCAAAAAATGTCTTACAACAGTTTATTTTCTACGAATTTGCTGAAGTTTGTTACGAAGACATTCATGAAAATGAGTTGGAAATGGATTGTCTGAATTTAACAGAAAATTTGAAAATTGTTCATGGTGAAAATTGGAAATATTTCATCTTTTAAGAGAAAACAAAAGTGAAGACACATTTCCAAATGTAGAAATCACATTGACATTCCTCTTAAGCATGATGGTAACTAACTGCAGTGGAGAGCGCTCCTTCTCCAAATTGAAAAGTATAAAAAAGGGATTAGGAAGTACAATGCTTATTTCAATAGAATGTGATATGCCTCAAAAACGTAGATTTTGCAGAAGTGATTGACGATTTTGCCCATTTCAATTCTAGAAGGGTACCTCTTCAATCAATCAAAATAGATTTTGGTGCACTAACCTCCGAATTCTAAAAGACTTATTTTTGCGGGTCATCAAATGAAACTAAATCTAGAACTTTGACTATCTACTTTCTTTATCTATTTTAACAGAATAGTTAGAAAAAAGTTTGATGCAAATGCAAATCTTTTTCATTGTTATCGCAAAACAGTAATCACTATAAAAAATTTTCTTGTCTTATTAACTTGTGTTGAATTTTGATTTTAATTTCTTTTTAGTGGAATGTTCGTCGTTTGTTCTTTATTGTTTGTTCATAAAAATTATTTGTTCGTCTTTTGTTTATTGATAATTAATTAAACAAATTTTCATTCTTAAGTTAGCCCTCCGTCATCGAAATTTTTTGGTTTTTTATATCTTAAACACATGTGTTTTTATTATTTATTGATTGTTCGATCATTATTGGCGATTGTTCGTTCATAAATAATATTTATTTATTAATTATTCGATATTTTTAAATAAAGTGCGCTCATCTCCTTATGCTGCGCATGCGCTAACGTGTATAGTAAATAGTACTTATCTATCAACTGTCATATTGTTTGTTTTGACTTACAGAATAAGTTCCAATTAAATTTGTTTTTAAATTTTAAAAATAATTCAAAAGAGGCGAACTGTTCTTTTTTCGGTTTCCAAGGAATTCAGAGATAAAAAAAAGTCAGTTCGCAAATGCTATTAATAAGTGGGATCCTAGAAATTAAACAATTTGCGTTAGCCAAATTTTGAGGAATACAATTATGAAAATATATATACAGGAATACATTACACATTAATTTAACTTTGTCATAATCAGTTCTAGGTAATAATACCATCGGTATTCTATATACTAAGTGTATCTTTACAATTTCTCAAGTTATTTTTCTTTCAGAGATTACTATTTATTTTAATAATTTTATCAAATCAGGATAGAATTTGTTAAGTTTTATACTGTATAGGTACACCAACATTAGGTAACCTAACTGAAAAATTTAATTTAAATAGCCCTACAGTAATAGATATTTTAATGATGTACATATTTTGTTTTTGGGAAAATAAATACAAATACAAAAATGAATCGGTGTTTGCTTTTAAAATATCCAAGTTTTTAGGATCCCACTTATTAATAGCATTTGCGAACTGACTTTCTTTGATTTCTGAATTTCATGGAAACCGAAAAAAGAACAGTTCGCCTCTTTTAAATTATTTTTACAAACACCTGCGACACTACGATGTGAATTATTTCTTCTGAAATTTTAAAACAAAAATTCGAATTTATTCTGCAAGTTAAAACAAACAACATGACAGTTGATAGATAAGTACTATTTACCATAAACGTTAGCGCATGCGCAGCATAAGGAGATGAGCGCACTTTATTTAAAAATATCGAATAATTAATAAATAAACATTATTTATGAACGAGCAATCGCCAATAATGATCGAACAATCAATAATTATTAAAAACACATTTGTGAGATAAAAAACCAAAAAATTTCGATGACGGAGGGCTAACTTAAGAATGAAAATTTGTTTAATTAATTATCAATAAACAAAAGACGAACAAATAATTTTTATGAACGAACAATAAAGAACAAACGACGAACATTCCACTAAAATGAAATTAAAATCAAAATTCAACACAAGTGGGGCTAACTTAATCGAGCCTTAACTTATTATTAACGGCTTACTTGCAAAAACGAGTTGCTTACAGTGGAGAAACACGATTGCGCAATTCTTTTTAAGTTTTTTAAATGACAATACAAACACTAAATAGGTACACGATTTAAATTCAACTTTGATATTCTTTTGTTATAATTATCATAAATTTTTAATTAGTTCCATTATTTTTCTATATACTAATTGTAAGTGTTCTATTCTAATATACTTACTACCTATACATTTATATAATTAGTTAAATTTTAAATGTAATGTAGCAAAAAAATATTCAATATCACACTGACTTGCCACGTTCCCAGTCCAAGTATAGGAATTTCCAAACCATTGTTTAATTTTACTTTCGGTACTTGATTCGGATTAACCATCGCAACAATTTTTCGAAAAGACGTCTAACAGCAGCTCAGTTCTCAACGTTACTACAAATATAACTAGTAACTCTCTATGAGTTCTACTAGCGTATATTTATTGACTTATCGTTTAGTACTATTTGATAATGACTTGCTATGTATCTACGAAATTTACATTTTTATGAAGGAAAATTTCGATAGTGTAGGAGCCGGATTGATAAATGATAATAATTAATCATTTCTTTTATATTATGAGCAGTATATATCTATACAAGTATATTTTAAATACTCATCATCAATTAATTATAATAAATAGCCTCACGACCATTTCCTCCTACAGCTTTACTTAGTATCCAGTAGGTTCCCCTCGTGAGTTACATCTTACGAAGTGACATGCGGCAATAAATGTAAACAACATGTAAGGAAAGGGATAAGAACCCTCAATTAGAACAAATACAATGCAATGAACAGTTTAAACACTTACGCGGGCCGACGCCACAGATGGGGCCGCCCTTGCGACGTCCCAACGCCAACGTAGTCGAACTCGGTGATGTACTCGTACCTGACGAAGCATCCCTGATGGTGATCACAAAATACCTGCAACAGTAGGTTTTTGCCACACCTAGGCCCCAGCTAAATGGCCAGGCATTCTGTGGCATTGGCCTAATGCACAGACTGCTCCTAATGCTTATGTTATCGCTCACATTCAGAAGCTATGTGTAGAGATTTATCCCTCTACTGGACGCGCTTATGTCGATATCACCGCAGCTTTACCGACACTCGGACCACTGCTGTATACGGCAGGTCAAGGAGTGGACTTCCTTCACTTAACACATGTACACACGACACCCGCAGGTGCACTGCCACTCCAGGCATATCTAGCTAGATCTGCAATGGACTACCTGACCCTTTCAGGATTTACAATCCACCTATTAAAGGTGCGTCCGACCCGGCGATCGTCCACCTTATACTTGTACTCACAAGGCCTTATAACTCAACAATAACAATAACAATAGCAACACTTCAATTACATATGTAAGAAAGGTTTTAATTTTATGCTTATAATATTTACTAATGCTAAAAACAACGAATTTAACGAAAAGAATATTAAGCGATAAAATAACGTAGATATCTTTTGGGTCGTTTTTGAGTCGAAAGGCACAACCAAACGCCCATTAGTCTCAAAGAATGAATTAGTGCTATTAGCGAATGTAGATCAGGGGGTGGAAGAGTGTAACGCACCCTTACTAAGTTGTCGCATTTCCCACGACTTATTCCAGATTTCAGTACGAAAGTGTAAGTGGTTAAGTGACCTGTTTTCTTGTGAGATTTGTGTTTTATTGGATTATCCATTAAATTGATTATTGTTAATCAATTCCCGTAAGGTGAGCTTTCTCACTGAATGTTCTGTTGTCTTGTTTTACTTTTAACTTTGATTATTTGTTTATATTAGATTTTCCATATCTCATTATCATTGGACAGTACTCACAGTTTGATTTCTTGTCGAATAAGTTTTGATAATATTGCTGATCGAATCTAAAAATCTAAATTATGAATTTCATTATACTTATTTGTTGGCCGAGACCTTTGTGGTCATTATCTACGGGCTTTGGTGGCTGAGACCTTTGTGGTCATTATCTACGGGCTTTGTTGGCCGAGACCTTTGTGGTCGTTATCTACGGGCTTTGGTGGCCGAGACCTTTATGGTCATTATCTACGGGCTTTGGTGGCCAAGACCTATATGGTCAGATTTATTTAATTAATTATTTTGGCTTAATGAATTCTTTGTAATGATACTTCGACCAGAACTAGTTGACATACATAGCCAATTAGAGAATTTGTACAATGTTGCTTCTTTACAATAGAGTGCTTTGTAAACTCCGTGCTATTTTGGCAGGTCCCGACAACGGAATATTCATGTGTATTTTTCTTTACTTTGCAGACGCCGTTCCAACCCTGCTCGCCCTTAACGCTCACCACATGTCCGCAATTAAGCCAAACCTGACATAGTTTCGTATATTTCTTATTTTATATCTTTTTAAATAAATCCCGGCCTTACACATAATATGTGCACAACAACCAACTTCCCAATATTATCTGCCCTTTGCAGACACCACTCGTATATCCGAGTGACCGGTGACCGCCGCCCTACGGCGCGGCACCTTACCCTTCCTTACACGACGGCTGCCACTTCACCACTGTTTTTACTATAACAGCCCTCTTTCACAGATTCTCTTTGGTTTCTCTCAGTCGTTAACATATGTTTAGCCCAAATAATAATTAAGGTCAGAGAACTTTCCTACAATAGGACTCATACATTTTTGATATTAAATTTCAAAACAAAATGGTATAAAATAAAGAAGGTATGATAAAAATAATTTGTTTACGTTTAATCATCGAACGAACAAGTCATATGTACATGCATGCGTGATATAAGAAGTAAGAACTATATAGGTAAACAGTTTTAATTTACAAATGTTAATATTTTATGAGAATAGCCGAGATAAGTATATAAACCCAAATAGAAAAATAAGTTCAACGCGTGTTACTAAACAATCAACAACTAGAAGACCAAAGCATTATCTCCCTTTAACTGAAGAAAGTAAATAAATTTTAAGGTCTTTAGGATTAAGAATACGCAATGAGTAATCTACTGAATATTACAACATCACCTGCTTTTGACGCAACGATAACACACTTATTCGCCATTTGTAGAATCATATAATGTCAGTGACACGATTCGCATCTGCATTCAAAATCAAGATTTAAATTTGCTTCCTTCCGAAAGTTATTTATACATAGAAGGTTCTCTATTAAAGAAGGATGGTACTGCTGAAGATACTCTACAACTTACTAATAATTGCGTTTCATTTATGTTTGACGAAATTCGTTATGAATTCAATGGAATCGAAATTGATCATTCTAGAAATTTAGGAATTACAACGTCACTTAAAAATTACGTTTCACTTAACCCGAACGATAATGATACACTGCATAGCGCAGGATGGTATTTGAGTGACGATAAAGTTATAAAAATTCCAGGTGGATATTTTAATTTTTGTGTACCTTTAAAGATGCTACTGGGATTTGCCGAAGATTATAGAAAAATCATTCCTAATCTAAAACACGAATTGATTCTAATACGTGGAAAGTCAAACGAAAATTGTATAAGTACTTACTACACTGCCGGATTACGAATTTGAAATTACAAAAGTTAATTGGAAGATTCCTTATATTTACCATAAATGACAACGAACGTCTTATCCTTTATGAAACGATTAAAGATTCACAACCTTTGCAAAAAGTTTTCGTATTTGGGATCTTTACGAATATCCTAATGTACCAAAGACGACTCATACCATTTGGCGTGTAAAAACAAGCAATCAGTTGGAGAAACCAAGATTCGTCATTTTTGCATTGCAAACAAATAAAATAAACGATAAAACTAAACATCCTAGTGAATTTGATCATTGTCATCTTACTAGTTTGAAAGTTCACCTAAATTCGCTAACATATCCTTATGAAACTTTAAACATATCATATGGAAAAAATCGTTACGCTTTGTTATATTATATGTATGCTAAATTTCAAGAATCGTATTATGAATACAAATCACCACCTTTGATAAATTTTAATAATTTTAAAACAATCGCTCCAATTGTTATTGATTGTTCACATCAAAATGAAATAATTAAAAGTGGTCCAGTAGATGTAAGCATCGAATTTGAAACAACAACTGGTGGTATTAGTGATAACACATTTGCATATTGTTTATTGTTGCACGATCGAATAATAGAATATACTCCGTTAACTGGAAATGTTAGAAAATTAATATAAAAAAAAAAAAAAAAAACAGAGGACCTGATTAACTGGATATATTAAACAAAAAAAACAAGATGCTCATAATTAATATAGATGATTAATTATAATTTATGTATTAGTTTTGAAAAATTAGAAAGTAAATGAATACATGTAAACCAATAAATCTTTATTCCACGTGTACACTAATAAAAATTTTTTTTGTTAAACTATTACCTATGTTTCCGAATTTGATATATAAATAAAAGAAAAGCGAAACTGAACAAAGTTGTTTTATTCTTATCTTTATTTACACATAAACATACATATACAAAAGTTACACTTACACATAATGTTAATTTAAGAAATAGTATAGTGACCCCACGCATGCGTGGATATACCATCATCACATACATCTTTTGGTATCTGAATTACTAAGCGATACTTTACTTATGTTTTGAGTCTAAATATTATGAATATGTGATCTAAATATTAACATTCTACTAAAAAATATTATAAACAGTCTCTATAATTTTCTAAACTTAATCCGGCGACAGCAGTTTTTTTTAACACCTTTCGCTTTTTTAATTAATTCAGAAGCATCTATATCTATGGAATACATTTTACCATTAGTTTCATCTTTCATGTATCCTACTTTTTTCTTGTTTGCAAGTTGTAAATTAAATACCCAGAAGTATCAAAGCGTGAACTAATATCATCTCTAATATCAGAATAGAAATCTTGTGTTTGTATAGTATAAATGAACGAATCAATATTCATATAATTAAGTAAAAGATTATTCTTATACTTTGGCTTCATGTATTCAAAATACTCTTTGTTATGTATCTACATGTAAATGAATATTGACCTATCAACGTCAATATTTAAACTATGATATTGGTCATGTGTTAACCCACAAAACAATCGAATACAAAGAATACAATTATTTAATAAACACAAAAAGTGAATATAATTTTAGTCACGAGTTCTATCAAAAAATTATATGATATCGGAATAAACAATGTACTATCAATCAATGTTCCTTTGTCCTTTAAAAATGTTAGGAAAATTTTAATAAATTCAATAATATCTAGGGTTTGTTTGTCGAAGAGTTCGTAAAATACCAGTCACGAGTTTTGTAAACTATTAACTTATTTTATGTAACGAGATGTATATATGCGAGAGCGGCGACGAGATCCGACAGCAGATAAGCCGAGTTCAAAGGATGCCGGCGTCGGTCGGCGCCTTGATGACAATGAACAAGGCCATAAATTAAACGAACACAATTGGAACTCCAGTAAGTTCCAATACGTCATTTTCGAACTTCTGGAATATTCTAAGTCTGTATAAATACTGTTAACATGGCCAGTGACAACAGTTCACATTTAGCTTCCGAACGTGTAATATAAATACCAAAAAACGATATACAGAGTGATATAAATACACATTTCCTTGTCATATAAATAAGTTGTTGAATTGTTATTAGTGTTTAAGTGTTAAATAAATAAGTTAAACCAGAAAAGTCGTTACATTGGTGTAAGGTGTGGGGTGCTCAGCCAATCGATACCCCAAAGAAGAGAAATTTCTAGTAGAAGAAAAATAGTTGAATAAATCAAAATGCCGAAAAAGTTGTTGAAGTTGAAAGTTGCCGAACTGAAAAGTGAACTCGAGGAGCGAGACGAAGATACGTCTGGTAACAAGCTCACCTTACAAGGGCGACTCGAGGAAGCTCTGATACGAGAGGGTTTCGATCCGAATACCTACGAATTTGAGGATGAACTGGAAAAGAAATTAACCGAAAATTCAATGAAATTGGAAGGGAAAATGAAAGAAAATTCAAAGGAACTAAAAGGGAATCTGAGAGAACTGAAAGAAAATCTAGAAAAGAAATTAAAGGAAAATTCAATGGAATTGGAAGGGAAACTGAAAGAAAATCTGGAAAAGAAAATGGAAAACCTGGAAGAGAAATTAACCGAAAATTCAAAAGAACTTAAAGAAATTTTAGAGAAATTCGACGCAAAATTGGCCGAAACAGAACAGAATTTTGCAGGAAAATTTCAAGAAATAGATTCACGAATTAAAGAAATAGAAGAGAGGTTTCTATGTACGACAATGTCCGAACAAATCGATAATGAAGCAAGAAGTATGAAGCAGGAGAATGGGAACGGTGTTTCATCGAAAGCATATACGAAGCCACCTAAGTTCGATGGAAAAACATCATTAAGTCGAACGCATGGACATTGGAAAATAAAGCCTCCGAGCTGGTCTGCGCGCTGCATGGTAATGCCGAGGAGATTTTGGATACCATACCACCCGAGAAATTGAACGACTATAAACATCTAGTGAAGAAGTTAGAGATGCGGTATGGTCAGGCAAATATGACGAGCGTCAGTCACGTGCAGTTAAGAAACCGACGTCAGAAGGCAGGGGAAAACTTGCAAGAATACGAGGCCGATATCGCTCGTCTGGTCCGCCTCGCGTATCCAGGTACTCCCCACGACACGCTAGAGAAGTTGCCTGTCGTCTCTTTTTTCGATGGGTTGGGGGATGACGACATACAACAGCGACTTCGACTAGACAGGCCAAAAACACTCGCTGACACGTTGGCTCGGACGCTGGAGTGTGACGTCGTTAAACATGCATCGCAACGACAAGGTAGAGTGCGCGTCGATCCGAAGACAGACTAGATGAAGTAGTTAGCAGGATGGTGGAAAGACTAAACAAGAAACCGAGACCAATACGATGCTGGAACTGCGGGAAATTGGGACACGTAAGAAGCGCTTGCAAGAACGAAGAGGTTACTCAAGAGCGCGTGCCCCGCGTTCCGAAAAAATAATCGGGGACGACGCGGCGGGACAAACGTCGGTCCCGGGACACCAGGGCCCAGGTTTAATAGCACTGAGTAAGACAATGAAAGACAGAACTGACAGCCTTTTCCTCACTGGACTCATAAACAGGAAGCAGTGTTCATTTCTGCTGGATACTGGAGCAAGCAGAACAATCATAAGGCCCGGAATATTGACCGAGCCCAGTAAACTTCTGCCAACGCAATGGAAGCTCCGTACCGCCACTGGAGAACAAGTAGTAGTCAGGGGCGAAAGTTACGTCAACATCAAACTGGAAAGAACGTCTTTTAAACACTGCATGTTAGTGGCAGAAATAGAGGACATTGTAATACTGGGTTTGGACGTCCTCCGAAAATATAACTTCTGCTTGAATTTCCGGAGAAAGAATGTGACACTGAACGGCGAAATATTCCAGTTACACATCCAGGACATTGCCATGCCATAAGTGAAAAGAATGAGTTCAGGGATGCGCAGAGTCCAAGGTATTCCGGAGGCGTTGTTAAAACTGTACAAGGAGGCGCGTGAAAACCATATTCAACCTGAACCACGTCCAATAGGGGAACTCCTCGAAAAGTACCAGGACGTGTTCGCATTAGACAACAGGAAGAAAGGGCGAACCAACATCGCCGTCCATAAAATCAACACTGGCGAAGCGCAGTCCATCCGTCAGAGAGCGAGGAGGCTATCACTGGCCAAAAAGGAAGAGGCCGAAGGGATTATAAGCGACATGCGGAAGGACGGAATAATAGAACCGTCGACCAGCCCATGGACGTCGCCGGTGGTTTTGGTCAAGAAGAAGGACGGATCTACACGCTTCTGTGTTGACTACCGCCAGCTAAATAATGTCACCAAGAAAGACAGCCACCCCTTGCCACGCATCGATGATACCTTGGACACGCTTGCGGGGTCGAAAATATTCTCAACGCTAGACCTTAAAAGTGGACTTGGATCCTGAGGCCGAAGAGAAGACGGCATTTTCGATCGGAACCGGGCTGTGGCAGTTCAACGTGATGCCGTTCGGGTTGTGTAATGCGCCAGCCACATTTGAACGACTCATGGAGACGGTCTTGAACGGCTTGATTGGAAAAACTTGCCTGGTATACCTTGACGTCATAATCGTGATCGGAAAAGACTTCGACGATCAACCGAAAAACTTGGAAGAGCTACTTCGAAGCTGCGTGATGTCAACCTTAAATTAAGCCCTAAGAAATGCCAGTTATTTCAAGGGACGGTGAATTGCCTGGGGCCGGGGAGGTGAAATCGTTGTGGGCCCAATAGGACTCTATTTTTGAGGAAGATGGACTCCTGAAGCGAATAGTGCAAAACCAGAATTGTACTGAGAGCATACGTCAATTGCTTGTAACGAAGAGCCTGGTAAAGGAAGTCTTGAAGTGTCTCCATGACGATGCTTCGGGGGGACATTTTGGTGTTAAAAAGACCCTTGGAAGAGTCCGTGAGCCGTTTTACTGGGTCAATTGCAAAAAGGACGTTGAAAACTGGTGCAAGAAGTGCACAACTTGTGCAGTCAGCAAGGGACCACAAAGACGACGGCGTGCTCCTATGCGCCAGTACAATGTCGGCAGTCCATTCGAACGGATTGCCATGGACATGCAGGACCGTTTCCAGAGACAGATGGTGGCAACAAATACATCCTGGTGGCAGTGGACCACTTCACAAAATTGGTTGAAGCGTACGCACTCCCAAATCAGACAGCCACCACAGTAGCAGAGGAGCTCGTAAACCACCTGATCGGCCGGTTCGGCGTGCCCATGGAGCTTCATTCTGATCAGGGTCGGAATTTTGAGTCGGTTGTGTTCCAGATAATTCTGCAAGATATTAGGTCTTCACAAAACACGGACAACACCTCTGCATCCTCAATCAGACGGTATGGTAGAGCGAATGAACAGGACCATTAACAAGTACTTGTCCAAAGTGGTCTCCAAACACCAAAGAGACTGGGATCGCCATCTGCCACTGTTTCTTATGGCATATCGATCATCGATTCACGAAACCACTGGACAAACACCAGAAAAAGTACTGTTTGGTCGGGAGCTACGGTTGCCATGTGACCTGAAATTTGACTGCAAACCAGGTGAGCACGTTGCCTTGAGAAGACCACGTTAGTGATTTCCGCAGAAGACTTGACGATATCCATGAGGAAGTACGTTCCCGGATGCTGATAGCTAGCGACCGCATGAAGGACACCTACGATGTACGGGCCACTGATGGAGGTTTCGAGGAGGGAGACATGGTGTGGTTATACAATCCACAGCCCCGTAAATGTCTTTCGCCGAAGTTACAGCAGCACTCGGAAGGCCCATATACAATCGTCAAGAAAATAAGTGACGTTATTTACCGGATTCGACGCATACCAAATGGAAAACCGAAGGTTGTCCATTTTAACCGTTTGGACCCATATGTCGGTGACAATCACGAAGAAGCACGGATCAGGCTTATGCAAGCTCGTTCTCCGGATCCCCAGTATGACGAGTTTATGGCCACGCCGAGCTTGTATGCTAACTCCAGATTCGGTGTCACCTCCGAGAGATGCGAAGATTTTTAACTGCTTCGGACTCGCTGGTTCATTGTGTGGCCAAAGACTTGAGGATGGATCGCGGTATTGCTACCGTATTCAAGAAGAAGTTTGGCCGGGACCAACTTGGAGATAAAAAGAAAGTGCTAAGTCTGGTGGACGGGAACCGATCCATTTACTACCTGGTCACTAAGGAGGCGTCGCCTGAAAAACCCACCTACCGCTCGTTATGGAATTCATTGGTGGAACTAAGAGACCAACTGCTATCCACGGGTACCACAAGATTAGCCATGCCAAGGATAGGATGTGGGTTGGATGGGCTGAACTGGAAAGTGGTGCGGAGCATGTTGGAGGTCCTGTTCCGGTGGAGCGGCGTCAAAATAACGGTATACACTTTGGCGTTTGGTAGTGAGAAATAGTAATACGCGTACTACAAACTTAAAAACTTTATTTACAAAAAAGGAAGATTAACTAGGCGAAGGCAAGATCGAAGTTGAAGGAGGAAAGACTCTGAAGGAACTGACTATTTTTGAAAAAGTATTATTTTTGAAAACTAAGAAGGAGGAGCTAAAGATAGTGAAACAAAGTAGGGTGCAAATCAGAAGAAAACAGGGTGAAAGTAGGGTGCCAATCAGAAGGTAATAAGGTTGGAAATACTGAAGATAAGAAATTCTAAGAAATAAAGAATAGTCCCAAAATCACCAAAGTTACCCATCATAAAACCGCTTCGCCGATGGTGAAGTCAGATGCGTCGCAATGAATGGCTATAGGGGCGTTCAAAATTGGGTGTGCGACCATGGTTGCATGTGCTAGACTTTCCTTACTTGCTTCAAACGCAGCCGTTGCTTCCGGTGTCCAATCGACTGGTGTTTTCCCTCTAGCATTTCCTTTCAACAACTCGTTTAGAGGTGCTTGAATCTGGGCAGCTTTAGGTATAAACCGTCTGTAAAAATTGAGCATACCTAAATATTGTCGGAGTTGCTTTATTGTTTCGGGCTGAGGAAATGAACGGATGGTATCGACTTTCTCCGGATGTGGTAGAGTTCCGTCGCTGGTGATGTGGTACCCAAGGAATTTAACGGAAGGCTGGCCGAATATACATTTGGAAGGATTAATCACCACTCCATAGCTCGCGAGTCGTTTGAATAGAAGCTCCAAATGCTGGTGATGTTCTTCTAGTGAAGATGACGCAACCAGAATGTCATCTACGTATGCATAGCAGAACTGCAGACCTCGTAGAACCTCGTCAATGAATCTTTGGAATGTTTGAGCGGCGTTGCGAAGTGCAAAGCCCATAAACGGAAACTCAAACAGTCCAAAGGGCGTGGTTATAGCGGTCTTCGGAATGTCCTCCTTTGCCACTGGGATTTGATGGAATGCCTTGACCAAATCGACCGTGGAAAAGATGTTTTTTCCAGCAAGATTGTGTGAAAAGTCCTGAATATGTCTAATGGGATAACGATCAGGTTCGGTACGCGCGTTTAGGCCTCTATAATCGCCACACAATCTCCACTCGTCGCCCTGCTTTGGGACCAAATGAAGAGGAGACGACCAGCAGCTCTTCGATGTCCTGGCTATCCCCAGTTTCAGCATGGCATCAAATTCTTTTCTTGCGGCTTGAAGTTTATCTGGTGCCAACCGTCTTGGTTTATGCGATACTGGTGGTAAATCGTAGTATGCAAGAAAATCAACACCAATGATTGGTTTAGTTACATCTGCTATAACGAACCGCCAGGTGAAATCGCGACGTAGTCCAAAGTTTAGGGTTATGGTAATGGTACCATACGTGGAAATTGTTGTCCCATTAGCTGCGGTCAGTTCATAATTAGACTTTTCTAGCCGTTGTTTGACTTTAGCGCGAGGAAACACGCAAAGGTCGGCGCCGGTATCCACTAAAAATTGCATTTTTGAGGTGGAATCGGTTATAAAGATGCGGCGAAAAGTTGGTTGTTGGCTGTCGTTAGCCGCTATCAACGACTGCCTGATGCGTTTCCCTGGTTGCTGATTGTTGTAAAGGTACACGGTTGATTGCACCTTTTGGCGTTGGGTCCAAATCTACGGTGATACCAACAAACTTCATCGCGATGCTGACGACTTCTAGACCTGGAACGTGGGCGGGAATGTGACCTATTGCGGAATCGACCTTGATTTCTTAATTCGGACACTTCTTTGCGAATTGACGAAATTTCCTGCTGTAATGTTAATGTTAATTGCTGAAGTTGGGCAGCAAGAAGATCACTTGGTGCAGATGATGCTTCAGTGATGCGTGGGCGTTGTTCCGTTAAATCTGCTATAGAATCTGCCAATTCGGAGACTTTCTGAAGGGATAGGTCCCGATGGGCGGCCAGAATAGCTTGCATTCCCGATGGAAGGCGTCCTAGCCACAAGGTCCGTAACATGGTATCAGGAACATCCGAACCAGCAAGTGCTTGCAAATGGCGCAAGAATTGAGAGGGTTTTCTATCACCTATCTCTTCATTTTCCAGCAGACGACGCGTTTTCTTCTCTTGCGAAGTACTCAGGCGCTTAATTAATTCAGCTTTTAAAATTGCGTAGGCATTAGTCGCAGGTTTGTTTACAATAATGTCCCGAACCTCGAGCGCATAGCGCGATTCTAACACTCCCGTTACATAACCGAATTTTGTTGCGTCACTTGTCACTCCGGCCGATGAAAAGTTTTCTTCCATCATGGAAAACCATAGTTCCGGGTCTGATGGGATAAACGGTGGTACACGGACTGCTATACGATTAACCGAGAGCGCGTTTTCTAATGCGGCACTTAATTGGTCACTCTGAACGTTTGAATTATTAACTGCCATGTCTATTTTGAATTAAAGAAAAAACTTGCACAGTTTTCGAAGTCCACGAGCACGGCGAAGAATGTTTTTCTTTTTAAAATAAAAAGGTACTTACAGTTTTTCTCACTAATAACACTTTAACTTAACGGGGTCACCACTTTGCCGTTTAGTAGTGAGAAATAGTAATACGCGTACTACAAACTTAAAAACTTTATTTACAAAAAAGGAAGATTAACTAGGCGAAGGCAAGATCGAAGTTGAAGGAGGAAAGACTCTGAAGGAACTGACTATTTTTGAAAAAGTATTATTTTTGAAAACTAAGAAGGAGGAGCTAAAGATAGTGAAACAAAGTAGGGTGCAAATCAGAAGAAAACAGGGTGAAAGTAGGGTGCCAATCAGAAGGTAATAAGGTTGGAAATACTGAAGATAAGAAATTCTAAGAAATAAAGAATAGTCCCAAAATCACCAAAGTTACCCATCATAAAACTGCAATAGGAAGCAATGAAAGTTACAGATGTCATGCGGTTAGTAAGCGAAATTGAATTGTTAAAGGATTATAGGAAAGACCAAGTAATAAAGTTAATAAGATAGATGAATAGAATTTAAAAGAATTTGAATAGAGATATTTACAGACGGAAATTACAGAGGGTTACAATAGAAGAATAATAAACTGACAGACAATAGATATAAAAGGTGAATTCTACGAAGGATTTTTAAAGGTTTGTACACAAGAAAATATACACAAAAAATATACAAAATTTAATTAAAGATGAGTCGCCACAACACCAACAATCCCCAACGAGAATCCGCACAGCCCAGGACGGTGGATTGCTACTTCCATATGACGACTGGGTGCCTTAAGGGAAAGAATTGCAAGTACCAGCATGATCCTTTGAAGGAACGGCAGAATGTGATCCGGGACGGATCACCCTTAAGGAGGGGGCAGTGTAACGAGCGTATATGTGTGCGAGAGCGGCGACGAGATCCGACAGCAGATAAGCGGAGTTCAAAGAATATCGGCGTCGGTCGGCGCTTTGATGACAATAATTAAGGTCATAAATCAAACGAACACGAGTAAAGTCTAGAAGGTCATTCGGATCTTCTGGAATATTCTACGTTTGTATAAATACTTGTTGACGTGGTTAGTAACAGTAGTTTACAATTAGCTTCCGAACGAGTAATATAAATAACGAACTACGATATACCGAGTGATACAAATACGCATTTTCCTTGTCATATAAATAAGTTGTTATTAGTGTTTAAGTATTCTATTAGTGTTGAAGTGTTAAATAAATAATTGTAAATAAATATCTGTTAAATAAATAAGTTAAACTAGAAAAGTCGTTACAATTTAAAACATCTCTTTGCATGTATGCCCTTAAGGTTGTTAACAATGTCATAAGGCGAACGCCAGGGAAGGGGTTCCGTCTTATGCTAAACACATAATACATGGGATACGTACTCTATTCGTTGCCAAATTCAAATAAAAACTTTATGTAATTAAAATTTATAAAACAATTTTTTTATCGTCGAAAGAATACACTCTCTAACAATTACACCTCAAAATTTGTTTCAATGGTTTTGATACTTAAAAATATTTTTTAATGTGTTCAAAATAAGTCACAATATAACGCATAAAGTGCGGCAACACTGTGAAATTTAATCAGTGTTTAAATTCTTGCCATTGTGAAATTGCTGAAATTAAATAGATTATTTAAAATTTAATGTAATGATAATGGAAAGTAACCTCTTCTTGAATACGGTGGCAATACCGCGATCCATCCTCAAGTCTTTGGCCACACAATGAACCAGCGAGTCCGAAGCAGTAAAAAATCTTCGGATCTCTCGGAGGTGACACCGAATCTGGAGTTAGCATACAAGCTCGGCGTGGCAATAAACTCGTCATACTGGGGATCCGGAGAACGAGCTTGCATAAGCCTGATCCGTGCATCTTAGTAATTGTCACCGGCATATGGGGCCAAAAGGTTAAAATGGAGAACCTTCGGTTTTCCATTTGGTGTGCGTCGAATCCGGTAAATAACGTCATTTATTCTCTTGACGATTTTATATGGGCCTTCCAGTGCTGCTGTAACTTCGGCGAAAGACCTTTACGGGGCTGTGGATTGTATAACCACACCTTGTCTACCTTCCATCAGTGGCCCGTATGTCGTAGGTGTCCTTCATGCGGTCGCTAGCTATCTGCATCCGGGAACGTACTTTCTCATGGATATCGTCAAGTCTTCTGCGGAGATCACTAACGTAGTCTTCTCCGGCAACGTCCTCACCAGGTTTGCAGCCAAATTTCACGTCACATGGCAATCGTAGCTCCCGACCAAACAGTACCTTTGCTGGTGTTTGTCCAGTAGTTTCGTGAATCGATGATCGATTTGCCATGAGAAACAGTGACAGATGGCGATCCCAGTCTCTTTGGTGTTTGGAGACCACTTTGGACAAGTACTTGTTAATGGTCCTGTTCATTCGCTCTACCATGCCGTCTGATTGAGGATGCAGAGGTGTTGTCCGGGTTTTGTGAATGCCTAATATCTTGCAGATTTCTTGGAACACGGCGGAATCAAAATTCCGACCCTGATCAGAATGAAGCTCCATGGGCACGCCGAACCGGCTGATCAGGTGGTTTACGAGCTCCTCCGCTACTGTCGTGGCTGTCTGATTTGGGAGTGCGTACGCTTCAACCCATTTCGTGAAGTAGTCCATTGCCACCAGGATGTATTTATTGCCACCATCGGTCTCTGGAAACGGTCCTGCGATGTCAATGGCAATCCGTTCGAATGGACTGCCGACATTGTACTGGCGCATAGAAGCACGCCGTCGTCTTTGTGGTCCCTTGCTGGCTGCACAAGTTGTGCACTTCTTGCACCAGTCTTCAACGTCCTTTTTTCAATTGAGCCAGTAAAACCGCTCACGGACCCTTCCAAGGGTCTTGTTAACACGAAAATGTCACCCCGAAGCATCGTCATGGAGACACTTCAAGACCTCCTTTACCAGGCTTTTCGGACAAGCAATTGACGTTTGCTCTCAGTACCATTCTGGTTTTCCACTATCCGCTTCAGGAGTCCATTTTCCTCAACAATAGAGTCCCATTGGGCCCACAACGATTTCACCTCCCCAGATTTAGCAGCGATCTCTTGCCAGGTCAGGTTAGAACCCTGTTCTGTCTTGATGTTATCAGGATGCCATTGTTTATCCGTGACGGTTATCCTCCGGACTTCTTCATGTTCCTCCAGGCGCTTGGAGTGCTTGCAGTTTTCGGAACATAATCTTCTCGATAAGGCATCGGCGTTCTTATGGCTATTTCCAGCTCGATGTTCAATGTCAAAGTCGTATTCTTGGAGCTTTTCTATCCAACGCGCGACTTGGCCCTCTAGATTCTTGAAACTCAGTAACCACCGTAAAGCAGCATGGTCCGTTCGGAGCAGGAACTTCCTTCCATACAAGTACTTATGAAAGTGCTCCACGCTCTTTACTACTACCAGTAGTTCACGTCGGGTTCCACAGTAGTTTCGTTCAGACTTGGATAGGGTCTTGCTGAAATTGCCGATGACCTTTTCCTCTCCGTGTTGTATTTGTGAGAGTACTGCGCCTAACCCAACATTGCTAGCGTCGGTGTCCAGAACAAATTTCCCCTCTGGTATCGGATAACTCAACACGGGTGTGGAAACGAGAGCTTGCTTTAACCTTTCGAAGGCAGCTTGGCAGTTCGGTTCCCAGCAGAATGGTCTGCCACTTTCAGTTAGTCGAGTCAATGGCTTGGCAATATTGGCAAATCCAGGAACGAAGCGTCGATAGTAAGTACACAGGCCAAGGAAGCTTCTGACCTGATGTACGTCAGTAGGTACTGGCCATTCTTGTACGGCTGTGATCTTCTGCGGGTCGACTGAAACGCCGGTCTTCGTGACTACGTGCCCCAGGCAATTCACCGTCCCTTGAAATAGCTGGTATTTCTTGGGGCTTAATTTAAGGTTGACTTGACATCACGCAGCCTTCGAAGTACCTCTTCCAAGTTTTTCAGGTGATCGTCGATGTCTTTTCCGATCACGATTTTGTTGTCAAGGTATACCAGGCAAGTTTTCCAATTATGCTGTTCGAGGCCGTTTCCATGAGTCGTTCAAATGTGGCTGGCGCATAACACAACCCGAACGGCATCACGTTGAACTGCCACAGCCCGGTTACGATCGAAATTCTCTTTGGCCTCAGGATCCAGGTCTACTTACCAGTATCCACTTTTAAGGTCTAGCGTTGGGAATATTGTCGACCCCGCAAGCGTGCCAAGGTATCATCGATGCGTGGCAAGGGGTAGCTGTTTTTCTTGGTGACATTATTTAGCTGGCGGTAGTCAACACAGACCAAAACTACCGGCGACGTCCATGGGCTGATCGATGGTTCTATTATTCCGTCCTTCCGCATGTCGCTTATAATCCCTTCGGCCTCTTCCTTTTTGGCCAGTGATAGCCTCCTCGCTCTCTGACGGATGGACTGCGCTTCGCCAGTGTTGATTTTATGGACGGCGATGTTGGTTCGCCCTTTCTTCCTGTTGTCTAATGCGAACACGTCCTGGTACTTTTCGAGGAGTTCCCCTATTTGACGTGGTTCAGGTTGATTATGGTTTTCACGCGCCTCCTTGTACAGTTTTAACAACGCCTCCGGAATACCTTGGACTCTGCGCATCCCTGAACTCATTCTTTTTAACTTATGGCATGGCAATGTCCTGGATGTGTAACTGGAATATTTCGCCGTTCAGTGTCACATTCTTTCTCCGGAAATTCAAGCAGAAGTTATATTTTCAGAGGACGTCCAAACCCAGTATTACAATGTCCTCTATTTCTGCCACTAACATGCAGTGTTTAAAAGACGTTCTTTCCAGTTTGATGTTGACGTAACTTTCGCCCCTGACTACTACTTGTTCTCCAGTGGCGGTACGGAGCTTCCATTGCGTTGGCAAAAGTTTACTGGGCTTGGTTAGTATTCCAGGCCTTATGATTGTTCTGGTGGCTCCAGTATCCAGCAGAAATGAACACTGCTTCCTGTTTATGAGTCCAGTGAGGAAAAGGCTGTCAGTTCTGTCTTTCATTGTCTTAGTCAGTGCTATTAAACCTGGGGCCTCGTGTCCCGGGACCGACATTTGCCCCGCCGCGTCGTCCCTGATTAGTTTTCCGGAACGCGGGGCACGCGCTCTTGAGTAACCTCTTCGTTCTTGCAAGGGCTTCTTACGTGTCCCAATTTCCCGCAGTTCCAGCATCGTATTGGTCTCGGTTTCTTGTTTAGTCTTTCCACTATCCTGCTAACTACTTCATCTAGTCTGTCTTCGTATCGACGCGCACTCTACCTTGCCGTTGCGATGCCTGTTTAACGACGTCATACTCCAGCGCCCGAGCCAACGTGTCAGCGAGTGTTTTTGGCCTGTCTAGTCGAAGTCGCTGTTGAATGTCGTCATCCCCCAACCCATCGATAAAAGAGGCGACAGCCAACTTCTCTAGCGTGTCGTCGGGAGTACCTGGATACGCGAGGCGGACCAGACGAGCGATATCGGCCTCGTATTCTTGCAAGTTTTCCCCTGCCTTCTGACGTCGGTTTCTTAACTGCACGTGACTGACGCTCGTCATATGTGCCTGACCACACCGCATCTCTAACTTCTTCACTAGGTGTTCATAGTCGTTCAACTTCTCGGGTGGTATGGTATCCAAAATCTCCTCAGCATTACCATGCAGCGCGCAGACCAGCTCGGAGGCTTTATTTTCCAACGTCCATGCGTTCGACTTCACGGCCGTTTCAAATTTCTTAAGGAAAGTGGTCCATGATATTTTTCCGTCGAACTTAGGTGGCTTCGTATATGCTTTCGATGAAATACCGTGCCCATTCTCCTGCTTCACACTTCTGGCTTCATTATCGACCTGTTCGGACATTGTCGTACATAGAAACCTTTCTTCTATTTCTTTAATTCGTGAATCTATTTCTTGAATATTTCCTGCAAAATTCTGTTCTGTTTCGGCGAATTTTGCATCAAATATATCTAAATTTTCTTTCAGTTCTTCCAGATTTCCTTTTAGTTCCTTTGAATTTTCGGTTAATTTCTCTTTCAGTTCTTTTGAATTTTCCTTTAATTTCTTTTCAAGTTCATCCTCAAATTCGTAGGTATTCGGATCGAAACCCTCTCGTATCAGAGCTTCCTCGAGTCGCCCTTGTAAGGTGAGCTTGTTACCAGACGTATCTTCGTCTCGCTCCTGCAGTTCACTTTTCAGTTCGGCAACTTTCAACTCCAACAACTTTTTCGGTATTTTGATTTATTTAACTATTTTTCTTCTACTAGAAAATTCTCTTATTTGGGGGATCGATTGGCTGTGCACCCCACACCTGACACCAATGTAACAAAGAGCGAACGGTGAGTTGTAAGAAAAACGAAATATTCGGAGTAATCGTACTTCAATTGCAGACCTACACAACACATAAAATTTTAATTTTTTGTATTAACACCGAGCACATCTCTGTTACTACAGCAAATTAATTCCAGTGAAAAAGCTAATCTTGTCCGCTGTATACACATAACGTCTAGGTGACAACCTCTAAATATCTGTACATTAGGGTGGAGTGAAACTAAAAGAAAAAGTTTTTTTATTTTTTAATCTCCTGTGTCATTAATCAATGACCCTACATGAATACTTCGTTCGTGCAAATAATAAAAATTCGATGACTGTAGCTTCAGGTGGCGCATTCCAAAGCTAGTTTAAACAATACTTGCAATATTCTTTTTAAGGTATCCTCGTAAAATTTGAGTAATTTCGTAAAGTTTTGTTATAAGCGTAGGTACTAGCTTTACATTGTTATTAGCCTTGTCTCGTATATGAATGTATTATTTTGTAGTAAAATATCAATAATTTGCGCTGACTATACTTACTCGGACATGTTATTTTCTGCGCAATAACTGGCGACTGATAAGTCCACTTTGGTTAAAAATACCTAAAACACGGAAAGATTTGCGGTGGCGTATATTCAGTGATCCACTGAAACTAAGCGATAATATGGTACCAACATATTGTGATATAATAAAATGTTATTTGTGGCTTAGAAATGACGTGCTCAAGTTGAGTAACGGAAAAGACCCTTCAGTAAAAGAGTACAATGGGTATAAAGGTATGAACAAAATTTCGCAGTGACTCAAAAATCAGGCATTTTACAGTGATTCCTTAAAAAAGTTGTTTGATATCGCAACATGTAAGTGTTCATCTAGAAAAGTATGCAAATAGATATGTAAAGTGCCCGTTGTTGAAGAAAACTCCTTAAAGACCGACGAAATGACAGGAAGATGTATGTTGGTTCTGTGGATAAGGTGATGACAGGGATACCCCTGTAAATACGGGCCACAAACATGGAGTTATTACTTTAGTTGAAAAGCATCTCAGTCGAACTTGGCCTGTGTGTTTATTACACGTAAATGAATAACTTCTATACCATTTGTACTCTAGTCTCAACGGTACTACAACAGACCCTAAAAGTCTTTCTGGCAGCATAGGCAAAAAGCTCGACAAGTGTCTCGACTTAAAAGTAGAAACTTTTGAACCCATCCCCATACAATTGTCTGAACTCGACATTGATTTGTTAAGCACCGACCAAAAATATCTGTACCAGATTTGCTCTGCGATTTCCACTGGTATGGTCTCAACAAACTTGGCTGCCAAAGACCCAAAGAGAATGGTACATTCTCGGTGGTTGACTTTTGCAAAAAGAAGTCTTCGTTTATATATTGGAACAGCTAAACCAACGAAATAACTTCAAGGAATTAGCCATTTTTATCATGAAAGTATACGTACCAACCTGGTTTGATATTAAGACAAATTCGTTTTGTAAATATGGTCCAATACATGTATTTGTTATGATTACAAGGTGTTTGTATTTGCAAAATGACTTGAAAAGTATTTTCTCAAAAGCTATACAAAGGATTTCCTTCTTTGCACACCCAGAAAATGTGTTGCTGGCTATGCTACAAGACGATGAGGCACACGTAAGAGAACTGGCTGTTCAAAGAATTTTGAAAGCAAGAAAAGAGTCTGAAGGGAAAGCAGTTCGCGAATTCCATCTCTTAGTACTAGGGGTTGAAGCGTCATGCTATTGTGATTTAATAAACTGGGCAATCGAAAAGATAACTGAACCCCCAATAACAATGAAATAAAGTAACACAGAAATTTCAAACATTTTTTTCAAGAGGTAATTTACTTGAAATAGAAGAGTATCCTTATAACACTCAGGCCGTAGAGAGGTTTTATTATATTATACCTATTTTAGATAAAAATGTCTAAACGAAAATTAAACGATTACGAAAATATACGGACAAGATAAAACTATAATGTAGAAATCCTTTTCTTGTTAATGTATTAATTGAAATACTTCAAAAAGTAATTATTAAAAGAAAAACACCCTCCCACTTGCACACTTACATACGTTTCGAAAATTTTTGCCACTATATAATTTTGTACTGCGCAGTCTACATAAAAATTAGAGGGAACATTGATTGTAAGATCAATAAAAGCTAATATTTCCAATAACCAACAACTGTTAATGAGTGTAACATTAATTGAGTAACGTCTCGACTATACATTTCGGCCATCGTCAGACAAACATGCAATAACGTAAACAATATTGCTTGATTAAAGTCATACTCATCAACATTTGTTGGTTATTACCAAGATTAGTTTTATTGATCGTACATGTTTGATAATAGTAGAATGTAGGCTTTCACGGCCGGCGTCAATGATTGAAATATTCTCCGGGTTGAGTTGCCGTAGTCGATTTTGGCTTGGTTTGCCAGACGTTTCGTCTTCTGCTACGGAAGACATCTTCAGTGGCGTGGTCGAAGTCTTCTCGGTGATGGTTGGACGTGGTTGGCAAACCAAGCCAAAATCGAACACGGCAACTCAACCCGGAGAATATTTCAATCATGTTTGATAATGTTGGATATTAATAACTTCGATAATTTATCTTTAAAGTGGGGCATTTGGAGATTTCTTTTATCACCATCATTACCATCTGTTCAAACAATGATAGATATATCTAATAACGAAACGTAAATAACCTAATACTGTTTTAATAAACACCAAGGATGTCACTAGAGCGCCATCTATGGTAAATGCTATTTAATAACAGGTACTGTAGTGTTCAACAATATACCTTTTCCATTAAGACAATGCTTGCTGAACCAGACCTCCGCATAGCTACGACTGCGTGAAAGGCACGTATACCTAAATAGAACAAAATATGTTCTCGGTCAGTATGCCGTCGAAACCACCAGACACGGATCGCGATGTCGAGCTGGTTGGCTCTGATCAGCGTGTCGCAGGTGGCTCCGACAGAATGCTCGAAAATATGAATTTACGTAGAATATATATTGATTTCGTAAACAGCAGGTACCTAACTTAACCTACCTGATCAATAACATTCATTATGACTTAAAGTCGAAAGAAAGTGTGCACTGATAAACATACGTATCGGGTGGCGGTTGGTTCATCGGTGGATTAGTGGATTAGACACCTTCCGCGTCGTTCTGTTTGGGACTGGATACCACATTTTATTCAAACGATGTCCTTCTTCTTTTGTATCAAAGTTCGTAGGTTTTTAGTGAATCGCGATGGATTCTCGATGCAATGAGGGTAATACTGCATTGTCGTTGAAGAACAGTTGTTCGGTCATAATTAAGAAGGTGGTTGGAATTGTCTAAAAAGTATTCGGTTAAAGCAGATTCCTCAGGTTTTAAGTGTCGACAGCCGCGTCTCTGTTCGGCTATTCTTGTTTTATTACTGCGTTTTGTTGTACTGATTTACACTCCTCCGCAAGAACAGGGCATTCTACAAACACCGGCAGATGTCAAGGGATCTCTGGGATTTTTAGCTGATCTGAGAAAGTTGTGGAGCTGATGCATTGGCTTAAAAATCGTTCTGATGTTGTGGCGGTTGAACTGCTTTCCGATGCAATCTGTAACAGTTTTAGTGTAGGGTAATGAGACGTACCCTACGGGTATTGGTAGGAGTGTTGAAGGCGAAGCTCTTCTGGGGTGGGGCGCATGCTTGATCTGTTGTGGAGTATAGCCGTTAGATTGTAGAACTTGATCTAGATGGTGAAGCACTTGTTGTAAAGGAGGAAGTTCATAGATGCGTTTCGCCCGCTGAATGAATTCATCGATTTTAGAATCG
This sequence comes from Agrilus cyanescens, assembly GCA_947389935.1. NCBI lineage: Eukaryota > Metazoa > Arthropoda > Insecta > Coleoptera > Buprestidae > Agrilus > Agrilus cyanescens. The sequence continues at coordinate 23,278,265 of OX376709.1, forward strand.
AATATTCGCTCATCACCAGGTGGCGGCTGAAATCCGGCAACTTGTAATTAGATAGCAAGGTTGTTTTATCTACGCTGAGCGGAGCACAAATGAAACCAACATTGTTTACCAGAGCAGTAATCAATATCGACTCCATAGAAAAATTCGTAGATTTTTACATCATAGCAAAACCAGTTATGGGTGTTGACGTTTTGATGGGCCAGAATTTCACAGAGCTTCGTGATGACGCTAAAATCGGTGACTCACTAATATTCACACAGAGCAAAATAGATCATAATGTAAATCTTCTAATTAAAAACTGCTTCGTAAATATCGGTGTTGACGATCAATATGCGACTAAATCACTGCTAACGTTACTCGGTGAATATACAGGGTGTATTGCAAATGATCTGTCGGAAATAAAAATTGCTTCTGCGGTTGAAATGAAAATAAATCTAATCGGCGACAAGGCCGTCAATCATAGACCCAGACAGTTTTCGGACTTTGAACGCGAACAGATTAAAAACATTATCGACGAACTTAAGAAAAACAACATTGTGCGGGACTCAAATTCCCAAAATGGTAGCAGGGTTCTTTTCGTCTAAAACAAAAATGGGAAAACCACATAGTATTCCAAAACCACCCAAGCCGTTTCACGCCGTTCACATTGACAATCGGCCTATTTGTTAAAACTAAATCCGGAAATACTGAGGATAAGGACGTTGTAGACGTCACAAAGATCCGAGAAGGCATGCAATCCAGTATCCACAGGTAACACCTTGTAGGTTTGACATGATTTGCCAAGTAATTGCCAAATAAATACTTGATATGAATTTGGCTTGATTTTAAAGTATGTAGTTTGAATATCAAGTCGAGCCGCGAAACTCTATCCGAAGGGGTTACCTCTACTTTTAATTTATTATGTAAGTAGATTTTTTTTAAATCATCCTGGGCTATTACCATCTTAGAAAAGTTTCTATAAATGAATTATTTTTTTATATCATTTTCAATTCCACAATTTGTGTTTATACGTAAAGTATGCACCTTTGTTGCTTGTTTTGATGTGAAAAGGCTGCATTCTGCCGATACCATCCAGAAATAACAAGGCCTTCCAGCTTCGACGTAAAAGGCCACATACATCACTACAGATGGTCGATTGTATGGAACACTAGTCTAATAGCCTGAGTAGGTGTTTGTCATTCAAAAATTATTTTGATCGTGGATTTTTGGACACCGCTGAGAAGAGCATTTGTGCAACTCTTAACACAGGAGTGTAATTGTTCGTATTATTTTATTTAATATTAAAGCTTTACAAAATAGGTTTTTTGATAATTGGACGCTTACGGAGCAAAAATAGTGAAATATACAAAAAGTATACACAACTTTTTTGTAGGTAATTAATTGAATTTTCTCGAAAAAAAAAATACCGCAGCCAGGCACTTCTCTATCTATTTACAAGTAAAAAAGTACAGCGCACTAAATACACGTGTTAAAGTCGATAGTTTTCGGCGTCCCAGCAGAATGTCACTGAGGCGTATTAGGAGTGTCGCACTTTTTACCTGTAAAAAATAGAGTTGCTGTGCTGGATTTTTTGTAGAAAGTTAAATTTTCTGTAGAAAGTTAAATTTTCTACAAAAAAGGTCTGTAGACTTATTTATGTACTTATAGCAGTAATACCATGTAAGAGAAGCTAAAATTAAAGAAACTTCGCTTATCAAAAACCTTACCCCGATACAGCCTTAAGTTTACAAAAGATTAAGCAACTAACATAGTTTGATTTGATTAAATAATTTTCAATAAAATTTTTTACAAAGAAAGAGAGATCAGTTTCTCAGAATTCATAATAAGAATTTTTTTATCAACAATAACTTTAGATCATTACAGATAATAACATAGGTACTATTGCATCTTTCACAATGTAATTTTCATTCTGCTGAAACTATTGTCAAAGTTATTATAAATTCCGTTGCAAAGGTTACTGCAGTAAAAGGGTGACTAACTTAGAATAGGAAGTGAAAGATAAATACTCTTACTGCATAATTTGATACAACATCGATGGCTGTTTAGGAATCCGATGCCAATCTAATATAATAAATAATAAAAATAAATGAAGCAAATGACATGTTTAAAAATCAACACACCAAACAGTACCCTATATTAATTCCAAAATTGCACCACATTACGGATATTATTATAAAAGACACACATGCAAATAATTCACATTTTGGAATCGGAATGTAAACAACATTGTATGCAATACGACGAAAATTCTGGATTTTGGACGGTCACAAAGTTCGAAAATTCCAAACCAAACCCGCCAAACGTAGAATACTTAATGGGTGATTTGCCCAAGGTACAGGTGATCCGGTCTAGACCGTTTTGTAATGGACTATTTCGGCTCCTTTTTTAAAAAAAAACACATCGAAATCGATTATGCGTTAAAATATGTCGCCGTTTTCGTGTGAATTGTAACATATTGAAAGTGTCACTGATTTGACGACGGAGGCTTTTTTATGGGCCTTACGAAGGTTCATAGCGTGACGAGGGTGTACGGAATTAGGTACGAATTTAGTTGGGTTAGGTTAGGTTGATTAGCAATGAGTTAAGGGAGCTGTTTGTTTTCTTTAATTCCGATGCACATAAATAAGCTGTTGTTGATTTCTCGAGTAGAAAAGGAATACAGTGTAAATTTATACCTCATGCGCCACATTTCGGAGGTTTGTAGGAATCCACGATTAAATCCTTCAAGCATCATTTTAAAACAGTAGTTTCTAATGTTTTATTTACGCTTAAGTAATTCAATACATTCCCCTCTCCCCAATATCATCGGATCCGTTCTAGTTCTAGTTCTAACCCCAGCACATTTTCTAATCAGTTTAACGAGCAGCCTAATCCTGACCTTGCCAGCACACCATCAAATCGTCTATCAACGTGGCAACACCTCCAGAAAGTTAAGAAGGATATTTGGACTCGATAGTCAAAATAATATTTAAATGCATATACGAAGTAATTTGATATCAAGAAGGGTCAATAGTTCTGTTGCGGGACCTGTCACCTGGCTCCAGTTATTGCAATCCATCCAGGACGGAATGGTATGATACAATGGCGCTGTGGCTGTATGGAAGTAAGTTTAAGCGCGGTGTTAACGCCCTTACCTATTAATAGTTCTAGTTAACAATTTTTCTTTTTTTTTTTATTATGTTCAAGACATTGTATTAATTTCATGCATGCGTTTTATTGTTTATGTCCCTTAACTATTTTATTTTCATCTTTTGCGATTTAGAACATTGGTACAGGGTAAAACTTATTAAATAACTTGTTTTAGGGTGTTCACATTTTGTTTCTCTTTATTTAATGCACGTTTTCTACGTTAATTTTTTTATTTAAAAAGGAGAACGCCGTTAGCTCTTGGTGAAACATTATAATTAAATAAATAAAATTGTTAAGACCCTGTATGTGGCCTCAGTAGTTTAAGACTCTGTAAATAGTTTTTAAATTCGTTTTAGTAGTTTAGTTTCAAATATTCAGTTAGGTTAAAAGTAAATCTTTGTAGGCATGCATTTCTTAGAATATGTATTTTACCAATGGTTCGGTCATGTCATAAAAAGGACCTGAACGGTCGCCTCCGCTCTACCCTCAAGGGTCTGAGGATCTTTACCTGAAGTACAAACTTCATGTTTAATACGAGAGGCGGGAGAGTAACATTTTGTGAGCATAACAAGCAACACGTATTGTAAACAATATTTTATTTCTTCTCTGAATAATCATTTTTTAATAATTAGAATTTTGTCCAGTTTTTGTAATTAGTAGTGTTAAGGTTGTAAATATATTTTTCTTCATACAAACTGCCTTTCGGTATTTTTTGACACCGATAGAATTCAAAACAAAAATAAAACCACTTGGAGATGTTGAAATGTTTCACAATTTTTAATTAAACTCTATGTACATTTCGCATGATAAAGGCATCTTTGCAATTTCTTTTACTAAATTTTGTTAATTCTGGACAACTTATGAACTATAAAGTCATGTCTACTGTAAAGGGAGGTTTTCTTATTTCCTGTAGGTAACTGATGTATGTACACCCCATATATAAATAAATATATAATAAAAGTACAGGAGAAGTACAAAGAAAGGGATCATGAGATAAAATACACAAAAATATGTATTTTTATAGATTTTCTTAAACATAGAACACAAAATGCAAGGTAAGTAGTACAGGTGATAGTTTATTGATTTAAAATACAAGTATTTAATCCTTCAATTTAATAGTCGTCGTTGAACGGATAGAAGCGGTGTTTATCAGACCTGTAATACAAAAAGTAACACTGTATTAATGAAGACGTCTTCAAAGTTTCGTACAGTCAAGTCTAAAAAACTTATAGGATCACATATGTGTCTGCCTGTCTGTCTGCTACTACCAATTTGCTCCGGATCTACCGAACCGATTACGTTGAAATTTGGTAAACGTATGAATTTCTTTTTTACCATGCATGTCCTTGTAAAGTAAATAAATGAGTTTTGAATTTGGGAGCCACTTTTCTAGTTCAAAGTAGATCATTCAAAAAAAGGTGTTGTATGACATTTCAAATAAAAGGGGTTATTTTTAAAGTCTGAAATATGTTTTCAAAAAACCAGTAAATTTTGGGATAAACACAGAAATTCCTCCTCCTACATATAGAAACGCTATAAGAAGTCTATGGATTTAAAATGGACATCTGATCATTCGCAGATGTAAACAAAATGGAAAAAGTTAACAAACAATGGGAATACAATGCTTGAAAATCGTTACACCCACCAGTACTCAACAATTTAGGATAAGAAGCTACTTACCATTCCCATTGTCCTATTCTGAAATTACGATTGATAGTATCGATATATTTAATATCTTCAGGGGTGAGTTGGAAATCAAAAATATCGATGTTCTCTTGGATCCTTTTCTTTGTTACTGATTTCGGGATCACTATAACACCTCTTTGTGTGAGATATCGAAGTATAACTTGTGCTGTGCTCTTCCTATATTTTTCACCAATAGCTTTGAGTTTCTCGTCATCTAATAAACTTGGATCTTCGGGTTTAGCCCATGGACGATCCGGTGATGCAAATGGACTGTAAGCGGTAACAGTTATTCCTCTCAATATGCAGAATTCAGTAAGTCTTTTTTGATTCAAGTATGGATGGACCTCAACCTTAAAAAAATAGATCAAGTTCTTAAAGGAGGAATTTAATTATGGATTGTAGAAATATAAATGGCCCATATGGGGAAGCAAAGTGCAATTATAAAAGAGAGGAGATAGTAAGATTATATAAATAAACGGGCATTAAAAATAAAGGAGAATTGAGGTATGTTTTGCTATCCTGGACCAGGTATCGTAATATAACTTGTGCAGTACTTTTCTTATACTTGTCAGCAATAGTTTTCAATATGGACCTCAATCTTAAAACAAATGCATCAACTTCTTATACGAGGAATTCAACGGCATTAGTGGCAGAAAGCTTTTTATTTTTATGGATTATGGGAATATAAATAGCTCCTAAAGAGCAGTAAAGCCGATTTATGAAATAATTAAAGGAGGTATTACAATTAAATCAACAAAAGAACATTAAGGAGCACACGTCAGTAACAGCACAATTGCTATTGGTCAGTAAAATTAACTTGAAGTTCGTTTGCAAAAGAATCCATTACTGTTATCAACAAACCTCGCACTTTTTCATTCAAAAGTGGAAAAATTAAAATTAACAGAGTACAGGTACGTTAATAATAAATTAATTTGAACTAATGTAAATAACTCTTACAAATAATAATTCATTATTAGTTGTGTTTTAAATTTATATAACGATAAGTTATTCATAATGCAACTTTGCAGTCCATACTTACAAATACTTATCATCAAGAAGGTAATTAATTGACATTGTGAGAAAGAAATGTTGGTAAAATATTTTGTTTCTTTAAAGTCCGATAGTGTAATACCAGGAGTTCGCAAAATGTCGATTCTAAAATTTAATATGGTCACGTTCTACGCTGTTCTATTTGTCGTTTCATTTCTTAAACGTGTGTGTTCCTTATTAGCTCCATAAGAGGAAGACATGAAATCTTTGATCTGTTGCATGTTTAAATTCAAATTCTTTTGCTTACCAGAATTCTCACAAAATGTTTATTTTCACTTTGATTGAACCATGAGAAGAGAAAGCAGCCATTCATCAAAGAGTTCAAGCCTAAATTGGCCAGTGAGAATAGTGTTATAAATGAAATTGCTTACCATACCCAATGGCTTGCGGCTATTTGATAGACTTTTAATGACCAGCGTTCATCATTTATGAGGATTTCAATGAAAATAATATCGTTCAAATATTGTTATCAATTTCGCAAATAGAACAAATAGCTTCAAAATCACCTTCTGGCAAGCTATACTTAGATCCATGTATTTTGGGAAAGTTATTACGCAACAATATTGACTTTTTGTCACTTACTTGATTGGTAACTGGTCGAACTGTAGTCAGTTGAAGTAGTCTTTCAATCTGCTTTTTATTAAAATTCGATACCCCGATTGATTTTACAAGTCCTTTCTTGTAAAGCTCTTCCATTGCTTTCCACGTGTCGATATAATCAACACCATCTGGAATAGCCTGCCCATTTTCATCTAGTGGTTGTACATCGTCCCCTGCCTGAAACCATTTAATGATTTAATTAATTCTTCAAATGTACGAAAAGAGTTAGGGTGACTTTATAAAACACTTTATTTTCAATTTTCGAACTGTTACTTCCGAGAGTTTCAGAATCAAATGGATTTAATAGTTACGTTTCGTTTCATACTTTCCAATCCATAGGAGCATGCATCAAGTAGAGATCCAAATAGTCCAGTCCCAATGCTGTTAATGATTGTCTTAATGCTGGTTCAACATTTTCCGGTTTATGGAAAGTACACCATAACTTACTAACGATGAAGAGATCTTCTCGTTTAACAACTTTCTCATCAATTTTAGTTTTAATTGCTTCTCCAACTTCTTTTTCGTTACCATATATCCACGCGCAATCTATATGTCTGTAACCTGCGTCAATGGCATCCTTAACTGCTTGTGTTACTTCCCCTGGTTTGGACTGAAATAAACACAGAAAAACCTCAATTAATTCGATTTTTGTAGGAAATAAAGCTACACTAAATCTTATTTATAATTGAGGCAAACAGATATATGTGAATGTGCACAATATACACTTATTAAACTAGGTTTGGCATAAGTCGAAGGGGTACGGGGTCTATGGAAGTTAATAAGGAAAAAATGGGATATATCAATTGGGAGGACTAAGCTGTTTGTCAGAGATATTTAGAGGAATAAAGATAAGTACAGGACCGATTTGTTCCTTTCGGAGGATAGGATGCTTTATCTAGAAAAAAGACGCGCTTTAATTTCTAAACAATTTTTCGTTGTTTAAAAAACTTACATGCGATCTCAATTATTTAAAAGTTAGTGATTAAGACTATTACGTATATTCAAACACAATTTAATTGTGTACGATGCCCATTAAGTGTTGTGCGCCGGGTTGATAATTTAATTACAATCTTGAAAATCATTTGTAATTTGGCGGGATGACTTTGTTATGACGAAAAAATAGCACGATCTGTGAGCTTAACTTTAACAAAGAATCCAAATTGTTCATCTTAAATTTCGAAACCTGATAATTTAAGTAGAAAAATAGGGATGTAGATAATTTGCTAGTGAACCAACAAAATTTATTACTATATAAAGAAAGTAGAAGAATATAAATTTAATAGGTATATATTGTCTGTAAAAAATAACTGTGATTCATGTAAGAATCGTGTAACATTTATACTGACCAATATTCCCTTATCAGTAAACTAATTGCAGCTAACCTCGGAATTCATAAGAAGAAAATATTTTTATTAACAGTAACATTTTCTTACATGTGAAACAATAACGTATTAATCTAGGTATTTTCCGCAATGTTATATTCATACTGCTAATACTATATTATCAAATTTTTTATAAATAATATTCAGTTACAAAAAATACACTTTAAAAAAAATGCTGTGGTTATGTGAAACCACTCCTGCGTTAATTTTTTTTAATTCGAAAACCAACTATTCCTAAAATTTTCTGCGTAATCATGGTTTACATCCATATGCACCAATAATGAGTTTTGATGTTTTTTAAAGTGCGTTAGATACGCAAAAAAATACACGTGAAGGGACTTTTTTGTAGAAACCGGAGTGGCACCCCTACATCTATCATAGGTAAAAAATTGGGTGATTGTTTACAATTACCAAAAATTGCAACACTACAAACCTTCCTCAGCGCCGCATTAGGTACGTATTTAGAAATGTTTTTGGAGCCGTGTATTTATTTATCGCTAAAAGAGTGTTGCTCAGACTGCTTAATAGACAATTTATTTCTTTACAAAAAAGTCGGTACACTTTTTTGTTATGGCGGGCGACGAGGTGTCAGATAAATGTGCGAAGTGTTTAGAGGAGTTTGATGGTGATACAATCATAGGGTGTGAAGGATTATGTAAAGGATGGTATCATTTAGACTGTGGAGAGATGAATGTAAAGCAGTATAATGTTATTAAAAAATGTAGAGGTGTAAAATGGTTCTGTACAGGCTGCTACAATAAGAGTGAGGTTATAACAGAAAATATTGGAGCGAAAATATTGAAGGAGGTTCTCAAAACACAAGAAGAAATTGAAAGTCTGTTAAAGACCAGGGAAGAATCAAATAAAAAAAATTATGGTAACCCTAAGAGTTATGCTAGTGCAGTTAAATTAATGCAAAATGAACGTAAACATCCTCAAGAGTGTACATTAATATTGGATATTGGAAATTAAGCGGTTGTTGGTCACTTGGTGAAACATGTCGAATAAAGGATTAGTAATAAAAACACACTTGGTTTAAGTTTCACAATTTTATTTAATCTTGACGATATCGTTTCGGTTGTTACACCATTTTCAAAAGAGTATCTTGAGTACTAAATTTACATTCTTTCTGCAGTTCTTAAATATCTAATCTTGAAGTTCTAGAGGGTGGATGTAAGGAGGGGGGATAAAGTAAAATCTAATTGTTCATTTGTTATATTATAGTTATTCTTTTTGGCTTTTGTTATTTCTAAATTTTCCATTAGATTTAACTTTTTCCCCTTATTTATATTGTGTAACATTATAAAATTACTATTGTCTAAACTGTGATTGTTGGATATGCAATGTTCGGCGAAGCCTGTGTTGTTGTTTTTTTGTAGAATTGATTTTTTGTGTTCGTTTAGTCTAAATTTAAAAGCCCTTCCCGTTTGACCAATGTAGATGGCATCACAATCTGTACAATTTATTTGGTATACCCCGTTTTTATCTAAAAGATCAATTTTGTCCTTATTATTAACAAGTAATTTACCTAAATTTAATTTGTTGACTGTTATTGTGTCTATGTTTAGTTTTCTTAATCTATTACAAATCTTATTGGTTAAGTTAGGGATAAAATTAATAAAATGGTATAGTTTCTCTTCCTTAGTATTTGGAGAGGCATAAAAGTTTTTTAGGAGGAGTTTATTTTGTTTTTTGTGTAATATTATATCTATTATGTTCTCTTTATAGCCATTATTGCATGCTAGGGTTTTTAGAAAATTGACTTCTTTCTGAAAATTGTTTTTGTTTAAAGGTAATGTTAAAAGTCTATGTATGAAGCAATGGAATGTACTTAATTTAATATTTATTGACTGATTTGAGTTAGCATGAGGTATTATGTCGGTAAAGGTTGGTTTTCTATAAATATCAAACGTAATTTTATTATTGTTTCTTGAAAGAGTAAGGTCTAGGAAGTTTAACGAACCAGATTTTTCAAGTTCTACTGTAAATTTAATATCATTGTATATTGTGTTTATATAATTCAAAAATAGATCTATTTGTCTGTCCGTGCCTGTCCAAATACAAAGGATGTCGTCTACATATCTTTTCCAATATAAAACTTTCCTAATTAGGGGGTTCTGAGAATTGAATAGCATAGTTTCAAAATTCGACATAAATATTTCGCTTAGTAGCGGCGACAAAGGAGACCCCATAGGGAGACCATCCGTTTGTTGGTAGATCTTATTATTAAATTTAAAGTAGCTTTGCTGAATGCATATATTTATTGCCTGTAACAATTCATTTTTCTGAATAATATTTAATTTACTATTTTCTACTTGAGTTTCACATATGTTTTTTAATTCTTCAATAGGGATAGACGTGAACAAGTTTACCACATCGAACGATATTAATTTAGCGTTAGTAGGTATAGATAAATCTATTAAATCATTGACTAAACTTAATGAATTTTTGATGCCGTATTTGGATTTGAAATTAATTAAATTTGGAAAAAGAGAATTCAAGTTTTTGCACATTTTATAAGCCGGAGCATTTATGTATGACACAACCGGTCTCATGGGGAAACCGTCTTTATGAATTTTAGGCAAGGAATAAAGTATTGGTGGATTAGGGTTCATCATAATCAATTCATAATTTTTAGCTTGTGAAAACAAGGTTTTGCATGAGGTAACTAGGTTTTTAATATCTTTTTGGTATTTGTTTGTAGGATCTGTTTTTATTAGTTTAAATTTTTCGTTTTGAAATAATAGTTCTGTTTTTTCAATATAGTTCTTTTTGTCTAAAATGGTTATGGTGTTTCCTTTGTCCGCTTTACATATTATTAGGTTATTATCTGTTAATTTGTTTCTTATAGATTTAATTGCGATTGATTCTAATTTATTATAAGATCTGCACTTACTTTTATTATTTTTCACTAACTTAGCGCAAATGACTTTTTCATAATGCATGGTTTCGGCGTTTTTTAAACTGTTAAGTGTTAATTCTGTATTGACTGTTAATTCTTCTAAATCTTTTTTATTCTCAATATTAGGACAGTATGTGTGTTTTTATTACTAATCCTTTATTCGACATGTTTCACCAAGTGACCAACAACCGCTTAATTTCCAATATTTTAAACGCAAGTAAAGCAACTCTAGCGGTATACTACAGAAAGTGCTTAATTAAGTTCAAAAAGTGTAATAACCATTTATGGTTCAACAAACAGTGCCTCAAACTCAACATTTCTCCAAAATACATGAAAATACATTGCAAACACCTATCAAAGGAAGCTCAAGAAACTGTGAAAAAAGCCTACACACTATGGTTGCAACTCGAAATCAAAAAATGGTACTCGATTAGGAACAACCTGGCGTTACATCTGAAACTTATCCACACCGAACTTCTACACCTTTACTCCAACATCGAATTCGACATCATAGATCAAGAAATTAGGAACCTAGCCCAAGAATCATCCCACCAACAATATACAAATCAGTTAAAGAAACTCAAGAGATTGCAGGTAGTCCAGGGAAAGAAAGAAGATTGTAAGTCAAAAACACAAACTACGTTAATAACCAACTTTAAATTTTACGAACGGGTAAAAAATCTAACGAATACAAACTTTGAAAAACATGAACTAGAACTACTCAGCAAAGGTTTGAAATACTGTCCTAATATTGAGAATAAAAAAGATTTAGAAGAATTAACAGTCAATACAGAATTAACACTTAACAGTTTAAAAAACGCCGAAACCATGCATTATGAAAAAGTCATTTGCGCTAAGTTAGTGAAAAATAATAAAAGTAAGTGCAGATCTTATAATAAATTAGAATCAATCGCAATTAAATCTATAAGAAACAAATTAACAGATAATAACCTAATAATATGTAAAGCGGACAAAGGAAACACCATAACCATTTTAGACAAAAAGAACTATATTGAAAAAACAGAACTATTATTTCAAAACGAAAAATTTAAACTAATAAAAACAGATCCTACAAACAAATACCAAAAAGATATTAAAAACCTAGTTACCTCATGCAAAACCTTGTTTTCACAAGCTAAAAATTATGAATTGATTATGATGAACCCTAATCCACCAATACTTTATTCCTTGCCTAAAATTCATAAAGACGGTTTCCCCATGAGACCGGTTGTGTCATACATAAATGCTCCGGCTTATAAAATGTGCAAAAACTTGAATTCTCTTTTTCCAAATTTAATTAATTTCAAATCCAAATACGGCATCAAAAATTCATTAAGTTTAGTCAATGATTTAATAGATTTATCTATACCTACTAACGCTAAATTAATATCGTTCGATGTGGTAAACTTGTTCACGTCTATCCCTATTGAAGAATTAAAAAACATATGTGAAACTCAAGTAGAAAATAGTAAATTAAATATTATTCAGAAAAATGAATTGTTACAGGCAATAAATATATGCATTCAGCAAAGCTACTTTAAATTTAATAATAAGATCTACCAACAAACGGATGGTCTCCCTATGGGGTCTCCTTTGTCGCCGCTACTAAGCGAAATATTTATGTCGAATTTTGAAACTATGCTATTCAATTCTCAGAACCCCCTAATTAGGAAAGTTTTATATTGGAAAAGATATGTAGACGACATCCTTTGTATTTGGACAGGCACGGACAGACAAATAGATCTATTTTTGAATTATATAAACACAATATACAATGATATTAAATTTACAGTAGAACTTGAAAAATCTGGTTCGTTAAACTTCCTAGACCTTACTCTTTCAAGAAACAATAATAAAATTACGTTTGATATTTATAGAAAACCAACCTTTACCGACATAATACCTCATGCTAACTCAAATCAGTCAATAAATATTAAATTAAGTACATTCCACTGCTTCATACATAGACTTTTAACATTACCTTTAAACAAAAACAATTTTCAGAAAGAAGTCAATTTTCTAAAAACCCTAGCATGCAATAATGGCTATAAAGAGAACATAATAGATATAATATTACACAAAAAACAAAATAAACTCCTCCTAAAAAACTTTTATGCCTCTCCAAATACTAAGGAAGAGAAACTATACCATTTTATTAATTTTATCCCTAACTTAACCAATAAGATTTGTAATAGATTAAGAAAACTAAACATAGACACAATAACAGTCAACAAATTAAATTTAGGTAAATTACTTGTTAATAATAAGGACAAAATTGATCTTTTAGATAAAAACGGGGTATACCAAATAAATTGTACAGATTGTGATGCCATCTACATTGGTCAAACGGGAAGGGCTTTTAAATTTAGACTAAACGAACACAAAAAATCAATTCTACAAAAAAACAACAACACAGGCTTCGCCGAACATTGCATATCCAACAATCACAGTTTAGACAATAGTAATTTTATAATGTTACACAATATAAATAAGGGGAAAAAGTTAAATCTAATGGAAAATTTAGAAATAACAAAAGCCAAAAAGAATAACTATAATATAACAAATGAACAATTAGATTTTACTTTATCCCCCCTCCTTACATCCACCCTCTAGAACTTCAAGATTAGATATTTAAGAACTGCAGAAAGAATGTAAATTTAGTACTCAAGATACTCTTTTGAAAATGGTGTAACAACCGAAACGATATCGTCAAGATTAAATAAAATTGTGAAACTTAAACCAAGTGTGTTTTTATTACTAATCCTTTATTAATATTGGAATCAAAAACTGGAACGAATAATCCAAAAGAATTACAGGGAAAAGTTGTAGAGTTAATAAAGCCTGAAGAATTAAAAGTAGGTGTAAATAAATTAAGGACAATTAGTAAAGGACGAGTTGCAATAACATGTGATAATAAGTTTGATAGAAGCAAATTGAAAAGTGAAATGGAAATAAAATTAGGGGAGAAATATAAAATCACGGAAACCAAAATACAAAACCCACATATTAAAATAGTAGGGCTGAGTGAAAAGGTAGAAGAAGATAAATTAATAAAACAGATAATAAATCAAAATGGACTTGAAAATAATGAAGATAAAATAAAGATTTCCATTAAAGCTAATTATAATACAAAAAACAGCTATTCGGTTATAATAGCAATAAATACCTATACATTCCAGGAGATCATGAAAAGGGAAACTCTAAAAATAGGGTGGTCTCAGTGTAAGGTATATGAACATTACAATATAATGCGATGCTTTAAATGTAATGGATATAATCACAAGATGAGCCATTGTACAAATAAACCAAGTTGTGGTAAATGTGGAGTTGAAAATCATGAGACCAAAGAATGTGATGCCAAAAATAATTGCTGCATTAACTGTCTAACAGCAAATAAGAAATTAAATTTGAAATTGGATGTACATCACACAGTATATGACAGAAACTGCAAAGTGTATCAAAAAAAGATAGAGCAATACAAAAGAAGAACTGAATATGAAGAGCCGGAATAGCAACTACAGCAAGTTACGGAGAGAATATATGTACAAAATGCGCAGATCTAATAGCTAACTTCGACGAACTATCAAATTTTATAATCAGTTATAAACCAGTATGCATGTGTCTAACTGAAACTCACTTAACTCAAAACATTGAGGACTCTGAAATCTATATAAGAGGGTATAATATTTGCAGAGTGGACTCGACATCTCGTTCAACTGGAGGTGTACTGGTATATGTAAGGAATGACATAAAGTTTAGTGTGTTGGGTAGTTGGACCTTACAAATGAACTATTGGCTAGTGATAATAGAAGTAAGAATAAACAAAAGTGCAATTATATTAGGTTGTCTATATCGTTCCCCAAGTGCATCTTGTGCAACTTTTCTGGAGTTCTTGGAGGAGTGGTTTGAAGAATTTACTGAGGGTGCAAAACATCCGCTAATTTTAGTTGGGGACTTTAATATAAATTATAACTTAGAAGAAACTTATTCCAGAAAACTAAATACAATAGTACAGAATAATGGATGTAAACAATTGGTCAAAAACTATACACATATCTCGCCAAATGGAAGCCAAACTATAATAGATTTAGTTATAAGTAATTATAAGTCTTGTATAAATGTTAAAACCTTGGAAAAACCAAATTTTAATAATCATTTATTAATTAGTATTGAACTGGAGTCAAATAAAGAAGTAGGGGATAGTTTAAAAACCATACGTAGAAAAATGACTAATTCAAATCTAAATCAATTTAGACAGTTAGTTAGTAACCTGCAATTTAATTTTAGAGTAAGTAATTTAGATATTAAACTTCAAATGTTCTGTGATAATATTACTAAGCAAATTAATGAAGTAATGCCAAAGAGGACAATAAAGATTAAAGACAGTAAAAAACCTTGGATAAGTAAAGAGCAATTAAAAGCGATTAAAGAAAGGGATGAACAGTTTAGGAGATTTCTTTATACTAGAGACAAAGAAGACTGGGAAAAGTACAAATTATATAGAAATAAAACAGTTACAGTATTAAGAAATGGGAAAATAAAGTATTATAATGAAACCATAGATAATAATAGGAGTGATTCTAGAAAGATGTGGAAAACACTAAAGGCAATAGTTAGTGGAAATGCCCAAGAAGAATACAATGAAATTCAATTAAATGGAGAATCAGTAACAGATAAGAATATAATAGTTGAGAAATTTAACCAATACTTCATAGAAAGCATTGAAGACATAGTCAATAGTATCCCCAACAGTTCACAACACATGGGAGTGGTTCCAAGTGCTGTGGAACCAACAAACTCACAGTTCGAATGTTTTAAATTGCTGGAATTAACAGAATTAAGGGAGATTGTATTTTCCCTACCAAATAAAAGCAGTCCAGATGATATTTCAATGGAAGTTATAAAGTTAGTCATTGAGGAAATTGGGCTTATATTATTAAATATAATAAATAGCTCGTTAGAAACTGGAAGGGTGCCGCAAAAACTTAAATTATCAACAATAGTACCGATAAGAAAAGTAAGAAACACAAAAAATATAGAAGAATTTAGACCCATTAATATGCTAACAGCGCTAAGTAAGATACTCGAAAAAGTAGTGTACAATCAGCTTACCAAATATGTTGAAAAATCAAACATACTCACTGAATATCAGTCTGGGTTTCGAACAGGTTACAGTTGTGAAAAAAATAGTGATAAGGGATTAAACACTATAGTTGTTTTTCTCGACTTAAAGAGAGCTTTTGAAACCGTAGATAGAGTTATACTAATAAAAAAACTAGAAAATTATGGTATAAAGGGAATGGTGTTAAAATGGTTTGAAAACTACCTAACAGATAGAAGACAAAATGTTAAGTGTGGAGAATTTATATCCAAAAGTAGATACATAAACTATGGAGTCCCACAAGGTAGCATCCTAGGACCGCTACTGTTTATATTATATATTAATGACATGGTACAAATATTGAAAACGAGCAAAATACACTTATTTGCGGATGACACTATTATATATAATGAAAGTAATAATATAGTAGAACTACAAGAATCACTGAATGAAGAAATGAAGAGCATAAATCATTGGCTCCATAGCAATAAACTAAAGCTAAATTTGAATAAAACTAAAGCAATGATTCTAGGTCCAAATAAAAACAAATTTAAAAATGAAATTCTAATTCAAGTGGAAAATGTTAATTTAGAAATAGTTGAAATGATAAAATACTTGGGAATAGTGGTTGATAATAAATTAAAATTCCAAGAACATATTAACTATATATCTAACAAAATATCGAAAAAACTGGGGATCTTGAAGAGATGCAGTAAGTACTTATCGCAGTGGGCAAAGATTACGGTCTATAATACTATTATTTTACCACATTTTTACTTCGCTGGAACAGTACTATATCTAGGCAATAAAACAGATGTTAATAGATTACAAAAACTACAAAATAGGGCAATGAGAACTATTCTCAAATATGATAGGTATAGTAATGTTAATCATATGTTGACTGAATTGGGATGGTTAAATATTAATGAACATATAGAATTTTTATCATTAATATTTATACATAAAATAAAGATGAAATTAATGCCTAAGTACTTCGACAATGTCTTAACCTCGTTTCAGCAAATACATGATTATAATACTAGAAGAAAAGAAAATTTTGTATTATATCAAACTAATCAGAAAAAAACACAAAATTCTATTTTTTTTAAAGCAGTGAGTAAGTACAATAGTTTGGATGAGGGTTTAAAGAAAACGAACTTGAAAATATTTAAAAGAGAATTAAAATTGAAATACATTAATAGTAGAAATTATTAATTAAGTATAACTTTCACTTATTTTTCCTTGTATTTTTGTATTTGTATTTCGATTTTTGTTATTTTTTAACACACATAATATTATATTGCATATATTAATTTTTTTTTTCTTTTCCTTGTATTTTTATATTCTTATATTTGTATTTTAATTTTGTTATTTTTTATTTGTAATTTTCACTCTTAGGTAGTTAAGTAATAATGGATTAGTACATACATTATATATCGCATATATTTTTATATTTGTATCTCTATTTTTCTGTTCTTTTTTATTGTATAGCATTCTTTGCTAAATAAATCTATTATTATTATTATTATTATTATCTGCTATGCTAGTTATCAAAATGTCGAAAATGTACTTAGCAAAACTTTAACATCAAATAAATAATTATTACAATTATTTACCTGCGTTAAAAATCTGCAAAACGGTTATTTTTATCGACCTTTACAGGAATAAGTTTTCAAAAAGAAAAATTTAAGCGATAACCACTGGACTAAAATTGTGTTTCGTATATCGACTGCTTGCAATGATTTCACAGGTAAACTGTCCGGCTTTGTATTTTCGAAAGTAAAGCTTCAACCAATTTTAAATCAGCCGAAACGATTGTTATGTGCTTAGACATTTTCAGAAATAGTTTACATATTTATGTAATAAGTGATTATACAGATTTTACTGTTCTCTATATTTATTATCAGTTGTTTTTCCTCCAAAAGTAATGATTCATTGAGTCAAGTAGCATGACATTTATAAATTGTATTGACTTGATATCAGGTAATTTCAATTTGCTTAATATTGATAACGAAACCATATTACCAACATGCATGAACCGCTTATGTAATCTCCACATATCTGGGTGAAATGTTAATAAGCAGAGCTTTAAGCAAACAAACCCAAATTTTCATTAAATATAGTAAAAAATTAAAAGAATGCTAACGAAGGTTTTAGAGAGTTTCTACTGATAGATGTCCACTGCAAAGGTTTTTTATCAGTTTATCGATTTGCGTAATATAAAAGACAATAAATCAGAAGATTAACTACTAAAAAACTCAACTCTAGTAACAAACAATTTAAACTAACTGGATAAGTAATTAATTTTATTATCACCACGAGACTCACGTTCTATAATAAATCAATAACCTTGTAGATTTGACATGATTCTCCAAGTAATTTCCAAATAAATACTTGATATGAATTTGACTTGATTTTAAAGTAATTTGAATATCAAGTCGAGCCGCAAATCTCTATCCAAAAGGTATACCTATACTTTTAATTTATTATGTAAGTGGATTTTTTTAAATCATCCTGGGCTATTACCATCTTAGAAAAGTTTTTATAAATGAATTATTTTTTTA
Organism: Agrilus cyanescens; assembly: GCA_947389935.1. Classification (NCBI taxonomy): domain Eukaryota; kingdom Metazoa; phylum Arthropoda; class Insecta; order Coleoptera; family Buprestidae; genus Agrilus; species Agrilus cyanescens. The sequence goes on from OX376709.1 coordinate 23,296,679, forward strand.
AATCATTTTCAATTCCACAACTTGTGTTTATACGTAAGGTATGCACATTCATTGCTGGTTTTGATGCGAATAAGCTGCATTGTGCCGTTACCATACAGAAATAATAAGGCCTTCCGGCTTCGACTTGAAACGCCAGGTACATCATCACAGATGGTCGATTGTACGGAACCCTTGTCTAATAACCAGAATAGGTGTCTGTCATTCAAAAATTATTTTGATCGTGGATTCATGGAGAGACCGTTGAGTGGAGGTTTTGTGCAAATTTTCAACACGGGAAAGTAATTGTTCGTATTATTTTGTTTAAAAGTAAATCTTTACAAAAAAGTTTTTTCGACGGTTCGACGCTTTCGCAGCAAGAATAGTGAAATATACAAAAAAAAAGTATAGACAAAAAAGGTATGTCAACTTATTTATGTACTTATAGCGGTAATAGCTACTAAATCGTCTTATGATCAAATAACGGATTTTGCCAGATATTAACTTTAAATAAATAATGGTAACGATTATTTGGTAGTGTTAAAAATTTGCTGAAATGCTACTCTCATCATCTCTACATTAATCCACAATAATTTTTTTTCGCACGATGAATTCCTTGGCTAGTTGATGAAGAGTGTTCCACATATGGACCGGCAGGCCCCTCTTTCCCACTGAGCATTCTGGACACATGTCCATAAGGCCTCTTCTTCTTGCCAAATCACTAACCGATAACCGACATGTAGGTAGGTACTACAGAAAAACGTATTTACTTCGAAAAAATTAAACTCATGTGCCTCACATACTCATGCCTGTTTCCGATACAATTTTTTCATCAAATCACCAAATTTTTATCAGCTTACAAACCTAATAATTTCTTGCATATTTTCCTTGCGCCCTTTCTACTCGTATTCGTTCTAAATTTTTTTTTTGCGGTGTGCAAAAAATGGCTTTCAACAGTTTATTTTCTACGAATTTGCTGAAGTCTGTTAAGAAGAAGTTAATGAAAGAGAGTTGGAAATGGATTGTCTGAATTAAACAGGTAATTTGAAAATTGTTAATTGTGAAAATTAAAAATATTTCATGTTTTAAAACAAAACACAAGTAAGTACCCATTTCCAAATATAGAAATGACATCGAGAATCATGATGGTAACTAACTGCAGTGGAGAGCGCTCCTCCAAATTGAAAAGTATAAAAAATGAATTAGGAAGTACAATGCTATATCAATAGAATGTGATATGCTCAAAAACGTAGATTTTGAAGAAGTCATTAACGATTTTGCCCATTTCAATTCTAGAAGGGTACCTCTTAAATCAATCAAAATAGATTTTGGTGCACTAACCTGCGAATTCTAAAAGACTTATTTTTGCGGGTCATCAAATGAAACTAAATCTAGAACTTTGACTATCTACTTTCTTTATCTATTTTAACAGAATAGTGCTCTATCAACAGCAAAAGTTTGATGCAATTGCAAATCTTTTTCATTGTCATCGCAAAACAGTAATCACTATAAAAATGTTTCTTATCTTATTAACTTACTATTAACGGCTTACTTTCAAAAACGAGTTGTTTACAGTTGAAAATTTTTAGCGTCCTAATAGTCCTAATACAATTAGTATAACACACGATTGCGCAATTATTTTTAATGTTTTTTAAATGACAACACAAACACTAAATTGTTGTACCTACATACACGATTTCAATTCAACTTTGATATTCTTTCGTTATAATTATTTTAAATTTTTAATTAGTTCCAGTACTTTTTTATATACTAATTGTAAGTGTTCTATTCTAATATACTACCTATACTTTTATATAATTACTTAAATTTTAAATATAATGTAGTAAAACAATATTCAATATCATACTTACTTTCCAGGTTCCCAGTCCAAAAATAGGAATTTCCAAACCATTGTTTAATTTTACTTTCGGTACTTGCTTCGGATTAACCATCGTAACAATTTTCCGAAAACACGTCCAACCGCAGCTGTGTTCTGAACGTTATTAAAAATATAACTAATTGCTCTCTGTATTAGTTCTACTAGCGTATATTTATTGACTTATCGTTTAGTAGTGTTTGATGATGAGTTGCTATGGGTTGCAATGTATTATATTTAAATTTTTTATGAAGGAAAATTTCGATAGGACTCATACATTTTCGATATCAAATCGATAAGTGCGCCTTGAATTTGTTTTTTTTGGGATCGGTCGTGCATTTGCGATAATGACAATTTGATTTTCTATCTATATAGATAAAATCAGAGTTCCGTCTATTCGGGGAAATCTTTGAAACAGCTAAACTCATTTCAATGAAAACTTACAGGCACATTTACAACTGAGGTAGACCATAGAATTAAAGTCGTTGATAATTGAGGCAACGGAAGTACATATGTATATATTATCTGAGGCCGATTCTCTATAATTCCCGTTAAAATGCAAATGCGTCTTCTAAATTATGTAATGTGGCGTATAGTTGTTTCGATGTTTGGTAGACGGCGATTTTAATTTAATGACCTTGAAGCATTAGATATACATATTACAATAATGTTTATTAATTAAGAATTCTAGTTTTTATTTCAAAATTGTACATACGAGAGAAATATATAATCAAATAAATGTTTGTATGATTATGGAATGTATAATAAACAGAAACTGTACGTCTGCAGTAGGTAGTATCACTTGGTAATAAATATTGCCTCAGTTGAAATATGCATACTTTTAGGGCTCTTTAGATGACCACTAAAAAAAAACGCAATAAATATAACAAAGCACAATCACCATTTGAAGGGCAGTCCACAGGTGATCAAGACAATAAATATTGCAGTGTACTCTTCTTCTTCGATCCTTTTTTTTAATATGTCGAATAATAATGGACGAATTTAATTTTTGGCAGAATAAAAGGAAATAAAGCCCTGTGGTGAATATGAAAGTATACATTAAGTAGTATATATTCGCCGGTTCTGCGGCACTGAGGAGGAGGAGGGAAGTCGTTTAACTCTAGAAGGTTTAAACATGTTCAATTTCTGTATGAGTCAATGCCCTAAAGTGAACTCTATCTTTCTTACTGTAGTGAGGGTGATTCAGGGGTAGTGCTTTCGCTCACCGTAACAAGTAAAACGGTTTTAAGGTTCTTTATTAATAATTTAGTCTACAATCACTTATACGTTAGGTGTGGCTATTTATTATACATTATCCTTCCATGATTTCATCATCTCTATATTCATAACTGCTGCTGCAGTATTCGTCAGCTCCAACGAGTTCACCTGTCATCTGCAAAATGTCATAATTTTCGATCTTGAAGAATTCTAAATCTACTTTGTTTGGCCGGCCCTCGATATACTTTCTACATATATTTCTCGTATAGTAATTACCATTATGGTCATAGAACTTTACAATCTCGTTCTGGTGTGAACAGCCGATTACAAATAAGAGAGCAACTTTCTTAAATTCTGACGGTTTTAACACCAGTTCGCTAACGGTTCCGTAATAATACTGTTGGAATTGAGCATACATCTCATATAATATTGAGAATTTGTTGTTTTTGAAATCAAGAAGGAGATTGTCTTAAGGATACATAGAAGATCCTAAATGTAATTTAACATTATTAAGTTCGCAGTTGTCAAAGTGGGCTATATTTTTTTTCTGGTTTATTATTTCTATCTGTTTGAAATGCAACTATCACAAAGCAAGGTATTTCAAGTTGTGATGTTGATTTTGAACAGCCTATGTACGAATATTTGTTTGATGTAGTAGTGGATATTCATGCAACTCCCAACTGCGGAAATTAATTTCCATCTGTTGATTTTTTTGCTAGTATTTTAGAAGTTTCAGGCGTTCTATATCTGCAACAGATTTATGTGGGATTTTCCAAGAAATTTTATTAACCACAACTTTCATTGTTTCGTCAGCAGTTGTATTCACTACAGCGTTTGTATCGACCTTACATCTTATTGATATAAGTTCTTGTATTATGTTGAGAAGAATTTTTCGAAAATCTTCAGCAAAACCTAAAAGCATTCGTAATGGAATACATACGTTAAAAGTCCCATATTGTTCAATTGCTAAAAATGAGTCATCATTAGGAGCCCAACCAGCATTCTGAAGCCGTAGGCTCTCATTTACGTTATAGGACGCGTAACCTTTTATGGTGCTGGTCATTTTGGGATTTCGAACACGATCAACAGTTTTTTCACCGATTTCGTAACGAATTTCATCGAAAAGATGGGCAATCCCATTGTTTACGAATTTGGCAGTTGCTGAGGCCGTACCATCGGGTTTTACCAATTTTCCAACTCGGTATCCTAGACCGAGCGTTTAACCGTTTCAATTCTGCCTTATTAGTGAAGGACCGAGATATTGCAGGTTTCCTATAAATCAGCCTACGCTTGCTAAAGTTTTGATAACGGCAGGCCATTATACTTTACTAGAGATGTTTTAGATGAAGTTTTACTGTTACGGCCGCTTTACGAAAATTAATCAGTTCACCATCTTGATCAACTATTTTAATGACGAGAGAGTCGATTATATTCCTATTTCATCATTAATTTAGAAAATGACAGTGACAGTGATGAAAGCGATATTAGTGAATCGGACCTAACCTAACCTAACCTGACTCTGATTTTTGGTTTATAGTCTGCTTTCGTATGAATAATTTAATATAACAAATTAAAACTTTTTTTTTTAAAAGAATAATAGCGAACTTACAATAAAACGTTGTTTTCTACACGACTTTAAATATGTTCTATTTTATTAATTACATTTTTCCGAGCTCTATTTATATTTAACAAATTAAAATTAAATTTTATTTGCCACAACTTACACAATTCCAAATATAAGATCGGATCATAAAATCAGAACTTGTTTTGCTTCTCACATTATTTCCAATATGTTTAATTAAAGTTTACAAAATAAAACAGTCTTAATAAGTGGTTGTTTTTATTCAACTTCCTTAATTTCCCCAACTATGAAAAGTGTATAGCAAGAAATTGGATAATCATTTTTTATATTTTGCATCCCGTCCAATGAGAACCATTCCCTGTTTTCTTATTGTGAGTAACATCTCCGCATTCGATGGCGCGCACTTTCTTGGGTAATGAATGAATAAATGCATGAATGTTCCACGAAAGTGAGGAATTCCAAGTTTTTTAATGTATCTGTATAAATCGGTGTCAGTAAGCGGCCGGCGAGGTAAGTTTAGAGGGATTTTTTTTGGTCTGGTGAATAAAGTCCTAGACCTTTTTTGTATAGTTTAAAGAAGAGACTTTTCCCAACTGCGATTACTTCCATTGCTTTATTGTGACGTTCAGACTCGTTGAGACTTTTTTGAGTAGCCTTGGCGTCGTTAACGGCCTTCGCGATTCCTTCCGTTCCTCCCAATAACGTACCTAAGACTGACAATCCAGCGAATAGTGGTATTAATGGTAGAAATCCTCCAGTTTTTGGAACGGGTATTATTCTGGGAGAGTCAATTAATTGTTCTTTATTTCCATTTAATTGCGACATCGCTAAACGCGCTGCTCGAATAACATTTTCTGTTTTTTTTTTTTCAGAACCTTAGACTAGGAAAGAGAGGGCCCACGTAAATTGTAAGCCGACTGTACGTCGAACATTGTCACTTTATTTTGTACTGCCTCCATTTAACGATCCGAAACAATGCGTTGATACCGGTGTATAAAATTTCTTATATAATTAAATATTGTAGTTAGGTTTTAGTAGATTTTTGTTTAAAACAATGGCGATTTGTTCTGCTTACAGCTGTAAAAGCAGCAGTGAAAGAAATGAATCAGGAATCACATTTCATAAGTAAAAAGAATTTTACGTAGTAAGGTTAAGCAAAGTAAATCGTGTTCAATTTGTTTATTATTTACGTACTACTTAAAATATGTTATGATTAACGTACAAGAATCATTAATGCGTGATATTTCTTTTGTTGGAATGGTTTACTGATAGTGTAAGAAACAAAAAATACTTTTATAGTTGTTAGAAGCATGCGTTTACCACAATATTACCATAGGCGGCGTCACTTTTAGTTATAAAAATTTAAAACAGGGATCAGTTCCATCGATTAATCAGTTCGAGCGTGACTGTGGTACGGTATAGACGTGTGTGAAGTAGCTCCGTATTGAAAATCCAAACTTGGATCAATACGAGTAAAACATACATTATCGACAAATTACAAAATTCAAAGTCAAAGTGACAATTAAAACAGTTTCGATTAAACCAAAGTTATCTGATAAAATTAATTAATTGAAATACATAAACTTATTGTTAAACAAAACCAGCTGAGACACAGTAAATAGGCACGTGTAGTTTCCGCGAGTTATTGACCCGAGTAACACGTGAGTTTTGTGCAAATAACGATACGGCAAAAATATAGACAATTGACCTATTTACCTATTGAACTTTTAAAAAACTGTATGAATGAGCTATACAAGTGCGGACGGATACTCTACAGACGATATAAAAAGGAAAAGAAGTGAGGAAGAATCGCCCATCAAGAGAAGCAAGAAGAAGAGTAGGATTCCAACGGAAAAGGAAGAATTGCATAAAATGCTCTTAGAAGTGATGAGGGACATAAAAGAATTAAGAAAAGAAAACACCGACTACAGGAATGAACTAAAAGCTATGAGACAGGAGAATCACAATTTAAAAGCAGAAATTGTTACCATGGGAAATAAAATTAAAGCGCTAGAAAATATTGAATGGTGATTAGAAAAAGAAGAGAAAGCAAAAAAAAAAAGAATAATATCATTGTGGCTGGACTAAATCTACAAATAGGCGACGAAAAGAACATCAAAACAAAGTTTGAAGGATTTTTCAAAACGCATTTAAAACTAAATGTGAAAATTAAAATGGCCAAAAAAATCAACAATAACTTATGTGTGGCAACCCTAGAAACGCTAGAACAAAAATATAATAGGTAAAAGTAATAAAAGAACAGCAAAAAACAATTATGGCAGAAATATTTAACAAATAAAACACAAAATAAATATGAAGAATATAAACTCCAAAGAATAAAGGTGAAACAATTGATAAATAAAGCGAAAGAAACATCATGGAAAGAATTTGGTGAAAAATTAGAAACTAACAGTAAAGAAAATCAGAAACTCTTTTACAATGTGTTAAAAAAGCTGAGAAATAACAAATTGAAAGCAACACAGACAATAAAAAGTAGTACAGGAAAAATACTTACCAACACAAATGATATACTGCGAAGATGGAAAGAACACTTTCAAGAACTATTAGGTGGACAAGAAATCGACAATATAGGAAATCAAGATGACAATGCAAACGAAAAGACAGAAATTAGGAAGAATCAAATGAATGAACAGGAAATAAATATAACAGAAGAAGAGATGAATGAAGCTATTAGAAAATTGAAGAATGGTAAAGCACCAGGACACGACAAAATAACAGCGGAAATGATTAAGAAAATGGGAGAAGATGGTAAAGACTTGTTATTGATATTGTACAACAAGATCTGGCAAGAAGAAAAAATACCGAAAGACTGGGAAATAGTCCAAATAATACCAATATATAAAAAAGGGGACAGCAAACAATGTAATAACTACAGAGGAATAACACTGCTAAGTGTACCACTAAAAATTTACGAAAAAATCCTGGAAAACAAATTAAGAAAAATTGTAGAACCGACATTATCAGAAGCACAGTGTAGATTTCGTAAAGGGCGTAGCGTACAAGATCATATATTTACGCATAAACAAATAACGGCCAAATTACAAGATGTAAATAAGAAAGCATTTTTGGCATTTATACATTTAGAGAAAGCGTTCGACAAAGCTTGGAAAATAGAGGAGTAGATCCAAAATTAAGAAAAGCAATAGAAAGCTTATACAAACACAACAGAAACCACGTAATAAGTCATAATAGCCAATCAGAAGAATTTATAACAACAGAAGGATTAAGACAAGGAGGAGTTATGAGTCCAGTACTTTTCACAATATTTATGGATGATATAATGAAAAAATGCCAAAACGGAATTGAAAAGTTACATATGGGTTATAGACATCTACAACCAGTGTTCATTTCCGAATGTGTTTTTGCTGATGATGTTGTAATTATGGCTGGAAGTGAAAGTGGCTTACAAACAAACCTGAAAATTTGGAATGAAACACTACAAGAATTTGGCATGAAAATAAATGTGGACAAAACCAAAGTAATGGTAGTAGGCAATGAAAAACAGCAAATAAAAATAGAACTTGATGGAATATCGGTTGAGCAGGTGCAACAGTTCAATTAAATGGGAAAACAAGAAATCGATATAAGAGAAAGAATATAAAAAAGCAATAAATTATATTACTTAATAAACAAGACCTTCATCAATAAGAAAGAAATATCCCAGAGTACCAAAATAAAGGTATATAAAGTAATTTATGGACCTGTACTGACATATGGCTGCGAAACTTGGGTATTAACAAATAAAATGAAAAGAAGACTAGAAGCAATGGAAATGAAATACCTAAGAAGGATAAAAGCTATTACGCTGAAAGACCGAATCCGTAGTAGCCAAATAAGAGAAGAACTGGAAATAAACCGACTGACTGACTTCATAGAAAAGAGACAACTCAGCTGGTGGGGACATCTACATAGGATGAAGTGACAGAACAGTTAAAAGAATATTTCGTACAAGTTATATGTGCTAAGAAAGAAAACACAAGAAATTCGAACCACCTGATTTATTTACAAATATACATATTTACAGTTGCCCTTGGTAACGGTTCGGGAAGACAAGCACCTTTTTATTTTACCATAGAATTTAGGGTTGGGACAGATGTGCCATCAAAGACATTTAATTACCAAAGTCATGTGTTGGTACAAAGTTCGAACATCGTCAAACAGTGCAACAACGAATTGTGTAGGAGAAACCCTCGCATGTTCGTCTTGAACTGGGAGAAGGAAAGTCGTGCAGATCGTGAACTTTAACCGTCGATAAAGCCAGAACCGCTGTAAGCGCATGGGCTACCTTGGTAGACCATGTTAAAATACCTGTTGTCTGAAGATGTCATGTCACGGGAGTTTGTATACATAGTTTGTTTGGTGTGAGGAATCGGGCACACTTGGTAACCACGAAACCTTTTATATTTTTTTGTCGGACACGTCACACTTGGTGAACATAGCCCTTTTTGTGTTTGGCGAGACACGTCACCTTGCTGAACGTAGCCTCTATTTATAAGGTGGTTCGAAACACGCCACTCTTAGTGGACGTCGTCTCTATTTTATGACAGTTCAGAACAACAGAGTATGTCAACTTACTCGACTTCCCTCTCTCGGATTAAGAGTTCTTCAATTAAGAGTTTCGCCTTAATTTAGACAAATTGCAAATCTGCTGTCTTTTTAAACACATCTGTCACCAAGGGAAAACCTTGAGATGCTCAACCATTGTTAGTGGTTCCAAATCAAACCAAAACGGATACCTTCCACTGAAAGAATAGATACCGCCAAATCGATTTAATACGGTAGCTACACGTTCACCTGAATTAATCATAGGAGCGTAAACCGTAGGGAGATCCTTCTAAACTCCTGCCGCCTACAGCTTCAGGCCAGTTTAGTCAACATCTACGTTTACGTAATTTTGTGGTAAATATACCAATGTTAGAATGAACCCATTCTAAAACAGCTGATCAAACTTCTCAGGTTGTATTGATTTAATAAACCAAATTAAAGTGCTTGTCATACACCTCCCTAGTACCAGGAAGCAGTACATGAATCAGTGAAGAATTATACATGGTCCAAAAAGGACTCGAATTAGACAATTGGATCTTAAAATTATTGACACAAGATTATCACAAATCAAACAGTATAAATTCGTTAAACCTGAAGAGTAAAATAAGACAATGGTAGCGATGCAATTCAAAATTAAAAGTAACAATAAATAAAAACATAAATCTGGTAAAGTTAAACGACCTCAAAATACGAATAAAATATCGGTCAATAAGTTACCCACCGTGGTATTGTATGTCATCGGTATCGGCCGCATCTGACTCGGGGTTGACGGACGGGCGACCGCTAATGGGGTAGTTTATGGTACTCGACGGGTGGGTTCGGCGGCGGCGTCAAACGGTAAGACTTTTCGGACAATGGTTAATAAGCAGGCACCAGTGGCGGGGTTGTATATAACTCCGATAAAGGGTGGCAGCGGTAAGAAACCAGGTTACGGCCACGGGAACAGACTGAATTAAACTAATCCCCAGGGGATGTTGGACTGCGCAAACAACAGCCTTTTAACTCGTTCAATAGAATTTGAATTGTGTTACAGGACCTCTTATACTGCAGATCGAGATAGGCCGTTTTCCGACTAGGTCACGCAACAGTTCGAATCAAATGTAATGCGTTCAAATGACTATTTGACCTCTTATTCTGCAGATCGAGCTAGGCCGTTTTCCGACCAGGGCTCGCAACAGTTCGAATCAAATGTAATGCGTTCGAATGACTATTTGACCTCTTATTCTGCAGATCGAGCTAGGCTGTTTACCGACCAGGGCTCGCAACAGTTCGAATCAAATGTAATGCGTTCAAATGACTATTTGACCACTTATTCTGCAGATCGAGCTAGGCCGTTTTCCGACGAGGGCTCGTAACAGTTCGAATCAAATGTAATGCCAACAATATTCAAGCTCCCTATGAAATCCTGTAAATACTCGCGGCTATTTATACCAAAATTGTACCCTCTCCACCACACGAATTCTGCATCTCGCGAGCTTCCCCTTACATTCCTACATCTCTAACAGGCCTATCAATGTACACGACGAGCGCGGACATCTCTGTTTCACTTTTAGATAATGCTCTCTCCTTCGTTCTTATTGAAACGTGAATTCCCAGCGTCCGAAGATATTCCCTTTTCCTCTCTACACCCTCGCCTAGCTTCTAACAGGTAGATCAGATTCGCAGACTTTCCCTTTCGCTTCTCTAAGGCTCTCTCGCTCATTCCTATTACCAACCCGATTTACAAGCGCCCTAAGAGGTTCCCTTTACCCCTCCATATACCAGCAACTACCTACGGACGAACGACCAGACCATCAGATTTTCCCTCTGGCTTATTTACCAGAAACTTCGGTAATACTTTCTCTCTCCTTCAATAACCACATGGTGGTGACCTAGAAACTTCGAGGTACGCCGTTTACGCAAAGTGCATGTTTTCAGGGTGAAATTTGTCCTTTTCTTACTCATCAAGTAAGAAAAATATTTTAAAAGAAATTATACAATCCTATTCTCATTCCAAATAAAATCAGAAAAATAATCGAAATTAGAAATACGAAATAAAAGAAATATTGAGACGAAGAGACAAAAATACCTGCGATTTTATTAAATAGAATTATTATCAGATACCCGGGTGCGGGTGGTTACAGTTAATAAAATAGTTCTTTGCATTTGATTTCATTGAACATGTATTCTCCTCGACATAAAATAAATAATATTTTTCTTAGTAACCTATGACGCAAAACAACAGTTCTTAATAATTGTTTACTTTGTTAAATAAACAATTAATACTCTGTATGGAATGATAATTGTACGAATAATGGTAACAAAACTAACTCCCTCTTAACATTGTTTGTTGCGCTACTGAGCGCTGTCTCGTGATCCCATGCGTCACAATTTGCAGTCGACGATTATGCATCCCCTCTCCTTCCTAGTCTCAGTTCAGAACATTTGCCGCTCGTCTTATAAATTTTCGAAAAGGTATTCTTCCACACATTCTTTTTTAAAAATATCTTTTACTTATTCGTTTTCTTCTTTGAGCTCCCTTACCTAATCATTGTTCCGACATTCATAGCGGAAGCAACTGCTCGCGTCTGATGAATGAGCTCGTTTAAGTGCTGCTTTTGCCAAAATACTATCTGCCACATGTCGCTGCTCCAGATTTTTAGAATTAGAGTAAATGTAGTTCATACGGTAGGGAATTAATAAGTCTATTTAGAAGACCACCGCCTTTGCGCACTTTGCTTTTTCTTTCTCAAGCAGCACATGAATTCTTCTTCAACTCTTCTTACCAAATGAAGCAATTCATGGTGAGTTAGCCATTTATAAAATAGAGCACATCATCAGAAATGTTTCATTGGGCTATTAATATGCGGGTAGTTCAACAAAAAGCGGTGACGCGCCGGAGGCGAATCGGCATGGACCTCTACTACCGCCAACAATAAGATCAATTGTAGCAGGTCCTTCCAATTGCGGAAAGACGAGCGTTATTATTTCACTTTTAGAGAACACTAATGGCCTGCGATTTGAAAATGTATATGTATATTCCAAATCTTTAAACTAGCCTAAGTACGAATACTTAGAGAAGCTTTTCAAACCAATCAAGGGCATTCATTGGCTACTATCCGTATAAGGATTCTGAGAACATTACCTCTCCATCACGTGCGAAATCTAATTCAATATTTATATTTGATGATGTTGCTTGTGAAAATCAGAGCGTGATTACAGATTATTTAAGTATGGGGCGCCATAACAACATCGATTGTTTTTACCTTTGTCAAACATACACACATATTCCAAAATATCTAATTCGAGATAATGCTAACCTAATTATATTATTCAAGCAGGATGAGCTAAATTTCAAGCATGTTTATTCAGATCATGTTAATACTGGCATGTCATTTAAAAAGTTTAAAACCATTTGTAAACTTTGTTGGAATGAGAAATATGTTTTTTTAAGTATTTTTGAAAACAGTGTAACCACCCGTACCCGGGTGTTACAGGATTGGATAGGGAGTTTGGTCATTGTTGGCTCTCTATCTTTGCTGGATTCGGCTGCTGGTGAGATCCGGTCATTTATTGGCCTAGCTCGTTCCTCAGTGTTAGCAATTGAAAAGCACCTTGAACGCTCGCTTGATTCTTCTGTTGGTGAGATCCGGTCATTTATTGGCCTAGCTCGTCCCTCAGTGTTAGCAATCGATATGCAACTTTAAACGAATACACGTTGATTCGGCTGTTGGAGAGATCCGGTCATTTATTGGCCTAGCTCGTCCCTCACTGTTAGCAATCGAAAAGCACCTTGAACGCTCGCTTGATTCTTCTGTTGGTGAGATCCGGTCATTTATTGGCCTAGCTCGTTCCTCAGTGTTAGCAATCGAAAAGCACCTTGAACGCTCGCTTGATTCTTCTGTTGGTGAGATCCGGTCATTTATTGGCCTAGCTCGTTCCTCAGTGTTAGCAATCGAAAAGCACCTTGAACGCTCGCTTGATTCTTCTGTTGGTGAGATCCGGTCATTTATTGGCCTAGCTCGTCCCTCAGTGTGAGTAATCGATATGCAACTTTAAACGAATACACGTTGATTCGGCTGTTGGAGAGATCCGGTCATTTATTGGCCTAGCTCGTCCCCACCTGAGGTACACCCATCTGGTTACGCCACTGGAAGCTCACCACTGCCAGCCCATACGACCTCACCTGGCCACCAACCCCGATAACGGTACCATGTCCATTCACCCCGAGCCAGACGTCCCCGAGGTTGACGACATTCAGAGCGAAGGTGCGTGTAAACCACTGACCCATATATGCGTCGGTGTAACTTGATACTTTTCACTGTCGATCTTAGTTATAATCCCTCATTAAATCACTCTTGACTTTTGCTTTGACATTGCTACCATTGCTTATAATTTACGATTTAGGTTAAATTATGGTTCTCTTTATATCTCCCATTCTAGGTATAAAGGTTTAATTCATTTTAGATTTACACTTTGTTTTTAATTATTATAATGTTTCAACTTCCTTTACATTCTTAGGTATATTAAAAATCTTAACATACTATAGTCCATCCTGGACCATGTTCACTTATGTTCACAGATCCCTGTACCGCTTCTTGACATTCAGCAGGTAACGACAAACACTTTATTTTGGTTTAATCAATATTTATCTTAAGGGCTTGATCAGTTGTTTTCAAATGGGTTCCTAATAACGTTGGTATGTTTACCACAAAATTCAGTAAACGTAGATGAAGCTAAGTCTACCTGAGGTACGAACTATACGCAGGGATTTAGAAGTAACACTCTCGTTTACACTCTGATTAATCCAGGTGAACGTGTAGCTACCGTATTAACAGATTTGGCGATACCTATTCTTTTGGTTTGAATTTTGAACCACTAACACTGTTTAAGTATCTCAAGGTTTTGACTTGGTAACAGGTGTGAAGCAGGGCCTAGACAATCTAATGGCGATAGTTGGTTTTTCATTGCCCTAGTTCGGCCCAGATTGTTAGGTGGCGCTACAGTAAAATTACAACCGTTTCTAAGCAATAAGGATTGTTAAATAAATTATCGATACAAACAAATATCAATCTAACCATCAAAAATGTAATCTGTCAAACCGGCAAAAGTATTATAACAAAAATATAAGGTAATGTAAACCTTTTTATATGTGTGATTACTGATTACGTATGTAGAAGTAAAGAAGAAACACGAGAAGTTGGAAACGGAACGTACAGTATGTAAAAATATAGAGACTGCTTGATTTTTACTTCATTGGACTGGTGTAATTGTGAGTGCTTTCATTTTCTTTTACGTAAAATTTTATGTGATAATGTGAATAACAGGATCTTCTGTTTCTATTTTATTGTGACCGTGTTTTATTGTTTTTAATATTGATGTATTTAATCATTATAAGTTAGTAGGTAAGGGTTTATTATTTTGACTTATGCAATGCTGTATGGTATAGCTGTTTATCAGTAATTCGTCAATAAATCCTTTTTTCTGTAATTTTATTTTTTATTTTTTTATTTACCATTATTGTAAATAAAATAGAGGCTATGTCCACTAAGCGTGGCGTGTCTCGACCAACCTTACAAAATAGAGGCTATGTTCGCTACGGTGTCGTGTCTGGCCAAACAAATAAAAGGTTTCATGGTTACCATGTGTACCCGATACCTTCCCCCCCCCAAACAAACTATATATACTGGTTATCATTTCTTCCCCAATTTTTTATTAGTAGTAGGTAATAAATTAAAGCCAATAAAGGGGCAAATAACGCGTTGGTTTTTTAAACATTAAATTATTTGCCCCTTTATTGGCTTTAATTTATAACAAACTATATATATATATTGTCATGATATAGGGATGGTCACAATACAATTTTAAAAATATTCACAAATTTAGAAATTGAAACAAAAGTTCCAAAATATTTAAAAAAAAATATTTTAAAAAAGAAATGTATTATTATTATTAGTTATGTATTATAATTGTTTATTTATAGTTTAAAATTGTAACAAAAAAAAATTAATTTTAAAAAATGTTTTGAATTGACTGATGCATTTCAAAATTATTATATAGTAATGAGCGTATGTGTGCGAGAGCGGGCAGTGTAGCGAGCGTATATGTGTACGAGAGCGAGCAGTGCGGCGAGCGTGTGTGTGTGCGATAGCGGCGACGAGAACCGACAGCAGATAAGCGGAGCTCAAAGAACGCCGGCGTCGGTCGGCGCTTTGATGACGATAAACAAGGCCATAAATTAGACGAACACAATAGGCACTCCAGTAAAGTCTAGTATGTCATTCTGGAACTTTCTGGATTGTTCCTAATCAGTATAAATACCTGTTGACGTGGCCAGTAAGAGTCAGTTCACAGTGAGTTTCCGAACAACTAATATAAATAGCGAACTACGATATACCGAGTGATATAAATACGCATTTTCCTTGTGATATAAATAAGTCGTTGAATTATTATTAGTGTTTAAGTATTCTGTTAGTGTTTAAGTGTTAAATAAATAGTTGTAAAATAAATATCCGTTAAATAAATAAGTTCTACTAGAAAAGTCGTTACATTGGTGTCAGGTGTGGGGTGCTCAGTCAATCAATCTCCCAAAGAAGAGAATTCTCTAGTAGAAGAAAAATTGTTAAATAAATCAAAATGCCGAAAAAGTTGTTGGAGTTGAAAGTTGCCGAACTGAAAAGTGAATTTGAGGAGCGAGACGAAGATACGTCTGGTAACAAGCTCACCTTACAAGGGCGATTTGAGGAAGCTCTGATACGAGAGGGTTTCGATCCGAATACCTACGAATTTGAGGATGAACTAGAAAAGAAATTAAAGGAAAATTCAATGGAATTGGAAGGGAAACTAAAAGAAAATCTGGAAAAGAAAATGGAGAACCTGGAAGAGAAATTAACCGAAAATTCAAAGGAACTAAAAGGAAATCTGGAAGAACTGAAAGAAAATTTGAGAGAAGAATTTAAAGAAAATTTAGAGAAATTCGACACAAAATTGGCCGAAACAGAACAGAATTTTGCAGGAAAATTTCAAGAAATAGATTTACGAATTAAGGAAATAGAAGAAAGGTTTCTATGTACGACAATGTCCGAACAGATCGATAATGAAGCTAGAAGTGTGAAGCAGGAGAATGGGCACGGTATTTCATCGAAAGCATATACGAAGCCACGTAAGTTCGACGGAAAAACATCATGGACCACTTTCCTTAAGAAATTTGAAACGGCCGCGAAGTCGAACGCATGGACGTTGGAAAATAAAGCCTCCGAGCTGGTCTGCGCGCTGCATGGTAATGCTGAGGAGATTTTGGATACCATACCACCCGAGAAGTTAAACGACTATGAACACCTAGTGAAGAAGTTAGAGATGCGGTATGGTCAGGCACATATGACGAGCGTCAGTCACGTGCAGTTAAGAAACCGACGTCAGAAGGCAGGGGAAAACCTGCAAGAATACGAGGCCGATATCGCTCGTCTGGTCCGCCTCGCGTATCCAGGTACTCCCGACGACACGCTAGAAAAGTTGGCTGTCGACTCTTTCATCGACATACAACAGCGACTCCGATTAGATAGGCCAAAAACACTCGCTGACACGTTGGCTCGGGCACTGGAGTATGACGTGGTTAAACAGGCATCTCAACGGCAACGTAGAGTGCGTGAGCTAAGGGAGGAGCCCGACGGTCGATACGAAGACAGACTAGAAGAAATAGTTAACAGGATAGTGGGAAAATTAAACAAGAAACCGAGACCAATACGATGTTGGAACTGCGTAAAATTGGGACACGTAAGAACCGCTTGCAAGAACGAAGAGGTTACTCAAGAGCGCGTGTCCCGAGTTCCGGAAAACTAATCAGGGACGACGCGGCGGGGCAAACGTCGGTCCCGGGACACGAGGCCCCAGGTTTAGTAGCACTGACTAAGACAATGAAAGATCGAACTGACAGCCTTTTTCTCACTGGACTCATAAACAGGAAGCAGTGTTCATTTCTGCTGGATACTGGAGCTAGCAGAACAATCATAAGGCCCGGAATATTGACCGAGCCCAGTAAACTTCTGCAACGCAATGGAGGCTCCGTACCGCCACTGGAGAACAAGTAGTAGTCAGGGGTGAAAGTTACGTCAACATCCAAATGGGAAGAACGTCTTTTAAACACTGCGTGTTAGTGGCAGAAATAGAGGACAATGTAATACTGGGTTTGGACATCCTCCGAAAATATAACTTCTGCTTGAATTTCCGGAGAAAGAATGTGACACTGAACGGCGAAACATTCCAGTTACACATCCAGGACATTGCCATGCCAAAAATTAAAAGAATGAGTTCAGGGATGCGCAGAGTCCAAGGTATTCCGGAGGCGTTGTTAAAACTGTACAAGGAGGCGGTTGAAAACCGTAATCAACCTGAACAACGTCGAATAGGGGAACTCCTTGTAAAACACCAGGACGTGTTCGCATTGGACAACGGCAAGAAAGGGCGAACCAACATCGTCGTCCATAAAATCAACACTGGCGAAGCGCAGCCCATCCGTCAGAGACCAAGGAGACTACCACTGTCCAAAATGGAAGAGGCCGAAAAGATTATAAGCGACATGCGGAAGGACGGAATAATAGAACCATCAACCAGTCCATGGACGTCGCCGGTAGTTTTGGTCAAGAAGAAGGACGGATCTACACGCTTCTGTGTTGACTACCGCCAGCTAAATAATGTCACCAAGAAAGACAGCTACCCCTTGCCACGCATCGATGATACCTTGGACACGCTTGCGGGGTCGACAATATTCTCAACGCTAGACCTTAAAAGTGGATACTGGCAAGTAGACCTGGATCCTGAGGCCAAAAAGAAGACGGCATTTTCGATCGGAACCGGGCTGTGGCAGATCAACGTGATGCCGTTCGGGTTGTGTAATGCGCCAGCCACATTTGAACGACTCATGGAGACGGCCTTGAGCGGCTTGATTGGGAAAACCTGCCTGGTATACCTTGACGACATAATCGTGATCGGAAAAGACTTCGACGATCAACCGAAAAACTTGGAAGAGGTACTTCGAAGGCTGCGTGATGTCAACCTTAAATTAAGCCCCAAGAAATACCAGCTGTTTCAAGAGACAGTGAATTACCTGGGGCACGTAGTCACGAAGACCGGCGTTTCAGTCGACCCGCAGAAGATCACAGCCGTACAAGAATGGCCAGTACCTACTGACGTACATCAGGTCAGAAGCTTCCTTGGCCTGTGTACTTACTATAGACGCTTCGTTCCTGGATTTGCCAATATTGCCAAGCCATTGACTCGACTAACCAAAAGTGGCAGACCATTTTGGTGGGAACCGGACTGCCAATCTGCCTTCGAAAAGTTAAAGCAAGCTCTCGTTTCCACACCCGTGTTGAGTTATCCGATACCAGAGGGGAAATTTGTTCTGGACACCGACGCTAGCAATGTTGGGTTAGGCGCAGTACTCTCACAAATACAACACGGAGAGGAAAAAGTCATCGGCTATTTCAGCAAGACCCTATCCAAGCCCGAACGAAACTACTGTGTAACCCGACGAGAACTACTGGCAGTAGTAAAGAGCGTGGAGCACTTTTATAAGTACTTGTATGGAAGGAAGATCCTACTCCGAACAGATCATGCTGCTTTACGGTGGTTACTGAGTTTCAAGAATCCAGAGGGTCAAGTCGCGCGTTGGATAGAAAAGCTCCAAGAATACGACTTCGACATAGAACATCGAGCTGGAAATAGCCATTAGAACGCTGATGCCTTATCCAGAAGGCCATGTTCCGAAAACTGCGAGCACTGCAAGCGCCTGGAGGAACATGAAGAAGTCCGGAGGATAACCGTCACGGATGAACAATGGCATCCTGATAACATCAAGACGGAACAGGGTTCTGATCCGGTCCTGAGCTTGTTTCGGAAATGGAAGAATGAAGGCAGCCGACCGATCTGGCAAAAGATCGCCGCTAAATCTGGGGAGGTAAAATCGTTGTGGGCCCAATGGGACTCCATTGTTGAGGAAGATGGACTCCTGAAGCGAATAGTGGAAAACCAGGATGGTACTGAGAGCAAACGTCAATTGCTTGTACCGAAGAGCCTGGTAAGGGAAGTCTTGAAGTGCCTCCATGACGATGCTTCGGGGGGACATTTTGGTGTTAACAAGACCCTTGGAAGAGTCCGTGAGCGGTTTTACTGGGTCAATTGCAAAAAGGACGTTGAAAACTGGTGCAAGAAGTGCACAACTTGTGCAGCCAGCAAAGGACCGCAAAGACGACGGCGTGCTCCTATGCGCCAGTACAATGCCGGCAGTCCATTCGAACGGATTGCCATTGACATCGCAGGACCGTTTCCAGAGACCGATGGTGGCAATAAATACATCCTGGTGGCAATGGACTACTTCACGAAATGGGTTGAAGCGTACTCCCAAATCAGACAGCCACGACAGTAGCGGAGGAGCTCGTAAACCACCTGATCAGCCGGTTCGGCGTACCCATGGAGCTTCATTATGATCAGGGTCGGAATTTTGAGTCCGCCGTGTTCCACGAAATCTGCAAGACTTTAGGCATTCACAAAACCCGGACAACACCTCTGCATCCTCAATCAGACGGCATGGTAGAGCGAATGAACAGGACCATTAACAAGTACTTGTCCAAAGTGGTCTCCAAACACCAAAGAGACTGGGATCGCCATCTGCCACTGTTTCTTATGGCATATCGATCATCGATTCACGAAGCTACTGGACAAACACCAGCAAAAGTACTGTTTGGTCGGGAGCTACGGTTACCATGTGACCTGAAGTTTGGCTGCAAACCTGGTGAGGACGTTGCCGGAGAAGACTACGTTAGTGATCTTCGCAGAAGACTTGACGATATCCATGAGGAAGTACGTTCTCGGATGCAGATAGCTTGCGATCGCATGAAGGACACATACGATATACGGGCCACTGATGGAGGTTTCCAGGAGGGAGACATGGTGTGGTTATACAATCCACAGCCCCGTAAAGGTCTTTCGCCGAAGCTACAGCAGCACTGGGAAGGTCCATATACAATCGTCAAGAGAATAAATGACGTTATTTACCGGATTCGACGCATACCAAATGGAAAACCGAAGGTTCTCCATTTTAACCGTTTGGCCCCATATGCCGGTGACAATCACGAAGAAGCACGGATCAGGCTTATGCAAGCTCGTTCTCCGGATCCCCAGTATGACGATTTTATGGCCACGCCGAGCTTATATGGCAATTCCAGATTCGGTGTCACCTCCGAGAGATCCGAAGATTTGTTTTCTGCTTCGGACTCGCTGGTTCATTGTGTGGCCAAAGACTTGAGGATGGATCGCGGTATTGCCACCGTATTCAAGAAGAAGTTTGGCCGCTTGTCAGCGCTGCGGGACCAACTCGGAGATGGAAAGAAAGTGCTAAGTCTGGTGGATGGAAACCGATCCATTTACTACCTGGTTACTAAGGAGGCGTCGTCTGAGAAGCCCACCTACCGCTCGTTATGGAATTCGTTGGTGGAACTAAGAGACCAACTGCTATCCACAGGTACCACAAGGTTAGCCATGCCAAGGATAGGATGTGGGTTGGATGGACTGAACTGGAGAGTGGTGCGGAGCATGTTGGAGGTCCTGTTCCGGTGGAGCGGCGTCGAAATAACGGTATACACCAATAATCCCCAACGAGATCCCGCACAGCCAAGGACGGTGGATTGCTACTTCCATATGACGACTGGGTGCCTTAGGGGACAGAATTGCAAGTACCGGCATGATCCTTCGAAGGAACGAAAGATGTGATCCGGGACGGATCACCCTTAAGGAGGGGGCAGTGTAATGAGCGTATGTGTGCGAGAGCGGGCAGTGTAGCGAGCGTATATGTGAACGAGAGCGAGCAGTGCGGCGAGCGTGTGTGTGTGCGATAGCGGCGACGAGAACCGACAGCAGATAAGCGGAGCTCAAAGAACGCCGGCGTCGGTCGGCGCTTTGATGACGATAAACAAGGCCATAAATTAGACGAACACAATAAGCACTCCAGTAAAGTCTAGTATGTCATTCTGGAACTTTCTGGATTGTTCCTAATCAGTATAAATACCTGTTGACGTGGCCAGTAAGAGTCAGTTCACAGTGAGTTTCCGAACAACTAATATAAATAGCGAACTACGATATACCGAGTGATATAAATACGCATTTTCCTTGTGATATAAATAAGTCGTTGAATTATTATTAGTGTTTAAGTATTCTGTTAGTGTTTAAGTGTTAAATAAAGAGTTGTAAAATAAATATCCGTTAAATAAATAAGTTCTACTAGAAAAGTCGTTACAATATCATTCTTGATTGTTTAAAAAAGAAAATTAAATTTTATTTGAAAAAATCAAGAGACTAGAGAATTTGTTATTGTTACTAAGGGTTGAGACCTTAAAAATTATTAAGTACAGAAATTTAGAAATTTAAAGAAAAAATAAATTAAACCAAAAGAACATTATCAATTTCAATTGAAGATTTTTAAAGTGAAGAAGAATTATAAGTAATATTATGAAGAGAATCGCAGTTTATAGAAAGTTCGAGATTTTTAAAAAAAAAGGCAGTTTTGATAGAATCATACCAGAAGAAGAATAAGTAAAAGAAGAAGATAAAGATGAAGAGCTACTACAAAAGGAAAAATAGAAAAACTAATGTGGATGTGGAGTTGTTTTGGTGAAAGCTGATTTTCAATTGACATCGTGACAGTGTGAGAATAATATGTCTAAATAATTTAATAGAAAAACTTTTGACTTTATTAATTTAAAATTTTCATATTTTTAAAACAATTGTTTTTAGTTCTAATTAGATTTAGTTATATAGTAGAATTTTTGAATTTAATTTAGTTTTAAAGGTATTTGTAATTTTTAATATTTTTTTGGAACTTACTCCGAGTTAAGAATTTTCATGCTCTTTGAATTCAGTAAATTAAATTAAAATTTTATTTAAAAAATTGTTTTGTATATCATCCAAATCATATTATAACATATTTTATTAGCCCCACATCTCATGTCATAACAATATATATTATTACCGTGCAAATGACTACTTCAAACAACAGATATTTGAACATGGCCTACCAAGGTAGCCCATGGACTTACAGCAGTCGTGGTTATAATCACAGTTATATTCACGATTTGCACGACTTATCTTCTCCCAGTTCAAGACGAACATGCTAGAGTTTTAACTGCCTCTATTTGTTGGTGCACGGTGTTGACAAAGTTCGGACTGTGCTCCAACCCCTAATTTTGGTAGTTCAACTTTGATACCACACCTGTTACCACCCCCAAAATTCCCCGATGTGTTTACCAGGTGCTTGTGCCCGCCAATGATTGCCAAGGGTGTTTGTATATACTTACCCAAATGTAAATAAACGATGTGGTTAAAATTTCCTGAGTTTTCTTTATTAGCACATATAACTTGTACGGAACTCATAAAAGAATCTAAGTTACTTCATTCCATTAACACAACGTAATTAAAAGGTCCTAACACTAGACGATTCACAGCCAAATTCTTCGATTTAAATAAATGAATAAAGATTTTTGAAAAGATTAATTTTGTTTGTTTTCTTTCCTCGATTTTTGACGAAAGTGAGGGTACCCCCCTTACAACGGTTACAGTGAGTCAAGCGAGCGTTCAAGTTTGCCTAAGGACCTCTTTTACTGAAGAACGAGCTAGGCCAATAAATAACCGAATCTCACCAACAGCCGAATCAACGTGTTTTCGTTTAAAGTTGCTTATCGATGACTAACACTGAGGGACGAGCTAGGCCAATAAATGACCGGATCTCACCAACAGAAGAATCAAGCGAGCGTTCAAGGTGCTTTTCGATTGCTAACACTGAGGGACGAGCTAGGCCAATAAATGACCGGATCTCACCAGCAGCCGAATCCAGCAAAGATAGAGATCCAACAATGACCAAACTCCCTATCCAATCCTGTAGGAACTCGCAGCCTTTTATACCAAAATTCTACCCTTTCCACCGCGCGAGTCTGCGTGTCGCGGGGTTCAAGCGCGCATATTCAGAAATTCCTATCTCTCTTGCTGGATCAAACTTGTTCACTCGTTCTTTCCAACGTAGTTTGCATACCGCGTGGTCTCCCCTTTACTGCATTCCAACCTAATCCACCCTACGAACTGACTCAGGGGTGAAATAATATACCTAACTCACTTCTATACGTGGGCAACCTATGAAACCTGTCTCTCTCACTCGTGACTGACCGGATATGGGTGTCTAGACGAAACATTCCTGGTCGCTAAGTCGATGTTAAAATGCTCGCTTTTACGAAGTTTTAAGTTCTCTTTCACTCATTAGGTACAAAAATTATTTTAAAATTTATTTAGCTTGCAATGACTTGCTTACTTTAATTTAAGTGATATTCAAGATTAAAATTTGTCAAATTAAATTATTATATACAGGAAAACAATTTACCTCTTTGGAACGGGAAAGTACAAATTAATTAAATACTTTGATTAATAAATTCGATCGGAACAAAACCAAATTCAGAATTATTACGATAACAATAGAAAATAAAATATAATACTTTTAATTTAGTTTAAACAGAAATGACGTCATCAGGTTAACTTAACGGTTAAATAACATTAATTAACATTTAGTTTTCAATGGTAACTTTGATATTTTAATTTATTTCGGAGCACAATTAAATACGTCTTATCTGGACGACACTAAAGGGATACGAAGCAAAATTTCAAAAACTACTTGGATCCAAATGTCGAAATTAAATACAAAATTTTGAATATTTTTCAAAATTTTAACAAAACTGGGAACTGTTAACCTGAAATGAAAGCTCTTTTAAAAATAAAAATTAGCTCTGAATTACTATTTTCCTTGAAATTACTTCCTTCTTCTGAAATATTTAATTGAAAAATACTAATGTCAGAATGTTCTTTAAATTTACTTTTTTCCAAAATTTTGCTTAATTTCAACACTTTAACATATTGAATCCCTTTATTACAATAAATTGCAACTATTTACATGTATTACACATGGTACCTACTTTTTTTCTTAACATAAATTACAAAAATATACATGATAGAAAATGTGGTTGTAAATTTGAATTAAATTTCAATATAATTTATATTTTTAAACTTATTACCATGATTAAATTGAATAAGAATGTCTAATAAGCAATTTAGCTGATAATAGCTAATTTAGCAAATTCAAACTGTTTTACTGAGGAATTCCAAGTATCGGAAGACTAACAAATAGAACTTCTCAACATGACCAGAAAATATTCCCTGCAATGAATATAAAACGTCCAACTCTAATGCCAGATGATAATTTTGGAAGTAAACATATCCTTTTTCAAAGTTATTACATAAAATCTACAAATTATACAAATTTAGAAAAGTGAGTAGTAATCGTAAAGTGTTACATAAAATCTTCAAGTGTCAAACGAAATTAATCTTTGTAAGACATAAAATTGGCTTGAATCTAATAATAAACAATTAAATAAGGAATATTAAGTTGGTTACTAGTAATTTAAATGAGTTAAATCTCAAAATGTAAGAAAATTCTACAAATTTTAGTAAGAATGTGTGTCGTGAAAGTTTGTATGTGTTTAAGTATGTTTTAAAGTATTTATTTTTGACTATTTCCTTTATTAAGAAATGTGATCATGACAATATATCTATACTTTTTCAATTCATACGAGTTATATAGGAGCAGTAAACAAGCAAACATGGATCCAAAAAGTAAACGACAGCTTGTAGAAGTGAGAAATGCTGTCAATCGTAAACTGCAAGCTTTAAAGGAGGGAGCGATGGAAGAAGAAGATTTATTGCGGAAATCATATAAACCTTTGGTTGAGCATTTAATGCAGCTAAAAGAAGAAATTCAGTTTTCCAAACCGTCAATTAAACAAGACATTAAAAAAGAGGAGGAAGAAGAAGAAGAAGATGTTGAGCATTCTTTCTTATCACCACAATCTAGCTCATGCATCGCACCATCTTCATTAACCTCAAAAGAACCTATAGATTACAAAGAGTCGGATTTGGCAAAGTATAAAGATATAGTTTACAGAACTAATGCTCATAAAATTGACACCCCAATAGCTAGAAACGAAGGAAAGGAATATCGTTTAATCAAGAAACTCATGACTGGACCTCTATTTCGATCCACAGCCGTAACCTCCGCTAGCGTTACCTCGACTCCGAGGTGTATGGATGGATTTAAATAAGAAACCCATAGAATATGATTATTTCAATGATGTCAACGAATTATGTGATCGTTTAAAATTACTCATTTCATCACAAGCTGCTGGTAATACTAATCATGCTAATGAAATCGCATCCATTGTTGAAGAACTTCGAGAGTGTGGTATAATGGAGTAAATAATCCATGTCCACACTTAGTTGTTATATGGTTGTCGATAAATGCGGTCAAGCTTTGCCAGCGGCAGTTAAACGAAGGTTCGAAGTGGATGATAACGCTGAACGAAAGGCATTAGCTCGAGTTAATGAGAGGGATGAGGATGAGGTTGTTACAAAAAAATACCTGGATGCATTATTGAATACATTAGGGCATTAAGAAAATTAACTATTTCTTTGATTTTGATGTCAAACTGGTAATTCGTTTAGAACCATTTACAGCTTCTTCGCATGTCGCATGGACAATAAAGACGTAGTAACTAAGGAACAGATTAGAACAGAATGTGAAAAAGTTAAAAGGGATGCAATGGCTGCAGGGTGTTATGTTGTTGTAAATAATCAGACTTGATGAACATTTTTGTAATTTTTAATAACTTTGAATAATTAGTAATACAAAGGAAAACGTGTTGTCTCGACCAGCGCTAATAATCAACTGTCGCTCACAGCTAACTACCAACTCAGTCATCATTCAAATTAGGTAACGTTGGTATCATGACACAGGGGATAAAAGACGTGATAGTCTTCCAAACGAACTATTGGTGTTACCAAACTCTCTCAAGTCTAACCCTGATTCGCTTCACAAGACCGGATTCTATAGGACAACTGCTAGGACTGAAACCGAGAATTATTAAAGCTAATGGTCATGAAGTGTCCGATTATCCTGCGAATATTTTTAAAGTAAATGCAATATCTATTCATTGCAATCTTGTTTCTGGTTCGTATAGCAACAACGAAGAAGCTCATATTATTCATCAGCTTTTTACAAACGTTCCGCCAGGCTATAAACTGTGGAAAATCCTACCAATGTTATTTACTTGCCTGTAAATACGAAAATAATCGACTCTCTCGTCATTTAAATATGTAGTTGATCAGGACGGTGAACTGGTTAATTTTCGTAAAGAGGCCGTAACAGTAAGACTTCATCTGAAACGTCTCCATTAAAGTATAATGGCCTGCCGTTATCAAACTTTAGCAAGCGTAGAGTGATTTATAGGAAACCTGCAATATCTCGGTCCGTCAGTAATAAGGCAGAATTGAAACGGTTAACACCTTTAAACGCTCGCTTTTAGAAAAGTTTAGGATACAGAGCTAAACGGAAGCTAAGTTTAAACCATGCATTCTGAAATTTTGAATGTCACGGAGCGCACGTTTATATTCATCTATAACCAATGCGGAATGTCACACACATCAACCGTATACGAATACCACCTTTAAAAACAATGATGAAATTCGCATTCCAATTAAAAATAAAGACGTGTACATTTTACTGTGGGATAGTATTCTATACGTTGAAGGAAAATTGGTAAAAACCGATGGTATAGCCTTAGTAACTGCCAAATTCGTAAACAATGGGACTGCCCATCTTTTCGATTAATTTGTTACGAAATCGGTGGAAAAACTGTTGATCGTGTTCGAAATCCCGGAATAACCAGCACCATAAAAGGTTACGCGTCCTACAACGTAAATGAGAGCCTACGGCTTCAGAATGCTGGCTGGGCTCCTAATGATGACTCATTTTCAGCAAATAATCAAAGTGGGAATTTTAACGTATGCATTCCATTACGAATGCTTTCAGATTTTGCTGAAGATTTTCGAAAAATTCTTCTCAACATAATACAAGAACTTATACCAATAAGAAGTAAGGTCAATACAAATGCTGTAGTGAATACAACTGCTGACGAAATAATGAAAGTTGTGGTTAATAAAATTTCTTGGAAAATCCCACATAAATCTGTTGCAGATATAGAACGCCTGAAACTTCTAAAATACTAGCAAAAAAATCAACAGATGGAAATTAATTTCCGCAGTTGGGAGTTGCATGAATATCCACTACTACATCAAACAAATATTCGTACATGGGCTGTTCAAAAATAACATCACAACTTGAAATACCTCGCTTTGTGATAGTTGCATTTCAAACAGATAGAAATAATAAACCAGAAAAAAAAAGTCCACTTTGATCATTGCGAACTTAGTAATGTTAAATTACATTTAGATTCTTCTATGTATCCTTATGACAATCTCCATCTTGATTTCAAAAACAACAAATTCTCAATATTATATGAGATGTATGCTCAATTCCAACAGTCTTATTACGGAACCGTTAGCGAACCGGTGCTAAAACCGTCAGAATTTTAGAAAGATGCACCTTTATTTGTAATCGACTGTTCACACCAGAACGAAATTGTAAAATCCGGTGCGATAGATGTACGCTTGCATTTTGAAACTAACGAGGCAATTCTAGCAAATACAGCTGCTTACTGCTTAATTCTGCACGATCGAATAGTTCGTTACAACCCTTCTACCAACATTGTCCAAGTATTATAATTCCATGGAGTTCATAGTGGATGTGCAAGGTTTTAAGGCAGAGGGGAATATCTTCCTTTTTAACGAATTCGCTTTCAGTAGAATAAATTGCCACGAGAGAACATCATGGTATTTACTATCTCAACCATTCCCTTGGTCGCAATTTACAGCCCGATATAAGAGTCAAAATGGGTGTCTTACTAGAAACTATCACGGGCTAGGATGGAATAGTGGGCAACATGATTATCAAGAGACAGTCACTGATATAGGTAAAATTTTAAGTGATTCGACTGCTGTATACGTTAAAGGATTGGATAAACGGGTGTGGATATCGAAAGAATTTCCACATTTAGAGAATATTATCAATTTGGAGGATTTTGGGAGTGTCCATCTTTAACAAAAGTCCTTGCAAATTATAAAACCACTCCAATTTGCACCTACCACTCCTTCTTCAAAGATTCGTCCTATAATTGCGCATTAGAAAATGTCTTTGTTCATAAAAATTGGTTACAGATGTATATTGTGCAACAAAAAAACGAAAATTTAGACTTTTTGGAATTTGAAGACTTTTTTTCTGAATACAATATAGCTGATTACAAGCACGTTTCGGTTGGTGTAGTTGTTCATAGCAACAACAACATCGCCGACGACGACGAGAATTACATTGTAAGAGCAATGTTCTATGACCTTAATGCTAATTACTATACGAAAAATATATGCAGAAGGTATTTCGAGGGCCGGCCAAACGAAGAAGATTTAGAATTCTTCAACGTCGAAAATTATGACATTTTGCAGATGACAGATGAACACATTGGAGCTGACGAAGGAGTCGTGAGCGATTACTGCAGCAGCAGTTATGAAGATAGCGATGATGAAATCATGGAAGAATAAAGTATAATAAGTAGCCACATCTAACGTACAAATGATTGTAAACTAAATTATTAATAAAGAACCTTAAAACCCTGTTTCTTGTTATGGTGAGCATTGACCCATACAGAAATTGAACATGTTTAAATCTGCTAGAGGTAAACGACTTCCCTTCTCCTCCTCAGTGTCACAGAACCGGCGAATCTATACTACTATCATATATCATATTTACACTAAACATGACTAGTGAGCTTCTTTGAAATAGGAACAAGAGACTTCAAACTATAATATTGGATAAAAGAGACAATGGACCCGTTTACATTGGCACCACCGACTGTTTAGCTTCAGGGGACGTAAATATATGGCATAGTCGAACAACCAGTTGCTTTTCATAAGGGTTTTTAACGTATATGTACCTATAAATTGCCTACATAAATCATTAAGGAAAAAATAGATAGCATTCACACATTTTTGATATCAAATCGATAAGAGTGCCGTGAATTTTTTGAGGGATCGGTTGTGTATGCATACATACGGTAATGTCTACTTGATTTTCTTTCTGTATTAATCATGTCCTGGTTCTGTCTATCTGTCTTTTCGAGTAATTTTCGAAACAGCTAAACCGATATCGTTAAAACTTTACGAAGATAATGAGTTAGTTAACAGGAGTAGCCTTGGCTATTTGAAATTGATTTTTTTATGTTGAATTAAAAATAATTTAAGATTTAAGAAACCTTTGTTATAATAAACACATATACATATGTAAAATTAACAATTGAGGGCGCACAAGAAGTGCACAAACATTTAAAATTTCATAAAATCCACGTTTCCTAATTTTCAGTGATGTGAATATGATTTTATCGATATGAATTAAATATTGTAAGATCAATCGAAGATTAGCATTATTGATCGTACATATTTGATAATGTTTGATATTAATAACTTCGATAATTTATCTTTAAAGTGGGGCATTTGGAGAATTTATCACCATCATTACCATCTGTTCAAACAATGATTACCCAACTCATTTTTGTTTTCCAAGATAGATATATCTAATAACGAAATGATCTTCTAAAAAGAACATAGTGGTGAAATAATTGTTCCGAATAACGAAACGTAAATAACCTAATACTCTTTTACTTCTTTTTGCTCGAAAACATGAATTTACATAGAATATATATTGATTTCGTAAACAGTAGGTACCTAACTAAACCTACCTGACCAATAACATTCATTATGACTTAAAGAAATCGAAAGAAAGTGTGCACTGATAAACATACGTATCGGGTGGTGGTTGGTTCATCGGTGGATTAGTGGCTAAGACACCTTCCGCGTCGTTCTATTTGGGGCTGGATGCCATATTCTATTCAAACTATTTCGTTCATCTTTTCTATTAAAGTTCGTAGGGTTTTTGTGAATCCCGATGGATTCTCAATGCAATCAGGGGTAATACTGCATTGTCGTTGAAAAACAGTTATTCGGTAGTAATTAACAACGTGGTTAGAATTGTCTAAAAAGTGTTCGGTTACAGCAGATTGCTCAGCTTTTAGGTGTCGACAGCCGCGCCTGTGTTCGGCTATTCTTGTTTTAATACTGCGTTTTGTTGTACTGATGTACACTCCTCCGCAAGCACAGGGTATTCTACAAACACCGGCAGATGTCAAGGGATCTCTGGGATTTTTACCTGATTTAAGAAAGTTGTGGAGCTGATGCGTTGCTTTAAATATCGTTCTGATGTGGCTGTTGAACTGCTTTCCGATGCAATCTATAACAGTTTTAGTGTAGGGTAATGGGACGTATCCTACGGGTATTGGTTGGAGTGTTGAAGGCGAAGCTCTTCTGGGGTGGAGCGCATGCTTGATCTGTTGTGGAGTATAGCCGCTAGATTGGAGAACTTGATCTAAATGATTGAGCACTTGTAAAAGAGGAAGTTCGCAGATGCGTTTGGCCCGGTGAATGAATTCATCGATTTTGGAAGCGAATATTCGCTCATCACACAGGTGGCGGTTGAAAACTGGCAACTAACGATTAGATAGCAAGGTTGTTTTGTCTAGGCTGAGCGGAGCACAAATTAAACAAACATTGAATAACAAGACTGACTA
The DNA here is from genome assembly GCA_947389935.1 of Agrilus cyanescens. Lineage (NCBI taxonomy): Eukaryota > Metazoa > Arthropoda > Insecta > Coleoptera > Buprestidae > Agrilus > Agrilus cyanescens. The sequence continues at coordinate 23,327,529 of OX376709.1, forward strand.
GAAACAAGACAAACAACTACTCCGAGGGCTAATACCCCTACCGGCATTGAATTACACTAATGAATCTGAATTCTGTAATTCAATGCCGGTAGGGGTATTAGCCCTCGAAGTAGTTGTTTCTCTTGTTTCTAGTCAGTCTTGTTATTCAAGTGAACTTTGCAGTTTGTGTTTTGTCAGCGCCTGCCTGAAGAGACCCAATAGGTCGAAACCGGTTGCAGGATGTGGTTTGTGGTTCGTTGTGTCTATTGTAAAGAACGCGTTCCATATGTGGGGTTTGTAATCCTTAAATATTTAGACGTAACAGGAATATACCTGCCTTTTTAGATTAAACAAACATTGTTTACCAGAGCAGTAATCAATATCGACTCCATAGAAAAATTCGTACGTTTTTACATCATAACAAAACCAGTTATAGGTGTTGACGTTTTGATAGGCCAGAATTTCACAAAGCTTCGTGATGTCCAATACGCAAAAATCGGTGACTCACTAAAATTCAGACAGAGCAAAATAAACCATAATGTAAACCATCTAATTAAAAACTGCTTCGTAAATATCGGTGTTGACGATCAACATCCGCCTAAATCACTGCTAACGTTGATCGGTGAACATATAGGGTGTATTGTAAATGATCTGTCTATTCCAAAGCCACCCAAACCGTTTCACGTCGTTCATATCGACAATCTCGGCCCACTTGTTAAAACTAAATTCGGGATTCCGAGGATAGGGACGTTGTAGACGTCACAAAAGTAAGTGAAAGCATGCAATTCCGTATCCTCAGGTAACGGGAGGCTCAAAAGGCCCGGTTCGATGATAGAAGAAATAAAACCCGTTTGTACTCTGAGGGAGACTTGGTCCGTATTACCAGTTCTCCACCGAGTGGGACCAGTCGAAAACAATTGTCAAAATGGCAGTTTCAGAGTCACTAAGGTCTAGGGACGCTTAGCACTCGAGGAGTTCACTTTAAGCGGTCTCTTAGGAGCTCTGCGGTCAACTACTCCGTTAGACATAGTTCGCACAACGCCATCGGTTTAGAGGAGTGATACCCACTCAGCTAAACCACCACCCTACAATCATATGAATATCAAGGGGGGCCATTTTTGGGAGGATCCACAATCCGAATCCACCGAAAGGGCCTTGTCAGGGGATCCCTTCAATTAATCGTTCATTCATACAAAGACGATGACTTCTAGAGCGCTAGACTGTTACTAGCTAAAGCCCCTCACCAGCCGTAAAACTTACAGCTCCTTGGGGAAGGTGATGAAAACAAAAGGCGGTATGGAAGTCAATAAAGTAAAGGAAAGTAGAGTAGTGGAACACTTTATCATCCACTAAGCGCTGTTTATGGATAGATGCCGAAGCAAGAATAAAGAGAGACAGAGGAAGGCGGCCGTTTTTGCATATTCTACACAAGCAGTTCGGTAAGTACAAAAAGCGGCTCAGGACAGGAACACCAGTTTTCTCACTGATTTGACGTGTTGCACATAATTCACCACTGGGTGTTGGTTGCATTAAAATTTTTTCTTCTTATGGTTTAGGATTGTAACGTTTTTATTGTAATAGAAGGCCAAACAAGACGAAAACTTCCCTCCACCAGATAACGATAAGTATGTGTAGGTTTTCAGTTTACAATAGAAAGGAAGACAACAGAAAACTTTCTAGAAGTTCTTGCTCCTAGGAAGTCCGATGGATCCTTGAAATATGTCGTGCAACCTATACGCACTGATCGTGGCAGTTGTGCTCCTAGCTACGTCGGCTGGATAGCCCTAAGAAGAGTAGGTACACAGAATCTGATCCACGAAAAACCAATGATCGTCTCTGCGGAGTTTCTTCCTCGCAGCGATGGGCCGCCTTCGTTGGTCCCGCTTCGTCTCCCACTCCAACCTCTATTAGGGGACCATTCTACAAGTTTGGTCGCATTAGCTTATTGGTAACGCGCCAAGTGGATAATAGCCTAAACAAAGGGGAGGAGGCAGGTGAATCGTAGTGGTCATTTCGGCCCCATACCCCCTCTTAACTCCAATTAATCTGCATCGAAGCCAATGCGTCTCCTTTACATTTCAGAGGCGAATGGCCGATATGCATACATTTATACCTCCAATCCAAGTACCTTGGCTTGTGGGAGGTACAATTAGGGGTTTGACCAATTATTTTACTCAAATTTCGCAAGACCCAGGACGTGCATTGTTGCCAAGGGCATAATCGTCACTCCAGTGTTTGACCTCACCACCAGAGATCTGACAGTTTTATTAGCCTCAATAGAGGGCACAGGAAGAGTCGTGATAGCTTCCTTATAACACCGCGGAAAACCCTTACCCTTTAGATTTTCGAAGGTTAGTGAGTTAATGTAACAAACACAATACTCCTCTGATTTTAAGCCACCATGTTCTGTGGGGATGCTCTAATCTAACGGAATACCTAGATTAGACATCGCATTGTCCTCCAAAAAGTCACTACGTACAAGATCAGACACTAGAGAGTGTCTGATGAACCGTCACTATCTGATCATTCACAGATAACGTTCGAATGGGAAGAACCAGTTTCCAGTGAGGTTGTATGCTTATTCGCAGCAATTTAGCGAAATGATCTTCTCAGCTTTCGCCAGTAAGTGTCCCACCAAACCGAAAAGGCATTAAGGGCGTGTCCAATCGTGGAACAACACACTGGAGGGAGCAAAAACTAGGAAGCTTCTTAAAATGGCGAGGAGAATCCATCTCTGGTACGGAAAGCATAAGCAGCCAGGATAGGATTCTATCGAGGAATCAAAAAGCCATTCTAGGATCTGTACTGCGGACGAGGAGATATTGACCTGCCTGATGCCGGCGAACTCGAAATGATTTTTACGATCTGGGATGCTTGGTGATCCCTCTCCTAGCGGTAGTGGCTGCTTAGGAAAACTTTTACTCAAATGAGCAAGTTTATGTGGGAACACTCAGTACATATCATAATACAAAATGTAGTACACTCTGTACTGCGGAATCTAACAGAGAACATCGACAGTTCTGGCCACTGACTAGGTCAGAACAAATACACATACTAGCGTAAACCGCTGACCATAGAATCGCCATAAGAACAATGTAAATAGAATTTTAATAATTAACTTTAAATTATTTAATAAAATTAGTCTAACTTTGGCTCGCTCTTCCTTCTCATCACGGAAGCTGCAATAGGCATCCACACCTCTACGGTTCTTATCAGAGTCCTCATCACTGCACGCACCTCACACATGTTAGCTGACAAGCGCTACATTGGTGACCCCGAAGTGATCAAGTGATGCAACGCCCCTGCCGCCGCCGACAGCGTCGCCCCCGACGTGATCTACGTCCCGACATGATCAGCGCCCCTGCCAAACACAAAATTGGTGCCGTAACCAGGATTCCGACAAGATCAACATGATCAATGTGGTGCAGTGCCCGTGCCGCCGTCAGCGCCTCCAACGCCGACGCCGCCAACGGCGTCGCCGTCAACACCCTCCGCCAAATCCTCATTAAACATGCCACCACCCGCCGCCAACTCCTCATCAAAGACGCCACCAACCGCCGCCAGCTCCTCATCGTCCATGGAGCGCCTTGCCGTCAAATTTCTCCCCTTCGTTCCCACCGACCCGAACTGATCAGGAGATCACTCACGGCGACCAGTGACATCCGCCAATCGCAGCGTTGCCTCTTCGTAACAGACAGAGCCGCACGCCAGAAATTGTTGGTCTACCCGTTGCTGACATCTGCGTGTTTCCCAAGTCTCTAAATACATGGGCCACGTCAGAAGTCCGATTGCACAATTCAAGCTGTAAACGGTACCTAACCTAACCTAACCATCTCTACTTATGGCACAACCATTCTGTCTCTCAATTTGGGTCTACGAAGAAATTCTACATTGACGAAGCATCCGAGTCAGCAAAACAGCACCGCCAGCACCTACATACTGTGTTTTTACGATTGCAGTATTACGGCATCCTGCTAAATCAAGCAGAATGCAAACTTGGCATGGAGGAAGTCTCTTTTCTGGGTTACTCGGTCACAGCAAATGGAATACGTCCTTTACCTGACCGATCCACAATGTGTTTCAGGTAAAAGTTTCGGTTAGTGACCGAATTCGATAACTGAGTCAAACATGTACGCAGCATACAAAATGTTTTTTAGTATCTAAATTACATGTGACATAAGTCGTTTGGCCATTGAGTAATATGGAAGATAACTAGAAAAAGAAAGTGGATTTATCAATCGAAAATTTGAACTCCGAGGACTAAATACCTAGAGGAAAAAGTAAATGGATGGATTTGTACCTTTCGGGAAAGCACATTCGATTTTTTTATAAAGACGACACGCTTTAACTTCCAATCGATATTTTATGACTATATATTCTAAATATGTTTAAATTTATTTAAGTTTAATTGTGCATTACATCGTGGAAGTGCTGCATGCCGGATTGTAAGGGTATTTGTAATCTTGTTATGTGCATGTGATTGGCTTCACCAAACATGTTCATAAAAAGTGGCTTCTGGTAATTCATCATGACTTAGTTGTGTCAAAAAATAGCACGGATTGGGACCGTTACTTTAACAACGATTGTCCATTTCAAATTTCTAAACCGAATAATTAAAGTATAAAACGTAGAGATAAAACTAATTTGTTACTGGACCGGCAAAATGTATTATTTTCAATGAATTTTTAAGAAAAGAAGAGCGTTCCTGTTAAATTTTTGTTTTTAAATAACCGTGATATATGTAACATTAATTTAGCATTATCAGACGTCATACCTGGCCTTCGTATTATTCGATGATAACGATTTTAAGCACTGATTGAGATTAAAATGTTGCAATTAATTGCCCAATTGAACTTGGATGTACTTTCTGTAATAGGCATACATCAGTAGGACCCGACAAGTGAAATAACCGTACACACCACAATGCGTTCCGTGCAGAAATTTGCCCAATTTCTGAATTCGACAATTATGTGTCCCAAATATAAAAATTAAGATAAAAGTAAAGATATGATGGAGTATGTAAATAGTTTTCATTATATAATCGCGAAACAGTATTAACGATATAATTATTTAATTGCATAAAGTTTATTTGTCATCGATACTGCAGGGTGGAATCCCTTATCTGACCCCAATACAATTATTATAATACACGACTTCGAAATTCTTTTAAATTAATTGTAATAATCTATACTGAATTCTGATATAAATTCATTTAAAGAAGTTTAATAAAAACAAACATCTAAGTATGTAAAAAATTGTAAAGTATATATGTATAATGTATATAAGCTATGATACAAATTTAAATCTCATATATAATAATGTTCTAGTGGATTAATGATTGTCGAAAAACTGCAAGATGCCGTAAACGATATCGATTAAGATTAAAACGAAGTAGGGTTTTGCAAAATTTTATTCCGATTTATGTAGCGGTTTAAAAGATATTAGCTTATGAAAAGATATTAGCAAAATGGGAAATGGACGCGTTTTGGGTTAAAAGTCATATCGTACAGATATATCTCTTCCGAAGATAGGATAATCTGGAATTTGTCGACAATTAAAACGTCCAAGTTAAGGACCAAAAGGCTCCTTGCGTTTACATTCGATACGGAAGGTGGTATCGTTTAATTGGAATTTGTAATTAAAAATCGTTAATTTTGACAAGTCCGGATTCTTAAGAAACAATTGTCTAGGCGGGATTGTTGTCTACATTGTAATTATTTGTATACGTGTAGATTCTAGCCTTAGAAGTTTGAAGTTTAACAAAGAACGTTTATGAAAGGTACGAAATTAGAAAAAAAAAAAATTTAACGTAAAAATCGTGCAATAATATTCATTGCAGTTTCCATGGTTAACATAAAAGCAAATAAATAAATATAGACGTACGTTCTATTTAGGTTCGCGTGCCTTTCACGCAGTCGTAGCTATGCGTAGGTCTGGTTCAACAAGCATTCCCCATAATGAAAAGCTATCTTGTTGAACACTACAGTACCTATTATTAAATAGCGTTGACCATAGATGGCGCTCTAGTGTCATCTTTGGCCTTTATTGAATCCACTTCTAGTAAGGAGAGGCCTTGGTCAGTCGGTATTCTGTCGAAACCATCTGCGGCACGCTGATGAGAGCCAACCAGCTCGAAATCGCGATCCGTGTCTGGTGGTTTCGACAGAATACTGACCTGAGAGCATATTTTGTTATATAGACGTACAAGTCAAATAGGTTCGTAGCGTAGTCGGCAGTGCACCGATCTCGCTACCTGTTTAACGCCAGCAGTAGTTAGTTCAAGGTCCCATCTGCCAAATTTCTTTATTTTTTTTTATTTTACGATTTTAACGGTAATGGTGGACTTTAGCCCCTCAACTTAGATTAGTTTGTGCTTGTAGTATGTTGTAAAGCATGTTAAGCTGAACAGGAATATCTAAATAGACTGTAATGATATATAAGATACAATACACATTTTTTAAACATAAATTATTTTAATAACAAGACTAAATAGAAACAAAAGAAACAACTACTCCGAGGGCTAATACCCCTACCGGCATTGAATTACACTATTGAATGTGAAGGCACATGTTAGACGTAGATAAAACAATCTGGTTCGTTGTGCCTATTGTATAGGACGCGTTCCAAATGTGGGATTTGTTATACTTAATTGTTTAGACGTTACAGGAATTTTACCTGTCTTTTTAGATTGATAAATTATTTTATTTAATTTAAATGTTAAATTTATTAATTCGAGCATGAATAATTTTCTCAGTGAGTTCTAAAAAATTAAATTAACAACCATTTAATTTAAATAATTATAATATTCTAAAGTTCTAAGCTTATAATACTAATTAAATATTAATCTGAAACTTTAACCTAATTTCTTTCTCTTTTAAATAATTAAATATGTTTAACGAAATTTTAAAATCAGATTTTTAAACTATATTATACATGCTTAATTGAAAGGTCTAAAATTCACTCACTTCTGTCTTTTTTTTACGATAAATTTTGACAATTAATTAATGAATAAAACTATCTTGCGTTAATGTCCCAATCTCAATTGAAGACAGCATCTCCACAAATTATTATAAATTTTTCCTCTCCTTCTCCTAATCAACTTTTTAAATTCTTCCTGTATTATTATACTGACACCGCTGCTTTAACATTTGCAATTAGGTAGGTGGGTAGGGAGTTGGGGTGGTAGAGGGAGTGTCTTTCAAGGTGGGAGGTTGTAGGGGGTGAAGATTTAACCCCCAAAAGTACTACACCCTGCAACCACCAACTCCCCCAAGCCCCATCCCCACCATTAACCCCTACATCACTCCTAAAAATTTTCAAAAATACAGGGGCTAGAATATGGTAGGTTAGAGGGGGGTATGTGTAAACTAACGTACACCCACCTTCTATCCTAACCTTTTCGAACTCTTGTACTCTTGAAAAATATTAAGAAAACTGATGGGCTGGGTGGTGGGGAGTTGTGGGGGGTGCAAGTTGTACTGGTAAGTGTTTGACTACCTACAAAACTCACCTCTGCTACCACTACCTCCTGCAACCCGCACCATCCATCCCATCCCAACAGTATTCTTACATTTTTTCAAGAATAGGATTAGGTTAGGGTAATAAGGTAAATGCTATGCACCAATAAAGTAAGTGCTATGCACCAATGGGGTAAGTGCTATGCATCACCGTGAGGTTACGGTGCAAAGTGGTCCCTCTGATCTAATTTTTTTAAATTGCTATGCACCATCGTCCAAGTCTTGACGGATGGTATTCAAATGAGTAGAAAATGGAGTGTGGGATGAAGGGTAGCATTCCGCTTAAATAGAAACGTGATAACAGTAAGCTGTTGTTTCCACCAATTTACATACGTTGGGAGGTATTGAAAATTCAACTTCCAAACACTCTGAAAATTGAGAGCTTCTAGCAGGAAAATAGTAAATGGAGGTGGTGAGAAGCGGGGGTGTTGTAGGAGGTAGTGTAGTGGGGGTCGGGGGCTGTGCATAATGTTAAAGAATAAAGGTTTGGGATGGGTTCGAGTTGTCGTAGGGGGAGAGTTTTTGACCCCCTTCAAACCCCACCCTTTGTAACCACTACCCTTTGTAATTACCACCTACAACGCACTCTCTACTACACCCACCCCCTACTACCACCAACATCCACCGCAACAGTATCCTTAAACATTTTGAAGATTACTAGAGGCAAACGGTTACGGTAGGGTGTGTATGCGTGTAAGAAATTGTACATACACCCACTCTCTAACTTATCAATTTCTAACCCATATATTGTTGAATAAATTAAAATTTGAGAGAGCAGGTAGGGAGTGGAAGTTGTAATTGTGATTATTTGACTCCCTGCAAACCCCACCCCCTGAAACCATTTTCTGTTGTATGGACATTTACGCGTAAACCCACCCCCTACCGTTATCTTCTCCAACCCTTGTATGATTTGACCTCCATCCCTTACACATTCCCGCCTCTCAAAAGGGATGGTCCGAGACATCCCAAACTTTCACTGTGTTGATATCGTTTAACCTACCACCAACATCTACCACCGCCTATACAACCACCAAATCCCAACCACCGTACTTCCTACAGCACCATCACCGATCACACTTAATTTGGTCTTTTTATTCTGCCCAAAACTCTTAATATTTAGAAAAATCGATTATATGTATGTTGTTAGGAGTTTGAATTTTCAATGTCGTAAAATGGGTGGTTTTCGCGCTCAACATACATACAGATATATTCTTGCTCGGGACGGCGAATACTACAACATACTATATAATTTGAATAGAATCGGAGAGGTGAAGGTATAAGCGTACAAACACCTAGAACCGTTTATAAAATTTCTCGGGGAGGTGTGTTAATAGAAAAAGGTAGACGTTTAAGGAAGAAACAAAGGAAAAGCAAGTTACGCTTTGGTATTAAATTGTCGCACTGGTTATTATTTCTTAAATGCTATGCACCACCGTCCATGCCGGACGGGTTCAACTAGTTGAATAATAATGTCTCAACGGTCATTTTAGTGAGACAAAAAATAATTTAGAAAATGCACCGTACCAGAAAGTACAGGCAAATGATAATCGAAGATTTATTTTTAAGAAACATTTGTTTAATTTGATAGACTTAAGAAAGAATTTAAATATTGTACAACAGTAACAGTTAAGAGCGCGCAAAAAGCGCACAATCATTTCCAAGTTAGATAAAAGTTATGTTTGCTAATGGCGGATACTTGTATAGTGAGTCATTTGGAGGATTTTTTCTTATCAGCATCATTATCTTTTATCAAAACGAGCATTATTCAGCTCATTTTTGTTTTTCAATATACATATCTAAAAACGGATGTAATTAAACACCAAACTGATGTTTGTATTTCCCGATAAAAACGTGAAGGAGCGAAATAATAAGTTCGTAGCTGTGCACTTTGGCCGATCCCCACTCGATTTTCTTGAAAATACAGTATGTTGTAGAGTTCGCCATGTTGACCAAGAATATAATATGTAAACATTGGGCGCAGAAATGAGCCCCTCATGGTATTTTTAAGCTTCTAAATTTTCAAAAATTTCTTGAACTTGTCTTCAATGTGTATTTATGACATCATTATGATGAATTTTTTAATATCGAATACATGTTGTATTTGTTATTTTTAGATTAGGTAGAGAATCGTAGATAATGCGGTAATAAGAGTGGATGCGTATAAATGCACACGTACGTGCCTACAACCAAATAACGCTTGTATAAACTATAAATATAAACAATTCCTCGTCAACCGTCCCTTAATCTTATCTTAACATAAACAATACATGGTCGCAAGATTAATTGAACACAACAATACAAGTACTTAAGGTGTCATTATCGCGTTGGTACGCATGCACATTGAAGACAAATACAAGAAATTTTTGAAAATAAAATTTAGAAGTTCAAAAACATATACATATATTCTTGATCAGCATGACGAAGTCTACAACATCGTGTGTGGATCAGCCCAAGTGAACAATTACCAATAATTGTTAAGAACAACAAAAAGTCATGTTGCGTCCATTTGTATCACAGAAACTGATTATGTACTTTTAATTTTCAATTTATGAATTTAATCTTGTTGTGTGTTATGTGTATTAACCTAACGATGACCGAAATTGACAGTCGAAACGTTGCTTAATTACTTTATTAATAAAACAAAGTAAAATTTTGTTATTTGTCCTTACGATGGAATATCACAAAGTAACCGCCGAATCAATAGAATATTCGTTGCTTAATTATTAATTAAAAGTCGTTGGTCATTGGCAAGATAATAATTTATTGATCCTACTGATTACTTTTAGTTACCCTAACATCATAAATAACACAAAAACCTTTGGGTATAGTTCCCAAAACTGGAACCCTCAGATTTATTTTGAATATTGGAGATAGATATACTGAAATATACAGTGTGGCCATTTTAGTGTGCAACATATGGAAATGTTTTTAATTAATTGCACAACAAAAATTTCCGAAACTTGGTGTTTGTTCAATAATGTTATTAGCTGCACTTAGAATTGTTGGAAACAGCATACATGGTAGGATTAAAAATACAAAAATTGTACCCATAAGAGTAAAACCTTTACTTAAGGAAATTCAGTAAAGTTTAATCAAAAGTTATGTATATTAATATGAACTTAATTCAAGAACCATCTACAAATTACCTCAAATTAGTGGTTAGAGCAATGGCGCGTAAAGCCAGAGTCCCGGGTTCGAATCCCGGCGGCGGCATGATGACAGCAATAGCTTTTTCCTAATTAATTTGAGGTAATTTGTAGATGGTTCTTGAATTTAATTCATATTAATGTATTTAAAGTCACCACTACTAAATATTTCTCGAAATTTCATTGTTAAAAGTTATGTCTAAATACCAAAACATTGTCTCCTAAGAAAAATAGTTTTCTTGGGAAAAATACGTAATCACTTCCAAATAAAAATTCAAAATAAAGATTTCGCTCTTTAGATAAGAATTTTTTAATTTGATATTTTTTCCCTTCACTGCGCATTTATGTTGAAGAACAGAAAACGGCCGCAGGGTGACAGATCAGGCGAGAATGACGGGTTTTACATCACAGGGACCTGGTTTTTGGCCAAAAACTCATAAGCAGCGACAGTCTTATGTGGAGGTGCATTTTCGTGCAGAATACAACTTGTTTTTGTTCAATTTTAGCGTAATTTATCGTGAACTGTATTCTTAGAGACGTATGACTCTTCTGCCAAAATTCTGCAGGTCATATTTGGGTCGTAATTAAATAACTCGCGCACCTTTTCGACAAGCTCACATCGGTGACGGTTGTGACCGAGCGGACTGGTCTCGGACCGTCATGCAAATCTTCTCAGCCAGTCTTGAATCGTCCATACCACGAAAAAACTGGCGTACAGGACAGTCAGCGTTGTACACCTTTTGCATCAAACTGTACGTTTCCGTACATGTTTTACCCTTTTTAAAACAAAATTTCATATTCGCTTTTTGTTCTATCGTGTTTATACGACGACACACATCAACATCAACGTACCGACATTGAAAATGTCATATCTCCAATACTACTTGGCCGATTTTGATCATATTTTCATTAGAAAATAGCTGATGCGATCTTATGATAATTAGTCATTTAATGGTAGATGGCGCAACCATGAACGATGTAAAACATTAAGTCCAGTTTTTTGAAGGACAGATGTATGTGTATGTATGTATGTGTATAATAAAAAAATTTTATATCAAGACTTTAAAGATTGATACCTGATTAAAGACAAATTGATATAGTGGCTTATAGCCTTTAACATTTTTAGAGATTAAAAAGTTTTATTTAAAGAATCTTCAACGATCTCCAACTCAGATACATTGTAAAATTCACACTCATTCGTTTTACGATATTCAAAAATTGTATATTTTTATGTAATACGCATTCTCTGAATTTAAATTTTGTTTTGTCTTTGAGATTTCCTTTAATAAACTCTGTTAATGCTGAAACACTTCGAACGTACCAGTCATGTCTACTATTACTTGACAGAAACAGCTTGGCCCTTCAGATCTCGAGAGAACGGCGCAAACGATAGAAAGAAAGCGCATTCAGAAAGAAAGAGATGCAGTTTGCCGCGTGTAATTTGTGGCATATCTTAAATCGGGTCCGTATTGTATAAGTAAACTCACCCCGCGGTGTCTTAATTGTATCGGTAATATTTACAGGAAAACTGATGTTAATGCAGTAGATTTTAAATAACTTTTGAAAAGATTTTATCCAATTCTATTTAATAATACCTATCATCATAGTGCCTATATATAGGTAACTTACCCACCATTATATTAGTAGTAACGAAAATATAATGACTAATTTAACGGTAGTAGAAAACCAATTAAGGCGCTATGCAGGTAAAGGATGAATTAAATGAGCAATGCTGTATATGATATGTATTCAAAAACGAAAATGAACCCTTAAATTTAACTTTGTTTTCTGATAATAAGTGGCGAGTTTGCATACACCGCGACATGTCTACACCAAAGTACTGAGACAAAATTAGCTGTCCCCACTACATTTTCAACTATGTCTATCGCACACCAGTTTCTTATCGGTGGGGTTAACATTTCAGGGGCCAAGCTGTTTCTGTCAAGTAATACAGAAGGAGTTTTCTCATTTCGTGTAAATGATGTATAACTCATTGTAATAAATTAATAAACATACATGATAAGAACAAAACAAGGATATAAAGAAAACTAGAGTATACATTGCCTTTGTTACATTTATTAAGCATAACACATAAAATGCAATACAAATAAAGTAAGTGTGCGTTAATTTATTCATTGGAAACACAGCTAGATAATCCTTCAATTTAACACGGGTCGCTGTATGGATAATAGGGGTGTTTATTGCACCTGAAATATAAAAAGTTATGGTGTAATAATGAAAAAAATTAAGCTGTTTGGAATAGAAAAATGTTTCGTTAGTGCAACAACTTCCGTGCTTAATATTTTATGATTAAAGCCTTGGTAATTTTTAGGGTTCTTTACGTTCAAATTGGAAAGCGGAACCCTTGAAAGATCACTAAGTTAGCTAAATTAAAATTTCCATTGCCCAAACACATACTTTTCACTTTAATAAATAAGTTTTGAAATTAGGGGTTACTTTAGAGTTCAAATTAAAAGATTAAAAAAAGTCTTGCAAACCATACAGTATAACATATTAAACGAAAGCGCTTGTTTGAAGGGTCTTAAATATATATGTATTTTTATTTTAATTTAATTGACCATTCTTCCCCTTATCACCGAAACTGCTAGGGGTAAAGTTTGAAGAAAGCATAGGTACCTATATTACAGGAAAGCCTACAAGAAGTATGGTATGGTAGCCCAAATTTTTGATAAATGGGAATGTTAATTAACATGGACCCAGAATTGAGATAAAATGGCAATGTTAATCTTATTAGGTGACCAAAAATTATTCGTGATCTACAAATTCACTCAAGTGATATTTAATTCGTAGATACTTTCATACATCGAAGTACTGTAACAACAAAAGTAACTTAATGTTTCAATGTTGTTCTCAACGAAAAAGTATATGAAATCATAAATTGAAGGCCATAGATAATCAAAGACGAGAAAAAGAAGGTAGCATCAATCAAAGATGATCTGTAAGTTATATGAGTATTTAAAATACAATTCAACACACCACTAACATTGACATGGATCATACGCTCAAAGTCATGTGAACTTCGCTATCTATTTCTCGTTAGCAGTAACAATTATCTTTAATAAAATATATACTTACATTTCTAACACCGCAATTCTAAAATTACGATCGAAAGTATCGATGTATTTTACATCCTCAGGACTTAACTTGAAATCAAAAATATTAATGTTCTCTTCAATCCTTTTCTTAGTCACTGATTTTGGGATGGTTATAAAACCTTTTTGGGTGAGATATCGAAGTATAACTTGTGCAGTGCTTTTCCTATATTTTTCACCAATAGCTTTCAATTTCTCGTCATCTAATAAACTTGGATCTTCGGGTTTTGCCCACGGACGATCCGGGGATGCAAATGGACTGTAAGCGGTAATAGTAATTCCTTTCGACATGCAATATTCAGTAAGCTTTTTTTGACTCAAGTATGGATGGATCTCAACCTTAAAATAAATACATCGAGTTCTTAAACGAGGAACTGAACATAATGAGTGGTAGGAAGTAGGAAGCCTTTGATCTGTAAAAGCCTTTGATCTGTATGGATCATAGGAATATAAATAGCTTACAATAAAAGTATAAGGGTAGTCATTTTTAAATAAGATTTTTTTTAAATCAAGGCTTAAATAGCTTAAATTCATCACATGGTCGGAGAAGTTTAAATTGTTCTCTACTTCTAGCCGGATAATATGATAAATTCTTGAAAATGCAAGAAATCAAACATTCATTGCAATTCATTGTCACAAAAGCTCGCCTTTCAAAAATAAATAATTCTAAAACTGTAGTTATTATTTGAATGTGGGAAGATACACCAACATTGATAGGGTAAAATATATAAAATAAGTTCATCAATCCTTTTTAAGTCTAGTAGGTAATTGAATGTCACAGTTTGACTCATATTGTCATAATTTATAATACAGTCATCGATGTTGCTAAATGTTAGCCTGACGATGACCGAAATTGACAGTAGAAACGTTGCTTAATTACTTGTTAACAATTGTTGGTTATTGGCAATAGTAGCTTTTATATTCCGACGGTTGGTAGATTGTTCTCTTCGAGAAGACTCTCAGACCAAGAGCGTTAAAGTCACTTTCCGGCAGGGCATCTTTGGGTTTACATATTTTGGGCCAAGTTAGCGCGCGGCATTAAAAGCATTCATATTACTTACTTGATTGGTAACTGGTACAACCGTAGTTAATTGGAGTAGTCTTTCAACCTGCTTCATACTAAAATTCGATATCCCGATTGATTTTGCAAGTCCTTTCTTGTAAATTTCCTCCATTGCTTTCCATGTGTCGACATAATCAATACCGTCTGAAATAATCTGCCCAGATTCATCTAGTGGGAATGGATCGTCTCCTGTCTGCAAACGGATGGATATTGATTTAATTAGTTAATTATATAGGTACATGAAGCGTCTTAAGGTGACTTCATAAATCATTTTATTTTGGAATTATTACTTCTGGGAGTGTCTGAATGAAGTGTATTTAATAGTTATGTGTCGTTTCATACTTTGAAATCCATAGGATTATGCATCAAATAGAGATCCAAGTAGTCCAATCCCAATGCTGTTAATGATTGTCTTAATGCTGGTTCAACGTTTTCCGGCCTATGGAATGTGCACCATAACTTACTAACGATAAAGAGGTCTTCTCGTTTAACAACTTTCTCATCAATTTTAGCTTTAATTGCTTCTCCAACTTCTTTTTCGTTTCTGTATGCCCACGCGCAATCGATATGTCTGTAACCTGCATCAATCGCATCCTTCACTGCTTGTGTTACTTCTCCTGGTTTGGACTGAAATAAAGACAGAAAAAATTAAGAAATTGAATTTTTGTAGAAAATAGAATTAAACCATATCTCATTAACTCATTATAAATAAATAAAACAAAACAATCTCTTTAAAATGTCCCTTATATTATTATATCTTATTTATAATGTATTATATGGTCTTCATTTATTGAACCCTTTTGATTATGCACAAGGAGTTTTGGGCGTACCAAATGTACCCGGATCGCGATGTGAGAAACTTACGATGTGTGTTCTTTAGGAAAATCTTTCGGTTAATGACCGAATTCGGTAATTTAGTCAAACATATACACAACATACAGAATGTCTATTAAATTAAATGTTGCATAAGTCAATTAGGAAGAAAATGGGTAGACGAGTTGAAAATTTGAGGCCTGGAGGGTTAGTCAGAGATATTTAGAGGAAAAGGAAAATCAGAGGAGGGATTTTTTCTTTCCGAGAAAGGGGGATAATATGTTTTCTAGAAAAACGATACGCTTTACCTAATTACCAAATAATTTTTTGTTATTTTATAGTACCTGCAATACGTTCTGAATTATTAAAAAGTTGGTTATAATACCATTATGTGTGTTTAAATAAAATTTAATCGTGCATTATGCCGTGTAAATGTTGCATGGCGGATTGTAAATGTAATTATAATGTCGAAAATCATATCTAGATGATTGGCTTCACCAAATATATTTGTAATTCATTGGGTATTTCATCGAGATGACTTGTGCCAAAATATAGCACGGTTTGTAATCAGCACTTCAAAAACGATTCCAAATTCTTCATATTAAATTTCTAAACCGAAAAATGTAAGTAGAAAAAATAGAAATAATATTTTTTTTTTAATTTAGTCAATCCTCTTGCCAGTTTCTGAGTAAAAAATTGTGAAAATTAAATTTTTAACTAGTTCCAGTTTTTTTTAAACACTAATTGTAAGTATCTTGAATACAAATGTAAATTTATTAAAAAATCTCCACAACAGTTTAAAAAAAAAAAAACAATAAGCAGATATGTAATAATTGTAGACTACGTATGTATCTATGTATATAAGCTATGATGCAAATTGAAATGTATAATTTGAACATTTAGCTCTAGTTAACTTATTACTTAAATTTCAGACATATGGGTATATTATTTTTTTGGGTATTGCAATAATTTGAAGTCTCTTACTCCTATTTCACAAAAGTTCACTAAACATCTTTAGTGAAAATATAATGTTTAGTAAACTTTCGTGAAATATGAGTAAGAGACTTCGAAATAATAATTGAATGCCAACAGAATAGTACCATTTACTTGTAGATCTAATGTTTGACTTTATACTAAAGATAGAAGTTATTAAAAATAAAACATGCTGTTGTAGAAAACCGCTACTTGTATTGAAAATCACACATCAACGGTCAATCATATAATATAATAGAAATCACACAAACACAAGACCGGGATAATAATATGCACGACACAACAGAACAAATGAACATAAGTACTACCACAAACTTTTGAATTCTCTAGCAAGTAAATACACACCAAAATTAATACAGAACAATTACCATAAAAGAGAAGTAGAACATAATGATTTTATGTTCATAATTATTGAAATCTATATCACAGTGAAAGTAAACACATTGTAATGTCACAATACTACACTGACAGCAAAATATCGTAAAAAAATATATAACTCGCCTTTGCACACCCTTTATTGTTCCTTTCTTCATAATTCCCCAATCAAATATACAACAATTAACAATTTTTTAACTTTTTGTCGAGATTAACAACACTCAGCCGAACCGTTACCATCGTGATCCAAGGCCAGAGCGCCGAAATGAACAGCTGACATAGGTAGGCCCATGTAGGGAATCTGTTTAGTTGAGTAGCGAAAGGATATGAAGCGCAATTTTGTTTTTCTTTTTGCGAATTCGGCTAGAGGTTGATGAGAACAGCATTTGTGCAAATATAGAGCGTTACGTAGCGCGCTTAAACTTTATATTTAATAATATTTACAAATATTGTTACCTTCGCGAAATTAAGACCTTGAATGCAGATAGTCTATGTCTAACTACAAAAACGCACTATTACCTATTCCTGTTAATCATGAATTTGAGAAAATAAACATTGGAATGTTGGTGTTTAAACTTGTCACTTGATCCATTTATTTTTTCACATTTAAGATTAGATTAGCATCGGATCCCAAAATAGCCATCGATGTTGCATCAAATTAATCAAATTATTTAGTTATTCAGTAAAAGTATAACTTTCTTTTACTTCCTTTTCCAAGTCGTCGGTCATTTTTTTTGCCGCAGTGTATTTGTGACGGAACTTACTATGATTTTGATAATAGTTTCGGCAGTATGATGATTACATTGAGGAAAATGCAAAAGTATATTATTATGTTTAAAGTGATCTTAAGTTATTGTTGATAAAAAAGATTTCTTGTTGTGAATTTTTAGTAACTGATCTTCGTTTCGTTGCAAAATTTTATTGAAAATTATATATTGAAATAAAACTATATTTGTGACTTCATCTTTTAGAAACTTCAGGCTACATCGGGAAAGATTTTTGATCAGTGAATTTTCATCAATGTTAATATCGTCTGCAAATATTAAATTTTCCTTACATGTATTTAATTTTTTTGAAACAATATAGCAGCAATATCCTCTTAAATATACAATGACCGGGATTTCTTCCCTCACACTTTCGATATCTTGTTCAGAAATAGTAATGTCAAGGTTTAACCAATCTGATTTTAGAGTAGGTACTTGTTTCGCATGATATTTCTTTACCTGATGTATATTCACCATAAAAAGAATAGATTTTTATAGAACTAAAACATGTGGATTTTAAAGACATTAATAAACTCGCATTCATGTAATTGTCTAATAGAAATATTGTACTGACTAACTAACTGTCTATATTTACCAAACCTACTTTCAAGAGGATCAGTTTGAAATTTACCTAGCAAAACATACTTCATGTTTAGTTCTTGAAAAAAATATTTTATTATTTCCAGCATGCCATAAATTGTACGATGTAAAGCGGTAAAAGTTTGTGGCGTTAATTTTTTTGGTAAATGTACGACAATGATTCCAAACTTGCAACCATTTTAACATGTTTTCTAAAAAAGTAATTTTTGAATCACCAGAATTAAAAGAATTTGGAGTGATTGGTTCTTGATATTTATCTTTGAGACGTTTACCTTTAAGTGGTGTTTTAATATTTATTATTTTCCACCAAGTTAATATGATTTAAAGAAAACAAGCTGTATCTTTGGAATTGGTAATTTTTGTACCAAATCTTAAGAGAGCCTGAACAACAAATGGATTAAAAATTTGTAATGCTAATGCAACATTTTTTTTTCAAAATTGGTAGGAAACAGCGATTTCAGAGTTGAAGAGTAGCCATGTTTTAGTATCTTGTCATTTTCTGTACTTTATTAAACTTTGAAAAGAGGCAAATTTTGTAAGATCAGGTTTTTCAAAGACGGGATATGTAAGTATTTTGTCAGGTTTTGAATTCGTCCAGTTATTTTCAATACACTTTAGTAAATGGATTGAATCAAATAAATAAAACAAAGGCTTGTCATTTCCTGCAGAATAAGGATAAACAATACGTAATTGCTTTCTGACTGCAAAGTTGCACATTGCCTTACTGGTTATTACATTATTAATAGTTATAATACAAAAAATGTTATACTCAATTTCTTCGAGACCAATAACGACAGATTTTATGAACATAAAAAGAATCTCGTGATTAATTTTTGCAACGGGTGAAATATGTACCATTTCTCTGAAATTTGAACATACACCAATTAGCACGAATGTAAATGCAGAAGTAGCTAACTGATTACTATTGGTTGCAATGCCAACAATATTTCCACCTTTATAGTCAACATACGGTTTCATATGAACTTTATCTAACAGCCAAATCATATGTTTTTCGTTATCTTTCACATACTTAAATATATCTTTTGCGTAAGTTAAAAATGACCCTTGCTCTTCAGCAGTAGGCTCTGTAGTAAAAAAAATGTTACATACAATGTTCAGAGTCTTCGGATGGGGTAATATTAAACTACTATAATTTCTTAATATGAATTCAATTCAAGAGCCAACTACAAATTACCACAAATTAATGTGCAAAAAGGTATTGTTGTCATCATGTCCCCGGCGGGATTCTTGTCTAATTTTTCTGTTAACATTATCAGATTTTGATCAGTAAGATGGACAATTTGGAAAAATTGTTGGGGAAGTACCGACTTTAAGTTTGGGATATTTCAGTGGTACCTCTATCACTTCTCCGCTTTTTTCATCTGCATGTATGGTTTTCCAAATAATACTACCTTTGTTAAAGTGACATTCACAAACCTTGCTATTTTTTGTCACATTATCATCGTCGCGGTGAATTGCCTGAAGCCACTTCGTACACAAATCATCATCTTTGGGGAAACCAAAAACATGCACACGTTTTTCACCTTTGTAGTTTCCTCGACACCCCGGCACACAGCACTTAAATGGCAATGTACCTATATTGTCTTTAAAAACAAGTACCTAATATATCGTTTATTAATATTGCACAATTATTGTCAACGTTTTTTTTTCACACAGTAATAACTAATGACGCCTCGGGCGGTCAATAGATAAGAAATACAATCGTAGAATCGATGGCAACTGAGAAGGGTCGATGCCAGTTAGATATGCGTGCTCAGCGAATCAATCAAATTCATACCACACTACACCGCCGCAACGTAATCGCATAAATTTTTAATTTGCACTCAAAATTTGTGTTGTTTATCTACTAACTACCCTTGCAGCCACCGTAATCGTTCACTCCATTAAAATTTACACCACCCTCACTCAACCCTACAAGGCACTCCACCTTCTTTGTCCTGATCAAAGCTCTTCACTTCCAAAAAAAAATCGATTGTAATTACAAATTTGAATTTTCAAAATTGAAAGAGTATGTGAAGGGGTGATTTCCACGCCTAGCATAAACTACTATATCTGTGTATATATTACTGCTCAGTATGACTAGTACTACAAGATACTAAAATTTGAGTCGAGTCGGAGATGGGGTTAAAAAATTTAATAGGTTCATTTGTTAAAGTCTGGTAAAACGCTAGTAAATTTCTTGTATATTTATGTGAATTCAATTTTTACACTATTATCGTATCAAACAACCTGTATATGACCGAACCACGGATGATTTGCTTCACATTTAATGGTTTAAGTATTAGGTATATTCTAAATGTGAATGAGAAAACAAAATCAAAAGCAGAGCTGCGTACACGGTTACTAAACTAATACGGTTATCTCAGTTCGATCAACTTGCGGCCGCGGGGGAAGAGGGGTCTGGTTAGGTTATGACGTAGTTCAGAATGTACGAACTACGGGCGACTTAGTCAACTAGTATGTCTGCTACTCGCTTGTAGTTTTCTTTAATAATAGACTACTTTTAAAATACCATACCGAAAGTGTTTGATCAACTGAAGTAGTGCTTAAGGGTGGATTAGATTAAGGGATTCTATACATGCCATATATAGATAATTCATAAAAACGAACCAAAAATATTTTACATTTCCATAGCCATTGTCATTGTAGGTACTTAAGCTTGTATGTACCTACTTACCTATTTGCAATTATATAATTGCGATTAATAATGACGCCAGTAATAATATAAGTAATTCAAAGTAAATATTAAGTTATGATCACTATTCGAACTCCTAAATTGTAATAATTTTATAAAAATGATTCTACTACCTACATGCAAATTAAATTATAACTGATTCCATTCTAACTGGCAACTATTTATGTAAAAATTAAGCTACCTACTTAAAATTATCTGGACAACAATTTTTCTTTCTGTAAAATAAAGCAATTATGAATGAAGCTAAGTTGTCTTCAACTTGTAGACTATTTATAAAATGGTAGGACGTGGAATACGCTGTAGTGTCGGTTCTTGTAAGAGCCAACAGGAAAAAAATAAGGACTTGTCTTTTTTTTCATTCCCAAAAGATATTCAATTAAAAAAAGAATGGATAAATCGATGTCATCGAGTCGATAAAATTAATGTAATAAACGCCCAGATTTGTAGCCTGCACTTTTTACCTTCAGATTTTGAAAGAAATTTGGCAGAACTTCTAAACGTTCCCTATAGAAAAAAGTTAAAAAATCTCATGGTAGGTTTGTCTCGTACATTGGTCAAAATTACGTAAAATGTTAAAAAGTTGATTTATTGTTCAATATTTAGAAGAACTATTTAATAAATTTCACGGAAACAAAAGAATTGGGGGTGGAAAGAATATTCCAAAAAGAACAGCACGTTCTCTTTAAAAAGAATGCGATACAGCTGATTCAAGTATCATATAGGAATTTAGCCGCCAAAGAATATTTATAAGAATTAATTATTTAAATTTACAACTTCAGGAAAAATCTCTGAAACGAAAAATAACAGCGACAAGTTCGAAGACTAAAGAAATTCAAGCGAATTGTAGATTAACGTAATTACATGTTATTAATAACATACATGAACATTTACTTAAAAATACATAAAAGCACCCTTTTAAGTATATTTTAATACGATAGGATTAACAAAACACCGGTAAATTTCAATTATATTTCATGTTGCATTTACTTCGCATATCTTTCCTCTACGCTGTACATTCTGAGATACGTCATCGGCTAGTGCGCTCTTATTGGTTAGCGGCAACTGAGGCAACCGTATTAGTTTAATATCCGTGAGCTGCGTACTCTAAATGAAAATGAGAAGACAAAATCAAACGCAGCATTGCGGTTTTTAAAGGATAATGAGAAAGGCAAAATCAATGGTAGAGTTGCGTATTCTTAAAGTGATTACGTTATATAGAAATACCTTTACGAACGAACGAACGAACGAGCAGGCTTTCTAGCTTTCGTTTGTGGCGCTACCATCTCTCGCCTAGTTTGAGCTTTCCTACCGCATCAGCTGCACCCCTACCGATATCGATATAATATTTCTTTGGCTGTAGTTCCAAGAATAAAGTCTCAACAGATTTCCAGAGTATTTGTAAAATGAAAAGTGTTCCACATATGGACCCGCAGCCCCCTCTTTCCCACTGAGCATTCTGGACACATGTCCATAAGGCCTCTTCTTTCCAAATCACTAACCGATAACCGATATGTAGGTACTACAGAAAAACGTATTTACTTCGAAAAAATAAAACTCATGTGTCTCATATATTCATGCCTGTTTCCCATAGGGGTAGGCAGAGACCAAAGAATTCCTACTCCTGACTTGATATCAGGTAATTATCGATTTACATAATTTTGCTTAATATTGACAATGTAACCATTAAAACCAATGTGAATGAACCGCTTTCGTAATCTCCACATATCTGGGTGAAGAAGTGATTAACGATTTTGCCCATTTCAATTCTAGAAGGGTACCTCTTCAATCAATCAAAATAGATTTTACAACGACCAAAGATGTCACGAGAGCGCCATCTATGGTAAACGCTATAAATAACAGGTACTGTATTGTTCAACAAGATATCTTTTTCAGTAAGGAAATTGCTTGTTGAACCAGGCCTTCGTATATCAACGACTTGCGTGAAAGGAACGCATACTAAAATAGAACAAAATATGCTCTTGGTCAGTACTCTGTCGAAACCACCAGACACGGATCGCGATTTCCAGCGGGTTGGCACAATACAGTACAACACACTACCTGTTATTTATAGCGTTTATCATAGATGGCGCTCTCGTAACTTCTTTGGTCGCTGTTGAATCCACTTCTGGTAAGAGGAGACTTTGACTGGTCTGTATTCTGTGGGAACCTCCTGCGACACGCTGATGAGAGCCAACCAGCTCGAAATCGCGACCCGTGTCTGGTGGTATCGACAAAATACTGACCAAGAGCATATTATGTTCTAAAATAGATCTTGATGCACTAACCTGCGAATTCTAAAAGAGTTACTTTTGCGGGTTTGCGGGTCATCAAATGAAAATAAATCTAGAACTTTGGTTATCTACTTTCTTTATCTATTTTAACAGAATAGTGCTCTATCAACAGCAAAAGTTTGATGCAATTGCAAATATTTTTCATTGTCATCGCAAAACAGTAATCACTAAAAAAAGGTTTCTTTTCTCATTAACTTATTATTAACGGCATACTTGCAAAAACGAGTTGTTAAGAGTGGACTATTTTTAGCATGAAGTCCTAATACTATTAATATAACACACGATTGCGCAATTCTTTTTAATGCTTTTTAAATGACAACACAAATACTAAATTGTTGTACCTTCACAGGTACACGGTTTAAATTCAACTTTGATATTCTATTGTTATATAATTTTTAAATGTTTAATTAGTTCCAGTATTTTTTATATACTAATTGTAAGTATTGTATTCTAATATATGTCAGCAACAGGTTTCAATGGTCTAAATGTATTTAAGAATTGTTTGGGTTATGGATAGCGATACGTCATCGAGTACTAAAGAACGGAAGTACTGGAGAGGCCAGAATGGGACACACAGACGGTGCCGAGGCTCCTTACGTAACAGTCGTTATTATAGTTGTTACTAAATAATTCCTACATTTGGCCTATTGTACATATAAATTATTATATTAATTAAAGAAAGTACTTATTTATATTAACTTTTCATGTACTACCTATACTTTTATATAATTACTTAAATTTTAAATATAATGTAGTAAAGAAATATTGAATACCACACTTACTTTCCACGTTCCCAGTCCAAAAATAGGAATTTCCAAACCATTGTTGAATTTTACTTTCGGTACTTGATTCGGATTAACCATCGCAACAATTTTCCGAAAACACGTCCAACCGCAGCTGTGTTCTCAATGTTACTGGAAATATAACTAGTAACTCTCTGTATTAGTTCTACTAGCGTATCTTTATTGACTTATCGCTTAGTAGTGTTTGATGATGAGTTGCTATGGGTTGCTATGTACGATATTTATATTTTTAATGAAGGAAAATGTCGATAGGATTAATACATTTTTGATATCAAATCGATTTTTGGGATGGGTTGTGCATTTGCCATAATGACAATTTGATTTTCTATCTAGATAAATAAAATCAGAGTTCCGTCTGTTCGGGGAAATCTTTAAAACAGCTAAATTCATTTCAATGAAAATTTACAGGCACATTTACAACTGAGGTAGACCATAGAATTGGAGTCGTGGATAACTCAGGCAACGAAAATGCATATCTATATATATTCTGAGGCCGATTCTCTTTAATTCCCGTTAAAATGGAAATTCCTCTAAATTATGTAATGTGGCGTATAGTTGTTTCGATGTTTGGTAGACGGCGATTTTAATTTAATGTCCTTGAAGCATTAGATATACATATTACAATAATGTTTATTAATTAAGAATTCTAGTTTTTATTTCAAACTTATACATACGAGAAAAATATATACCTACTCAAATAAATGTTTATATTTGATTATGGAATGTACAAATGAAATATGCATATTCTTTTAGGGGTCATTAGATGACCACTAAAAAAAAACGCAATAAAAATAAAAAAGCACAATTACCATTTGAAAGGCAGTCCACAGGTGATTCGGACAATAAAAATTGCAGTGTAATCTTCTTCTTTGGTTATTTTTTTTTTAATATCTCGAGAAATAATGGACGAATTTAATTTTTGGCAGAATAGAAGGAAATAAATCTTTGTGAAAAATTACTGGTTTTTGAACAGTAAATATGTAAAATGTCTAGAAAAATTATGTTTACTAATAATGAATTAATAACTACGTAAATAAAACACTACTTTTCACTTGTTATTTTTATTGTTACCTAACAATATTGTTTCACCCTACCAGGGCATCTTCAGAGGAAGTAATCGTACAATCTTCTTACAGTCACGTTATTTATACCCTCTAGGTTTTAAGTAGGGGTATTTTTTACTAATTTATCTAAAATTTCTGAAGTATAAACATTTTCAATTTCATTCAAAACCATATTATTTTTGAAATGCTTTTTAATTTCTAAAGATTCAAGTATATCTAGCCGTTTACTTTTTGATTGTTTGTGTAAAATTTTGAAATTGTCTGTTAAATTAAATTCATGTTAATTGATGTTTATATGGTTCATAAATACTGATTTTCCATTGTAGTTTTTTATATGTTCTTGTGTTCTTTCTTTAAATGATCTTCCTGTCTGTCCAATATATAGTGTATAGTGTTTTATTTACGTAGTTATTAATCATTATGAAGTTAATTTTTCACAAAGTAAAGGCTGAAACAATCAATTATGTTTACTAATGTTGGATAGTGTAACTTTGATAACTTACTTTTTACTTTGGAGGATTTTTCTTATCAGCGTATCACCATCATTACCATTTATCAAAACAAACATTATTCAGCTCATTTTTGTTTTCGTCTAATAGCTGATAACTGATATTTGTATGTTATGAAAAGCTGTAAAGTTGCGAAATAATTGTTAAGAACGACCAATTGGGTTAATTAGATAATATTGTAGGCCTTTTTACTCAAGAATATGAAATTACACTCAAGACAAGTTTAATTCATACGCGGCACCTATCTTTCCAGTAATTTTCATCGTGGGTTAAAAATTTTGGTAATTGTACCTATAGATACGCCTCCCCTAATCGATTTTTCTGAAAAGTCAGTATGTTGCAGAGTTCGTATCGTTGATCAAGAATATATATAAACGTTGGGCGCGGAAACCATCCCTTCATGGTGTATTTTAATTTCTAAGATCTAAAATCTAAAAAATCATTATTAGTTATGTTATGTAATTTAATATTGAAACCATTCATGTTTATCTTGTAGATTAGATCCGGAATAATTTATAATCTTTGTCTATAGATGACACACGATACTGCTTGTTTGTTTAAAATTTTAAAGCGGTTATTCCATAATCTCTTACGAACACAAATGTTGGGAATGAGTGAGAAATATGTAATTGTAAACACACCCAGCCCGAACCTATTGCAATACACACGAAAGTATTACGGCAGGTTTTTGTATCTTGTGGTATCTTCATTCTGGTTTTGAGTTTCAAAAAATACAAGAAACTGTCGTAATACTTTCGTGTGTATTGCAATAGGTTACGGTTCAGAATGGGTGTATTTACACTTACATACCCCTCACCCCTTCCCATCATTTGTATTCGTAACACACTAAGAATAACCGCTTTCAAGGTTTAAACAAACCAACAGTATCGTCTATCACCTATAGATAAAGACTATATATAATTCCGTATCTAATATACAAAATTAGCAAACAGAACATTATCCGAACATTTGGATTAATCAACAAACCACTAGTGCTGATCGCGTTTTACAATAGACATGGAAGACAAATACACGAAATGAACAAGCTCAAAAACACCATGAAGGGGTGGTTTCCGGGCCCAACTAATTGGAGCGAACGCGAGCATGCTTGTGTGCGACCGGGTACACTTGTATGCGTTGCCGGCCGGCTCGACTAGCCAAGGCCGGTGTCGGCAGTGTGCGTTGTATTTGTGTACGTGTGTTCCGTACCTGCTTTCTAAAAATGCAATTATCCGTTCGCTTGTAAATAAACTATTTTTTTTTTTATTCCAGCGATTACGAGAAGCTAATTTGAAGCTCAGTCCGAAAAAGTGCCATCTTTTCCACGAGGAAGCTTCTTACTTGGGACATGTTGTATCAGCGAAGGGCGTGGCCATGGATCCAGAGAAGATAAGGGCCCTGAAGGAATGGCCAGCGCCTGAAGATGTCCACGACATAAGAAGCTTCTTGGGTTTGTGCACGTATTATCGTCGCTATGTTCATGGATTCGCCAATATCGCCAAACCTTTGACACATTTAACCGAAAGTGACCGAAAATTTCATTGGGATTCGAATTGTCAAACGGCATATGAGACTTTGAAGCAGGCTTTAATCACAGCCCCCATCTTGGTATATCATTGGCCCAATGGAATGTTCATTTTAGACACCGACGCCAGCAATGTGAGAATGGGAGCCGTTCTTTCGCAGTTACAAGATGGCCAAGAGAAGATAATCGGAAATTTTAGCAAGACCTTGTCAAAAGCAGAAAGAAACTACTGTGTCACCAGACGAGAGACGCTGGCTGTAGTCAAAGGTGTAAAACACTTTTACAAATACCTCTATGGACGGAAATTCACCCTACTAAATAGTGAAGAAGATTAACGACGTAATCTACCGAATTAAGAGAACTTCAAATGGGAAGCCAAAGGTAGTCCATTTTAATCGCTTGGCTTCATTCGCCGGCTGCCAACAGAAGATTTGGAGTGACACAGGAAATCCGACGAGACCTCTTTACTATCTCCAAGAAATATTCTCTGAACTATTGCGTTTCAAAGGGCCTCAGTATGACCCGTGGTATCGCGTCTGAGTTCAAACGCAGAATTGACAAGTTGGAGCATCTTGAAGATCAAGTACAAAAGGGAAGAAGGCTGTTGTGCCTGCCTGAGGGACGACGCAACATCTACTACCTAGTGACTAAGGAAGGATGTTTTGATAAACCGACTTATAGGAACCTCTGGGACGCAGTAATGGAACTCCGCAAACATCTTTTAGATGATAACGTACAGAAGCTGACGATTCCAAAGTTGTGGACTGGAAAACCTGGATTGAAGGATCGTACGAAACATGATTGAAGTCCTGTTCCGCCGTACTGGAGTGTACATTTTGGTCTGTTGCAGTAACCTGAATCGGGCCAATCATGAGAAAAACGTGGACTGTTACTTCTATTCCCGGAGCGGATGTCGTGAAAGCAAGAACTACCAGATTCCGGGATGGTCCTGTGATAAGTAACGTGAAAATGTTTCGGGACGAAACATCCTTAAGAAGGGGGCAGTGTATCGAACGCGAGCGTGCTTGTGTGCGACCGGGTACGCTTGTATGCGTTGTCGGCCGGCTCGAATAGCCAAAGCCGGTGTCGGCAGTGTGCGTTGTATTTGTGTACGTGTGTTCCGTAGCTGCTTTCTAAAAATGCAATTATCCGTTCGCTTGTAAATGTAAACAAACTTCCAGGCTCTTCTGGATTGTTCCATGATGTTATAAAAGTGGAAAGACGTTCGACGGTGAGTTAGTAATAAATTGACCGTGACAGTGGTAACATCCGAAATAAATCGACAGTGTTAGAAGTGAAAAGACAAGTAAATAGAGACGCGAATATAAGTGAGTGTTGTATGTAAATAACTACTGAACTAATTTCTGTATTAATTAATAGTGTTTTTAAAGTAGTTATTATTAAAAGTATATATAAATTGTGTTCCTGTACTTTAGTCTTGTAAATAAATATTTAATAAACCCACGAACACAACAATATATAATGACGAACTCTGCCAGATATTCAATTTTCAGGAAAATTGATTGGGGGAGGCGTATCTATACAATCACCAAAATTTTCATTTGAAAATATAATTTACCACATAATTCAATTGCATATATTTTTTTTTGGTATTATTGAAATATTGCTATAATAGCTTTTATTGATTTTACAATGATTTATGTCTGTTTGTATATAAAAACTTATTTATTTTTAGTTATCACAATATAAATAACAACTGATACAGGAACAACTAAATGCTGTTTTACTTGTAATTTTACAGATACACTCAAATACAGTGGATTTCATTTATAACGTCCTCGGCTCTAACGATTTATTGGTTACAGCGACGTTACACACAAGTCCCTTGAATCTAAAGCAGGTATACCTTCAGTGGAAAATAATGTGGTTATAGCGACTTCGGATATAACACCAAGTATAGCCACTAGTTTTAATTAACTATTTGTCACAAGTTCCTAGAAATCCCATGCAGATACAAACAACACATTATAACATCCGGTAATAACAAAAGAATTATAGTGATCCTTTCGACGTATATACGATATCCAGTACAAAAGTGTAAGAAATTAGGGCAGATGTTAAAGTTAACAGATGAGGGGTAGTAATGATGTGAACCTAATTAATTTAAAAACACTTTTTATGAGATAAACTGTTACCACGATTTTCTACTATCGAAGAAAAATCGTTTACAAAATTGTTTTCGCCCCATCTGACTTCGATTGATAAAAAATTCTTTCAGGTACTTACTTTAGCTTTTTATTGATTTAAGTGTATAAGTTTTTGCAACTCTCAGTCCATGTATCAATGAATTAAACACAAAAAAAACTTTTTTCGCCCTTCTTCTACAACTACTTACTTTCATGTGTTGCGCCTGATAAAAATTTGAAGCTGTTTGGAAAGCTCCGGTTTTCGGAACACCAATGAAATCATTATTTGGATTTGGTATAAATTAATTTAAATATTTCTACATTATAATTCCTTTTCAGTAATTAGGTATATTTATTGTTTTTTCTCCAAACAGTCAAATATTACTTCAGTTTTCTATTCGCTTTATTTTATAAAAATAAGTTAGGACACCTTACATGACATTAATCCGTTAGTTCTATCTTACGTAGTATTTTTAAAATCAGCTAATTGTGTATAGTTATTTACAGAAAACTGTGTTAACTTTACTTGATTAGGAAAGATTCCAGTATTTATCTTTCGTAACTTGTGTTTAGATGTCATCACTAACATACTCAATCCAATAAATTAACGGTTAAACTAGAGACATTATTAGAAAACTGAATCTGTTAGACCAAATGATAGCAAATGGATTAACGAATTTCTAGCTCATGTTCATACAACATTAGTAAAGTTTTCCTGAGTTGAAAATCGAAGAATCTCCGTTGAATCATATAATAGGAAGATGATGATATTGTTTACTATTTTTGTTAATTTATTTTTTGCTAAATTTAACGATTTGTCAATTTCTTCAGGGTCGGACTGGTCCTGAAAGGCCCGGGTGGAAATAATTTTTATAAGGTGGGATAAGGATGCATTGGGTTACATCAAATAATAATGAAATCCAATTTGTTGATAGACCAATATTTTTGAAGGGACTAAAAAACGACATCGAAGACTCAAGACTTCAGTAAACTATTTTTCGGCACAAAGAGCTCAATAATTACGATCAGGAAGTCGTTTTGAGCTAGAGATTAGCATGAAATTTCAGGGATGGCCTCATTCAATCGTTTTTTGAATTTGTCAGTTTCATTTCCATTTCTCTTTAGACATGAGTGAACTGTTTTACATGTAGGTCGTAAGACTGGAGGTAAGTATGGTAAGGTCCCTCTCAAGGTAGGGCTCGGCTGGCATACGCCACCTCGATTATATTAGCAGTTTGACACTGAACCTCTCTCATATTTTCGAAAATGTTTTTATTTAACCGCAGTCCAAACAGCACTCGGATGAGTCTTTTCGTTCCTATGTCAACGAAGTCGTTTCTATTGTATTTAAATCGACCGTTTGTTTCATGCAAGTCGATGGGTCTCCCTCTTCTTCAGCTTCGATGGTCTCTGTTTAGAACTGATTGAGGTTTTCACATAACAATTTCTTGCTACATGCCCCTCTCTTCCCTATATAAAACAAGCAGTTCGACGTCCCTGATCATTACGGTTGTGTTGATTATTTTCACGTTTATAATTTGAATTTCGCGCATTTTTGTAACTCTTTTGGTGTCGCGTAACTTTCACGTATACAACATCGTAATCGGTTCCTACTTCTTTTTTTTTTTTTTTTTCGCGATTTATACTCATCCATGATTTTTGTTGGCAAATGTCTCTGGTTTAGGTGGGTCATCATGAGCTTCCAGAGCACCTTCAAATGCTTCGAATGAGTCTGGTAATCTGTGTGGTAGTAATTATACCGATTTACTTCGGAAGGGATTCTTTTTAGTACAGTTGAGAAGATAAATGGCTGGAAATTATTTTCAAGTTCGAACTTCCACCGTTAGAGGACGTAAATGCAAACAAGAAATACAAAATCCATGTTATCTCGGAAAGTTGCGTGATGAGCTATCGAGCGAAAAATATTCAAATCTGTTAAATGGTTCAAGAGATATTAAAATGTAGAAATTGAGAAATACATCGGCCTCCCCCTCCCTGATAACGACATATACGAAAATATGTTGATCAAGAAAAAAATGCAGTAGTGCCCAAGTACTCAAACTTCTAACCGATGTTTTAAAGTTTATATATATCCAAATTCAACATTTAATTTTTTATTTTTATCCTTTTAAACTACTCAGAAATGCTTTGAGTGCCAATGTATAAATTCAATTTCTTCAGACAAATATATATTATACACTTGAGAAATATCTAACGATAAGTCGTTACTTCACTTGTGAAAGCTCTGGCCCGTATCAAAACGGTTTTAGTGACGATATTTAAAGGGCGGCTCTTATTACTTAACCGGAAACACTTCATCTAATAAAATGTCATAGAAGACTATTTAGAAAACCAAGATCTGAAAAAATATTTACACGATAATGAAGTAACAATAGCAGTAGGTAGAAGCAATAAAGTTGTTGACGAAGAAAAGAATAGGTACCACAGAATAGTTATCTAGAAAAAGAATTTTACCAAAAGAATATTTACAATAAGATACACAAAGATATTTACATTACATTACAAAAAAAAAAACAATTAAAGAATTTCCTATAAATAATACAGTCGCCACAAGCCAAACAAATCAGCAAAGTTTTTATTTGTTTTTGAAATTTACAACCAGTGTTTCGTCCAGTGTACATGTTTTCATTACTGTTAATTTTTAAAAGAATGAATTTGTATTTTACTCATGTAAATTTTAACAGATTTATTGGTGTACTCACGTTATTTTAATTTTTACTACAACCACTTGCGTCCTTAAAAGTAGTAGCCATATTTATTTGATCATAACTAGTAACGATCGTTACTCTATGTTGAATTTCTACATTTCTTGTGTTTTATTTCTGACTTATAAGTGTTCCTTGTAATGATATTTTATTGACTTTGAAACTTAACCCTGAAGAGAAGACCTGTGTAAACGACGAAACGTTGGTTGTGAGTCCTCCATAATTCTTAAACACATGTAGAAATAAATGAAAAGCGTTGTGTAGTACTAAATATAGCAATAGAAGTAATACGATTAACGTTTTCAAGCGTGTGAAACAAAAACAAATTTGACTCCAGAGACAATTTTGTTTCCAACAGGCTTCGTGCTGAATCCAAAACCATTCTATGTTCTTTAAATTACAACCAATTCTTTCCAAATTTTTTGTTTAATTATAAAACCACGTCTCGTTATATATTAAGCATAGCTATATTGTTAAATATATGTATACGTAGCCAAAACCGTGATAGATACGAAAGAAGTATTATGACCTTTTTGTAAATAATTTAAGTTTATATAAAAAAAGTCTGGGACAGTGTTCCTCCGTCTTTTCTACAGTTAAGAAAAAACCGAGTTGTATTTTTTTACATGTAAAATGTAGATAGGTGCTGTCGGATTTTTTTTCGTATGTACTTTTTCCAAATCTATCACGATTTTGGCTATGTAAGCGTCGAAAGGTTAAACAACACGTTAAATGTAAAATAATTACAATTATTTGCTAATGCTAAAAATTTGCAAAAATGCTCTTCTGATCTTTCTCTATGAGAATCCGCGATCAGAACATTTTTTTCACGATAAATACCTCGGCTATAAGATTAAAACGGTTCCCTACGTGGATCCCCTTATATCACGTGATCACGTCGCGCGTTAGTGCTCTGGCCTTCAGTAACGCTGGTAACGGTTCTGCAAAATACCTAATTTAGGTACTTTATCAAAAAGAACCATAAACTTTGAATGAAATATACTTTATTTATGAATACGGCTTTTTCGTTATATAGGTATATCTATATGTATATAACCGGATCGGGTTAAAATTAGAAAAAGGTAGTTTATTTTTACAATGACGCAAAAATATCAGTTCAGTTAACTAAAGAACATACTGTAGACTGTGTATAATAAAACTTTGTATATCAAGACATTAAACATAGATACCTGATTAAAAACAAATTAAAATAGTGGTTTTTAGCCTTCAACATTTTTAGAAATTAAATAATTTGTAACGTTTGTTTTTAAAAAATATTTTATCTTTTACCTAACGTATGTTACTGTAATGTTGTCTGATTTATTATACCAAATATAAAAGCCTTTTCGGTAGAATTGATATTTATAGCTGCGTTTGTTTATTATTGAGTCACAGAGTTGTTCTTGTTTTGTTTACGAAAGAATGTTCACGCTATTGCGGGGTGTGAGAGAGGGAGAGAGCCCTAAAAACACACGAGATTTAAGTATACAGTGGTGACTTGTGACTCAAAGAAGTAGGGTGTGCAACTACACTGGTTAATCGTCGGGTCCGACTTCTCAGGTCTTCTTCTCCAGGACGAGGTCCTGGAGGAGCTGGGAGGGAGGGTTATCTCGGCGCTTTAATTAGTGGTATGAGCCAGTGTGTTATATGCAGGTTATTAATGTGTACAGAGATTTAAATGATCAGTAAAAGTAACAAGCTATTAAGTATTCAATGATCATATAGGTAGATGTAATTAATACGAATAACGATCAAAGACGACACGAGAGCGCCATCTATGGTAAATACTATGAATAACAGGTACTGTAATGTTCAACAAGATTCCTTTTCATTAAGAAAATACTTGTTTAACCAGACCTTCGCATAGCAACGACTTGCGTGGAAGGCACGCATTCCAAAATAGAACAAAACATGTTCTTGGTCTGTATCAGAGACGTGCTTATTATATAGACTGAGCATAAGTCGCAATTACTGTGAATGGAAGTGAAGCCAAGACGGTAGGCAACCTTCATTTCAATGTGCTGGCAAAATATATTTTAGTTCCAATTGAATAGCGGGGGGGAGTTTATAAAATAATTCAGTAGTTTTAAGCAGTTAAAACTTTTGATGGTCATAAAAATACATTTAACTAATGTATTTTTAATAATAATTTAAATTGGCATGTAATTTACATCATTACACTACTTAAATAATTAAATTAAAATTAAGGGAAGACATTGTTACAATCTAGATTATAGTTACTTTACGTTTCTGTTTGTGTTTATATTTCTTATATTCTTTTAATAGCTCTTATAGAATTCATTAATATCACACGAATACAAATAGTAGGTATTTTGACTATAAATTATTATGTTACTATTTTATTTCAATTAAATATCTTTAAAACTTCTTTAAATAAATATGTAGTTAACTTCTGATTTTTAAAATGAAAGCACTAATAAAGATAACCAGTACCTACTTAAAAAGTACTCAGAACTGCGCGTTTTGCAGGGGTATAGTTTCCGCGCCTCATCGCTTTGATCCACTATTTTCCAATTTCTGGATTCGTAAGAAAGCTCAACAAAGTATATTAATAAAAAACTTTCAATTTATTGATTAGTTGTATTTTTTTACCTATGAAACGAAACAGAGGAGTTTTTCATAAATATTTTTGTACAACCGTATGCGCAACACGAAGAAACCATTTTTCTTCAGTTAGATATTAATTAGATATTAACGAACAACTACTTAGTACTCTAAACACAACCGCTACGTTTGAACTAATACGCTAAAGTGGTAGTTTACGACGAAAACTTACCTTTTCGTCCATTAAGCTAATATTCTTCTTGCCTGCACAACGGAAAATGTGTTGCCTACCGCATTGGATTCAAAGAGCTATGCATAAACTATGTACATGTCTCTGGTCTGTATTCTGTCGGAGCTACCTACGACACGCTGAAGAGAGCCAACCAGCTCGAAATCGCGATCCGTGCCTGGTGGTTTCGACATAATACTGACCAAGAACATGTTTTGTTCCGTACAGGAGAAATACAAAGAAAGGGATCATGAGATAAAATGCACAAAAATATGTATATTTATTGCTTTACCTAAACATGAAACACAAATTGCAAGGTAAGTAGTACATGTGATAGTTTATTGATGAAAAATACACGTATTTAATCCTTCAATTTAATACTCGTCCTTGAACGGATAGAAGCGGTGTTTATCAGACCTGCAAAACAAAGAGTAACAGTGTATTAATGAAGAAGTTTTCAAAGTTTCGTACAGTCAAGTCTAAAAAACTTATAGGATTACATATGTGTCTGTCCGTCCGTCTGCTACTACCAATTTGTTCCGGATCTACCGGACCGATTAAGTGTAATTTGGTAAACGTATGAATTTCTTTTTTACCATACATTCCTTGCAAAATTAATAAATTAGTTTTGAATTTGGGGGCCACTTTTGTAGTTCAAAGTAGATCATTCAAAAAAAGGTGTTGTGTGACGTATCAAATAAAATGGGTTATTTTAAAAGTCTGAAATAGGTATGTATGTTTTCAAATTTTAAAACCAGTTTTTGATACAAATATAGAAATTCCTCCCTACGCTATAGGAAAGTCTATGGACTTAAAATGGACATCTGATCATTCGCAGATGTAAACAAAATGGGAAAATTTAATAAACAATGCGAATACAATGCTTGAAAATCGTTAACACCCACCATTACTCAACAATATAGATTATGAAGCTACTTACCATTCCCATTGTCCTATTCTGAAATTACGATCGAAAGTATCGATATACTTAATATCTTCAGGGGTGAGTTGGAAATCAAAAATATCGATGTTCTCTTGGATCCTTTTCTTTGTTACTGATTTCGGGATGACTATAAGGCCTCTTTGTGTGAGATATCGAAGTATAACTTGTGCAGTGCTTTTCTTATATTTTTCACCAATAGCTTTGAGTTTCTCGTCATCTAATAAACTTGGATCTTCGGGTTTAGCCCATGGACGGTCAGGGGATGCGAGTGGACTGTAAGCGGTAACAGTAATTCCTTTCGATTTGCAAAATTCAGTAAGTTTTCTTTGATTCAAGTATGGATGGACCTCAACCTTAAAACAAATACATCAAGTTCTTAAACGAGGAATTTAAAGTCATTAGTGAAAGGATAGCTTCTATATTTATGGGTTACAGGAATATTAATAGCTCCTAAAGAGAAGTAAAGCCGATTTATGAAATAATTAAAGGAGGCATTACAATTAAATCAACAAAAGGACAATAAAGAGCACACATCAGTAATAGCACATTTGCTATTAGTCAGTAAAATTAACTTGAAGTTCTTACAATCAATTTTCGTTTGCCGGTTTCAATGTGGCAATAATGTTTAATTTTTTATGCCCTTTCCTAAACATATATACAACGTTAGACTACAAAATCGAAAAATAGATTTGTAATTGTACGAGCTTCTTCCCCTTTTTCCAAATTGGAAGAACTGTAGTTATAATAAAACCAACGGCTATCGTTTTCTTATACTTTATTTAAGAAAAAAAGCTGTTTTGTATTACTTCTTACAAAGTTCTCTGCCGACTCACAGACGGACCTCCTGTCGGCACCCTTTCTCCTCCACTCTTAATTCTACCTACACCAATCCTGAGACAGCCAATCAGAACTATTATTTCAAATAAATTTCTAACTGAAACCTACAGTAATTAAAGGTAAATATATTTTTAATGTTAGCGTGTAAGGTGTGCGTGTGCTGTACCTGGATTGAGTTCAATTTACGGCAGGATTAATCATTAAGAGAATTAATCATGAATCAAACTTTGGCTTGATTAATTTGCTACGTATTTTAGAAAACTATACTAGATATAAAAATATTTCTTGATACCTCTAGTTAATTATTCATGTGACCAAAGCAATGGTTTCTATAGATCATATCTAGAGCATAGTTTGGTGGCTAATAATTACTATTTATAGTTAAAATATAGACTGCCTAAAATGACTGTTTAGAATAATTTATGGTTACTTAACACATTTTTACTACTTACCTTACATGTAATATTTTGTTCATAATTTGAATTAATTGCATTATAACTAGCTTTTGTTCTATTTTCTAAAGAAAAGAATCCATTACTGTTATCACCAAACCTCTCACTTTTTCATTCAAAAGTGGAAAAAATTAAAATTGACAGAGTGCAAGTACGGTAATAATAAATTAATTTGAACTAATGTAAATAACTCTTACAAGTAATAATTCATTTATTCATTCATTATTACTTGTGTTTTAAATTTATATATAACGATAAGTTAAGATAAGAGAGAAATGTTGGTTAAATGTATTTTGTTTCTTTAAAGCCCGATAGTATACAAACTAAACGATTTTATGTAAATTCCTTCAGACGAAAAATATACCAGAAGTTTGCAAAATGTAGATTTTAAAATTTAATATGAACACGTTCTACGCTGTTCTATTTGTCGTTTCATTTCTTAAACGTGTCTGTTCCTTATTAGCTCCATCAGAGAAAGACATGAAATCTTTGATCTGTTGCGTGTTTAGATTCAAATTCTTTTGCTAAACCATAATTCTCAGAAAATGTTTATTTTCACTTTGATTGAACCATGAGAAGAAAAAGCAGCCATTCATCAAAGAGTTCAAGCCTAAAGCGGCCAGTGAGAATAATCTTATAAATAAAATTGCTTACCATACATACCCAATGGCTTGCGACTATTTGATATACTTTGAATCAGCGTTCGTCATTAATGAGAATTTCATAGAATATAATATCGTTCAAATATTGTTATCAATTTTGCAAATAGATCAAATAGCTTCAAAATCACCTTCTGGCAAGCTATCCTTACATCCATGTATTTTGGGCAAGTTATTACGCAACAATATTGACTTTTTGTCACTTACTTGATTGGTAACTGGTCGAACTGTAGTCAGTTGGAGTAGTCTTTCAATCTGCTTTTTATTAAAATTCGATATCCCGATTGATTTTGCAAGTCCTTTCTTGTAAAGCTCTTCCATTGCTTTCCACGTGTCGATATAATCAACACCATCTGGAATGGCCTGCCCATTTTCATCTAGTGGATGTACATCGTCCCCTGCCTGAAACCATTTAATGATTTAATTAATTATTCAAATGTACGAAAAGTGCTAGGGTGACTATAAATCTCCTTATTTTGAATTTTCGAATTGTTACTTCCGAGAGTTTCTGAATCAAATAGATTTAATAGTTGCGTTTCGTTTCATACTTTCAGATCCATAGGAGCATGGATCAAATAGAGATCCAAATAGTCCAATCCCAATCGTGTTAATGATTCTCTGAATGATGGTTCAACATTTTCCGGTTTATGGAAAGTACACCATAACTTACTAACGATGAAGAGGTCTTCTCGTTTAACAACTTTCTCATCAATTTTAGCTTTAATTGCTTCTCCAACTTCTTTCTCGTTTCCATATATCCACGCGCAATCTATATGTCTGTAACCTGCGTCAATGGCATCCTTAACTGCTTGTGTTACTTCCCCTGGTTTGGACTGAAATAAACACAGAAAAACCTCAATTAATTCGATTTTTGTAGGAAATAAAACTACACTAAATCTAATTTATAATTAGGGCAAACAGATACATGTGAAAGTGCACAATATACACGTATAGTAATCTAAGTGTGGCATAAGTCGTAGGGCATTGAGAGCAGTGAAAGTTATTTACGAAAAAAAGGGATATATCAATTGGGAGGACTGAGCTGCTAGTCAGGGATATTAAGAGGAATAAAGATAAGTATAGGAGCAATTTGTTCCTTTCGGAGGATTGGAAGCTCTATCTAGAAAAAAGACGAGCTTTAATTTCTAAACAATTTTTCGTTACTTAAAAAACTTACATGCGATATAAATTATTTAAAAGTTAGTGGTTAGGACAATTACGTATATTCAAACACAATTTAATTGTGCACGATGCCCATTAAGTATTGTGTGCTGGGTTGTAAAAATAATTAAAATCTTGAAAATCATGTGCATGTGATTGGCTTCGCCAATGATCATTGTACAAAGTAGTTTAGTTTTGCGTAATTTCTAATTTGACGGGTTGACTTTGTTATGACGAAAACATAGCACGATCTGTGAGCTTCACTTTAACAGAGAATCCAAATTGTTCACCTTAAATTTCTAAACCTGATAATTTAAGTAGAAAAATAGGGATGTAGATGTATTGTCCGTAAAGAACTACTGAACTATGAAATATTGGGGTGTGGGGTATGTATATGTAAACACACCCACCCTCTACCATAACCTATTGCAAGACAGGGAATTATAACGACGGATTTTTTCATTTTTTTTTTATAAAAAATATATCCCCCACCTCTAAAATGCATGCACTAAAAAAAAGTTTTTAATATAGAAAAAAAATTTCGGAGCAATTTTCGGCAGAATCGCACCTTCTGTATAATTACCAAATTTTTAGCAAGAAGTCCTAATTCAATTAGTATAACACACAATTTCGCAATTCTTTTTAATGCATTTTAAAACGCAACACAAACACAAAATTGTTGTACCTACAAAGGTAGGTACACGGTTTAAATTCAATTTTGATATTATTTTGTTATAATTATTTTAAATTTTTAATTAGTTCAGTATTTTTTTATATACTAATTGTAAGTGTTCTATTCTAATATATACTACCTATACTTTTATATAATTACTTAAATTTTAAATGTAATGTAGTAAAAAAATATTCAATATCATACTTACTTTCCAGGTTCCCAGTCCAAAAATAGGAATTTCCAAACCATTGCTTAATTTTACTTTCGGTACTTGATTCGGATTAACCATCGCAACAATTTTACGAAAACACGTCTAACCGCAGCTGTGTTCTGAACGTTACTGAAAATTTAACCAAATATAACTAGTAACTGTCTGTATTAGTTCTACTAGCGTATCTTTATTGACTTATCGCTTAGCAGTGTTTGATGATGAGTTGCTATGGGTTGCTATGTACGATATTTATATTTTTAATGAAGGAAAATGTCGATAGGATTAATACATTTTTGATATCAAATCGATTTTTGGGATGGGTTGTGCATTTGCCATAATGACAATTTGATTTTCTATCTAGATAAATAAAATCAGAGTTCCGTCTGTTCAGGGAAATCTTTAAAACAGCTAAATTCATTTCAATGAAAATTTACAGGCACATTTACAACTGAGGTAGACCATAGAATTAGAGTCGTGGATAACTGAGGCAACGGAAACGCATATGTATATATTATCTGAGGCCGATTCTCTTTAATTCCCGTTAAAATGCAAATGCGTCCTCTAAATTATGTAATGTGGCGTATAGTTGTTTCGATGTTTAGTAGACTGCGATTTTAATTTGATGTCCTTGAAGTATTAGATATACATATTACAATAATGTTTATTAATTAAGAATTCTAGTTTTTATTTCAAACTTATACATACGAGAAAAATATATACTCAAATAAATGTTTATATTTAATTATAGAATATACAATAAACAGAAACTGTACTCTTGGTAATAAATATTGCCTCAGTTGAAATATGCATATTCTTTTAGGGCTCTTTAGATGACCACTAAAGAAAAAATGCAATAAATATAACAAAGCATAATCGGCATTTGAAGGCAGTCGACAGGTGATCCAGACAATAAAAATTGCAGTGTACCTACTCTTCTTCTTTCGTTATTTTTTTTAATATCTCGAAAAATAATGGACGATTTTTAATTTTTGGTAGAATAGAAGGAAATAAAACCCTATGAAAAATTACTGGTTTTTTGAACAATAAATATGTAAAATGTCTATAAAAATTATGTTTGGTAATGTTGGATGGTGTAACTTTGATAATTTATTTTTTACTTTGGAGAATTTTTCTTATCAGCTTATCACCATCAGTACCATTTATCAAAACAAACATTATTCAACACATTTTTGTTTTCGTGTAATAACTGATATTTGTATGTTATTAAAAAGCTGTAAAGTTACGAAATAATTGTTAAGAACGACTAAATGGATTAAGTAATTAAATAATATTTACACTCAATTAAAAATTTTGGTAATTATATACTTAGATACGCCACCCCTTAATCGATTTTTCTGAAAAGTCAGTATGTTGCAGAGTTCGTCCCGTTGATTAAGAATATATATAAATGTTGTACGCGGAAACCA
Organism: Agrilus cyanescens; assembly: GCA_947389935.1. Lineage (NCBI taxonomy): Eukaryota > Metazoa > Arthropoda > Insecta > Coleoptera > Buprestidae > Agrilus > Agrilus cyanescens. The sequence goes on from OX376709.1 coordinate 23,368,830, forward strand.
CCCCTTCATGGTGTATTTCAATTTCTAAGATCTAAAATATGTATAGTAATCGACTAACCGTTAGCTATGTTCTGGAGGTTAACGAAAAAAAGCATCCAACAAAGGGAGCGGCTTATTTTTCTTAAGAACAAGTTTCGCAGTTTTTACTAGTTTACTAAACGGTAGAACTCCTCCTTTTCTTATTAATTTTCTCTTATTTATTCTCTTAAACGGAATCGAACCACCCTCTTTATGGTGACTTAGTCGATGCCTTCCTTTATGTCCCATTCCAAGTTTCGTCTTAGCCTTCATAGCGGAAGCGATTGTTAAAGCTGCTTAACGTTCACCTATAGACGCGTCCGATGACTTCAGTCTTTGTAAGGATTGTTGCACTAAAACCTTGTCTGCTCTTCGACGTTGCGGAATGTCGGGCGAAATTGTGTATGCAATGTCGTGTAATTTGCAATGTTCGTCAAGAGGATTTATACCAATATCACCTCGAGCTCATCGTTTGTTTAATCTTGTCCCTGGACCACAAAAGTTATAGCCTGGTAGATGTAGTTCAAAAGGTAATCTATCTGTAACACTATTCAGAACGCTACGTTTCATGTAACAGGTCTGGTCGTCTGGTGTGAGTGCTTTCACTATTACGAACCAACTGACCATATAAATAATGGTAACACCAAATTTATATATCCGTGAACACACAGCGAAATCGTTTAATAATAAATAAACATGCGGATAGTACAACATCCATCTGCTCTACCGATAACCAATCGTGACTTCAACATCCCTTCGAAAATAAATCGTCATGGTCCTTTATTACCATCAACAATACGACGTATCGTTGCAGGACCTTCAAATTGCGGAAAAACAAATGTGATTATGGGACTTTTGGAGCAACCAAACGGTTTACGGTTTGAAAATGTATATGTTTATTCAAAGTCATTGTATCAATCAAAATATAAGTATTTAGCAGAATTGTTGCAACCAATTGCTGGAATAGGTTATTTTCCTTAGAGACACTCGGATGAAGTAATCGGTCCATCACAGGCAAGACCTAATTCTGTATTCATCTTTGATGATGTTGCGAATGATAATCAGAATAAGATAAGGGAATACTTTAGCAAGGAAACACATAATTCAATCGACACATTTTCTTTGAATCAAACATACGCTCAGATCCCTAAACATTTAATTAGAGATAACGCTAATTTAATTGTACTGTTTAAAAAGAAGACGAATTAAATCTCAAACACGTTTTTTCTGACCATGTTGATGCAGACATGACTTTCGATCAATTTAAAAGTATGTGTGGAAAATGCTGGAAAGAGAAGTTCGGATTTCTAGTGATAAACATGGATTGTGGTTTAAATGAGGGGAGATATCGCATAGGATTTGATAAATATTGTCATGATCACATTTCTTGATAAAGGAAATAGTCAAAAATAAATACTTTAAAACATACTTAAACACATACAAACTTTTATGACGCACATTCTTACTAAAATTTGTAGAATTTTCTTAAATTTTGAGATTTAACTTATTTAAATTACTAGTAATCAATTTAATTTTCCTTATTTAATTGTTTATTATTGAATTCAAACTAATTTTATGTCTTAGAAAGATTAATTTCTTTTGACATTAAAACGTACGGGAGCAGTTTACAAGTTAAGACAGCAAACATCGAAGTTTTCTAAAGGTGGAGGATTGTCGTTGTTGACATACAACGAAAAACTGATAGAATACAAATATTTTGATGACGTTAATGAGTTGTGTGATCGTTTAAAGTTATTGGTTGCTTCTCAACAAGCAGTCAACACAAATCATGAAAACGAAATTCAATCAATTTTAGAAGAGTTGCGTGAGTGCAATATAATCGTGTAAACAAATTGTTAAGCTTATTAGTTAGACAATGACGGTTGATAAGTTCGGACGTGGGTTAGAAAAAAAAACGATTGTTTTCGCAAGCATTCAGCAATGTTCATGATTTCAATCATAACCGCTTAACAAGAATCGCTGATCCTCACCAGGAGGATGATGCTGTGAATGTACGATTTTTGGAGAAAAAGGTGCAACCTCTGTTATCGCAAGATGATGAAACCGATATTAGACAAGCATTTGATAAAGAATCATGGACGTCTTTTCAACAAAAGTAAAACTAGAGCGTAAAGATGTAGAAGCATTTGTTAAGAAAGGGGATGAAGAAGTATCGAAGAAATTGAAGACGGAGATTGTGCAAGATATGAAAAATGATATAGACGCGAGTTTTGAATTAATTAAAAACGCGATTCAGGATGAGTTGTAACCACCCGCATCCGGGTGTTACAATATTATAAATAATCCTCTAATATTTATTTATTTAACATGTGGTTTTTATCTGATATTCAATTCTATTTAAATTGAATCGCAGGTATTTTCGTCTCTTCATCTTAATATTTCTTTTTTATTTCGTATGTGATTTCGATTATTTTTCTGATTTTATTTGGAATGAGAATAAGATTGAATAATTTCTTTTAAAATATTTTTCGTACTTAATGAGTGAGGAAAGGACGGAATACGTCTTTAAAACTGGCGTTTTGTGACAACTTTCGTACAACGGAATGCCATCTGAGGCCATGTGTTTAGCCAGAGGGTCTGTAGGGACGTAAAGGAGGAAAAGGGATGGTTTCGACCACTGCCAAGTCAGTGGAATATGAACATGTGAAAGTCAACTATCGGTGGTTTGAAGTAGAAATATCTGTGTCTCTAGTTTCGAACGATAGGTATCTTAGGGATGTAGAGAAGCGAGGGGAAGCTCGCGAGATGCAGAATCGTGTGTTGGTGAGGGTAAAATTTTGGGATAAAACACCGCAAGTTTTAATAGGACAGACAGTTGAAATCAGGCGGTTAAAATTAGAGGGTATAGTCAAACAGTTAAAGTCAGAGAGTTAAAGTCAGAGGGGGACAGTCAAATAGTCACAGTCCAACAGTTACAGTCAGACAGTTACAGTTAGGTTTCACTAAAATAGATACCGAGGGTTAAACAGAGTTACAGTTGAGTTACCGTCTTAGAGCTACAGAGTTAAAATTAGAAAGTCAGAGAAGTTTCAGAGAGTTATTGCGCCATGCGGGCAGTTGAGTAGTGTTCTAAACCGATCGGAAGTGAAGTCCAATAGGTATTTATTTATCAAAGCGCTTATTTTGATTCGAATTGTTCGTGTTTGGTTCCGTGTTCGCAATTCCGCCACTGGCGCCTGTATCTCAAACGTTGTCCGAGAGTTGTACCGTCCGACGCCACCGCCTGACCGATCTGTCCGGTAGCAGTAGCTCATCCATCAACCCCGAGTCAGATGCTGCCGATACCGATGACATAAAATACAAAGGTGGGTAACTTATTGACCGATATTTGATTCTTATTTTGAGGTCGTTTAACTTTCCCAGATTTATGATTTTATTTATTGTCACTTTTAATTTTGAATTGCATTGCTACCGTTGTTTTATTTTATCATTCAGGTTTAATGAATTTATACTGTTTAATTGCGATTATCTTGTGTCATTAAGCTTAAGGTTCAATTGTCTAATTCGAGTCCTTTTTGGACCATGTATAATTCTTCACTAATTCATGTACTGCTTTTTGGTACTAGGGAGGTGTATGCTAAACACTTTAATTTGGTTTATTAAATCAGTATAGCCTGAGAAGTTTTGATCAGCTGTTTTAGAATGGGTTCATCCTAACATTGGTATATTTACCTACAAAATTACGTAAACGTAGATGTTGACTAAACTGGCCTGAAGCTGTAGGCGGCAGGAGTTTAGATGGATCTACCTACGGTTTACGCTCCTATGATTAATTCAGGTGAACGTGTAGCTACCGTATTTAATCAATTTCACGGTATCTATTCTTTCAGTTGAAGGTATCCGTTTTGGTTTGATTTTGAACCACTAACACTGGTTGACCATCTCAAGGTTTTGCCTTGGTGACAGATGTGTTTAAAAAGATAGCAGATTTGCAGTTGTCTAAATTTAGGCAAAACTCCTAATTGAAGAATTCTTGATTAGAGAGAGGGAAGTCGAGTAAGTCGAAGTTGTTCTGAACTGCCATGAATTAGAGGCTATGTTCACCAAGGTGACGTGTCTCGCCAAACAAATAAAGGGCTATGTTCACCATGTGTGACGTGTCCGACAAATATAAAAGGTTTCGTGGTCACCATGTGTGCCCGATTCCTACCAACAAACAAACTATATACAAACTCCCGTGACATGGCATCTTCAGACAACAGGTATTCTAACGTGGCCTACCAAGGTAGCCCATGGGCTTACAGCGGTTGTAGCTTTATCGACGGTTAAAGTTCACGATCTGCACGACTTTCCTTCTCCCAGTTCAAGACGAACATGCGAGCGTTTTTCCTACACAATTCGTTGTTGCACTGTTTGACGATGTTTGAAATTTGTACCAACACATAACTTTGGTAATTAAATGTCTTTGATGGCACATCTGTCCCTACCCTAAATTCTATGGTAAAATATAATTGAGTGCGTGTAACCTTTACGCGCGATTGAAATAAAACTTCTTTGATATTGTGACAGATAACGATTATAAAGTTAAAAAACTCTCTGATGAACTGAGACTTATTTTCCCTACAACGCAAGATCTCATAAGTCTGAACTAGTCCTAAATTCTATATGAAATGAAAATAAATAATGCTTGACTCCTATGCAGGCATAAGTACATTAATAAATTCTCAATAATTAACATGATCACCCTGAATAAACAATGCCTCTCACAAGGCGTTTTGTTCCCATATGCGCGCGCAACTACATTTGGTATGCTCGGCGGCAATTCTGCCTCTCTCACTCTGCCGACGTATATTATATATTATATTACTATATTCTATTTACACAACGTAATTAATAGGTCCTAACACTAGACGATTCACATTCAGAGCCAAATTCTTCGATTTAATAAATAATGATTTTTGAAAAGATTAATTTTGTTTGTTTTCTTTTCTTTGATTTTAACTAGAAAGTGAGGGTACCCCCCTGCTTACAGTTACAGAGTGTAAGGACCTTTTAATTACGTTGTGTTAATTGAATGTAGTAAGATAGATTCTTTTATGAGTTCCGTATAAGTTATATGTGCTAACAAAGAAAACACAAGAAATTTGAACCACAAGATTTATTTACAAATATACATATTTACAATTGCCCTTGGTATCGGTTCGGGAAGACAAGCACCTTTTCATTTTTCCCATAGAGTTTAGGGTTGGGACAGATGTGCTATCAAAGACATTTAATAGCCAAAGTTATGTGTTGGTACAAAGTTCGAACATCGTCAAACAGTGCAACAACGAATTGTGTAGGAAAAACCCTCGCATGTTCGTCTTGAACTGGGAGAAGGAAAGTCGTGCAGATCGTGAACTTTAACCGTCGAAAAAGCCACAACCGCTGTAAGCCCATGGGCTACCTTGGTAGGCCATGTTAGAATACCTGTTGTCTGAAGATGCCATGTCACGGGATTTTGTATATAGTTTGTTTGTTGGTAGGAATCGGGCACACATGGTAACCACGAAACCTTTATTATTTTGTCGGACACGTCACACATGGTGAACATAGCCCTATATTGGTTTGTCGAGACACGTCACCTTGGTGAACATAGCCTCTAATTAAGGTGGTTCGAGACACGCCACTCTTAGTGGACGTCGCCTCTATTTTATGGCAGTTCAGAACAACAGAGTATGTCAACTTACTCGACTTCCCTCTCTCTGATCAAAAGTTCTTCAATTAAGAGTTTCGCCTAAATTTAGACAACTGCAAATCTGCTATCTTTTTAAACACATCTGTTACCAAGGCAAAACCTGGAGATGCTCAAACAGTGTTAGTGGTTCAAAGCAAACCAAAACGGATACCTTCAACTGAAAGAATAGATACCGCCAAATTGTTCTAATTACGGTAGCTACACGTTCACCTGAATTAATCATAGGAGCGTAAACCGTAGATAGATCCTTCTAAACTCCTGCCGCCTACAGCTTCAGGCCAATTTAGTCAACATCTACGTTTACGTAATTTTGTAGGTAAATATACCAATGTTAGAATGAACCCATTCTAAAACAACTGATCAAAACTTCTCAGGCTATACTGATTTAATAAACCAAATTAAAGTGCTTGTCATACACCTCCCTAGTACCACGAAGCAGTACATGAATCAGTGAAGAATTGTACATGGTCCAAAAAGGACTCGAATTAGACAATTGTATCTTAAAATTAATGACACCAGATAATCGCAATCAAACAGAATAAAATATATTAACCCTGAAGGGTAAAATAAGACAATGGTAGCAATGCAATTCAAAATGAAAGTAACAGTAAATAAAATCATAAATCTGGGAAAGTTAAACGACCTCAAAATACGAATAAAATATCGGTCAGTAAGTTACCCACCTTTGTATTGTATGTCATCGGCATCGGCAGCGTCTGGCTCGGGGTTGACGGACAAGCGACCGCTCATGGGGTAGTTTATGGTACTCGACGGTCGGTCAGGCGGTGGCGTCGAACGGTACGACTCTCGGGCAATGGTTAATAAGCAGGCGCCAGTGGCGGGGTTGAATACGACTTAGATCAGGGGTGGCGGCTGGTCAGGTACCAAAATACGAACACGGAACCAAACACGAACTATTCGACTTAAAATATGCGCTTTGATAAATAACTATAGGACTTCACTTGCGATCAGTTTAGGACACTACTCAACTCTCCGCATGGCGCAATAACTCTCTGAAACTTCTCTGAATTTCTAACTTTAACTTTGTAACTCCGCGACGGTAACTCAACTGTAACTCTGTTTAAACCTCAGTATCTATTTTACTGTAACCTAACTGTAGCTTGCTGACTGTAACTGTTGGACTGTGACTATTTGACTTTCACCCTCTTACTTTAACTGTTTGACTATATCCTCTAATTTTAACCGTCTGATTTCAACTCTCTAAAATCAACTGTCGAAATTCAACTGCCTAAATTCAAATGTCCATCCTATTAAAACTTGCGGTGTTTTATCCCAAAATTTTACCCTCACCAACACACGATTCTGTATTTCACGAGCTTCCCCTCGCTTCTCTACATCCCTAAGATACCTATCGTTCGAAACTCGAGACACAGATATTTCTACTTCAAACCACCGATAGTTGTTGACTTTCACATGTTCATATTCCACTGACTTGGCAGTGGTCGAAACCATCCCTTTTCCTCTTTTACGTCCCTACAGACCCTCTGGCTAAACACATGGCCTCAGATGGCATTCCGTTGTACGAAAGTTGTCACAAAACGCCAGTTTTAAAGACGTATTCCGTCCTTTTCTCACTCATTAAGTACGAAAAATATTTTAAAAGAAATTATTCAATCCTATTCTCATTTCAAATAATCAGAAAAATAATGGAAATTAGAAATACGAACTAAAAAGAAATATTGAGGCGAAGAGACAAAAATACCTGCGATTCAATGAAATAGAATTATTATCAGATAAAAACCACCTGTTAAGTAAATAAATATAAGTGAATTATTTATAATATTGTAACACCCGGATGCGGGTGGTTACAATACTCTGCAACAACAAAGAGGAACAGGTAGTGCGAAATCGAGCAGTTCTAAACAAACAACAGCTCCGTCCATGTAGTTCTTCATTATAAGGAAAATGTTAAATGTGAAAGAAGAACTAGTGAAAGAACTGCATAAACCTGTGAGAATGAATTTTACACGTCGTAAAGTGATAGTGAAAGGATTAGATGATCTTCATCAAGCCGATTTAGTGGAAATGATTCCGTATGCGAGAGAAAATAAAGGTGTCAGATACATTTTGGTTGTAATAGACGTTTTCTTAAAATTTGTGTGGGCTCAAGCAGTAAAACGCAAAACAGGTGAATATGTTGGAAGAGCTTTACAGTTAATTTTCAAAAGAAGTAAACGTATTCCTAAGAATATGCAAACTGCCTTGGGAAAAGAGTTTTACTACGAACAATTGAAACAAGGTATGCAAAACTATAAAATTAACCATTACTCAACGTATAGCACCAAGAAAGCGTCGGTTATGGAGCGGGTAAATCGAACACTAAAATCAAAAATGTGGCAACGCTTCAGTTTACAAGAATTCTACAACTGGTTGATTATATTGCAAGATATAGTAATCGACTACAACAAAAAGGTTCACAGAACTATCGGAATGAAACCAAGCAAAGTCAATAGACAAAACGAAGAAATACTTTAGGAGAAGGTTTACAACAATCCGAAAAAGTTGGATTTACGAAGAATTCGATTTAAAGTGGGAGACCGAGTACGAATAAGCAAATATCGTGAATTGTTTAGCAAAGGTTATACACCGAATTGGTCCAACGAACTATTCACAATAACTCGTATAAAATTGTCTGATCCAATTATGTACTACCTAAAGGATGGTAAAGGGGAAAACATAAAAGGAGGATTTTATGGTGTGGAATTTCAAAAAGCTGCACATGCTGACATTTATTTAGTGGAGCGAGTATTAAGACGTAAAGGTGACATGGTTTACGTGAAATGGTTAGGGCTGGACAAATCTCATAATAGCTGGATTCATAAAAAAAACGTTTTGTAATATGGTTACAGATTTTTGAATTAATAAATGGTGAAACGTTTACAAATTTGTTCACCCCCTCCCTCAAACAATGATTATAAATAAGGTTAGACATGGCGAGTGTCATCACTTGCAATCGCTAGTTACCGCATTGAAAGTTGAAGACGTAGTACTGGTAGAAAATTATGTAATTGAAGCGAAATTTTTCAAAGAGGGTTTCTTATCTGAAAGAAAACTTTTGGTAGCTTTAGAATTAGAAAACGTAGTGCAAGAATTTGAGTTGAAAGGTGCATACGATAAACTTGTAATGTCAGGCTATTAAGTAAGTGAGGATACCGACCCAGACGACGTAGAAATCGAATTTTTCTAAAAAATTGATTCCTTATCATGAGTTGCATCAAGCGGAAAGGCAAGTCCTCATTATCAATTTTCGCAGAGCAATATTATCTGTGGAAACACTCAGTATATACAAAAAAAACAAAAAGTAGCACACTCTGTACTGCGGAATCTAAATTCTGCAGACAGAGTACGTCGGCAGTTCTAGCCACAAACTAGGTCAGAACAAATACACACACTAGCGTAGACCGCTGACGGCACATTATCCATAAGTACAATGTAAATATTATTTGTATAGCTGTAATTTATTTCAATAAAATCAGTCAGTCTATTCTAACTCTGACTCGCTCTTAATTACCAACACGGAATCTGAAATAGGCTTCCGAATCCAAACGGTTCTTATCAAAACCAACCACTCTGCACGCACCTACATATTGAGATGACGCGTTAGGTTTGAATTTTAGAAAAAACAACAATTTTGACATAAACAGAACTTTATTATTGACTACTATGACCATCTTTATTTTAATATCAATATTCAAGATTACAAAAGCTATGAATTACTATGAGAAATATGCATAAAAACGCCATAAAATTTACTTTTTATCGCTATATTTTTTACGAAAATATTGAGATTTCTTGCCTGGCTTTTATCCTCGTGCAGATGAAATCATCTCATGCTTCTGGACCGCAAACAGATAATGAAAGCTCTGTTACGAGCTTCACGCACCTCTCTACGGCCTGTGTGGGAAGGATACTTTTCTATTTCAAGTAGATTACTACTTGAAAAAATGTTTGAAATTTCTGTGTTACTGTATTTCATTGTTATTGGGGGTTCAGTTATCTTATCTTTTGTCCAGTTCATTAAATCATAATAGCATGATGCATCAACCCTTAGTTCTGGAAGTTGGAATTCGCAAACTGTTTTCCCTTTGGACTCTTTTCTTGCTTTCAAAATTCTTTGAACAGCCAGTTCTCTTACGTGTGCATCATCGTCTTGTAGCATAGCCAGCAACACATTTTCTGGGTGAGCAAAGAAGGAATTCCTTTGAATAGCTTTTGAGACAATACTTTTCAAGTCATCTTGCAAATACGAACATCTTGTAATCATAATAAATACATGTAATGGACCATATTTACAAAACGACTTTGTCTTAGTATCAAACCAGGTTGGCGCGTATACTTTGATGATAAAAATGGCTAATTCCTTCAAGTGTTTTCGTTGGTTTAGCTGTTCCAATATATAAACGAAGAATTCTTTTTGCAAACGTCAACCACCGAGAATTTATCATTCTCCCTGGGTCTTTGGCAGCCAAGTTTGTTGAGACCATACCAGTGGAAATCGACGAGCAAATCTGGTACAGATATTTTTTGTCGATGCTTAACAGATCAATGTCGAGTTCAGATAATTGTATGGGGATGGGTTCAAAAGCTTCTACTTTTAAGTCGAGACACTTGGTGAGCTTTTTGCCTTTGCTGCCAGAAAGACGTAGTACCGTCGAGACTGGAGTACAAATGGTAAAGAGGTAATTCATTTACGTGTAATAAACACACAAACCATTGTAAAGGTCGATTGAGAAGCCTTTCAAGTAAAGCAATAACTCAATTTTTGTGGCCCGTATTTACAGGGGTACTGGGAAAAGGGGTGTAGCGCAGAAATCATGAAAAATTACTATAAATACGACTACAGCTATGCCCCAAATTAATTTGACATAGCAAGTTCTGTTCTGTTGAATAATAAACGGATCACTTATTTAATCCTTTAATAGATACACGAATAGGGTACAAACTTTACAAAAATAAGTATAAAGGAAGTTATTTTTAAGGTTCGATAAAATCTTCGCGAAACAAGTCTAGTTCTCGAACGGACTGTAAGAACAGAAGTGTTTACAAATACAAAATTTCTACCTAACTTGCAATAAGTACAAAGAGCATTGCCGGTATCGGCTACAAAACTACCTCATTTGGGAAACCCAAATGAGGGTTGTAATTGTTAGACTAGTGGTCCTGGTCGAAATTAAATCTAAATGATATTAAACTATTGAAATTGAGCTAAATAACATGAACTACGTTTGTTAACACAAACCAGGTACCATCGCAGCCAAAACTGCCAGCAAAGAAGAACGATATGCGAATCTCGTTGCTAGAAAGTCGACAATATACTTTTGAATTATAATAGCTGCCCCTAATCATTAGATATATGATCGACATACTTAGATTCTGACTCTGATATGATTGAAATATGTTGTTCAGTAATAGGCTTCCGATGTGATGAATTATAAGTCTTAGTGATAACTGAAGTCTTGTCTTTACGACCGCCAAAGTAGAAAGCTACTAATGGTGTCTTACTAGTGTCAACAACAGGTTTCAATGGTCTAAATGTATTTAAGAATTGTTTAGGTTATGGATAGCGATACGTCATCGAGTACTAACGAACGGAAGTACTGGAGAGGCCAGAATGGGGCACTTGGTGCCGGGACTCCTCACTTAACAGTCGTTATTATAGTTGTTACAAAATGTTACTAAATATTTCCTATATTTGGCCTATTATAAATGTAAATTGTTGTATTAATTAAAGAAGTATTTATATAAAGTTTTCACTAGCGAAACTTTGCAAATCTCTGCGTACTTTCTTCCGCTCTCGTATTTTGCTTCGTGTTGTGGTGTTCGGGTGATTTAATGAAATGCTGACGGCTATTTAACTAATTTAATAAAACTCAGGTTAGTAAAGAAATAAGAAATAAGAACTAAAAGTGAAAACTGTGAAATTTAGAAACAACGGTAAATACAAGTGGCAGGTAGAAAGGTCGGTGAAAAAGTGTGAATTTAAGAACGAGCAAGTTAGTACATGCGACAGTTAAAGTTATTTCTTCGGAATTTGTTAAGGGTAGTTTTAAAACGATAATAGAGGTAGTTTTTATGAGGGATCGAGCAACGATCTTGACCGTTGCAGGCGATCGGAAATGCAAAAGGACAGGTTTTTGAATGAAGAAAAAGAAAGCTATTTCTGAGAAGTAGAATAAGTAAGACAGCAGACAACAAGTTTGTAGAAAAGGCATACTCAAGGGTGTTAGTCATTTTATACAAAATATACACACAATTTACACATAATATATATACAGGGCGAATTATTATTATACAGTTATTTACGAAAATTGGCAGAAAAATACATTTGTTTGACATAGATTCCCACAGAGCTATTACTTTTGATGAGTTGTCACCATTGATTACATTTAAATCAGGCAATGCGGCATTCACAAGAAATGCAGCGGATCAGTCAGAAATTCGAGTCTTGTCACTTGTCATTTGTTGCGTTTCGTTGCCATTTGAACTCGGAGTTTCTGATATATGAATCTCGTCGTCATCTTCTTCTGATTTTTTAGTGGAAGAACTATTGGACATAAAGAAGTACTCGGAATGCCGCCGACGGATTTTTTCACAAACTCATCATATTTTCGCTTCGATGAATAGATTTTGTCATCACCTTATCCACAGAAGCAATATACATCTTCCTGTCATTTAGTTGGTCTTTAAGAAGTTTTCTTCAACAACGGTCACTTTACATATGTATTAGCATGTGTGTGTGTGTGTGGACGCAACATGATTCTGAATTAAAATTTCATTCGAATGCTTTAACACGTAGGTAATAAAAACTATTAAATAGGTAGGTAAAGTTTATGAAACTAACATGGAATCGATGTAAATTCATATTTCCGGATAAAAAGGAGAAAAATATTATTAATAATGCCCTTCGTTGTTCTTAACAATTATTGGTAATTGTTCACTTGGGCTGATCCACACACGATGTTGTAGACTTCGTCATGCTGATCAAGAATATATGTATATGTTTTTGAACTTCTAAATTTTATTTTCAAAAATTTCTTGTATTTGTCTTCAATGTGCATGTGTACCAATGTGATAATGACACCATTAGTACTTGTATTGTTGTGTTCAATTAATCTTGCGCCCATGTATTGTTTATGTTAAGATGAGATTAAGGGACGGTTGACCAGGAATTGTTTATATTTATAGTTTATACAATCGTTATTTGGTTGTAGGCGCGTACGTGTGCAATTATGCGCATCCACTCTTATTACCGCATTACCTACGGTTCTCTACCTAATCTAAAAATAACAAATACAACATGTTACCAATATTAAAAAATTCATCATAACGATGTCATAAATTGTAACGAGATAAACTCGTATTTATTTTTTTTATTTATATAAACGCGGCTGCTACATATCTCCATGCGCTGGGTATGGTGGTTCCTGGTTAGACGGGTGGAAAAATTTTATTCCCGTCTTATACTAATTTTTTTTTCATGCAAAAAAAAAAATTCGAAGGTTACATGTGGTCAGTAAGTCCATGGAAGGAACCGCCCTATCCTCCACCATGGCCCTACTCCGCACGGAGCTGAAGATTCCTAACGCTTGGCCAAGCGACATTAGAAGTAGCAGACGAAAATCATTTTTGTTTTTTTGTACATAGTATATTTTGCCTGTAGTTAATATTTAGTATATGTAGTTGAAGGAATCGCACCTCTTTAATTTATTTTCAAACGATTTCACAATAAGGGAAATATTATTATTTTCTCCCCAGTATCTAAAATTTTAAAAGAAAAATCATTTATTCATGTTACTAGTTTGAAGCCAGTGGTTTCTAATTTGGGGTGGAATGTTTACATAAGTGGTTCTGGAGGCGACGTTATCGCTCTCACATGTGGTAGGTTCGCAGGGTAGTTTTTGGCTACGCTGTGTATGGGCTTCTATGTATTCGTTGTTCCAGTGGGAATGTTTATGTTAGAAATTCTTTCGTTTTACGAATAACTAAAGACGCGAAGAAGAGGGCATTCGAGACACAGTGTTACGAGAGTGAACAGTGTTAATTTTTGTACGTTTTTTTTAGTGTTTAAAGTTATTTCTTGTAGGTGAGTTATTTGTATATAATATTTTTTTGTTTGTGTTAAGAAAAGAATTTGATCGATACGTTTGATTTTTATGTTTCTGAATTTTATATTTCAATTTTATTAATTTTGTTGTGATGTGTTTTGTGGAATTCTTTTTTTTGTTGTACGATATTTGATGATTTTGTTTATATTTTATTTTCAACGTGTATATAATTCTGTGTTTTTGTCTTTCTAAATTTATCTCTTGTCAATTGTGGGGTGCAGTCATGTAACGTCCGTAAATTTTAAATCTATACTGTGTGTTGTTTTTTTGTCACGTTGAAATCCGCCTTCGGTTTATGTTTCATTATAACGTACGGAACGATCTGACTTGTTGAATTTGACTAACATTTTTCTCCCGTGTAGGGTAACAGATCTGAGGAGTATTCACGAAACTGTTTATTTATGTGTCCATTTCGAATTACTGATTTGAATTAGAATATTTAAAGTGAGGCCCAGATCGTACCCTAAATTTCAACTCTAGCCGTGAATCCCGTAGCCCAGGGTCATGTGTACCTACTGGCGGCGTCCAGTTAACTAACATAAATTTTTCTTCACTTATGTTTGTTTTGTGTAAAAGGAACGAAGGGGATTAGGGGCGCGGGATGATAGTGGGACGTTATAATGTTACTTTCATTCCGATAGGCGGCTTTCTCTATCTTATATTATGTTTGTTTTTTTACTTGTTTACATCTCACAATTTTGACTTTTAAGGACTGAGATCGGGGTTTTTCTTTGTCATGTTCTTTTCCCTGGGAGTCCTAGTGAACATGGCAATTTAATTTATTTTTTTCATCGTAACATTTATTTGATTTAACTTTTTAAATAAATACGATTTATTTTTCACATTATTTTGGATAGTTTTATTTTTTTGTTTTGTTTGTCCTGTTCCACCATGGTACTTTCTTGCATTTTGGTTACTTCCTTTTGAAGTATAACGAACCACCCCTCTGACCACTACATAGTTAAATTAAGTAGTTAAGTAGTGCTTTCGATTTTTTTGTTGTGTTCGAAAACGGAGTTGCTGGAGTAGACCAGAGGGTAAGTTGAGAGTCCATTTTTTATTTTTTTTATATATGCAAGGGTGGATGTACCCTCTGTTAGTCTAATTGAAAGTAAGTAGTGAAATTAACAAATTATTTCTCAACCGGCGTTTATTCTCCCCTGAGATAAGTCAAAGTTTAAAGAGAATGAATAGCCAGGTTGCAAGATACACATTAAAAACAAGTACAAGAAATTTTAGAGAATTTAGAAGCTCAAAAATACCATGAAGGGCTCATTTCTGCGCCCAATGTTTACATATTATATTCTTGGTCAACATGGCGAACTCTACAACATACTGTATTTTCAAGAAAATCTAGTGGGGATCGGCCAAAGTGCACAGTTACGAAATTATCATTTCGCCCCTTCACGTTTTTTTTCTGGAAATACAAACATCAGTCTGGTGTTTAATCATATCCGTTTTTAGATATCTACATTGAAAAACGAAAATGAGCTGAATAATGCTCGTTTTAATGAAAGATGATGATGTTGATTAGAAAAATCCTCCAAATGATTCACTATACAAGTATTTGCCATTAGCAAACAAAACTATTACGTAACTTGGAAATGATTGTGCGCTTTTTGCGCGCTCTTAACTATTATTACTGTATACTGTTACGCAATATTTAAATTCTTTTTTAAGTATATCAATTTAAACAAATGTTTCTAAAAAATAAATCTTCGATTCTCATTTCCCTATAGTTGTAGGTACGGTGCATTTTCTATATTATTTTTTATCTCACTATAGTGATCATTGAAACATTATTATTCAACAGCAAGTTTCGTTAAACGAAACAGTTCGTAGGTTTTTTATATCCGCAAACAAATATTCTGTCAAAAATTCAATTCATTCTTTATTTGTCCATAAATACCTACATATAAAATATCTGTACATATTTCAATTATACTCTGTATAGATAAAAAATCAAATTGTCATTATCGTATGTACGAAAACGATCAAAAAAGAGTCAATAAATCAATAAAAATACACTAGTATAACTAATATTGACAGGTACTCGTTGTATTTTTTTCGTTAACCTCCAGAAAATAGATAACGGTTAGTCGATTACCATACATATTTTAGATCTTAGAAATTGAAATATACACCATGAAGGGGTGGTTTCCGCGCACAACATTTATATATATTCTTGATCAACGGGACGAACTCTGCCACATACCTACTGATTTTTCAGAAAAATCAAGAGGAGGCGTATCTATACAATTACCAAAATTTTTACCCTACAATGAAAATTACTGGAGGTAGGTGCCGCGTTTATATTAAACTCGTCTTTAGTGTAAATTCATATTCTCGAGTAAAAAGGCCTACAATATTATTTAATTAACGCATTTGGTCGTTCTTAACAATTATTGCGCAACTTTACAGCTTTTTCATAACATGCAAATATCAATTATCAGCTATTACAAAAATGAGCTGAATAATGTTTGTTTTGATAAATGGTAATGATGGTGATAAGCTGATAAGAAAAATCCTCCAAAGAAGCAAACATAATTTTTATAAACTTTTTACATTTTTACTGTTCAAAAACCAGTAATTTTTCACAGGGTTTTATTTCCTTCTATTCTGCCAAAAATTAAAAATCGTCCATTATTTTTCGAGATATTAAAAAAAAAAATAACCAAAGAAGAAGAGTAGGTACACTGCAATTTTTATTGTCTAGGTCACCTATGAACTGCCCTCAAATGGAGATTGTGCTTTGTCATATTTATTGCGTTTTTTTCTTTAGTGGTCATCTAAAGAGCCCTAAAAGAATATGCATATTTCAACTGAGGCAATATTTATTACCAAGAGTAAGGTTTCTGTTTATTGTACATTCCATAATTAAATATAAACATTTATTTGAGTATATATTTTTCTCGTATGTATAAGTTTGAAATAAAAACTAGAATTCTTAATTAATAAACATTATTGTAATATGTATATCTCATACTTCAAGGACATCAAGTTAAAATCGCCGTCTAGCAAACATAGAAACAACTATACGTCACATTACATAATTTAGAGGACGCATTAGCATTTTAACGGGAATTAAAGAGAATCGGCCTCAGATAATATATACATATGCGTTTCCGTTGCCTCAGTTATCCACGACTAATTCCATGATCTACCTCAGTTGTAAATGTGCCTGTAAATTTTCATTGAAATGAATTTAGCTGTTTCAAGGATTTCCACGAACAGACGTAACTATGATTTTATTTATCTAGGTAGAAAATCAAATTGCACAACCGATGAACCGATCCCAAAAAAATAAATTCAAGGCGCTCTTATCGATTTGATATCAAAAATGTATGAATCCTATCGTCATTTTCCTTCATTAAAAATATTAATATCGTACCTACATAGCAACCCATAGCAACTCATCATCAAACACCACTAAACGATAAGTCAATAAATATACGCTGGTAGAAATACAGAGAGCTAGTAGTTATATTTTCAGTAACGTTCAGAACACAGCTGCGGTTAGACGTGTTTTCGGAAAATTGTTGCGATGGTTAATCCGAATCAAGTACCGAAAGTAAAATTAAACAATGGTTTGGAAATTCCTATTTTTGGACTGGGAACCTGGAAAGTAAGTATGATATTGAATATTTTTTTACTACATTACATTTAAAATTTAAGTTATTATATAAAAGTATAGGTAGTACATAAATAGGTACTTTAATTAATTAATAATAATTTCAATGTATAATGGGCCAAATGTAGGAAATATTTAGTAACAACTACAATAACGACTTTTACGTAAGGAGTCTCGGCACCGTGTGTGTGCCCATGTGTGCCTTATTCTAGCCTCTCCAGTACTTCCGTTCGTTAGTATGTACTCGATGACGTATGCTATCTATAATACATACAAACAATTCTTAAATACATTTAGATAATTGAAACCTGTTGTTGACACATATTAGAATATAATACTTATAATTAGTATATAAAAAATACTGGAACCAATTAAAAATTTAAAATAATTATAAATTATAATAAAAGAATATCAAAGTTGAATATAAACCGTGCACCTATGTACATACAACAATTTAGTGTTTGTGTTGTCATTTAAAACATTACAAAGAATTTCGCAATCGTGTGTTAACCAATTGTATTAGGACTTCATGCAAAAAAAATTTCCACTGTAAACAACTCGTTTTTGCAAGTATGTCGTTAATAATAAGTTAATGAGACGAGAAACGTTTTTTTAGTGATTACTGTTTTGCGATGACAATGAAAAAGATTTGCAATTGCAAATAGATAAAGAAAGTAGATAACCAAAGTTCTAGATTTATTATCATTTGATGGTCCGCAAAAGTAACTTTTAGAATTCGCAGGTTAGTGCACCAAAATCTATTTTGATTGATTGAAGAGGTACCCTTCTAGAATTAAAATGGGCAAAATCGTTAATCACGTCTTCACCCAGATATGTGGAGATTACAAAAGCGGTTCATGCACGTTGGTTATTATGGTTACGTTATCAATATGAAGCAATATTAAGTAAATTGAAATTACCTGATATCAAGTCAAGACAATTTATAAATGTCATGCTACTTGACTCAATAAATCATTACTTTTGGAGAAAAAAAAAACAACTGATAATAAATATAAAAAGCAGTAAAATCTGTATAATCACTTATTACACAAATATGTAAACTATTTCTGAAGATGTCTAAGCACATAACAATTGTTTCGGCTGATTTAAAATTGGTTGAAGCTTTACTTTCGAAAATACAAAGCCGGACAGTTTACCTGTGACATCATTGCAAGCAGTCGATATACGAAACACAATTTTAGTCCAGTGGTTATCGCTTAAATTTTTCTTTTTGAAAACTTATTCCTGTAAAGGTCGATAAAATAAACGTTTTGCAAATTTTTATAGCAGGTAAATAATTGTAATCATTATTTATTTGATGTTAAAGTTTTGCTAAGTACGTTTTCGACCTTTTGATAACTAGCATAGCAGATAACAAAAAAGTGTACCGACTTTTTTTGTAAAGAAATAAATTGTCTATTAAGCAGTCTGAGCAACACTCTTTTAGCGATAAATAAATACACGGCTCCAAAAACATATCTAAATACGTACCTAATGCGGCGCTGAGGAAGGTTTGTAGTGTTGCAATTTTTGGTAATTGTAAACAATTACCCAATTTTTTACCTATGATAGATGTAGGGGTGCTACTCCGGTTTCTACAAAAAAGTCCCTTTACGTGTATTTTTTTGCGTATCTAACGCACTTTAAAAAACATCAAAACTCATTATTGGTGCATATGGATGTAAACCATGATTACGCAGAAAATTTTAGGAATAGTTGGTTTTCGAATTAAAAAAATTAACGCAGGAGTGGTTTCACATAACCACGGCATTTTTTTAAAAGTGTATTTTTTTGTAACTGAATATCATTTAAAAAAAATTTGATAATATAGTATTAGCAGTATGAATATAACATTGCGGAAAATACCTAGATTAATACGTTATTGTTTCACATGTAAGAAAATGTTACTATTAATAAAAATATTTTCTTATGAATTCCGAGGTTAGCTGCAATTAGTTTACTGATAAGGGAATATTGGTCAGTATAAATGTTACTGTAACTCGAAGCAGGGGGGTACCCTCACTTTCTAGTTAAAATCGAGAAAAGAAAAAATAAACAAAATTTAAACTTTCAAAAAATCGTTATTTATTTAATTAACTCGAAGAATTTGGCTGTGAATGTGAATCGTCTAGTGTTAGGACCTTTTAATTACGTTGTGTTAATTGAATGTAGTAAGATAGATTCTTTTATGAGTTCCGTACAAGTTGTATGTGCTAACAAAGAAAACACAAGAAATTTGAACCACATGATTTATTTACAAATATACATATTTACAATTGCCCTTGGTATCGGTTCGAGAAGACAAGCACCTTTATATTTTACCATAGAATTTAGGGTTGGGACAGATGTGCCATCAAAGACATTTAATAGCCAAAGTTATGTGTTGGTACAAAGTTCGAACATCGTCAAACAGTGCAACAACGAATTGTGTAGGAAAAACCCTCGCATGTTTGTCTTGAACTGGGAGAAGGAAAGTCGTGCAGATCGTGAACTTTAACCGTCGAAAAAGCCACAACCGCTGTAAGCCCATGGGCTACCTTGGTAGGCTATGTTAGAATACCTGTTGTCTGAAGATGCCATGTCACGGGAGTTTGTATATAGTTTGTTGGTAGGAGTCGGGCACACATGGTAACCACGAAACCTTTATTATTTTGTCGGACACGTCACACATGGTGAACATAGCCCTATATTGGTTTGTCGAGACACGTCACCTTGGTGAACATAGCCTCTAATTAAGGTGGTTCGAGACACGCCACTCTTAGTGGACGTCGCCTCTATTTTATGGCAGTTCAGAACAACAGAGTATGTCAACTTACTCGACTTCCCTCTCTCTGATCAAGAGTTCTTCAATTAAGAGTTTCGCCTAAATTTAGACAACTGAAAATCTGCTATCTTTTAAACACATCTGTTTCCAAGGCAAAACCTTGAGATGCTCAAACAGTGTTAGTGGTTCAAAGCAAACCAAAACGGATACCTTCAACTGAAAGAATAGATACCGCCAAATTGGTCTAATTACGGTAGCTACACGTTCACCTGAATTAATCATAGGAGCGTAAACCGCAGATAGATCCTTCTAAACTCCTGCCGCCTACAGCTTCAGGCCAATTTAGTCAACATCTACGTTTACGTAATTTTGTAGGTAAATATACCAAAGTTAGAATGAACCCATTCTAAAACAGCTAATCAAAACTTCTCAGGCTATACTGATTTAATAAATTAATTAAAGTGCTTGTCATACACCTCCCTAGTACCAGGAAGCAGTACATGAATCAGTGAAGAATTGTACATGGTCCAAAAAGGACTCGAATTAGACAATTGTATCTTAAAATTAATGACACCAGATAACCGCAATCAAACAGAATAAAATATATTAACCCTGAAGGGTAAAATAAGACAATGGTAGCAATGCAATTCAAAACGAAAGTAACAGTAAATAAAATCATAAATCTGGGAAAGTTAAACGACCTCAAAATACGAATAAAATATCGGTCAGTAAGTTACCCACATTTGTATTGTATGTCATCGGCATCGGCAGCGTCTGGCTCGGGGTTGATGGACGAGCGACCGCTAATGGGGTAGTTTATGGTACTCGACGGTCGGTCAGGCGGTGGCGTCGAACGGTACGACTCTCGGACAACGTTTTAGATACAGGGGCCAGTGGCGGGGTTGAATACGACTTAGATCAGGGGTGGCGGCGGTCAGGTACCAAATTACGAACACGGAACCAAACACGAACAATTCGACTTAAAATATGCGTTTTGATAAATACCTATAGGACTTCGCTTCCGATCAGTTTAGAACACTACTCAACTCTCCGCATGGCGCAATAACTCTCTGAAACTTCTCTGAATTTCTAACTTCAACTTTGTAACTCCACGACGGTAACTCAATTGTAACTCTGTTTAAACCTCAGTATCTATTTTACTGTAACCTAACTGTAGCTATCTAACTGTAACTGTTGGACTGTGACTATTTGACTTTCACCCTCTTGCTTTAACTGTTTGACTATATCCTCTAATTTTAACCGTCTGATTTCAACTCTCTAAAATCAACTGTCGAAATTCAACTGCCGAAATTCAACTGCCGAAATTCAACTGTCGAAATTCAACTGTCTAAATTCAACTGCCTAAATTCAACTGCCGAAATTCAACTGCCTAAATTCAACTGCCTATCCTATTAAAACTTGCGGTGTTTTATCCCAAAATTTTACCCTCACCAACACACGATTCTGTATCTCGCGAGCTTCCCCTCGCTTCTCTACATCCCTAAGATACCTATCGTTCGAAACTAGAGACACAGATATTTCTACTTCAAACCACCGATAGTTGACTTTCACATGTTCATATTCCACTGACTTGGCAGTGGTCGAAACCATCCCTTTTCCTCCTTTACGTCCCTACAGACCCTCTGGCTAAACACATGGCCTCAGATGGCATTCCGTTGTACGAAAGTAGTCACAAAACGCCAGTTTTAAAGACGTATTCCGTCCTTTCCTCACTCATTAAGTACGAAAAATATTTTAAAAGAAATTATTCAATCTTATTCTCATTCCAAATAAAATCAGAAAAATAATCGAAATTAGAAATACGAAATAAAAGAAATATTGAGACGAAGAAACAAAAATACCTGCGATTAAATTAAATAGAATTATTATCACATAAAAAACCACCTGCTAAATAAATAAATATAAGTGAATTATTTATAATATGGTAACACCCGGATGCGGGTGGTTACATTACACGATTCTTACATGAATCACAGTTATTTTTTACAGACAATATATACCTATTAAATTGATATTCTTCTACTTTCTTTATATAGTAATAAATTTTGTTGGTTCACTAGCAAATTATCTACATCCATATTTTTCTACTTTAATTATCAGGTTTCGAAATTTAAGATGAACAATTTGGATACTTTGTTAAAGTGAAGCTCACAGATCGTGCTATTTTTTCGCCATAACAAAGTCATCCCGTCAAATTACAAATTACGCAAAACTAAACTAGTTTTTACAAAGATCTTTGGTGAAGCCAATCACATGCACATGATTTTCAAGATTTTAGTTACTTTTACAACCCGGCGCACAACACTTAATGAGTATCGTACACAATTAAATTGTGTTTGAATATACGTAATAGTCTTAATCACTAACTTCTAAATAATTGAGATCGCATGTAAGTTTTTTAAGTAACGAAAAATTGTTTAGAAATTAAAGCGCGTCTTTTTTTAGATAAAGCATCCTATCCTCCGAAAGGAACAAATTGCTCCTATTCTTATCTCTATATCAATTTATTTCCTTATTAACTTCCACAGCCCTTAATGCCCCTATGACTTATGCCACACTTAGATTACTATACGTGTATATTGTGCACTTTCACATGTATCTGTTTGCCTTAATTATAAATTAGATTTAGTGTAGTTTTATTTCCTACAAAAATCGAATTAATTGAGGTTTTTCTGTGTTTATTTCAGTCCAAACCAGGGGAAGTAACACAAGCAGTTAAGGATGCCATTGACGCAGGTTACAGACATATTGATTGTGCGTGGATATACGGAAACGAACAAGAAGTTGGAGAAGCAATTAAAGCTAAAATTAATGAGAAAGTTGTTAAACGAGAAGACCTCTTCATCGTCAGTAAGTTATGGTGTACTTTCCATAAACCGGAAAATGTTGAACCAGCATTAAGACAATCATTAACACGATTGGGACTGGACTATTTGGATCTTTATTTGATGCATGCTCCTATGGATTTCAAAGTATGAAACGAAACGTAACTATTAAATCCATTTGATTCAGATTTTCTCGGATGTAACAATTCGAAAATTCAAAATAAAGAGATTTATGAAGTCACCGTAACACTTTTCGTACATTTGAATAATTAATTAAATCATTAAATGGCTTCAGGCAGGGGACGATGTACATCCAGTAGACGAAAATGGTAAGGCTATTCCAGATGGTGTTGATTATATCGACACGTGGAAAGCAATGGAAGAACTTTACAAGAAAGGACTTGTAAAATCAATCGGGGTATCGAATTTTAATAAAAAGCAGATTGAAAGACTACTCCAACTGACTACAGTTCCACCAGTTACCAATCAAGTAAGTGACAAAAAGTCAATATTGTTGCGTAATAACTTGCCCAAAATACATGGATCTAAGGATACCTTGCCAGAAGGTGATTTTGAAGCTATTTGATCTATTTGCAAAATTGATAACAATATTTGAACGATATTATATTCATTGAAATTCTCATTAATGACGAACGCTGATTCAAAGTATATCAAATAGTCGCAAGCCATTGGGTATGGTAAGCAGTTTCATTTGTAAGATTATTTTCACTGGCCGCTTTAGGCTTGAACTCTTTGATGAATGGCTGCTTTTTCTTCTCATGGTTCAATCAAAGTGAAAATAAACATTTTGTGAGAATTCTGGTTTAGCGAAAGAATTTGAATCTAAACATGCAACAGATCAAAGATATCATGTCTTCCTCTGATGGAGCTAATTAGGAACAGACACGATTAAGAAATGAAACGACAAATAGAACAGCGTAGAACGTGTTCATATTAAATTTTAAAATCTACATTTTGCAAACTTCTGGTATATTTTTCGTCTGAAGGAATTAACATAAAATCATTTAGTTTGTACACTATTGGACTTAAAGAAACTAAATATTTTACCAACATTTCTCTCTCACAATGTTAATTAATTACTTTTTTAAGGATAAGTATTTGTAAGTACGGACTGCAAAGTTACATTATGAATAACATCGTTATAATTTTAAAACACAAACACAAAGAGTTATTAACATTATTTCAAATTAATTTATTATTACCGTACCTGCACTCTGTTAATTTTAATTTTTCCACTTTTGAATGAAAACGTGAGAGGTTTGGTGATAACAGTAATGGATTCTTTTCTTTATAAAATTGAACAAAAGGTAGTAATAACGCAATTAATTGAAAATTTAAATAAAATATTAGTTGTAGTAAAAATGTGTTAAGTCACCATGAATTATTCTAAACAGTAATTTTAGACAGTAAATATTTTAACTATACATAGTAATTATTAGCCACCAAATTGCTCTAAATATGATCTATAGAAACCATCGCTTTGGCATCATTAATAATTAACAAGAGATGTCAAGAAATATTTTTTTTACATAGTTTTCTAAAATACATAGTACATTAATCATGCCAAAGTTTTATTCATGATTACTTCTCTTCATGATTGATCACGCAGCAAATTGAATCCAATCCAGTTACAGCACACGCACACCCTACACGTTAACATTAAAAATATATTTACCTTCAATTACAAATGTATTTTTCGATTTTGTAGTCCAACGTTGTGTATATGTTTAGGAAAGGACATAAAAAATTAAACATTATTGCTACATTGAAACCGGCAAACGAAAATTGATTGTAAGAACTTCAAGTTAATTTTACTGACTAATAGCAAATGTGTGCTCTTTATTGTCCTTTTGTTGATTTTATTGTAATGCCTCCTTTAATTATTTCATAAATCGGCTTTACTTCTCTTTAGGAGCTATTTATATTCCCATAATCCATAAAAATAAAAAGCTTTCTGCCACTAATGCCGTTGAATTCCTCGTTTAACAACTTGATGCATTTGTTTTAAGGTTGAGGTCCACCCATACTTGAATCAAAGAAAACTTACTGAATTTTGCAAATCGAAAGGAATTACTGTTACCGCTTACAGTCCACTCGCATCCCCTGACCGTCCATGGGCTAAACCCGAAGATCCAAGTTTATTAGATGACGAGAAACTCAAAGCTGTTGGAGAAAAATATAAGAAAAGCACTGCACAAGTTATATTTCGATATCTTACACAAAGAGGTCTTATAACCATCCCGAAATCAGTAACAAAGAAAAGGATCCAAGAGAACATCGATATTTTTGATTTCCAACTCACCCCTGAAGATATTAAGTATATCGATACATTCGATCGTAATTTCAGAATAGGACAATGGGAATGGTAAGTAGCTTCATATACTATATTGTTCAGTACTGGTGGGTGTTAACGATTTTCAAGTAGTGTATTCGCATAGTTTATTAACTTTTCCTATTTTTTTTAATCTGCGAATGATCAGATGTCCATTTTAAGTCCATAGACTTCTTATAGCGTTTCTATATGTGAGAGGAGGAATTTCTATGTTTATCTCAAAATTTACTGGTTTTAAAATTTGAAAACATACATATTTCAGACTTTTAAAATAACCCCTTTTATTTGATATGTCATACAACACCTTTTTTTGAATGATCTACTTTGAATTACAAAAGTGGCCCCCAAATTCAAAACTCATTTATTTACTTTACAAGTACATGTATGGTAAAAAAGAAATTCATACGTTACCAAATTTTAACATAATGTGATCCTATAACTTTTTTAGACTTGATTGTACGAAACTTTGAAAACTTCTTCATTAATACACTGTTTCTTTTTGTATTATAGGTTTGATGAACACCGCTTCTATCCGTTCAAGGACGAGTATTAAATTAATGGATTAAATACTTGTATTTTTCATCAATAAACTATCACATGTACTACTTACCTTGCAATTTGTGTTTCATGTTTAGGTAAAGCAATAAAGATACATATTTTTGTGTATTTTATCTCATTGTCCCTTTGTTTGTACTTCTCCTGTCCTTTTCTTACACAGCCACTGCCTACAGGAAATAAAAAACTTACTTCTGTAGTAGACATGAATTTGTAGCTTAGAAGTTCTCCAGAATTAACAAAATTCAATAAATAAATTTCAAAGGCAAAAATGAAATTTTTAAACTAAGAAAAAGTGAGTTAAATAAGAAGATGCAAAATGTGAACACCCTAAACAAGTGAATTAATCAATTTTACCCTGTACCTAGGGTGGAAATCGCAAAAAATGAAAATAAAGTAGTGAAAGGAGTTTCAAAGCCAATCAAGAACATTGAAGACGAGAGACTATTTATTGGGGCTTATAAAACTAAATAAAACTATTTGATCTCTAAAAAATTTAAAAATTAATAGCCACTATGTCAATTTGTAGATAATCATGTATCTATCTTTACATTCTAGATATACAAGATTTTTTATATAATAAAAAAAGAATATTCTATCAAGAATACTTTATGAAAGGTTTACGATTCTTTGTGCTTTTTTTATGAAATACTTGAATCACGCATAATCATAATTTTAATCAAGAATACAATATTATTGAAACCATTTGTAACTACTGGTATCCTAGACTAGGAATGAGAGGGGACACGTAACTCGTAAATCGACTCTACGTCGAACATTGTCGGTGGCAGGCAGTGCGTTGGAGTCGGTCATTAGATGTGTATTTATGGAACTACAGCCAATCCGTAGCAGTACAAGTAATGCGACAGAAAAGCTCATGCCAGGCGAGGGATGTTAGCCTCTCAAACGAAAGCTAGAACGCCTGTTCGTTTGAAAGGGCCATTTTATCTGATAAATGCCTCTTCTACGAAGCACTAGGAATTGAATAGTATTTGTACTGGTTGGTCAAAAAAAATACTTTGAAAACCCACTAAAAGCAATGTTTGTTGATAGGAATGAAAAAATGAAATACACTTAAGTTTCAAGAAATATATTTATTTGATCACTACGATCGTTTCACCACACTGTGGCTTCTTCAGGTGAAGACAATGATAACAAGAACAATAAGATATCCCTATATATATATATACAACTATAGAGGAGGAGGGAGGTTTTTAAATTTTAAATTTAGCAACGGAGAATTATTTGTTTCAATTTGATCGTTTAAGATTACATTTTTCTTATAATATCTATTAATTTCTAGTGACTCTAAAAGATTTAGTTTCTGTCCTTTGTTTTCTATATGTAAAATTTTATACTCATCATTAAATTTATGACTACAATTAATTAAATGCTCGGCATAAGTCGAGGTACACTTTTTTAACTTAAAACTATTAAAATGTTCTTTTATCCTATCTGAAAATTTCCTGCCCGTTTGGCCTATGAAAACTTTTTCACAATCTCCACTAGTTAATAAATATACACCTGAGTTACAGTTTTTATCTGTTTTGTCTTTACAGTTTTTTATAATTTTGCCTAATGAGTTATTGGTTTTAAAAGAAACTATTAAATCTAACTTACTTAAATATTTGCTAAGTTTTTCTGAGATATAGCCCATATATGTTAAACTTATATATTTAACCGGTTTTTCTTTTGCTGGTTTAGGATATATAGAAAATAATAATTCTTTTTTAATTTTATTTTTAAGTAGATTATCTATCATAGTTCTAGGATAACCATTATTTGTTGCTATACAATAGATTCTTTCTAGTTCTAAATTATAGTTTACTGTGCTTAAAGGGGTTTTTATTAATCTGTGTATCATAGCATGAAAAGCTGAGAGTTTTTGTGTTATTGGATGGAAAGAGTTAGCATTGATTACCGTGTCGGTATGAGATGGTTTGTGATAAATAGCGAACTCGTGTTTAGAATTATTATTTTTTATGTTGAGATCTAAAAAGTTAATTGAATTATTTGTTTCCGTTTCTAGGGTAAATTTTATATTTTTATGTAAAGTATTTAAGTAATTGTGAAATTTATTTAACAATCTATCTGAGCCTTTAAAACATACTAAAATATCGTCTACGTATCTGTACCAATACAAAACATGGTTTTTAAAAATGTTATTTTTTGAAATAGTTTTTTTCAAGTGGTTCATAAAAATTTCGGATAAAAGAGGGCTTAATGGGTTCCCCATTGCTAGTCCTTCTACTTGAGAGTAAATATTGTTATTAAATTGAAAATAGTTTTGATTAAGGCATACTTCTAACATTTGCAATATATTTGAACTAACCACTGGATTTACCTTATTATATGTAAATATATCTGAAATTATTCTAATAACATCAGTGGGTGGTAGCTTGTGAATAAATTTACTACGTCGAACGAGACTAATTTGGAATTTTGTGGTAATGAGATTCCAGAAATTTTGTCAATAAGATTTAATGAGTTTTTAACAGAAAATTCTGAATTGAACTGAGTATATTTTAAAATAATATTTATAAGAAATTTTGAAAGTTTTGTAAAAGGAGCTTTTATATATGAAACAACCGGACGTATAGGCATATCTTTTTTGTGGAGTTTAATTAAACCGTACATTTTTGGAGCTTGAGGGTTCATCATAAAGTTTACATAGGCCAAACGGGCAGGAAATTTTCAGATAGGATAAAAGAACATTTTAATAGTTTTAAGTTAAAAAAGTGTACCTCGACTTATGCCGAGCATTTAATTAATTGTAGTCATAAATTTAATGATGAGTATAAAATTTTACATATAGAAAACAAAGGACAGAAACTAAATCTTTTAGAGTCACTAGAAATTAATAGATATTATAAGAAAAATGTAATCTTAAACGATCAAATTGAAACAAATAATTCTCCGTTGCTAAATTTAAAATTTAAAAACCTCCCTCCTCCTCTATAGTTGTATATATATATATAGGGATATCTTATTGTTCTTGTTATCATTGTCTTCACCTGAAGAAGCCACAGTGTGGTGAAACGATCGTAGTGATCAAATAAATATATTTCTTGAAACTTAAGTGTATTTCATTTTTTCATCGTTATAATGAAGTTTCAACAAGTAACTGCCTATACAGTCAAATATTTGTTGATAGGATCCTCTAAGAAACCTTCACCAAGAGAAAATCGACGAAAGCGTCTGCATTAAAGTTATAGGAGTACATCGCCCTAAAGTAAACCAACTGCTAAAGATCCTCAGAAAAGAATCTGACTGTAAGGATTCCTTATGATAGGACTTTGCGGAATAAGAGGAAACCGAAAAAATAAATCTAGACGAACGTATTCAAAAAGTATATGAAGAGTTAGAAGGGGGCAACGTTGGTGCATTAAAAAAAAAAAGAACTTAGTCAAAAGTTTAAAGTAAATACAAATGTAAATAATATCGGTGTATATATTCTTACAAAGAGGGTTTTCTCGAATTTGCATATATAAAACGAACCGAGGATAATTTTCTGAAAATTTTAAACCGTCTACGTATTTTTAATATGCACGAACATTACACCTACATACGTAATATATACCTATTGTAAAGTTATAAATAGCTAGTTTAATAGTGTGTGGAAAAATTGCAGTATCGGTACACGTAGAAATGAACTCAGCCTAATTATACAAATAATTTTCTATTTTTAATTTTCTCCAGTTGTATATTTCGAACGTAAATCCACAGGCGCTTCTGTCGTGATACGTAAGCAGAAATTTTATTAGAAGGGCTTTTGACGCCTCTAAAGACCCGAGGCGCATCACGTTTTATACACGTGCGTTGCTCCCCTGTCTCACTATCTTTGTGTATACGAAGTTTGAGCCACAGTAAAGAGATCTAATGAAATTCAAATTTTTGTTATACCTAATACCGAAGACGGACAGTAAACTAAATGCCAGGGTGAATGCTAAGCCAATTTTATACGAATCAGCCCTGAACCGATGGGTTATTTTCTTTAACCTG
The DNA here is from genome assembly GCA_947389935.1 of Agrilus cyanescens. Lineage (NCBI taxonomy): Eukaryota > Metazoa > Arthropoda > Insecta > Coleoptera > Buprestidae > Agrilus > Agrilus cyanescens. The sequence continues at coordinate 23,398,823 of OX376709.1, forward strand.
GCGATTCCTGCCTTTGAACTTACTTAAGATGATCCTTAAGGGCGGGGGATTGGTATACGTCTAAACAAAACGGGGAAAACCGAAATCAACCGCTCAGTTTATTCTTGAAGGTTTGGAAGATCTCTAGTAGCCTTTACCAGGCTTAGCAGGCTTGGCACTCAAGCGAATACGCCGCTTTTCCGCAAAGCATCCTTGCCTCAACGCAGTACTAAATTGAGTCCAACCTCAATACAGCTGAGCGGGCATCGCCATACCGTTGGGTCACACCGGATCGGTTTTTTAGTTTTACGTGGTGATACTTGCCTCTCCGGCTCAACTCACAACGGTCCCAAGGGCGCGAAAATTGGGATACGCCTAATCAGCGCGTGGAACACCGTAATCAACCACTACCAGTTACTGCCGAATGTTTGCATGATTACCGAAATTTAATGGTGCGGGCAGGACCTATCTAACCCCCTACCAGGCTTAGCAGTGCTTGGTACCTGAGCGGATACGCCGCTCAACCGTCAAGGCATTCTTGCCTCTACCCTAACATGCAGAGTCAACCTCTGCCACTATGAGTCCAACCTCATTTCAGCTGTACAGGCACGTGCATCTACTTCCCTACCTGTAGCTTCCCCGGATCCCCTTTGTACCAATTTACATCATTGGTCCGATATTCGGAGCCGCTACGACTCCTCCTAGTTGAGGTTACTTGCATCCCTGGGCACTGGTTAGCCACTGCCACCCATGTCGGCTAAACTACCTTAGCCACCTGTGATGTTCCACTTCCGTGGATCGTCTAACACATCTCTGCTGAATTCCCGGCCTTTACATACTTAAAGTGAGATCGTTTGCAAGATATCTCAGTTTTATGAGTAAATGGCGTGTGGTATGCCCGCGGGAGGCGGGACTAGCCTCGGATACTGTGATAGAAAATATACGCCCAGTCTAACACCTCAAACGGCTGCCATAAAAAAATTGAACAATTCTTTTTCTTTTATCAACAATTCGTAATTCTTCATAAAATATTTCGGTGTATGATGGGTACATATTACAATAACTGTAAGAAATGCAACTAGTTAGGATGAAGATAAGCTAAACCCTTCATCTCTTCCAAGAACCGGAGGTACTGGGAAAACCATCTTCTCAGGCTTAACAGAAAAGGTTGTAAACCCCAGATAGAAGTTCTTACCGACCATGGGCAACTATTATATATTATGAAAAATTGAGTATTTGTCGAACCCAAAGTGAGCGACTTAAAGAAATAAGTAGATAATGTCGGGATCAAAATGTGAAGAAAAGTACAAGAAAGAAGTTGCAGCTCAAAATAATGAATAGAAGAATGAATGATCTGTTGTAAAGAAACACATCGAATATTGCTTCACCCTCTTGAATGTTGGCATTATCAACGCGAGAAATTTCAAGACATTCGATAGCAGATAAATTCGCAGTACAGATCATCAATGATGGAAAAGAGCAATCTAGTGATTCACTGAAAGAAAAAGAAACTGAAATTGTGTATGAATTTAGAATCAGTCAAAGAAATATGCGACAAACTCCAAGAAATATTCGTGAGATAATTGGACGATGTTGGCCAAGGAATGCACGGAGATGGGGATTTGGGGAGTCCTGTGGCACATCAGCTAACTTGAGCGATATTGGTAAACTGTTGGTCACGCTTTAAAAAAAAAACTTGCCTGAACTCACTCTTTGCGATGTTTAAACTTGCAAGAAAAGTTACTTAACTAGAAGTGCTGAGGGTCAGACTGTTCGAGGAAAGAAAATGTCTAACCTCGTCAAACATCAAGACAGCTTTCAAGAATATGGAATGTAAAGCACAGAAAGTTATAAATAAACAGAAAAATACGTACAAAAGATTTAACCAAAACCACTTGCCGCGTTGTAAAGCCACAGGTAAAGAACGAGAAAAAGTAGTAGGGAATCTCAAGTGTGAGTATAGACATCCAACGATTGAACGTTACGTACCCTCGTCTCTCACCACCGTAAACTCGATCTCAATGTAATTACTCTTGATGACCATTCGCTATCATTCCTTTTGTCTTTTAGAATACAAAATGCTACAGGACATACATTTCATTGACGTAAGTAACTAAACAGTTCTCCAAAAAATTTTTTGCAATATTCGAACCTTCCGTCCATATACTTAGATGTCACTCAAACAAGACCTCTCGAATATTTTGCGGTAACTTTGGTAGTTACTTGTTGTAATCTTGCTCTGTTTATGTTATCTCAAATTCATTCAGTCATTTTTCGATTACTTTATTTATTTGTCAACAAACCAAGGAAATGGAAACAATATCTTCAAATTATGTACAAACTTTTATTCATGTAATTATTATATAAACACCAATGCCATTAAAACTTATGACGGGCTGTAATTTTTCCTTCTTCTGTAGTTTAATTTAAGGACATACAGGTAATGGAAAAGGGTAATATTCATGTTTAATTGACCTGAAAATATACGTGTATCATCAGTAACGCAATTTGCTTCAATTTATTAGGTTTTATACTCAAGAGATTTGCCGTATCTCAAGTCTCTGTTAAAGGTGTCAATGTATTCCATATCGATTTTAGAAATTTCAAAATCAAAGATTTCCATGTTTTCCATAATTCTTGATGGAGTTACAGATTTAGGAATTGTTATACGTCCTTGTTGTACTTGGTATCTTAACAATATCTGAGCCGTTGTTTTTCTGTATCTTTTTGCGAGATCATTCAAATCTTTATCATTCAATAATTCCGGTTGATCTGATGAATATGTTGGGCGATCTGGAGATCCAAGAACACTATATGCGGTTAACGTGATGGATCTTGATTTGCAATATTCCACTAGGTTCTTTTGAGTAAGGTACGGATGAAGTTCAATCTAAAGATCAGAGAATTTACGACAAAAGCGATAAAATCAGTAATTCATAAAAAGTTCAAACGAAAGTAACCAATACATTTTCAAGACATTATGAAGTCGTACGTGCAGCTAAGGAATTGTTTTCAGACATAGATAGAGAAGAAGAAGAAGCTTACTTATGAACGTGGTACTAGATATATTTCTTCAGAAGGTTTTTTTCTTGTCTAAACTAAATTTAGTTGTAAAAAGGTTTGGTGTTTTATATGGGAGGCCAGGTACTAGTCAGTATGTCCTCGTAATTTAGTAGCAAATTTTATGTTATATGTTTATTATAACATTAACCTGATTCGTTACTGGTGGTATTTTGGCAATTTTAAGAACTCGGTCGATCTGTCTTTCATTAAAATTTGAAACTCCAATTGACAATGCTAAGCCTTTCTTGCAAACTTCTTCCATTGCTCTCCAGGTGTCAACGTAATCTACATTACTAAAAATAATTTTCCCATCGTTTGTTTTTGGAAAAAGATCGTCACCTTCCTGTAACATAATCACTTATAGGCTATTGATTATGTCATATTCTAAGACGTTAACGGGTTTTTATTGCAGGAATCGGGCAATGGGTTATTTAAAAAGATGAAAACGCGGGTGCTATAAAATTAGAGGGTGAAAATTGAAGATAGGGGTGAAAACGCGCCCTTTTCAATTTTTTCATTTTATCTCGCAAACGAAACAAAATTATATTTATAATTATTATAAAATTATATATTTTAAACTTTACAGAGAATTGAATTTTATTATTATTTTATACAAATTACGTTTTCATTTTGCTGAAAAAATTATCATTTTACTCAATTAAAAAAGGTATTTTAAGTTTTTTTGATTAATAATACATAATTATAAAACAAATGTATGTAACCATGGTGGTATTATATTCCTTGAATAACTCTAACTGTATATCGATATCATCACCTATATTTTCAAAAAGGGATAAAAATAGAAAAAAAAATTATGTTCGAGTGGCCATATTTCGGCTAATTTTGAACCAAACAATTTTTTCGACCCAGTATTTTAAAGGAAATTTTGTCTACATTATTTTCTATAAAGCAGTGCTTATACCTATCTCTGACCCAAAAAAGTTTTAGGCAAAGAAGAATAAGAATGACAAATATTCGAACTTTTGCCTTTTTTTTTTGTTTAAACGTTTTGTAACGACTCCCGGATCTCGTCGCCGCTCTCGCATACATATACGCTCGTTACAATTTTAATCATATAAAGAAATGTTTCAATGTTTTTTATGTAGGCCATTTTGATGAAAAATTCAATTCTCTACTACAAGTTTCATATAAAGTATTTCGAAAATTTGCTGCGTTTGCAGGATATATCGAAAAAATTGAAAAGGGCGCGTTTTCACCCAATCTCCAATTTTCAACTTCTAATTTAATAGCACTCCGCATTTTTTTCTTCTTAACTGATCCCCCAACCCGCGAACGTCTTATTAGTTCCTTTCTTTAAGACATAATGAATAGGCGATGTGTCGAACATTGATTTAAAATTCAATTTCGTCGATAAATAAATCCTGCTTTTATGCTTCTATTGAGATCTATTCCTAAGTTAATTTCCACAATGGTTCCTGAATGTGCTGGTGTCCGATAAGTTGAATGTACCGGTAAGATTATCACCACATTTACCAGAACAGTTATTTGCGTGTAAAATAGTAGGTAATATTTTTTAAGCTGAGATTCTTTCGAGATTAATTTACTAGATTGATAAATTCCTACCCGATTCATTAACGAATTATAAACTTACTTTCCAGCCAAAGGGCCAGTGAATCAAGTACAAGTCCAAATAATCAAGTTTTAAATTTGACAGTGTCTTCTGTATAGCTGGTTCGACTAGACGTGGTTCATGAAAAGTATTCCACAATTTGCTCGTAATGTATAATTCGTGCCTTTTAACGGTATTATCGCAAAGTTTTAGTGAAATACCTGTTCCTACTTCTTTTTCGTTTCCATAGATATGAGCGCAATCGATGTGTCTATATCCTATGTTTACGGCATGAATAACTGCACCTAGTACGTCGACGGGCTTAGACTAGACGGCAAATTAAAAATTGAGATGCGTAATTTTATAACGCAGAGAATTAGGTAGGTACCTACTTACTTTCCATGTTCCTAAACCGAAAACAGGGAACTCTTTGCCATTATTAAATGTCAAAAATGGAATGCTATTTTTAACATTGCAAGCACTACCTGAACACATACGATAACAGTGATAGGTTTTTGGCCAAACCAAAATATCTTTTGCAACGGATTTCATTAAAAAGGGTGTTCTATATAGTAATTATTTTAACATAAAGCCAATTTAAGCTTACTACTTCAAATTCGTGACACAAACTGACAGCAGTTACTTTTGGAAAGTCTAGATTTATTACAAATACACTAAAATTGACAGGAATGCAATAGACTGGGTAGTACGAATATCCAATTTAATAAATACAAGAGGTGATCATTATCGATAAAGACTTTACTGAAAACAAAGTTGAGATATGATTTTTGTATGATTATTTGGTAACCCAAATGTCTACAAATAGTTTATAGTTATGAGACAAGAACGCTAAATATTTTCGTTTAGCTCAGGCTTATAGCGACAGACAACGAAAGTCTGTACCTATTTCATAAAGGATTAATAGATAATCTACAAAAAACTTCCAGAGGAGATTATCATATTCACGAAAGTATTTAATTTAGAGAAAGTATAGGGAATTAACTTGAAAGCCAGGATAATGATAATAAACTTTGAAAATGTTAGAATTACATAAGATACTCGCTATTCTTGCCTTGAAGACTTTTTAGTTCTCGATACCTTATGTACAATTTTCATGTGAATATGTTTTTTCAAACTTTAATCACTTTTCCATTAAAATTATACGTATACGGTATACCTAATGCTTTGTTCGTATAGATGTACCTTGTTCTAATGTTCAAAATATTGCAATTACATTGATGTTTGAAAAATATTTATTTTCTGATCTCTCTTTGTTTTTAACCGGGGCATGAGTTTTAGAAAATACTCACCCTTGAATTTATTTTTAAGAGTTCTACTATCACTAAACCGGTCAATATAATTCAATGTTCTCTATAATAAAAGTGAAGTCGTTATAGTTATCGATTCTTTATTTTGATATAAATGAAGTATGCAAATATTGAACAATAAGATTACATTAATAGTACTAACAACTTCTAGAAATACGAAAGAGTCGGTGATATAGCCCTTAGTTATAACGTCCCTGTTTTCATCATCCTTAAGCTGAATCCATCGGCTTTCAATATATCTTCGAAACTGTGCATGTTTATCAATAAATGCTAGTTTTACAGAGTGAAGGTTCTGCACGTTCTCAACTGTAAAGACATTTGTTCCATTAACATTTCTTAAAATAATAGTATCCCAATTTTTCTTCCATGTACAAGACATATCAATATCCTTATTAAAATTTTTACAAACATAGGCTTCATCTCCAATAGTATTATCAGGTCGGGAAATGTAGAGGGTATTGTTATACAAATATGTTAAAATCAGTAACGACGACACACTGATCATGATTGCTTTTTTCCATAACAACTGAGACATTTAAAACGAGCAACGTGGTTTGTATAATAAGTTCCCCTCCACTGAAGCTTATGTAGTGGAAGGGGATTTTACATAAGTTACGGGAACGAGTGAAGGAGCGGTAGATGCATAACAGAGTTGAGTGTGTTTAAGTCAGTATAACATGGAAACCTTTATCGAAAAGTTTAATAATGTGCGGGTGGGTTATGAAGACAAAGAAATACGTGCTCTGAAATCACTGGAAGTGAATCAAACGTATCCCGTGCAACGCTTCAAAAAGGTGAATACAAAATAGGGACCTCGTCTATTAGCTGATTTATACAGCTTTATCATATTTCTTCCGTGCAGACACGCAGAAGCTTTTACGGATGCAGAAATCGAGGACATAAACGAAAAAATTGTTAATAAAGTGGGTCATCCATCAATTCGCCTTAAAGGATTTGTTGGAAAAGCGGCTGATTTAGAAATACATATGTAAAATGTATAACATTGTATAAGAATATAAAAAAAATAAAAATCTAATTTATATTATGAACGTGTTTTATTTGTTTAAAGGAAAAAAATACAGTCAATTTATGAGTGTAAAGACAACCAATATTTTAATAAAAGAACATTTTTATAAGCACAATTCTGTTCAACAGCGGTTGTAAATAAATGATAAGAACACACTTTAACTTTAAAATGAGTTAGGAGTTTGAAGAGAGCTGGACATCCGATATCTTTAATGTTAACAAAGTTAACAGTAGGAAAGGATTTCTGCAACCACATCATCATTTGTAATCCTTTAACATATACAACTGTTGACTCCATCAATATGGAGTAAATTCTATCATAAAGTGTAGAGTACTGAAGATCGCCGTTATCCCAATATAACCCATGAAAATTTCTTGTTAACCAACGATTTTGACTTCTGTAACGAACGGGGAGAGCGTCCCATGGAAATGGTGGTTCAAAAGTGAAATGATAAACTGGTTCTTCTTTTAGAGCAACAACAGCTACTTCTTTAAAAACAAATCGATTCTCACTACACTGAAAACCTTGTACGTCCAATAAGAAAGTCGTCGTGCTCACTGTTCAGTACCGGTAAGAAAATTAAATTGTGGAAGTGATCGTTGTGTTTTATACTTCTTGAACTAAGTTTGTGGACGGATTGTAACATATCGCACGATCATGTATTATTAAACAGAAAGCTGCCGTTTTGTCTGATATATTTTCTTTAGTTTGAAACTCTAGACGGATATCTATACTACCAGATTTAACAGTTTCATTCTGATAAGAACAGTCTACTATTACAAGAGGAGCAATGACTAGAAATTGTTTAGGATCGAATAAGGGTTCACTTACATTACCATAATACGATTGTTGAAAGTTGGTATACATTTCATATAAAACGGCAAATCTAGAAGTATCAAATTCTAAATTCAAATTATCATACGGGTACATAGTTGATCCTAAGTGAACTTTAAAATTGGTTAGTTTGCAGTGATCGAAGGCACTCATATTTTTTGCAAGATTATTACTTTTATCTGTTTGAAATCCGAAAATAATGTAGCGAGGCTTTTCCAATTGTGACGTTGTTTTCACATTCCAGTTGTGAGAATACGATTTGGGAAGTAGCGGATATTCATGTAGTTCCCAACTCCGAAATGAAAGTTCCATATTTAAATTTCGATCAACATAACGCAACAATTTCAAACGTTCAGCATCTGCTACAGATACGTGAGGAATTTTCCAAGAAATCTGATCCAAATGTACAAGTACATCTTCAAGTGGCGTTGCTGAGCAATATAAAGCATTATTGTCAGTGCTGCTGCGAACGTTTAATATTATTTTTCGGAAGTCTTCTGCAAATCCAAAAATCATTCGTAGTGGAATACAAACGTTGAAGTAACCGTTGGAATCTGCTAGTTTTACAGAATTAAGCTTAATTCTTTGTAGATCGCTTAAAGCAGGAGGCAACCATCCACTGTTGCTGAGACGTTTACTTTCATTCTCGTTGTAAGATGCGTAGCCTTTCATTGTTGTAACCATGCCAGGATTACGGACTCGATCAATAACTTTTCCGGCTAATTCATAACGAATTTCATCAAACAGGTGTAAAATTCCATTATGGATAAAAGAAGTGTTCGCAGTTGTCTTTCCATCCTTTTTAAGAAGCAAACGACCTTCTATGTATAGGAAACTACTAGAAGGCAAAGTGTAAGCATCTTCATTTTCTATTGGAATACGTATCGTATCATTATTTTTGAAAGTTGAATTCGCATAAGGTTGATGAGTATGTTTATCAGCGTTAACTATAGCGTTATCGAAGACTGCTTTTTCGGTAACATTCAGTATTTCTGCTACCATTTTACCGTTTCCTCTTTTTCAATCGCAACCCCAAAGATTTAAGGAACTGTTTATTGAGCGGTGTTAATCGCTTAATGGTTGTAGGCGAAATAAGCATCCGGGATTGTGGTAGTAGTTTTATAGTACTATTCTTCTTTGAATATCATTGGGTACAGCTATATTGCACTACAATGTTACGCTTTTCGTAAGTGCAGTCTTATTGTGACACGCTCTCCACGGAAATTAACCAGATTACCGTCTTGATCAACTATTTTAAGGGAAATGTAGTCGATGACACGAGTGTTGATTGATAAGTAAATAAGATTCGTAGGATTCTCAACAATTTTAAATCCCGGGGGGTACATTGGGAAAGAATTGATGTAGTAAATGTCCATCTAGTCCTTTAGCACCATCACTGGTATGTATGTAGGAGTTAGTTACGAGGTTACACATCACTGAAATCGTGTTTACTTTGAAAATGTCAGCTACATGATCAGACACCTCTTTAAATGATAGTAGAAGCTTATTCTCAAAACCCAATATCTTTGCGGGAGAATCTGTAGGAGCGAAGTTGACCATTTTGGTGCTTTTTATATGGCTTTTTAAGGTAGTATTGCCTCCAAACAATTCAATAGCATCATCAGTATCTCGCAATTTCTCGCGAAGATAATGATTAATATCATCGATTTCATAGGATCCTTCCGGAAGAACAACGACTGGTGGTGTAGAACCTTCAAAGTAGAATTTGTTGTTAGTTTCATCGATATTCGGAATACTGTTATATGCTTCAAAATTTAACAAAGCAATTTGATATTCATCATCATCGCTTAAAAAAATTGGTGGACTTATTATCATTTGCAGCTCCGAATTTGTATTAGTCAAGGTAAATGTGTAAGACATGTTTTCGGTTTGACGTTCTGTCAACTACAACGAAGTTAGTTTGATGGTTTGTTTTTAAGAAAAGGTTTGCGTAGTCTCATTAAGGAATTGGACAACTAAATGGCCACAGTTAAAATCTGAGGGGTTCTGAACACGATTGTAGTTATAAGTGATAGCACAAGGTCCGGAAGATTGTAAATATTGAACCAATTCTTTAGGTGGACGGAGATCTCCAAAACTGTCAAAGTACATAGCTTTGTTATTTCGTTTTATATACGCTGTCCAATGTGTACCAGTTCCTGTGTCTAAATCTAAATTAACAATTCCACTTTCACACCTTTTAACTTTTCTGGGTAATTCGTTACGCATAAAGATTCCCCGAAAGTGTGGAATTTGTAAATAGTTAATGTAATTGACTAAATCCAAATCTGTCAAGGATGGTTAGGTAACTTTACGAAAAATTTTACGTTTTTTTTTTTGTTGATAAGGTCTAACGTATAAACCGAAACCTTTACGGAAAGGTTGTACTGAAATATTTTTTTGCAAGAGCAATAGCTTCCATTGAAGCGTTATGACGTTTATCTTCTTCTAGCTGTTGTTGTGCTGTTTTCGCATCGCGTACAGCTTTAGCTATCCCAGCAGCACCGCCAGAGAGAGCTCCAAGTGCTGATAGTCCAGCGAAAATCGGAATTAACGGTAGAAACCCACCTGTCTTTGGAATAGGAATGATTCTGGGAGATTTAGATCGCTTTCCAAATTTACGAATTGTATTTAGTGCTATTTTAGCAGCATGTATCAGCTGGAGAGGTTTCGTTTTCTTAAGAGCAATTTTCGCAGTTGTCACTAGCTTACGAAACAGTAGAGCTCCCCCTTTTCTTGTTCGCCTTCTCTTCTTTATTTTTCGCAACGGAATTGAACCACCAATTTAACGACGTCGCTTTTTGTGCCCCATTTCAAGTTTCTCTTTACCCTTCATAGCTGAAGCAATTGAGAGAGCTGCCAAGCGTTCACCAAAAGACGCGTCCGGCGACTTTAGTCTTTGTAATGATTGGTGCGCCAAAACTTTATCAGCAATTCGACGATGGGAAATGTCTGGAAAAGTTTCGTAAGTAATATCGTGTAATTTACAAGATTCGTCAAGGGGATTTATACCAATATCACCTCGAGCTAATCGTTTGTTTAGTCGAGTCCCTGGACCGCAAAAGTTATACCCTGGGAGGTGTAATTCAATAGGTAATTTATCTATAAACCTATTCAGAAAACCTCGTGTCATGGGACATGTGTAGTGTTAGCTCTCTCACTAAACTGAACGAACTGACTACATAAACACTGTTAACTCTAAATTTATATATCCGAGAGCACATGCGCAAACCGTTTAATCATCAATAAACATGCGGATAGTACAACATCCATCTGTTCTACCGATAACCAATCGTGACTTCAACATCCCTTCGAAAATAAATCGTCATGGTCCATTACTACCATCCACAATAAGAGCCATTGTCGCCGGACCTTCAAATTGTGGAAAAACAAATGTGATTATAGGACTTTTGGAGCAACCGAACGGTTTACGGTTCGCAAACGTATACGTTTATTCCAAGTCATTGTATCAACCAAAATATAAGTATTTAGCCGAATTATTGAAACCAATTGCTGGAATTGGTTATTTTCCCTATAGAGACTCTGACGATGTAATTGCCCCATCACAGGCAAGACCTAATTCTGTATTCATCTTTGACGATGTTGCGAATGAAAATCAAAATAAGATAAGGGAATACTTTAGCAAGGAAAGACATAATTCAATCGACACATTTTCTTTGAATCAAACATACGCTCAGATCCCTAAACATTTAATTAGAGATAACGCTAATTTAATTGTACTGTTTAAAAACAAGACGAATTAAATCTCAAACACGTTTTTTCTGACCATGTTGATGCAGACATGACTTTCGATCAATTTAAAAGTATGTGTGGAAAATGCTGGAAAGAGAAGTTCGGATTTCTAGTGATAAACAAGGATTGTGGTATAAATGAGGGAAGATATCGCTTAGGATTCGATAAATACATATTAATGTAAGTGATATAAAGTCAATCAGTTTTTAAAAGACAGCCTTGACAAGAGCATGCAAAGAAAGAACTAATCAAAGTTAGGAAAGCGGTAAAGAGGAAATTGCAAATTTTAAAAGAATCGACAGTAGGACAGAATCTCCTGTTGCAGCAAGTATATCAACCACTTACAAAATCGCTTCTTAACTTGAAATCAGAGCTGGGTGAAGAGATCAAAAAAGAATTAAAGCCAGAAGTGAGTAATTGGTCGAAAGGTGACGTTCCAGCTTCGTCAACACCAATAAAAATTAGAAAGCTTGACCCTTCGAATGCTCCAGGTACCTTACTACCAGGTGCTCCTTCATTCTTAAGGGAAGAAGGTGTTCATGAAAGAGACCCAACAACGGGTCATGAAAACACAGACCAGGATAATGATGACTTTGAACAATTGAAGAAAGCTTACATAGACTATATTAATAGCTCCCGATTTGCTCAGTATTTGGAAGAATTCGATCCTCTACCTCGAGACTATATAGAAGGAATTATTAAAGACTATGATGGTGACACATTTAACGCTGACGTTCTGAATCCTCGTCTTGATAAAGTTCGATACGAATGGAACACAAATAAATTTTTTATTGGTGATTCTGAACTGGATTTTGACGGACCAAACGTTGTAATCGATGGAAAATTTAAATACATAGGTACTGTAGGATTATACGAGCTACTCTTCAAATTACGTTCTGAATATCCGACATCGATGAAAGAAAGGAAAGACTACGCTGATATATTAAAACGTACGGGAGCAGTTTACAAGTTAAGACAGCAAACATCGAAATTTTCTAAAGGTGGAGGATTGTCGTTGTTGACATACAACGAAAAACCGATCGAATACAAATATTTTGATGACGTTAATGAGTTGTGTGATCGTTTAAGGTTATTGGTTGCTTCTCAACAAGCAGGCAACACAAATCATGAAAACGAAATTCTATCAATTTTAGAAGAGTTGCGTGAGTGCAATATAATCGTATAAACAAATTGTTAAGCTTATTAGTTAGACAACGACAGTTGATAAGTTCGGACGTGGGTTAGAAAAAAAAAACGATTGTTTTCGCAAGCATTCAGCAATGTTTATGATTTCAATCATAACCGCTTAACAAGAATCGGTGATCCTCAGCAGGAGCATGACGCTGTGAATGTGCGATTTTTGGAGAAGAAGGTGCAACGTCTGTTATCGCAAGATGATGTAACCGATATTAGACAAGCATTCGAAAAAGTGTTGTATTTAGTTGATGTGGCTAATAAGCGTATTACACATTTGAACGAGCCTACCGCTGGGTTTCATGCAGCTACTAAAATGTATGTAGATGAGAAAGATCGGTTAACAAAAGAGCATATCAGAATCGAGTGTGAAAAGGTAAAGGATCGTACTGTCAGTGAAGGTGTCAGAAGGATGAAGGATTTATGAGAAGAATTGAAAACAGCTGTCTCCAAAAGTGGTGAAATGATGATGAAAACTTTTAGTGATAATATAGAGTTAGCGATTAAAAATTTGGAAAGAGAACTTGAAAAATATAATACTGACAGGGATAAAGAAATAACAAACAAGGTGAACGGTATAATATAAAGGAATGCTGTCGGAATCATGGACGTCTTTCAACAAAAGTAAAACTAGAGCGTAAAGATGTAGAAGCGTTTGTTAGGAAAGGGGATGAAGAAGTATGGAAGAAATTGAAGACGGAAATTGTGCAAGATATGAAAAATGATATAGATACGAGTTTTGAATGAATTAAAATCACGATTCAGGATGAGTGTAAAAAAGTTAAGGAATTTGCAGAGAAAGAAATTCAACGAACCAATAAAAAGAAAGATGATCTGAAAAACGAATTAGTGGTAATGGTGGAATCACTAAAAAAGGAAGCAAAGGAGCTGAAAGTAAGGCTAGATACTCTGCAACAACAAAGAGGTACAGGTAGTGCGAAATCGAGCAGTTCTAAACCAACAACAACAGCTCCGCCCATGTAGTTCTTCATTATAAGGAAAATGTTAAATGTGAAAGAAGAACTAGTGAAAGAACTGCATAAACCTGCGAGAATTAATTTTACACGTCGTAAAGTGATAGTGAAAGGATTAGATGATCTTCATCAAGCCGATTTAGTGGAAATGATTCCGTATGCGAGAGAAAATAAAGGTGTCAGATACATTTTGGCTGTAATAGACGTTTTTTCAAAATTTGTGTGGGCTAAAGCAGTAAAACGCAAAACAGGTGAATATGTTGGAAGGACTTTACAGTTAATTTTCAAAAGAAGTAAACGTATTCCTAAGAATATGCAAACTGACTTGGGAAAAGAATTTTACAACGAACAAGTGAAACAAGTTATACAAAAATATAAAATTAACCATTACTCAACGTATAGCACCAAGAAAGCGTCAGTTGTGGAGCGGGTAAATCGAACACTAAAATCAAAAATGTGGCAACGCTTTAGTTTGCAAGGATCCTACAAATGGTTGAAGTTATTACCAGATTTAGTACAGGAATATAACAATTCGGTTCACAGAACTATCGGAATGAGACCAAGCAAAGTTAATAAACGAAACGAAGAAACACTTTTGAAAAGTATTTACAACAATCCAAAGAAGGTGGATTTACGAGAAATTAAGTTTAAAGTTGGAGACCGGGTACGAATAAGCAAACATCGTGAATTGTTTAGCAAAGGTTATACCCCGAATTGGTCTAACGATTTATTTACGATTAGCTACATAAAATTGTCACATCCAATTATGTATTACTTAAAGGATGATAGCCTTTGCTTGTGGTATCACACACAGGCATTAACCCGGCCTAAGGGAGACCAGAGACACCTTCTCTGAATCCACTTAGGTAACTCTCAGCAGGCGCGTCCACGTCGCGGGGGTGGGCCCAACTCCTCGGAGTCGGTGGCTGAGTTTTGCTGGGGACCCAGTATTGCGGGGTATAACGCAATCCCCTTGCCCAGGGATACGGGTGAAGACCACACCGGCGGCGACGGCGAAGAAAGAAGACTTTCAAAACGGCGGATCCGGCGCAAGTGGCAACCCTGCTTTTAGGGAGAGTATAAAAGCACTCTGGTGAAGGGCAGCAGCTTTATCAGTACTGGATTGGGGCTAAGATGAAGGACATCCGCTAGGCTCAAGACCAGACAATCGCGGGCGGAGTTGTAACAACGGAATGGCCGCGACACTGCGATGCGGAAAGCAACGGAAGACTACCGCTTTAAATATTCCTAGTACAATCATCATGGCTGAAAACAACATAAACACGGCCCTCAGTCCCCGGCAGACTTTAAGTAGTCAGAGGGTGCTAAGAATCTCCGGGTCAGCCACAAAGATTGCAACGTGGAATGTACGAACCCTTTACGAGGCAGGCAAAACAGCCAACGCCATTCACGAGATGCAAAGACTGCAAATAGACATTCTTGGAGTCTGTGAAACGAGATGGAATGGCTCAGGTCATTGCGCGATAAACAAACACACTATGTACTACTCAGGAAATGATGACCCAGATCGTCGCAAAGGTGTCGCAATAATAGTTTCAGAAACCGTTAACAGATCGGTGAAGAACTTTCTCCCCTTCTCAGATAGAATTGCACTGTTGCAGATACGGGCTAGTCCAGTTAACCTGAACATAATACAAGTTTATGCTCCAACCGCTGACAAGAACGATGACATAATTGAGGAGTTTTACGAGCAACTGAAAGAAGTCACAAATCTAACTAAGAAGAACGAAATCAACATTATAATGGGTGACTTCAATGCAAAAATTGGTGAGGGACAAAGCGGCGATATTGTGGGTAAATACGGTCTGGGCTCAAGGAACGAGAGAGGTGATCGTTTGATACAGTTCTGTCAAGAAGAGGATCTTATTGTCTCTAACACTTTCTTCAAACTACCACCTAGACGCCTCTATACTCGGAAGTCGCCACAGGATAAAGCTGACAACATAGTTCGCAATCAGATTGACTTCATATTGATCCCCAAACGGTTTAGAAACAGTTGTAAGTCAATGAAAACATATCCAGGTGCGGATATTGGCTCAGATCACAACCCAGTGATAGGATCCATCAAGCTTAATTTGAAATCTAACCGTAAGAGAAGTCTAACTACCAACATAGACGTTACGAGAATAAAAAACAATCAAACACGCAGCCTCGTGGAGAAAGAGATATCTACAGAATTAAGAGATCTGGTTATCTCAGATACAGCTGTGGAGGACTCATGGCAAAAAGTTAGAGATGTGTTCGTAAAAACGCAAAAAAAATATCTTCAAAGAAACGCAAAAGTGAAAAAACAGCAGTGGATGACAGACGAGATACTGGACCTTATGGACGAAAGACGCCTATGCAAGAACAGGAACCCCCCAAAACATAAAGAACTACAACGCCAAATTAGAGATAAAATTCGCCTAGCCAAAGAGAAATGGATGGAGGAACAGTGTAAAGAGATGGAGGAACTGCAGGCAAAGTATGATACATTCAACTTACACAAAAAAATAAATGAAATTGTGGATAAAAAACGCAGTCAGCAGCAGGGAGTTCTCGTAGACAATAATAATAAGATAGTCATAAACATCGAAGACAAACTGAAAGTCTGGGAGAAGTATATAGAAACACTATTTGACGACGAAAGAAATGAGGAGCACCGAGCTCACAGCCACAATACTGGTCCAGATATTTTAAAAGAAGAAGTTCGGCATGCCATTAAGCTGGCAAAACAGGGAAAATCACCTGGGCCGGATGAAGTATACACGGAACTACTGAAGGTTGTAGATGACGACGGAATTGGGATTCTCACTCGGCTCTTCAACGGTATTTATAGATTGGGCACCATTCCATCAGATTGGCTTAAGTCGACATTTATTGCTATTCCCAAGAAGCAGAAGGCTAGACAGTGTGAGGAACACAGAACTATAAGCTTGATGAGTCATGTATTAAAATTGTTCCTTAGAGTTATCCATGGGCGAATATATAAGAAGTGCGAAGAAGCAATATCAAACACGCAATTTGGGTTCAGAAACGGCCTCGGAACTAGAGACGCACTTTTCGCCATGCAAGTCTTGACTCAAAGGTGCCTCGATGTAAACGTTGGGGTTTCCGCATGTTTCATAGATTTCGAAAAAGCGTTTGACAAGGTACGACACGAGAAATTAATATCTGTTCTCAAGAACCTCAGTTTGGATGAAAGAGATATCCGAATCATCGCAACCTTGTATTGGAATCAGACTGCCAACATCAGGATAGAAGGATCTCTTTCGGAAGACATCCAAATTAGGCGAGGGGTACGTCAAGGCTGCATATTATCTCCACTGTTGTTCAACATCTATTCGGAGGCTATAATGTCAGAGGCACTAGTTGATATCACCGACAAGGGTATCTGCATAAATGGAGAAAGAATAAATAACATCAGATACGCCGACGACACGGTCCTCTTGGCGGATAATATAGAAGACCTGCAAACATTGCTAGAAGCGGTGAATTCAGCTTGCAACAAATATGGACTGAAAATCAATAAACGTAAGACCCAGTATATGGTTGTCAACAAACAAGAAAGTACCCAGACCGTTTTACACTTGGATAACACCACCATTGAACGAGTCCACCGATTCAAATACTTGGGATGCTATCTCAACGAGCAAGGTACCTGTACAGATGAAGTATCCAACCGCATAGAACAAGCACGTAGTGCCTTCATGAAAATGAAGAAGCTCTTGAGTAACAGAAACTTGAGATTAGAATTGAGAGTACGGATGGCAAAATGTTACGTCTTCCCTGTGCTATTATATGGAGCAGAAGGATGGACATTGAACAAGTCGCAATGTAAGAGGATAGAGGCTTTCGAAATGTGGGTTTACAGGCGTATTCTCAGGGTATCGTGGACGGAACGAGTGAGCAATGATAGAATTCTGGAACAACTAAACAAGACCGCCGAAATAATGCTCACTATAAAAAAGAGGAAATTGGAATACTTGGGCCACATTATGCGCAATGATAAATACCAACTTCTTCAGAATGTCATACAAGGTAAAATAGTTGGCAATCGTAGCAGGGGCCGCCGAAGAACTTCATGGCTCAAAAACCTCCGGGAATGGTTTGGAATGAACAGCAAGGAGCTGTTTCGCGCTGCAGTTAACAAGGTCAGAATTGCAATGATGATCGCCAACCTTCGATAGAAGACGGCACATAAAGAAGAAGAAAGGATGATAAAGGGGAAGACATAAAAGGAGGGTTTTATGGTATGGAACTACAAAAAGCGAAATATCCAGATGTTTATTTGGTGGAACGTGTACTAAGACGAAAAGGTGACATGGTTTACGTCAAATGGTTGGGGCTTAACCAATCTCATAACAGCTGGATTCATAAAACGAACGTTTTGTAATGTATCCCCAGTTTTTTTTTCTGATAATAAAGTCTGCAATGTTAATAATGATTTTCTTTACCCCTTCCCCAAAGTATGATTATAAATAAGATAAAACGTGACGAGTTTAATGAGTTGTAATCGTTAGTTGCTGCATTGAACGTTTAAGACGTAGTAATGGTTGAAAGTTACGTAATTGAAGTTAAATTTTACAAAGAGGGTTTATTATCTTTGAAAAGATATTTGGTAGCGTCAGAGTTGGATAGCGTGACAGAAGAATTCGAATTAAAAGGTGAATACGATAAAATCGTAATAGGAGGCTACTTAGTGGTCGATGAGAGCGATCCTGACGATTTTGAAGTATAATTTTTATAAAAATGGATTCATTATCGTACGAGTTGTATCAAGCAGAAAAGCAAGTCCTCATTCTCAACCTTCGAAGAGCAATACTATCAAACGATTTAGATAGAGTTAAAGTTGTGTTGTCGAAGTTGGGAGTTGCAGTACCAAAGGAAGCATTCAAATGATTAACTGTAACACAAGAGACATCGTTCAATATTTTATACTTCATATTCGAAAGAAAGCAAAGATGTGACGAATTGGTGGATGAATTTCTAAATGGTTGCTGTGAAACAGTGGAAACAACGGTTGATGATGTCGAAATGATTTTAAATAAAACAAAGTATAATTTCATGCGACACGACGTATATTTTTTAAAGGAAATGTTAACAAACGGATCAGTTCTAATGCGGGATAAGAAGTTCTCCGTAATGAATGTCAAGAAAAAGTATGTTACATTGTTAAAGTGTGTGGATGACTTAATACTAGATGTATCATACTACGCACAACCGAAAAATTTGGAAAAGTGTATTAAACTGATCAACTTGTTTCGGCTTCCGTATACATTGAGTCCAAATATTACGGTCGTCATCAAACAGTGCTGCAATAGATAGAAGAAAATATTTTAAGAGAAGGAACGGAAAAAGCTGCAGGCTGGCAGAGCGGTCCTGACTCAGGCAAATGGTCATCAAGTAATATCGAAGATTATAAGAAAATTTATTCATTGTTAATGTTATTGAAACAATAAATTGTAACAGTAGAAATCGTACACATGTTATTTGTGAAGTTGAGGAATATATTTCGCAGAATAAAAATAGTAAACAAACAAGTTGTGTAGTTACGTTTTATTATTATTTATACAATACAACCAATATTAAGGATAAAATATTTACATTGAGTGACATTTCAGCGTAAGCTATACTTAAACAGAACTCCAAGTAGGTATTACAGTAGGTGTTCATAAATATTATCAATGGCTTCCTGTGGAAGTGACGAAGCTTCGAAAAGTCTTTTAATAAAGTATTCTCGAACCGTTAAGTCGTCGGTATACGGTTGATGAAAATTTTGTATAAATCGATCAACGGCACCGTCGAACTTTGAAAGGGAACTGTTTGATTTTTTTATATTGTAATGTCCCCAAGGAAGAGTATTCGTTGTTTTCGGAATTAATAAACGTTTATCATCTTTGGGAGAGAGGACTACTTTCGTTTTCATATGGGTAAACATAGTATGCAGATCGGAAACAAAAACATTCATACATTTAAGAATGGTGGCGTCATCTCTAATGACACGTAGGTAATCATCGATTTGAAGATGTAATTTAATGACATTTTTCTTGACATCTTTCGTTTTTTTAACAATTTGATCAACGGCTTCAACGCAGTAAGCTTTTGTTCCGGTTCCATAGAATGCTTTAATGGGATTATTAGGGAATTCGTCTTTAAATTTGCCAATAACAGAAGAGGTAATAGGGATATTGAAACTATTATTATGGGGATAATTGGAAGTGTCGAAGTGATGAATATTTTCAATCATATCTCTGTAGAAATTTTCGGTGAAAACTTTAAGAATGAAGGAATCGGTATCCATATACATCAAAGAAATATTTTCTTGATATTTTTGCTTAAGAAAGCCGTAGTAGAAGTCATACATAACAACTTTTGATAAATCCAAAATAGTGAAACCTACATAGAGCGGTTTATCGTAAACAATGTGTAATTTATTCATCTGAATAGCTACGAAATGGGGGGTGAAAATTTTTGAATTTCTGAAATTGGGTTTAGCTATTAAACTTTCAGCACCAAGGTACCGTCCAACTTTTTGCCAATGAGTAACTAACTTGACGTCAACTCGTTTATCAACGTTCTCCATCGTTTTTCCGAAAGTACTGTTGTTCATCAATTTAAAGAATGATTTCCCAAACTTATTATTACACATATTGCGTTTTCTAGTTTTCAAATCAATGAAAGGTTTCAACCATTGTGACTGTTTAAACTGAATAGCTCTATGCACTTTAAGTAATTTTAATCCGCTCTGGAGAGCTTGTTTAAGCGGTAGGTAATGAACAATATACTTTGTCTTAGCCATAAGGTTCGGAATCAATTTTTTGACTCTACCATTAGCATTACCAAGAGAAATAATATTTTCAACTAAAAAGGGAAGATCAGCATGTAAATCGTGTAGGTTTTGGGGATATTGAACGTCAACTTGAAGTACATAACCGTATTCAGAAGAAGCATGTAAATCGAGAACATTTAATTCATCAATTTCAGCATCGGTGAGCCAACGAAAATGGGATATGGGAAGTTATTGACCCATGCTGTGTCCATACAAATTGGTAGCATCCAAATACATAATGTAGGAAGTGGGAACAGATGCGTCATAATCAGGAAGGTGTGGGTTATTGGCTAAATGCATTCTTTGAACACACTGACTTATTCCTCCACGTACCCCTTTTTGGAAAAACTTTAACATATCGATGTCAGTTAGAAGTTCTAAATTAACGCGAGTGAATTTTAACATGCTATCCCACGCTAGCCCGGGAGCGGTGTAATACTGAGCGGGGTCCAAGGCGTAAGTGGAAATACATATTTCAGGAAAATTCTCGAACTCATCAGCTAACAGTAGGACATCGGTTTTCAAGTAGAGGTCAGAATATACTCCGAGAGTGGAGCAGTCAAAGGTTTTCCAAACGGTGGCAGCTCTTTCATAATCTTCATCGGAAATGGGTAGAGATGTTAATTTATCGAAAAAATCGTCTTTGAGAGGGAACGTTGATTGGTCAAGTTTAGTAATATAGTCGACGTAGGAGTAAGGGAAAACCCCTTTCCGTCGCACAAGTTGAAATTGTGTAGGATCAGAAAAATACTTCTTCACTTGGAAGCATTAAGAAGGGTCGAGTTCTTCAGACAGTTTATCGAGGGAGGAAGCCATAAAACGAAAGGAATCGAGAAATCGAATCTTAACAAATACGTTTTGAGTAGAGTTATCTAAAACACCGGGAACAGTATCAACTCGCAATAATTTGGTAAAGGAAACGTATTTTTCTTTATTTTGAGCAATTACGCTAAATTTAACATCGTTGACAGCCATTTCTTTTAAAAATAAATGACAATTGTAACCGGAGAGGTTGTGGAAGAATACAGGCACAAAGTTGGGTAGTTTGTAGTTTAAGTTACATCTGGAATGAGCGGCCCCTAATCGAACTTTACCAGTCAAATGACAATGATCGCGAACCTTTACATAATCGATTAGGAAGGGCTCTTCGCAAATATTACAAGACGACGTTTCAGTGAAAAGTTGCATTTCTTCATCAGTCAAGGGTATCATAGGAACCGGGGTCTTTAAAACTCGGTGATAAATATCAGAAACGTCTTGATCAAGAGTTTTAAAAAATTGATTAGCACAATCAGGTCCTCTATAAGTTCTGAATATTGAAAGGGAATCGTCAAAAGAGCACTTAATCAAGTAAGCAAACGAGTGCGATTGATGTTCGTGGGTAGGTGTGGTGGAGGTCTTGTTAGGATCGGAAAAGCATGTATGAATGGGTCGCAATATGGTTTCGAAGTCTGCATAAACAACAAAAGGTACTTTGTTACGTTTGTGGTAGTTTTGAAATTTTAAAACGTTATTAGGGATGAGCCTACCCATCTTATCCAATTT
The DNA here is from genome assembly GCA_947389935.1 of Agrilus cyanescens. NCBI lineage: Eukaryota > Metazoa > Arthropoda > Insecta > Coleoptera > Buprestidae > Agrilus > Agrilus cyanescens. The sequence continues at coordinate 23,420,922 of OX376709.1, forward strand.
GAGATCAGCAGTTGGCAGCGTCGTGTAAACGTGGTTGCAATCATTCCGCTGATGACGGTGCAGGTGAGCCACAGAGCTGAAGTATTGCAAGCAGCCGTCACATAGGAATTTGCGATGTTCTGTTTTGGAGAGTTGTTGAGAGAGCAAACGGGACTTATCCTTAATTCAACAGTAATGATTATTTCCTCGATCATCGTGTAGCAAGAGTAAATTGATGTCCAGCCTTCGTTTGACGGACGAGTAGTAGAGGGGACCAACAATTTCCCAGATATATTTTCCGTCCTTCAAAACGTATTCAGTCCCGTAAACATTCACAGAGCAATGGTTCTTCGTTTCAAACTTGGGAATGTCGTTTAATTTAATAGGAAAATCGATACCGTCATAGTCCATCGTGCGGGAGTAATGCGGATAGGAAGTCGTTCTGTGCGGGTTGGCTTGGGCGGGATACAAAGCTGAGGTTATTGCCCACGCAAAGCAGGCTTGGTCATCGTTTCGTACGTTCACAACAGCTCTCTTAAGTACAATTTGTTTAGGTAGAGGAATGTAAGATGAAGCTCTAAGGGGATTGTACTTGTTGCAATTGAGTTATAGGAAAAGGACTCTTTCCAAAGCCCATCCTGTAAGAATGAAATAATAGTAAACACAAGTGAAATATATATAAAGAGAGAATGATAAATTACCTGACTCTCGTTCTTGAAACTCAGAAGCTTTACCCTCAAGAACGTCGAAGAAGCTTTGAAGAATATTGGAAAGATCCGTCGACTGAGTGACAACTTTGTTATTGGTGTTGAAGGATTTCACGTCAACCAATTGTTTAGCATCGTGCACATACCGTCCGAAACGTTCAAGATTTAGTTTAAGCGTGTCATGCAATTGTATCTGATTACGAATAACACGCAAGCATTTGTCGAAAATTTCGCTGAAAAAGTCGGTATACGACAGGAAGAACTTGGCGGATGAAATACGAAAGGACACAATTCTGTTAGCGAACGCGGACGAAAGGAAAGTAATTCCTTCCTCAAGAGGAGAGCAGCAAGTTTGTTTATGCTTGAGGCTGCGAAGGTGACCGTTGTAGGAATGTTGTGGAACGTAAACGTTACAAGTATCACACCAGCGGTCAGAAGAACCAGCAGGCGTAGCAATTTTAAGTTTTTTCTTCGGCAGAGGCGATGTACGTTGGAGCTGTGCTCGTTTCCGACAAGAAGTTAATCGATGTCTTTTTAAATTATCAGATCGCGTAAAGGAAGCATCACAGTCCGGACAAGGGATCATAGCGGCTAGCGGTAAGAGGTATATCTCGACAACGACTGAGGAATACTGAACGCGAGGGACAATAAATAGCTATAGGAAAAGAGGAGGGATGTGTAAGGTGGAGATGGCATAAGGAGAGGGGCGAAAGGAATATATACTGAAACTGTAGTGGGTACGGTGTGGTAAGATGAGTGCTCGACAACAGGGTAACGGTGTTGATTTAGCTGCTGAGCTAAATATGAACGAAACCGAGCTGGCTGATATATTGGAAAACTTCTTTCCAAACGATTCCTTCACATCATCCGCTAAAGGTGAGGGGTGTGTTGGAGGTGCTACCACGGTAACGATGGCAGAGCCTGTGGCTAGCACCTCTACGATGGCGGTGGCGGGAACGAAGTCGATATCGATGAAGCCGAAGAAGCGATCGTACACACGAAGGTTGTCGGCTGCTCCATTCGATTATTCCAAGATAGTCGACCAAGTAGGAGAAGCCATAAATAGTGTTAAGGAGGAAAAGCGGCGAAGAGAAGTGGTACTGAATGAAAGAGAGACAAAGGCCGCTTCATTGACTGAGTACATGAAGCGGAAAGAGAACGAGCTGGAGGAGTTTAACAGATCGGTAGTTGAAACGAGAAAGGAGGTACAAGAAATCGAACATAAGCTAGCTAACCTTAAGTCTGCTTTACTGAGTAAATTTAATGACTAAAATTCAATGATGTTTTATATTATATTGTATTATATTAAATAAAATTCTGTTATATTGTATCGTTTTATATTTTGTAATTAAAGAAAATAAAAGAGAATATAAATTATAAATAAAAACATTTTATTTATTTTAGGATACAAAAACATTACAGCTACATAATAAAAAAAAATTCAATGAAATGTTTTAATGTAGACCGCCGCCCCGTGGTCCATGGCACAGACGACCAGTGTCCTTTGGAAAGAGGTCCACGACAGCTGGGCTTCCAGGTGTTCGCAGAAGGCTCCGACCGGTCTTCTGTCGGACACCTTCCATAACGTCAACCCTCCAGGAGTGGTACTCTCGAAAATCATGGTGTCCACCCTTATATTGATACCAGTTGGCACGGAACCATTTTGTTGGTGTTGTATTTGTTGTTGTATTATTGCTGGGACAGTGTTAGCGATCTGTGCTGAACGTTGTGAAAACTTGTGTATTTATACAATTTCGAGGAGGAGGATATGAGTGGGGTAAAGTTAAGGAGGTTCGAGACAAAATGCAAAATAATACCAAAATTATGAAATTTTTGATATCGAAAGATTTATAAATAAAAAAATTACTGCCAAAATCCCAAATCGATTTACTACACCGTTTTCGAGAAATAAATCTTCAAAATTCGGTCTTATACACGGGCGTAAATGGGGATTGATTTTTGAAGTTATATAACTTCTATAAAAATAATACCATCGTTATAAAAAATTGAGTAACAATTAAATAAATATCCCTGAACACATTTCTACTGTAGTTGAGTTCAATCATGGGTTTGTTATTTAATTATTAATTAAATTCGAGGCGAATTTCGATCGATGACGTCACATGTGTCATAAAGTCGCATAAAGACGGCAACAGCGTAAAATCATCAGCTGATTTCTTTCGCATCTTTCCATTTTCCGATTGTTTTAACCGCTTATTGTAAACAGCTTCGGACACCAATTTACCTTTCCAATATTTTCTTTTTTTAATATCACTTACTTCCATAGTTAAAATAAAATATAAATTCACTCTGAATTTTTTTTGTTTACGTCGGGTCAACAGTCACTCATACAATCACACTGTACCCGTGCCAGATGTGCGCTAGCTACCAACACAAAAATTACTAAACACTAGCGCACTGTTGCCGTACTTACGCGAGAGTTTAGTAATTATTTATTTCGTAAAAAAATATATATTTCATCGTAAAAAAAATTTTTTTGGGACTAAATATTATTCTATTATAAGTAGATTTAATAAATTTACAAAAACAAGTAAATTTATTGAATATTTTATTAACGAAATTTTGGTATGTAAGAGTTGCAATCTTGCGAAAACACAATAGAAAATCATCAAGATCCCCTAGACAGATAATCGGTCTCGAACCTCCTTAAGATCAATACAAGTGTTTGTGCGAAGAAGGACTGATACATGGCTCATCTAGCGTGTGAACCATTGCTTATTCAGGAAATAGAAATAGGTTACATATATAGTAATGTTATGAACCTACGGATAGACATGGTGTTTGGTAATAAAAGAGAATATGAATTATAAATATACACATTTTATTTATTTTAGTACATAAAACAAAAAAAAGCAATACATCTACAGTTATACAAAAAAAAACAAATTCAACTGAACGTCTTGATGTAGACCGCTGCCCCGTGGTCCATCGCATACACGACCAGTGTCCCCTGGAAGGAGCACCACGAGAGCTGCACCTCAAGGTGTTGGCAGAAGTCTCCGAAGGGTCTACCGTCGGACACCTTCCAAATGGTGAAATCACCTGGAGTGGTACCAGTAAAAATCATACTGTCCACCCTTATATTCATATCTGTTGGCACGGAGCCATGGAACACTGCGGTATATTCAACCATTTTGTTGTTGCTGTATTACGTTGGAACAGTTTTAGCGATCTGTGCTAAACGTTGTGAAAACTTGAGTATTTATACAATTTCGAGGAGGAGGATATGAGTGAGGGTAAAGTTAAGATCAATACAAGTGTTTGTGCGAAGAAGGACTGATACATGGCTCATCTAGCGTGTGAACCATTGCTTATTCAGCAAATAGAAATAGATTACATGTTTTCATGTAAAACAAAGGTAGATCAGATATTGTTGGTGGGGGGAAGGAGTAATGTCATGATTGCTTATTCAGCAAATAGAAATAGGTTACATGTTTTAATATTGGAAATTAAGCAATATTTGAATTATATAAACACAATATACAATGATATTAAATTTACAGTAGAACTTGAAAAATCTGGTTCATTAAACTTCCTAGACCTTACTCTTTCAAGAAACAATAATAAAATTACGTTTGATATTTATAGAAAACTAACCTTTACCGACATAATACCTCATGCTAACTCAAATCAGTCAATAAATATTAAATTAAGTACATTCCATTGCTTCATACATAGACTTTTAACATTACCTTTAAACAAAAACAATTTTCAGAAAGAAGTCAATTTTCTAAAAACCCTAGCATGCAATAATGGCTATAAAGAGAACATAATAGATATAATATTACACAAAAAACAAAATAAACTCCTCCTAAAAAACTTTTATGCCTCTCCAAATACTAAGGAAGAGAAACTATACCATTTTATTAATTTTATCCCTAACTTAACCAATAAGATTTGTAATAGATTAAGAAAACTAAACATAGACACAATAACAGTCAACAAATTAAATTTAAACGAACACAAAAAATCAATTCTACAAAAAAACAACAATACAGGCTTCGCCGAACATTGCATATCCAACAATCACAGTTTAGACAATAGTAATTTTATAATGTTACACAATATAAATGAGGGGAAAAAGTTAAATCTAATGGAAAATTTAGAAATAACAAAAGCCAAAAAGAATAACTATAATGTAACAAATGAACAATTAGATTTTACTTTATCCCCCCTCCTTACATCCACCCTCTAGAACTTCAAGATTAGGTATTTAAGAACTGCAAAAAGAATGTAAATTTAGTACTCAAGATACTCTTTTGAAAATGGTGTAACAACCGAAACGATATCGTCAAGATTAAATAAAATTGTGAAACTTAAACCAAGTGTGTTTTTATTACTAATCCGTTACATGTTTTCATGTAAAACAAAGGTAGATCAGATATTGTTGGCTACTCCTAGTGTACACTTCAATTTCTCAATAAAATTGTTATTCTCAAGTTTTAATTTTTTAAAAATTGACTTCGAGATAATAAAACCTTAAAAAATGGAAAACAGCAAAAAAGCAAGAAAACCTGCCGTACCGAAATGCCGGTATGGAAAATCGAGGACAAGTGGTGTAAGTATTAATTAATATTGTTGAAGTAATTGTGTAATTGTTAATTAATAATTTTGTTTTACAGTGCGAGTTTGTGGTCGCCGTCACTACAATGGCGGCGATAGCTGTAGCGTCGGCGCCACGAACAATATGTTCTGCTGGTGGAAAGAAGCGGAGTCTGGAGATGACGCAAAGGAGGCGTCCTTCGATGACGTCGTCCACCACCGCAACCACCACTCCAACGACCACCAGGAGGGACACGGTACCGACGCCGTTGTCCACGTCCACGGCGGCGGCAACGACGTGTACCTGGACAACGGCGACGACGATGACAACTGCTGCTTGGATGTCAAGTGACTGCGGTTTTTCACTTCCGACGCTTACGCCGATTCCATCGCCTGTTTCTCCACTTCCGGAAACCCCAACGCCGCCTTCTCAGACGACGCTATCACAGGACATAGATAGTCTGGAACGCGCCTTTGCGATAATCCCGAAAGTGTGCGAAAAGATGGTGTATTTGACGTCCGCTTGAGAAGCAAGGCGCGCTGAAATTGTCCAAATCCATAAGGCTATCTTGGAACAGGACGACGACGTCGCTAAGTGGAAAACTGAGATCGCTAAGTGGAAAGCTGAGATTGCTCAGCTTGAAGCAAAAGTGGCGAAGTCTGTCTGTAACACGGCAGCCTTGTTGAACAAACGGGTCGAACTGGTGGAGGAGGACCACCAGCTCGATCAAGAAGTGGACGTCCTACAGAGCGCGAGGGAAGAAAAGCGTCCGAAGTTGGAACAACTGGAAACGTGGCTTGACATCGCGAAGCAGCAGGTGACGTCGGTTACCAAGAGGTAGATATATAGTAGTATATAAGGTGAATTGTAAATAGTGTAAATATATATATGTAGTTGTAGTAAATAAGGGTTAGTATGTAAGTGTTGTATAGAAAAAATAAGTTTTTGTAATTAAGTTAATTACAATTCTAAAAAAAATAAAAAAAAAAATAAAAAAAAAAAAAACCGACCCTCTGGGGATAAACCAAAAAGGTCCTAAAATGTTTTGGACGAAAAGAAAAAAGAAATTTTGGGATTTTTCAGGTCAGGTTAGGTGGTGTTAGTCGACCCGAAACAGGAAAGTACAAAGGGACCATTGTTGTTCTAAATCGTGTATAAGACATATGTGAAATCTGGTGAATTTATGTTTCCTAGGAGAAGTTGTATATAGGTATGCGAGGGATGAAAAATGGGGTGGAAAAGGGGTTGAGAAGAAAATCCGCTAAAAAACATCATAGGGAAATGGGTACAAGAGGTGGGGGGGCGAGGTGCCAGAGGGAGGAGGAGGGGGGTCGGGAGGCCTAAGTCCGAGAGGGGTGGTTGTCCGAATTTGATACTTCTGACATTGCCAAGTGGTACCTTCAGTCTTCGACATCAATAGTGAGAGAGGCACCTTTTTTTTAGCACCGCTCCTTATACCTTTAATTAATTCTTGAAATGTAGGGTAGAAATTACTTCCCCCATTACAGACGTTCTCCAAGTTTCGTTGAAAGCAAATTGTTCTTCATGGAACACTAAACATTTTTTACTCAGACATTTTCTCCCTATCATCTACCCTTCATAAACTTTTCGGGGGTCAAAGTATGAGGGTGAAACACGTTAAAAAAATATTTCTCGACTTTTCAGGGTGGGATCATTTAGCCCACTTTTCAACTTACATTTTCTAAGAGGAACACTTTTTTTTTAACTGCTTCTATTTTTTTTTAAGCTTAAAGGTGACAACTTTTTGTCAACTTTATTATTTTTTTTCAAAAATTTTTTCAAATTCGGGTACTTCCACTCGGGGACCTTCTTCCCACACCATAAGTTATTACCCGATTTCAACTCCTTCTGCTTCAAAAAAATTTCTAAAGCCTCATTTTTACACTTTTACCCCCATCATTTTTTACGCTGAAGTATTTCATTAAATACTTCATTGTCTTCTTATACTACACCTCATTATCCATATTTTCATGTACTAATTTTTCATACTACTCTTTTCCTGCCCTCAAAATATATTTTTTTTAATTTCTGGACTTTTTACCATTATTCTCACCTAAAAATTTTTCCTCCGACAACTGTCTATTAAAATTCATAAACGAATACAACAGTTTCAATTATACATATTACGCCTTATATACTCTTTTAATTACCCACTCCTTCATCAATTAAAAAATTACTACTACATAGCGATGCCACCTCATTATAAAAAATATTGCTACACCATCACCTTCGCTACCACACTACTCTATACCACTTCCTTTACATCCCCACTATTCCCCACTACTCCCCCACTCTTTCCCCACCACATACCTTCCTATTTAAACCCTTGTCAACCTGAGAGAGCATCACTTCACCAGAAGGGTCTTATGAATTAACATGGACCTTTCTCGTGTATCTATTGTCCTTTCACCATTCAGGCAAACTGTTAATGAAACCACCTTCCTCCAATGCGGATGTTGTTGGCGTCTGCGTGAAACCTGTACGGCTGAAACAGGATTCTGCTGTCAAGAATGTTTTGACAACAGACCTCTGCTTTTCTGCCACAGCTGCAGATTTTATCATTGCGATGTCGTAAACTTGTGCTGCCGACCTTGTCGTCAGGCGACTCAATCGTACCTCTGCGAAAAGTCGAGCTTTATTTACGAGATCGATGATACGCACACGCTGTACTGTATTCTTTGCAATACTTACGAGCAAAGGCGTCAACTCTTCCAATCCATTATGTTTTCATAAACCTACGTTTCAATAGCTCCCTCTCCTACACCTTCCTTTTCCTTTTTAAAGACTTGTGACCTTGACACACTTTCCATATAACTTCATATTATCCCCAAACTCTACCTTAATCTTATATCTCAAACGTCTACTACCTTTTGCTTCTTTATTTATTTCTTAACATAAATATATACATGTACACGTTCTACGCTCCTTCTACATAACCAAGATTATTACTTATTTCTATTACATATCCTTCTTCAAATACGGTCTTATTTGTGATATGGTGGTTCTCACTGCAAAAAACTCGTACCTGTACATCTCACCACACCATCCGCAATGAATGTGAACTTCGTCATGGATATACACTTCCAACATCCATAAATTCGGAACTCGTGTATATAATGACACAATTCCTCCATTACTTCCCCCATATCGACAGCTCCAACACATTGGTAGGTAGCGAAGATTATTCCTATCACAGTACAGCACATACGTAGAACATGCTGAGAAGTTCGTTTCACATTTGAAGAGTTTTCGAGCTACGTTCCACCCTTTCATTGAGCTAACATCGCTTACATACTTCTTTGCTTTATTTACAGTATACTCCTCTGTGTCTACTTAATCTCCTCTAATCTCCTCTATGTAACACAGTGTTACGCTGCGCATAATTCAATCCTTCCATGTGGTCCGCATTATTCCAATACTCTACTTCTTTTTTACTACCACAAACTTCATCGATACTACTACCTCTACTACTGCTTCTTACATACATTCTCAAACCAATCTTCTCAACTACTTCTGCCTTTTCTACCTTTTCACTACTTTAACGATTGTCTACCTGCTTACAACTGCACTTCTTTCCCATCCTTCTCCATCACAATATCTACATGAATCACGTACAATTGCAATTGCATTAATCAGTGTAAATGTAACTAAATACCTAACATCATTCCTCGAATAACGTTGCAATGACACTTCAACGGCTGTAGACGTATTTAAAACTTTCCGTCATAAAAATCGTAAACTTCAGACGACTGCAGACGTATTTAATTTTACATTACCGATACATGTACATATGTTTCAATTCATTGTGAAGCATTCGACCACTACATACACACAAGTTTAAAGTCAATGACCTTCCATCAATTTGACCTTAAGTAACCTCTCCTCCTCTGAATTAGAACCGGTCATCTTACACTACTGCTATTTTACTTAACAATTTACATCGATTATGAAATTTAAAGATTAATCTTTTCCCTTCTTTGCCTATTTTTTCTTCTGCTAATTTTTGTTACTAAACGAATTTCCACATATTACGAATGCAAGAATGTATATGTAAATAATAATGCAAAATTGTCTCAAAATTTTATAGATTCAATTGGAAAAATAATCTACACAATTTAACTTGAATAAAAAATGTAACAATATTTTCCAATTGCCTAGTGGTTTTATTGAAAAAAAATCGTTTTTATCATAAATAAAGGGCTGTAATGTTACGCTACTTAATAGTGAATTGATTTAATCAAATAAATGAAAAAGGAACCAGGTTGAACCAGAATGGGGTGATTTAAACGAAGATCTATCAATTACCTATCAATTGATTGTGTTACCTTTACGCGACCTATTTTTAATGTCTACTCGTAACCGAAAGATATGTTGCTAATAATTAGCGAGTGCTTAGTTAACATTGTTGCGTGTTTTCATATACAATTTAACTGCGATCGACCAGGTTCTCGGAACAACACCGCACTCCCGGGCTAACAGGCGTTATAGGAATTGTTGCTTGTGCTTCCAGAGTATCTAGACTATTATGACTTTTTTATTGGAATTTTCGAAAGACAGTAATATAAATAGTGTTTTAAATTGTTTATTTGCATTTTCTCTATATAAGTATTGTATTTTGATCGTTGATTAGACTAAGTACATGAATAAATAGGTTAAAACTAGAAAATTCGTTATATTGAGTTTAACATCATTAGATGGGAATTATGTATGCAGCATGCATAACTGATATTTTTTTGGCAATAGGCTGTTTAGATACAAAATAGTGATAAAACGGGAATGAAAATCCATACAATAAGATTTGTGTCTGGGGCTATTCAAGTATTACATAAGCAGAATTTCAGTAATTAAAAAGAATCGGTGTAAGTGTTCGGGATAGTCGCTCGCTTGTGCGAGAGTGAGGTGCGCACTGTCATGCGAGTGCCTTGTGTGTCTAGCATTCAGTGTGCTCTGAGCGAGAGAGCAATTGCCAGTAGTCCTCACACACTGCTAATTACTATCATAAATTACCAATTGTTAACTCCTATAGCAAACGTGGTTGCTTTGAGCAACTTGTACATATTAATTTTGTTGAAGTGTTACGTTATTAAAATTCTTAGTAGAAAGAAAAACACAAGTTATTTTTGGCAAACAATTTTTTGTCCACTTCATCACCTTTTTCTCCTAAAAACCACTCGTTGTGAAAAAACGAACAAGTTCTACACCGTCTATTTAACATTAAACCGAACACATGGTCCTTCGAGCCGGATTCATCGAGTGAAAAAAGTGAGGAATTTGTGCCAAACTGAAATTGAGAAAAAGTGTTCGCCATCTTTATTAAGTTGCCTTGTGTGCGACGAAAGTCATCCATTTTGACTCTATCGGCGCGCACAGGACCTCAACCTTCGTCTTCAACACGACCATCTGTGAGCGCACCAACACAGATACTCAGAGTTTTCACACCAACTCAATACTACAGTGCGACGCTGACCACCTGCTTAATCCTCAACGTTCAACTAGCGAACACGTGCACGCTTCGTCCTACCAGCCTGTATCTTCTCTCACTCTTGCTGACAGCCTCTTACCACTACCAGTCAAAGCAGACAACAACACAGCCTATACTCATACTATCAACAAGTATTGCTTCAAAACATCCAAGTAAGAATGTCTAAACTCCAAAGTGAACAACTTTAATCGACTTAAAGTTAATGTATGATGCTACGAAAATATTGTAAACTTGAATTTGATTATTGTTGATAATTTTAACATAATTTGTAAAGACCTGCTGTTTGTGGCAATCGCGACTTATTGGAATTATCGTATGCAGTTTATTACCGGCTTGAGTCTTAATGTCAGTGTGAATTATATTTGATTTATTGAAGTGCCAAGTGTTTGTCCGCTTGTATCGATTTGTACAATTTTTAAATTAGCACGTATTGGTTGATTCAATTTCGGATACTAGGCCGCGTAAGTAGTTTATCCTAACTTGCAATTTTCTCTCTCTCTATTTTCTCTTTTTATTACTACTTGTCCTTGAGTCTTGACCACATCTTTAACCGTACACAATGAATGAATTGTACCAAGAGCAGGTAACCTTATACCATAAGGTTAAAAGCGCCTTTATCAATTTTAAAAAGAGTGGACAGCAAAAAATGACACGAGGTCAAACAAAACCTCGCATCATACAACTAGGTAATCTCTTTGAACAATTCAAAGTAAATCACACCAGGATTCTTAATTTAGATATGCTCGACTCCAAACATGATTATTTTGCCAATGATATGTTAAACAAATTCGAAGATCATTATTACTCCGTATATGGTGAGTTTGACGATCATTTGACCTCGCTGGATATCAGTGCGAGTACTAATGAAAACCCCCAGACCAACCCAGTCGATTTGATGTCGAGTTTCCAAAATTTTTCGTCATTGCCCGCAGTCTATATCCGAAAATTTTCGGGTGAGTTTCATCAATGGGAAAATTTTCGTGATGTTTTCAGAGCTTTGGTTCACAAGAAAAAAGAGATACCTCCTATTAAAAAGTACCAACATTTCCGTACGCTTTTAACCGAAGACGCATTTGAGTTGATAAGAAATATTCCAATTTCGGAAGAAAATTAAACGCAAGCTTGGGAGACGCTCGTAAATTACTACGACAATAAGCGGAGAAAGACAAAGAGAAGTGTTCAGTCCCTATGATTCTCTTGTTACGCTTGGTCGAGATTCAGGTGATACAGATTTATTTATCGCGTTGGTAATCAGTAAGTTTGACACTCAAACCAACAAGGATTGGCAGAAACTTCTTGGTAGCAGTACTGACCCACCGACATTAAAAAAGCTGCGTGATTTTGTAACGTCCCAAATTCTGACATTGGAATCCAACCCTGTGAAAAACTTACCAAGCAAGGACGTTTCAAATTCAATCACTAAGTCGAGCAAACCGCTACAAATGGAACTACGAAGTGTTCGTTTTGCCAAGAAAATCATTCCTTAAAAGCATGCGATACCTTCAAAGCCAAAACTTATGAGGAGAAAAAGGGATTTCTCCAATCCAAACGCTTATGTTTTAATTGTTTGGGGCCTCATCTGTCAAAGGACTGTACTTCCAAATTTACCTGTCGACACTGCAAACAAAAACACCACAGTATCTTACATAAAGATACATCACCAGGAAATTCTAAACCGTCTGATTCAGGCAAGCAACATGAGAAAGAACAAGCAATTTCCATGAATGCTAGTGTGCATGTACACACTTCTTCACCTACTCCAAAAAGTCCACCCAATCTTCTCGCCACAGCTAGAATGTGCGTTACGAGTCCCAACGGCTTCACCGTTCTAGTTCGAGCTTTAGTAGATCAATGTGCTCAAGTTTCACTGATCTCTAAATCCCTCTGCAATTTGTTGAAGCTCAAACCGAGGCCAACGAATGTATCTTTGTCTGGAGTAGGAAACTAAACCATTAAGTCATACGTTAAGTTTAGCTTTTCACCTCATTTCGAGTCAGACCTTTCTTATCAAGCAGAAGCTTTAGTGGTACCCAAAGTATCGTCGTATGTGCCACCACTAAACCCCAAAACCTTGGACCTAACCAAGTACCATAACCTAACCTTAGCCGATCCAACGTACTTCAATTTGGATAAGGTCGACGTGTTGCTTGATACATTTATACATGCAACTATCATTGAGAACGAAGTCCGTAAAATCTCTCCTGGTTTACCAATCGCCTCTTTGTCCACGCTAGGATGGATACTATCCGGACCAACCGCTACAACAACTAATCACAACCCGAGCCACTCGGTCATTATGCTTACTACCACAGAAGATACTAACTTAAATGAAGCTGTCCAACGTTTTTGGTCTATAGACGAACCTCCTCACTGTACAGCCACGTTAACTCCGGAAGAACAGGAATGTGAAGATATCTTTTCAAAGACCTATTCACGAGACCCACATGGCAGATACGTTGTATCTTTACCATTTGAACCAAAACTATTGAACCCAGAAGTGTTCAAGAGCTCTTACCAATCTGCCCGAAATATGCTTAGTCATATGGAAAGAAAATTCAAGAACGAGCCAGAGTTCTTTCTAGCTTACAAGAAATTTATGAGCGAATACTTAAGCACCGGTCATATGAAAGAGCTATCAACTCCAAACGATGCCATTTGTTATATTCCTCACCATGGAATATTTAAGAAAAATGCCCAAGTAAAAAAGATACTAGTCGTTTTCAATGGATCCGCTCAGCTTGGCAACGATTTGTCTCTCAATGCGTTGTTGCATACGGGTGAAAATCAATTGCTCAGCTTATTTGATATTGTGCTCCGGTGGCGCTTCTATCGATACATTTTTTCAACGTCTGTTTAGGCAAATTTTGATAAAACCGGAACACCGCTGTTACCAAGCTATTTTGTGGAGACCCGATACTAATTCTGAAATCAAGACCTATCTTCTCAACACTGTCACTTATGGGTTAGCATCATCTCCATACTTAGCTACTCGTGTTGTGAGACTGCCCTGAGACAGCTTGCTAAGGATTATACTGACTCACACCCCTTGGCTTCCAAAGTTCTGAGAAGGGAATTTTATGTCGATGATTGTTTATCAGGAGGTCACACTGAAGAAGACACTAAAATCAAGTGTGCCGAATTATTGGACCTATGTCAACGTGGTGGTTTTCCTCTACGCAAATGGTCTAGTAACAACTCTGAACTCTTGCGTGACCTGCCGCCTGAGTTTTTAGTCAACCAACCTAAGGACATAAAAGAACATGAAGAGACCTTGTCAGTTCTTGGGTTATATTGGAACCCTGGTACTGATGAATTCCAATTCACCTTTGCCATTCAGGAGCCTCCAACTAATTGGACAAAACGTACGTTGCTGTCTCAATTAGCCAAGTTTTTTGACCGTTTGGGTTGGTTTTCGCCCACTCTCATTTACGCCAAAGTACTTTTTCAATCTCTTTGGCTACTCAAGGTTTCATGGGATGAAGTTCTCCCTGAATCATTACTTCGGCCTTGGTGTGCGTGGCTTGAGGAAGTACCTCAGCTCAATAAAACTCGTCTTCCTCGATGGAATAATTACACACCTATTTGTGACTCGTTTGAAGTACATGGATTCGCAGATGCTTCCAAGGCCGCTTATGCTGCCGTTATCTACACTAAGGTTGTTTACCAAGAAAAAGTAAGTGTGGTGCATCAGATGGCAAAAACTAAAGTAGCACCTATTAAAACACTGAGTATTCCGCGCCTGGAACTTTGTGCAGCTCAGCTCTTATCCAAGATTGTAAAACATTTTGTTGAAAACTTAGATCACGCTGAAATCCCTGTGCATTTGTGGACTGATTCACGTAATGTTTTGCATTGGCTCAATGCTGTACCTTCCAAATGGCCAGTATTTGTTGCTAACCGCTGCTCAATTATTCATGAAACGAACCCTAATGCGAGGTGGCATCACGTTCCAACCAAACAAAATCCAGCCGACGTAGCTTCTCGTGGCATCAAACCCAGTCAACTTTTGGGACATGAATTGTGGTTTAATGGCCCGCCTATACTACATGAACTGTACCCCGAGTACCCTAGCCTTAAAGTTTCTACTGAACCAAACATATCTCTCAATGTTCACGTGACTGATTTGTCCACTGTTCCAGACTCTAATACGTTTCTTGAAACACTATACTACCTTTACTCTAAATGGGAGCGATTGATTAGAGTTACCCCTTATTGTTTACGTTTTGCTTACCGTTGTTACCAGAGGGTAACTCATAAAACTTACAACCAATCCTCGTTATTGGAAAGTGCGGCAAAACCTTTAACTAAGACCCCTATATGGTCTAGTTGGCCCTTTCTCGACATAAATGAGATAGTGACACAATCAACTCTCGATCTTTCGGTCCAAGAGTTGGAAAATTCTCGTCTTCTCATGATTTTTACTCATCAACAGAAACACTTTCCAAACGAGTTAAAGATATTGAAATCCAATCAAAACCTTGCTCCAAAGAACAAAAGCCTTTACCAAAATCGAGTAGACTGTCCAAGGTAGCTCCTATGCTGGTGAATGGCCTTATTCGTGTTGGTGGTCGACTAGGCAACTCTCTGCTAGATTCAGAAGCAAAAAACCCTTTAATCTTATCAAACAGCGATCACATCACCACTCTATTAATAAATCATTATCACAAACTCACACTGCATGGTGGTACCCAGCTAACCCTCATTACTATGCGCCGTCTTTATTGGCCATTACGAGGCAGAAATTGTGTTCAATTGGAAGTGAATCGCTGCCTTCGGTGTCGTAGATATGAAAGTTGCACGCAGACACAAATGATGAGTGAATTACCCACTTCTCGTGTCACGCCATGTCAACCATTCCAAAGAACGGGGGTTGACTACGCTTGACCCATCGCCGTGCGATTATCCAAAAGCCGAGGTAAAGGCACCCTTAAAGGCTATATAGCTGTCTTCGTTTGCATGGCTACCAGAGCCATTCACTTGGAAGTAGTTGAGGATTATACGACCGAATCCTTTATAGCAGCCTTTCACAGGTTCACCTTACGTCGCGGTCATTGTACAGATTTGTACAGTGACCAAGGAATTAACTTTGTCGGAGCTGACTTGGAGCTAAAACAAATGTGGCAATCCATGAACAAATCACCTGATCTCATAAATAATCTGGCTGAATCAAGGACGCAATGGCGTTTCAATCCACCTTCTGCTCCTCATTTTGGAGGACTCTGGGAGGCGGCCGTTAAGTCGGCTAAGCATCTTTTGAAACGAATCATAGGTGAACAAACACTTACCTTCGTGGAGCTTTCTGCCCTTTTATGCCGTGTCGAGGCATGCCTAAATTCTCGACCTTTAACAAGACTCAATGATGATCCTACTGATCTCAACCCCTTGACTCCAGCTCACTTTTTAATTCAAAGACCTTCCTATTTGGTACCTGAACCGAATCATACAGAGGAAAAAATATCAGCACTAAGGCGTTGGAAACTGTTATCTCAAAGCCTTCAGAATTTCTGGCAGAGATGGTCTTCCGAATATTTGACCTCTTTACAGTCAAGAGCTAAATGGTTATATCCTAAAAAATCTTTAGAGGTCGGTGATCTTGTGTTGATAAAAACGAACTAACCCCACCAGGTAAATGGCCTTTGGGTTTGGTATCTCAGGTGTTCCAGAATCCTAAATCTCTTGTAAGAGTGGTCAAGATCGACACGGGTAAAACCGAACTCACTCGTCCTATACACAAGTTAATCTTGCTTCGAACAATTTCCGAACTTGAATCAATTCAATCTTAATTTATTTGTTTAATATAAGTTACTAATTTAAGTATATTCATCTGTTTAATTATTAAGTCGCCTTGGTAAATTGTTAACCTAACGTCATTATACGATAAACTATTTTGTTTCAATTTCCCTCTTTTTTTTTTGATGTCTAGTTGTCTCCGCTACCATCCATCAACCACGGGAGTATGTTCGGGATAGTCGCTCGCTTGTGCGAGTATGAGGTGCGCGCTGTCATGCGAGTGCCTTGTGCGTCTAGCATTCAGTGTGCTCTGAGCGAGAGAGCAATTACCAGTAGTCCACTTTTTTTTTAAAGTCTCAACCCCCTCGTAACCATAACAAAATCTCCAGTGTCTTGATCTTTCAAATAAAATTTAATTTTCTTTTTTTAAGCAATCAAGATTAGTATAATAATTTTGCTACTGCTACTGTCATTTCAAAACATTTTAAAATTAAATTTTATTTGTTACAACTTAAAACTTTTAATAAACTACTAAAGATCACTAATAAAATACATTTTTCTTTTTAATATATATTTTTTTTAAATATTTTGGAACACTTGTTTCATTTTCTAAATTTGTTAATTTTTTTAAAATTGTTTTGTGTTTTGTAGGCATCCTTATATCATGACAATATATTTAAGATAGCTATTGGACAACCCTAACAGAACTAAGTATTTTCTCAATTATATGTCTAACTGATTCTTAAAACAAAATTTTATCCTTACAGAAGCAGAGTGCCTTTATAAATGACCGACAGCCACGTGACCTCCGTTTTTAGTCAACCAATAGTACGAGTAGACGATATTACAAAAAGGTCTGAGTAGTGACAACTTAAACTTTTAGTATTGAGCCCAACAATACGAAAGCGTGATAAATTAAAATAAATAAGATAGGCAAAAAGGCAAGATGAATTATTTTATTATTTTTAATCGAACATAACAAAAATCCACAAGGACGACACTGGCATTTAGTTGACAGGTGACAGTGATTTTACTAACCAACCAGTAACTGAATTCAGTACGCCAGCCCTAAATCAACAAATACACTGTGGGTTACCAAAAACTGGGTCACGTGACTCTCGGACATTTATGAAATCACTGTATGAGAAAACAACAATAAACTAAGTGTCAGTCACTACTTAGCAGAAAAGTTTTCACATTGAATGAATGTTTATTTATACATATGTGTACATTTTACAGGCAAATTTTTATTACTAAATTACAAATATTCAATAACGCTGGAAAATATTTCAAACTTCTTTATTCTAATTTTACTGCTTTGTACCTATATGGTTCAGATGTTGTTCCATCCGTTGGTCTAAATACCAGATGGTAAATACGGATACAGGAATTTAGTACTTGTCATCATATGAACATGTTCTATTCCTATTATAAACAAAATCAATCAAATTCTGTATTTATTACAATTATCCAAATCATTAAAATACACTTCAAGTGCAATTGAATTCACATTAAGTACTATGTATGACTATTGGTTGAAGGAGAATTTCTCATTAAAGGAATCATCGCCTCCCACCTTTTTCACCACAGCATTTTCTTATATAGACAAGGACGACATACAATCTACAGAAAATAAGAAATATAAATATATATAATGATAAGAAATATCAAAAAAAGGATGCTAAAGGAATTGATTACGGCATGTCGTATACCTATGTAGAGTAAAATTTTTCAACGGAGACTTAACGACTAGATGCGCAGCAGCAAACTCCGCCCTAAAAAAGGTAGGTAAAATATTGGACGGGGCAGGCACACTAGCTATTTCCTTCAAGTACGCCTATGAAATATTCAGCATCGGCATACAGATAGGGAAATTGCACGTGATTGGCTGTCGGTTAAATAATACAGCCCTTCGGTCTTCATACATCTGACCGAATTCAAGTCTCGGTTTAAAAATTTTACTCTATTTTACTATGTATACAGGAGAAGTCATTGTGTGTAACTTTTTATAATTTACAATTTTATGAGATATCTACTAAATGATTGGTTGGCGAATAATAAATACTGTTTAATTAAAAAAAAAAATGTTGTGGTACATTGGGGTAGGTACTCTTTTGGATTAATTCAATTTAACAAGTAACGGAAGATATTTTATTCTATCGATCCCATATGTTTCCTTGTGTTCGAATGATTTAGGTCACCGGTTTAATATCATCACTCCAGCAAGAAATGCTTTGGAACCTTCTGTTGCATACATAGAGTTCAAGTTTAAAATTTATGTCCTCCGTAAAATTGGGCCATTATTCTTCTATACGTAGTATATTCTTTACATTTCAGAATTGAGTAGACATTAACTACAGTTGTAAATCATGAGATACAAATTTTGTTACAATTCGGGTAAGATGGGTTCATACTGACCCTAAACGATATGCACCGTTAAATAATTTAAAAAAAAATACGTGTGGCACTCGGGGACTGCCGCGGTAAAGCTATTGCATAGCATTTTTTATCAACTTATGCAATTATAATATATATGCAATATTTTTTTTTTTTGATATTAATGCAAGTTACACTTTTTGAGCGTGGTGACCGATAGGAAAACAATTTTTTTTTATTGAATAAATGAGAAGTTAATATTGTTTAAAATATTTTTATTATCTTACAATACATGTAGGTTATTCAGGAATTTTTATCATTGAAACTATAGGTTTATGGTAACTGAAATAAGAAACATAAGTTTGAGACTTGATATCCTCTATTCAGCTATTCACTGTTGTACATAGATGATAGATACCTATACACCTATATACTTTCACACAAACAGCTGCTTACGTATTTGTCCGATTTCGGAGCAGCTCGTCAGGAATAATTAGGCAGACTGATATATAAATAAATCAAAGAGATTTAGCCGTAAATACCACAAAAAAATTTCCAACATAGACAGTTTTGTAACTCACTATCAATTCTCACGTGTCCGCTGCGTGAAAATTCTTAGTATCTTTAATTTAAATAAATGAAGAAAAAATAAAAGAAATTAGGAGTACATAACTGTCTTTCTTCCAAAATTTCAATGAAAATGTGGATTGATAAAATATTTTGGCTATAAACTTCTTTGAACAAGGGTTGAATTGGCAAATAATTGTCAAGAGTTTTTTTAAATAACAAATAGATTTTGTTAAACATCTGGAACCAAATATTAGAGTATTCGTGGGTTTATTAAAAATTTATTTACAAGAATAAAGTACAGGAACACAATTTATATATACTTATTCAATAATAACTTCTTAAAAACATTATTAATTAATAAGGAGCTTACTATTTATTTACAACACTCACTTATATGCGCGTCCATTTATTTGTCTTTTCACTTCTATCACTGTCGATTTATTACGGATGTTATCACTGTCACGGTCAATTTATTACTAACTAACTCGGCGAACGTCTCTATCACTTTTATAGTATCATATAACAGTCGGGAAAAGGTCTGGAATATTCGAAAGATTGTTTACATTTTCGGCGAACCGCTTAATTACTTTCTTAGGAAGGCAGGTACGAGATACACGCCCACTAACACACGCATACACTGTCAAAAACCGCCCGCGGCTAGTTGAGCCGCCGGCTCGCAACACATGCAAGTGTACCCGATCGCACATAAGCATGCTCGTGTTCGCTACAATATCCTTGGATAAGGTGAACGCATTCATTTGTTACACATTTCTTATGATAAATTTTTAAGTTTTTCATTAACAATTTTATAATAGGTACTCAAAATTGGTACACTATTCAATTGTGTAAGGCAGTTCTTTTAAATATTCTAATGGTGAAAAGGCTTTTCTAATTTATGCAAGAAGACTCTGGAATCGTCATTAATAATTTATCGTGGGTATTTGACACGCAATTAAATCGTATGAATCACATTCATGGTATATGACAACATTTTTACTCTTGTTGAGCTTTCAACACATCCTGTCAAATCGAAACCAATAAAATTTTCATGAGTATCAATGTTTTATTTTTGTTGTCCACTACGAACGTTTCGCTATACTGTAGTTTCATCAGGTTGATGAAATACAATTGTATCTGATGAAGTTGATGAAGTCATGGTGTGGAGAAACGTTTGTAGTGTATTACAAAAATGAAATTTAGAAGCTCATAAAAGTGTTTTAACACACTATTATCAGTTGTGGTTTCAACATTTTTGTTTTCAATTGAAACTAAAACCATATTAAAAAAATTATATCTATTGACTTCATCATAATAAAAAAAAACCGTACCTGCCAAGCCCCAATCCTACCATAGGAACTTTAACACAATTGCTTAAATTTTTAGTCGGTACAAAAGTTGTTTTTATCCTTTCAAAATACAGAAGAACAGATAATAATCTAGTTATTAAACGCATGATTTTCTCAAACCACATATACAACTAAAGCATTTTAAAATTTGAAAAGGCACTAATTTCTTAATAACTACCGAAAAAACTTTCAATAAAATAAATTCGTCACGTTTACACTACTGTTCGTGACTATAAAAATACCGTTGTAATTTAACAATATTGCTGTAGCTAACATCTAATGAAACGTGATTTCGTAATTAAGAATTTTAGAAGAAATTGTTGAAATCGAAAAAAATATATAAAAGTTTCGATTTCAGTATAAAATATAAATTCAAAGCAATTGCTTCTGGAAGCAAAAATTATTTATTTTATTTCACACGCTTGGACTAATGAATTAAGTAATAATCGTACTCCTTTTAGATATTACAGAACGTTTTTTTATTTATTTGTTCGTGTGTCTGAGAATTATGGAGGATGTTGCGAATGACTCTAACTACGATTTATATCACCTTTTATCTTGATTGGATTACTTCAAAGGATATAAAACTAAGTTGCTGGCATTCGTAGGAGAGGCAATATGTGCAGTTTTGCGAATTAGTCAAGAACTATTTAGCTTAGGGTTCTAGCTAGTTAATTGGACAGTGGCGAATATTTGCAACATTAACATTGTCATTAACAGGCATGTCTTCAACAGTAGTAATAAAGCCTGATTTTTGCGACAAATGCAAAAATACATTAATGCTAAATAATCTTCCGCATAGGTACTTAAAAAAGGTACTAAAAAATAATAATTAAGGGTCCGTAAGTAGTTAAAACCGTAATAAATTGACTCATAAAATTTTAATTTTATTATTATTTTGTACGTATTTTTTTTTCAATTAGTATAAATTACGCAATAGGGGTAAGACTTTTCTTCCAGAAATACGTATCTTGGTTTTTGTTAAATTGATGTGAAAAATCCTTGTATAATTTATGAATTCAAAGTATGTACCCCTTTCTGACTGTTATTTAAATGCAAAACAAGATAAAAAATAGATGGAAGGTAGGGTAAAATTTAAAAAAGAAAACCAAGCCTGATAATCTGTTGTCAAATAGTAATTTCCCCCTTTTGAGTAATTTCTGATGGCAATAAGTCTTTCGCGGAGCCTTTCCTCAGCACACGCTAATACAGAGGATACAAAGGATACATAGAAGAGGCAAAGTTTTAAACCTTTGTTTATGACAGTGATGTTTCAACAGGGGGTGGTTTCGGGTTAGATTTCTCCCCTTCTGGATCAGGAAACTAAAATGCCCTATTCAGTTATATAAAATTTAAAGTACTGAACAAAAAATGTTCTTCGTCGAGTATTCTGTGAAAACTACCAGATGCAGATAAAAGGCTACGTTAAGCCACGTGAGGGTTTGAGGAGTAGGTACAAGCCCAAGATACGTGGCCATATAATAATGCAGATTAAAAAAAAAATGAAGTTAAAATAATGCCTTTTTAGCAGCTTTCAAGAAAATGTTACAATATTTATTATTAAATAAAGCTATGATAAAAAACATTCTGCAGCTAAAAATATCATTCCTTTGACCAATGGTTTTCTACCACCCCCATTTCAATTGCGCAGAACTGTTAAAGGCTCGAGACTCCTACTCCTAAAGGAACTGAAGAAATAGACGATTATTACAAGCCTGATCTATTTTTCTGACGGTCCGGTATGCGAGGTGGTTCCCTCTGCCATATGATTTATACTGCCCATGTGTTCATGGTGAAGTCAAGGGTTGATTTTATACATATTAATTTATTTGTTCTTTAATGAGTTTATTTAAAAAACTATGTCACATTTAAGGGAGGGCAAATAAGGTCTAAAACAGCGTTACGTGGTTTATGGAAGGCCCTCATGTATTTCAAATTTCTTTAAAAATACTATTTAAAGTTGAGCTATAATCAATATTTCTAGTTTCCAACTTTCTGTGACTTTTTATATAATAAAAGGTCATAACTTCTACAGCCCTTCCAAATTTTGTCTACTCAAGTGAACTACAAATTCTAATTTACAATGACTGAAAATTAGTGAAGAAACCCTTAGACATTTAAATTGGTGGAACTGATTCCATAAGTGCTTCGAATTTCAAACCAACAAAAAACCAGCAAAAAGTATAATTTAGATTAGGATTTTAACCAATGGAATATGTAAGAATTATTATCTTATACGTATACCAATAAAGAAAGGTTGTGAGAAATTGCAAAGTTTAGAAGGACAAATTGAGCATAAAGGGTAACAATGTGCTTGCTATTGGCAAATGCAATTCTCTTAATGTTTCATAATTACATATCATGAAAGCTGTTATGCAAAAGGCGTTACAAAAGATTTGCAAGTAAAGAAATCAGCGGAGGTACTTATTTCAGAAACTTGTTATTGTTTGCTACTTTTTCGTGTTAAGAAATCCCTGTACTATTGTGCTTTGCACATATTTTTTTTACAATTAATTCCGATTGAAAATGGCACACGTAAAACAATATAATGGACACTTTACCAATCAATGAGTATTATTCCTGGATTTAATTTGAAGGTTAGCATATTTTTGTTCTTCTGCTGCACAAGGTCTTCTTAGGCCGAATAAGAGCCACGTTACATGGCTCAGCGAGTTAATTTGTAAGACACACGAGGCGGTCGAGGGTGTTTGTTTGTTAAAGTAAAAATGAGGAGAAAAAAGGGACAAAGTTGTCAATCATTTGAATAATATATTCCATTTCTGAGGGTAGAAAATTGCTTACTAACTTCCTAATTATCATACAAAAAACTTAATAGAACATCCAAAATTTGCTTTTTTTATGATAAATTTATCGATGTAAATTACAATTTGCTGAAGAATTTTGTTTTTGAGTTACATATATACAAAAAATAAAATTTTTCTATTTCTAATAAATCATCTGTACAATCGCCCTGTATATTTTAAATAAACGGTCCCCGAATCGGCAAATGTTTCCATTGGGTTATATCTTGCAGTGGGAAGTAAGCGAGGAGTCAAATTACGGTGTGTTGTTTCACCACTCTTCTTCAACCTCTACTCCAAGGAAATCATCACCAAAGCCCTCAAAAACGATTACGGGGGAATATGGGTGAACACTGAACAGCCCAACACCCAAACAGCTAGTCGAAAATATGGTCTGTCACTTAATGTTCAGAAGACCAAATAAATTATTGTTACCAAAACAGCAGTACCAAACGAACACCTGTATGTTTAAGACGAAAGGCTGGCAAGAGTCGAGAGATATGACTACCTAGGTGTAAGTATCGACTGCTCCTGGACTATTTTGCAGATAGAAAGATTCACATTGAGAGAGTCCATCCTTTATGAAGATCAAGTAGTCGCGACCTGATCCTAACCTAACTTAACGTGAATTGCGAGCGGAAACTAGAAGCCTTCCAGATGTTGTTGAGAATATCATGAATAGAGCATGTGACCAACGTGGAAATCCCAAGGAGAATGAAGAAAGATGTAGAGATCATGCAGGAAGTAAAGAATAGAGGGTTGCAATATCTCGGTCACATCTAAGAGGCCGAAAATATGAGATCATGTAACTCATAATACAATGAAAAACTGTGGGAAAAGGATCCATTGGAAGGACAAGAATTTCTTGGCTTAGGAACCTGCGAAAATTGTTTAACGTTTCGTCGTCCGATCTATTTAATGCTGCAGCTTCCAAAATCTCCGTAACCTCCGAAATACGGACGGTACATGAAAAAGAAGAAGAAGAACAAGACACTTTTTAAAATCATTCATAAATTCCAAAGTCAAAATTATAAATGATGAAATTATTTTACGTTTGTTTGTTGTTTTGCATATTTATTATTTAGTATTACACGATTAGGTGCTGGAAGAAAATACTGTGAGGATTTGGTTTTGCATTTTATAAAACGGTAAATGATATGCTTCGTTTATTTACAGCAACAATCAAGTTGATCCTTTAACTTTTAAAAATCCACCTTATTTAACTTTATATCATGAAAACTGTTGTTTGACAACCGTATAACTGTATTCGACCACCTTTATTTCCTCAAACTAATGAACTACTGCATTCAATATCGAATAAAAGTGCATTTATGGTCCCGAATTATATCAAAATATATAATGCGCCTTTCCGAATAATCGGAACTGGTTCAGTGAAAAGGCATTTGTAAGTTAAAAGAATATGTTACGAATGTAATGCAGTAGAGTACTATACTTACTGTACCCAGTCCTTATCTAACAAATTCGAAAATAATGAATTGAGAAATTAAAGAACTTCTAAAATTTAAATTAAAATAGATTTTGTGATAGTTTCCTTCATATAATTTTTCAAGTATGTATGTATCTGTTATACAGCTTAACCCATTCAACCATTCCTTTCTGAAGTATACATCAAAAATGAACTCCATTGTCAATAAAATAACAAGCTTTGTTTATAATGATTCAGTAAATAACTTGCGGTTTAGTTAATTTACTGTTAATTATTCTATACTAACCGCACTAGAAAACGGAGAGTGATTTAAAGAAAGAAAAAGATGATGACCTTTTTCGTCCGATTTCCAATTATTCTTTGAAGATGAACACAATTCCTCTATTATGAGAGAAAGGTTTTGTAAAAAATAAAAATTAACTTCGGTTAACACTCCAAGAAATAACTACAAAGAAGCAAATATAAACCGAAAGTTAATAAAACTTGCGAAGAAAGTTACAACGTTGCAAATCTTCGACAGTACTCATCACGAATAGCAATTAAGTAACTACAATGGAAATATTCCAATATGGTGTAGATATTTTAGAAGTATAATTTATAGAAGGTAGTAAAACTGAAATAATTACAAATAACTTCATTTTTGCATGTAACAATAGATAACTGGAACCTCTACACATAGGCGTATCTACATAACTGAAATGACCGGTAACATTTTCCTTTTTCTTTACTAGAGGATAAGTGAGTGAAGTAGACTCGCGCTAGTATGAACACCCGTTCGTGTGAACCTCCAGGTAGTATGAACAACCAGAAAAAATACGACCAAAAGAATCCGAATATCCAAAGATGGAAAATATCCTCAATAAATGGTTTCTTACTTAAAGAGAAATAAATTTGACTGTAACAGAAAAGATATTTAAACAGAAAAAATGAAACCATTAAGCACAAGTCATGAATGATTGCAACAGTTGAAAGCTAGATTAAAATATATCAGCGTTATTAATAGATGATAGTAGTCACTACTAGCAACCCACTAAGAGTACACTAAAAAAATCGCATTAATAGCCAACGTTAGTTGGGTACTAGGCTTAGTGGCAACTAAAATACTTTAGTAGCGCGAATCCCCGTCTTTAAGCGGGAATAACGTTCTAAACATAACCTTTAAACATGTCAGAGTATGACAGAAGGCTATTTCTCTTAAATGAAAAACGCGTAGAAGAAATGATATGCCAATCTCGAGAATTGCACGACCTGCGAATGGCGAAGGAGAGGGAGTACCATCATCAACGTTTGGAATTATTGAAATGTAAATGTAACAAATAAAACAACCATAATTGCCGCACTTTTATCGTGTTTCGTCGAGTTAAATTCCTTTTATTAAATAAGTAAAATAGGCTAAGGAAGATACAATGTATGTAATTCCAAAAAGCCACCACTAACGCAAGGGGGTAGATACATAATTACTCTTATAAATTAACAGAAATATGAAATCCCTTTCGATTTAAAAATATTAGGGGATTTACACCACTTGGATTGCCAAGAGGTACCTATGAATCACATTTTCTTGATTAAGGTCCAACACTTCAAAATCTTCCATCTTTAACTTGAAGCCCTCACAAACACTTTGGAATACTCACTTATACTACAACAACCGCAATGACAATTAACGATTCAAAACTTAAAAGTAAGTTTAAATGTCAAAAATACCGCCCTTTCGACATTTAGTAGGTCGTTCGCTACAACTTCGCGCTGTTGTCAAGTCGTTACGATGCAAACCATCCTATTAGCTAGTAGCATGTTAAATAACAACTATTAATATGACACACTTAAGTGGTATCTTAGTGGCTACTAACTATTGGGGTGTTAAAACCCTACTAAGACGTTGAGTATTAATGAGGCAGTATATTATTTTAACCAATAAAATTTAAAAATTTACATAATAAATATGCTTTACATTTTTTTTTCTTGAACTGTAAGTTTAGATGCATAGGAGAAATATTGCATTCACGAATTTACACAATTTTGCATATTTTAGTGTACCTTCGATGGTGTGAACAGTCGCGATAATATGAATACATCCGGTTTTTCGTGTTCACACTAGCGCGAGTCTACTGTACCACCAATACATGATTTTATACTACACACTAGATTCACTAGTTGGAGTGTGATAAAACTGATATAGTAACAGTAATTGACCTAATCAGATTCCATTTAAAAGAGAGTAATAAAAGAGACTGTGATATTTAGATAATTTAAATACAGTAATTTCAAGTTTCCTCAAGATTCCAAAACCTCTTATGAGTCCTGTTGTAAAACAGATTGTAAACAAAAAATTTTGTTTATTGATGCTAGTTATTTGCCTGATGATGACCGAATTTGGCGATACTAACTTCTGTTGTTTATGAACAATTAACTATTTTTAAAGCTTCTGTTCTTCTCCATTTCATTAGAAATGTCTACAATGTTTTCTGCTACAAATATGACGTTACAGAGACACCTACGCCACTGAACTATTGTTCTGTTTTCATCCTTCTCGGCTGAAATGGCATTTCATTAAATGTAAGAAAGGAGAAATTATGAACTAATTGACTCAGGAGAGGTCAGTTAATTAACACTCACATTTTATGGACTGTAATATACGGCAAATAATGAAAAGTGACCAACGACCAACATTGACACGCAAAAGATCCATTAGATAATTAGTCTAAAACAGGCTTGGAGCCTCTTTACTAACGATGGGAACAAAGAAAATAGAAATTAATAAAATTAATGATTACAACCAACATGAACGGTGTAGTATGTTCCAAATACGTAGGTATCATCTTTGAATTTCGTATTTATTGTAGAAAATTCAAACAATTCGTGTAGATAATCGGTAATCAATAAAAATATTTTAGTGTAAGTGTATACGAACGCGATAACGACATCGTAGTAGTAGTTATATTGTTGTGTTTATTTTAATCCTACAAGCATGTCAAGTGTTTGTATTTGTGCTAGCGTACAGTTAAGGTTAGAGTTGTGTGTCTGCATATTTATACACACACACAACCACTACCGCAACCTAATATACAGATAAACACATTCAATGGTTCTTTACCTAATTTAAAAATTACGAACATTACATGCTGACAATATTAAAGTAAATTAACAATTTAACTACTAATGATGTCTCGTTAACGAAATCGTACACACATTAAAATAATTACTACAAATTTTTGAAATTTTAGAAACTCAAAAATACCATCAATGGCTCAAATTTAGAATGGTTAATGTTAAAAATGTTAATACTATGCAGGGTGTTTACCAAATAAATAATTTAATTACATCAATAATAATTGTTTGGAATTACGTCTTGCATATAATTTCCAGTTACATATTTTCCGAGCGTCACATAACTTCAGTATTTTAAGCAGAACGTCCTGTATATTATTGAATATTTGGATTCGTTGAATAATCTTAAACTTAAAAGCTTCAATGATGTAAAAAGGACTAATAATCCTGCTGCTGAAATCCGAAATGACGTAGTGTTGATATTTATACCACTGATACACCAACCTTAATACTAACATCGTGCCAAAATCTTGATTTGCACTGGGCGTTCAGGAGAAAAGTGTTTAAATGCTTTCCACTTGAACAGCTTCTAATTGTAAGATCAATAGAAGGTAATCCTGCAAATAACCAACAACTGTTGATGAGTATGACTTTAATTACGTAACGTTTCGACCGCCAATTTTGGTCATCCTTAGGTTAACAAATAATGATTTATTTATCGATAGTTGTCGAAAACAATCGATATATCTATAATTATCGATATTCTTGTCTAAGACCAATCTGACCTAATCATTGAGCACAGCGAAATTCATACTTCTAAGTTGTAAATATTACAGTCTATTCTTCCATAAAAATACAAACAACTCGAAATTCGCCAACCGCAAAATTAAATTTCTTGGTGACTGAAAGTCGTGAATTTGTCAAAAACTATTCACGCTGTTCATAAACAATTCGATGTAGAAGGTAACTGTATATTCCACATATCAAGACGCAATTGTTCCGCATGGAATGCTGTTAGTTTTTTTTTTTTAATTACAATTAATTACCTGTCTCTTAACCAATAACAATAATCTTTGAAAAACGTTTGTAATTTCCTATAATATTTTTTTGTTTACCATCGCAAAATACTGAAAACTCATTCTCAAGAAAGCAGTTCAATGTTACAAGGATGCTTTTAACCGATATTATAAAAAAAATTAAGTCAGTTCTTCAAAGTAAACATTTCAACTGAGAACAAATGGAAACAACAGTGAAATATAGACAGCTAACGATGCCAATCAGAAGGACTCGGGTGGTTTACCACTGACCACCCGAGGATAACCGTCCAGTGCCTCACACGGATGTCCCCCAGGGTTCTGAGCCAATGCACAAAACCACTTAAATCAACCATCGACAATCTTAAAAAGTCCAGAATCTTAAGTAGGTATATTAAATTGATTTAACTTGCAATACCCTGAAAATTATACCACTTAACATTGAGACAAGGTCAATATAATTTTCTGCTTATTATATTTGGTTACGCTTTACTAATAAAAGAGTGTATTATAAATAATTTCTTTATTTGATTGTAATATACATAATTTATGTTATCCTGACGATTACCGAAATTGACGGTAACACCATGAACTCATTTCCCCGACCAACATTGTATATGATCAGCAAGACGACATCTACAACATTCTTTTCTTTTTTTTAAAGAAATTCGAAAAGGGGTATGCTATAGTACATAATTACCCAACAATATATTTTTTTTTTATTTATTTCTTTTATCAAATAATCAAATAATTAACATAACATCACATTCTTTTTTACTTACTTAGCTTAAGATGCCGTTTAACGATAGTTTTTGAATATGCCGTCAATTAATTGATGTCATGAAGCGTCTGGATACAAAGACGCATTCAACAGCTTTTTATACATAAAATGTCCAAAGCTCGGGTGCTTTTATTCAATAATATCTAGGATGATGTCTGCTGGTGTTCTAAATGTACTTCTCGTGAATATCAGCGATTTTAATCTATTATCAAAATATTTAATGAACCCTACCAATAATCTAAATTAACTTAAAAAAAAGGGGGGAATAAGATTCGAACCTCGGACCTCCTACGCTCTAAATCGGAACGTTACCATATACATTTGTCTCACTTATACAGGTAATTGAGCTACAGAGTCTCAATTATAGAGGTAAACATCGAAAAAGTCTTACAATTCAAATCTCATTTAACCAGGTTCAAAAAGTCCCATTAACAGAGGTAATTTAATGAAAAAGGACCGGGACCTCATTGCAACTCTCAATAATAGAGGTTTCTCACTTATCCAGGTCCCACTTAACCAGGTTTCACTATATTCAATGGCTCGTTAAGTACAGCTTCATGTTTAATTCGTAAAGTAAACATACGTCGAAATGGGTTTTCTAACCTAACCTAACCTAACCTATGTAAAAAACGCATAGAAATATTTTTTATGGGTAATTCGATTTCATTCAAGGACAGCATCTCTCTATATTACTTGGTAAAAAAGTGCAGCACCACAAATACATGCTCCGACGTCTCACGTGGCGCTGAACCGTATTTGGAGCGGTACACCCTTTTACCTGCGAAAGATAGAGAGGTGCTGTCTTGGGTGTTTTTTTCCTATCTATCACTGTTTAATAATAAAAACAATTATTTTCTAATAGTAGAATGTAGGCTTTCACGGCCGGCGTCAATGATTGAAATATTCTCCGGGTTGAGTTGCCGTGGTCGATTTTGGCTTGGTTTGCCAGACGTTTCGTCTTCTGTTACGGAAAACATCTTCATTGGCGTGGTCGAAGTCTTCTCGGTGATGGTTGAACGTCGAATGCGCCTGTACTGTGCCGTGGTGTCGTATTTATACGGTCTTCGATGCGTGAAACCGTATGCGCAATGGTCGGGGGCGTGTCTCTGGCCACTCGGCGTTCGTGCAGTACCGGGTACCAAGTTTTAGCTAACTTGATACCTTCTTCTTTTTTGTTGAAATTATCTTTATGTTTGAAAATTTCTATTGCCTCTCGATGTAAACGGGCATAGTACGGTGCTGTCGTGGCTAGTATTTTTGTATTCTCAAAGAGAATCTAATGGTCCCCCTGGAGCAATGCATGTTCTGCTACAGCAGATTTTTCTGTTTGTCCAAAATACTCAAGAAGGCCAAGCAACCAAAACCCAACCTACCAAAACAAGAATTACTGGCCTTGAAGAACCTGAATGCCGACAAATCCATTGTTATAACCACGGCAGATAAGGGCAATGCCACGGTAGTGATGAATGCGAATGATTACAAAAGCAAAATTGAAGAACTACTGGATCCGGATACTTACACAATTATCAAAAAAGATCCAACGGCTAAGCACATACGAACGACCAAAACGCTTATAAAAGTCTCAAGTTTAGAAGACGAAGTCAAGGACAAGCTCAAAGAAACAGAAGTCCTAGCACCGAGGCTGTATGGATTACCGAAAATTCATAAAGACAACATACCACTACGACCAATAGTAACTGCTATAGGCTCGCCCACCTACAAATTGGCAAAGCACTTAACAAGTATGCTGAAACCGCTAATTGGTCAAACGAGCAGCTTCGTAAGAGACTCGACGCACTTCGTGGAAAAACTGAAAGATCTTCGATCTTCGATTAGAAAAACACGACATACTAGTCAGTTTCGATGTTGTGTCGCTATTTACAAAAGTTCCTGTTAACGATGCCTTGGCCCAGATAGCCAACATTTTTCCTCAATACATTACAAACCTGTTCAAACATGTCTTAAAAACAACTTACTTCCAATGGAACCAAAATTTCTACGAACAAAAAGACGGAGTAGCGATGGGCAGTCCTCTCAGTCCGGTGATTGCCAATTTCTATATGGAATTTTTCGAGAAAGAAGCATTACAAACTGCCAAAAAGAAGCCATCGATGTGGCTGCGATATGTGGATGATACATTCGTAGTATGGAACCACGGAGAAAGTGAACTTGAAAATTTCCTATCACATATCAACAACCGCCATCCGAATATAAAGTTTACGATGGAAAAAGAAACCGAGGGACGCCTATCATTCCTAGACGTGTCAGTCATCAGGCAACAGGATGGTAGTGTCAGCCACACGATATATAGAAAGTCCACGCATACTGACAGATATCTTCACAAATTGTCCAATCACCATCCACAACAAAAAAGAGGAATAATAAAAACATTAGCAAACCGAACTAAACGTATTTGTGACCAACCACACCTGACAGGAGAACTACAACATCTAGAAACCGCACTAATGGCAAACGGTTACGATAGGAATGAAATAAAGAGAGCTATCCGCCAAGATCGATCCCAGAGCCAAAAACAAGAGGAAGATACTCCCACCGGTACGACCTTTCTTCCATATGTAAAAGGGATTACCGACCGAATAGGAAAAGTTCTAAAACGACACAACATTCGAACAATCTACAAACCTACTAGAAAAATAAAAGAATCACTACGTAGTACCAAAGATATCAGGGAACCTTTGTCTAATTGTGGCGTGTACAGAATTCCATGTACTTGCGGTATGTACTACGTAGGCACAACAATACGAAAGATTACCACCAGACTAGACGAACACAAGAGGTGCTGTCGTTTAGGACAAACAGAAAAATCTGCTGTAGCAGAACATGCATTGCTCCAGGGGGACCATCAGATTCTCTTTGAGAATACAAAAATACTAGCCACGACAGCACCGTACTATGCCCGCTTACATCGAGAGGCAATAGAAATTTTCAAATATAAAGATAATTTCAACAAAAAGAAGAAGGTATCAAGTTAGCTAAAACTTGGTACCCGGTACTGCACGAACGCCGAGTGGCCAGAGACACGCCCCCGACCATTACGCATACGGTTTCACGCATCGAAGATCGTATAAATACGACACCACGGCACAGTACAGGCGCATTCGACGTCAAACCATCACCGAGAAGACTTCGACCACGCCTCTGAAGATGTTTTCCGTAGCAGAAGACGAAACGTCTGGCAAACCAAGCCAAAATCGACCACGGCTACTCAACCCGGAGAATATTTCAATCAATTATTTTCTAGTCAGAAATAGCTCTTCTCATCAAGCTCTATTATACAAGAATCCGCTATCAGTAAAATTTTTTCACTAAATTCCCTTGACTATTAGACTTAATCCTACACTTTCCCCCAATGGATGACGTCTCGCGTTAAGCTGTCTGGTCTTCATGTTCACGATGGTAACGTCACTAGCCGGTAGGTTGGTGTATAGTATGGTCTTCATCGTGAGAAAAGACTTTTTATATTTTATTCGCTTTTTTCATGGAAGTATAAAATTGCCCATTGTGTTTCCTTCTAATAATTAATTATTTCTTTTTGGTAATGTACATGCGTTTTTATTTCAAATACATGAAATTTCTAAATGTTAAATGTACAGCACCCAACAGATCTCTTATAATTAATAATATACAATACATCAAGAAAAATCTACCAGGTGAATGTTTATTAAATTACTAAATAATTACACCAACGATTCACCTATGGTTTAAAGGCTAAATGAGTAAAAATATACTAAAATCATATTAACTGTTACAAAAAACTTTACTAGATTAGGTAGTCAGTTGGTAGGTAATTAATCGGTGTTGTATAAACATAACAATAGTAAATTTGTTGTACACAAATATAAAATAATAAATAAATAAGCAAAAGTCTAAAACCATGTCTAGACAAAGAGACAAACACACTTATAAACATATTGTACGATTAATAAGAGTTAATCTTGCCAATAACCACCGATAAATGTTGATGACTCCACGTTTCGACTGTCAATTTTGGTCATCATCAGGCTGACATTTAACAACATCAATAATTTTATAATTTAACAATAGAGTAAATAATTAATAAGCTATTGATGTCGTTAATAAATTCAATATAGTTTTTACTCTTATAGCTTTTGAAGAAACCTTCTAACCATAGGCGAAACGTCGGCGTGATTACGTAATAGTTTATAAACCTACTTCTTACTTGAACTGAGTAGGTGCATCGATTTCATCTTTGTTTTTTGTTTCGTATTTTTAATAATAATTATTAAAATAACATTTCACTTATTTTTACTTAAGCAGGACACGCATGAATATCTCACGTACATTATTACAACTGGTTCAAAATTTACACTTCCTAAATAGAAAAATTATAATGTGTGTATGTAATAAATATTATGTAACAATCTGCGTGCCTACTTTTAATACATGTACTCAACTTTTTTTAATTAATCTGTTGTTACAGTCTGATGGTATTCCCATTAATAAATAATCGGAATTAGTTCCGATGTTTTTTCTCTGGTGTCAATTCAGACGACCGACGATTAGTCTATAGCCGTTGAAAACCTAGAATTTTCTTCCGAAAAACGAACGTAAAGGTTATTAGTTCCGATCGGAACATTTCCGTTTGTGATCGATTGCTATAAAAGCGGTAATAGTTTCTCAGACCGGTTTAGTATCTATTATCACAGCACAAGTTGCAGTGTATCCTACCACCTGTGAAATGTTAAAGTCATACTCTTAACAACAAATGATTGATCTTGACTTAGTTTAAATTATAGATAATTCGTTAAAGTACTAAGAAATTCGTTACAGTGTAAACAAAAAAAACAAGATGAATGTGCAAAAGACACTCGTGAATTTCCTTTTTGTGTGTGTGGTTTCAATTCATGGTCAGGAAATGGCTGGTGAAAGTTTCATACCATCGAAGAAGATCGAACCGGCACCGGTAAACTTCGAAGACTTTCTCCCTATCTTCCACTATCAGCCTCCAATTCGTGATGCAGAACATGGCATCAACATCTTTACACCAACCTCTTTTCAGTTCATGACTCATCATAATTCGCAACCAAATGGTAAAGCCCATGAAAACTATAATAGCCCAATACAAAACGTTTATCCTGAAGTTAGTCAGCTTCAACCATATAATAATCAATATTCTCAAATTGCGGAACCTTTCAACCGATACTCAGTTCCATCAAAATACAATTCGCCATCTGTCCAAAATTCACCAGGTTTGGATACGTCAAATCAGTTCACACCCTCTTTCGGCCCACCTGTCAATTTGGACACACCAACATATGTTCCACAATCGTATGGTCCTTCGTCAAATATTAATACTCCCAAATATACCTCAGAATCTTATAGACCTCCTTCAAATTTTGATACAACAAAATACATTTCTTCCCCTCACTTTCAATCACAAACTCCAAGGTATCTTTCCAGTTCCCACAATCCTTCTTCAGAATTAGGGTTATCGAAATACGCTGGCACCTCACCTACCTACCCTTCTGAAATATTCGCCCCGAAAGACGCAACTACTTCCCCTGATCCTCCATCTGATTTAACTGCTTCAAAATACACTTCCGTTCGCGAACCTTCTTCATATCGGCATGTAACACCAAAATTGCATAATCCTATTTCAAGCGAACATTCTGGCGATGATGAAGCAGTTCATCAAAGAAACAAAGAATCCCTGGAAGAATCGGAAGATGAAGAAGAGGAATCACCTACCTTAGAAGCTCAACAGACTGAAGAGCAACAATCTGATGAAGATACGGATTCAACATCTCCTGAGCTTTTGGAGAAACCGTATCATAGCCACGAAGAAATTAAGGAAGAAATAAAGGTTCCACATTTTTATCCTGGTTCATCTTATCACAAAGGATCAGGCAATGACCATAAAGAGAGTGAATACGAAGGCCATGGCCACAGTAGTTTAAAAAAGGGTTCCAGTAGTCATCACCATGATGAAAAGGATCGTGGCGAACATGAAAAAACCCATGAAGCCGGCCAACACGGAGAAAAAGGTCAAAATAAAAATAATTACCATGACGAAGCGGGACATTTCAAGAATCATAAAGACGAAGCAAAAAGATTTAGGGGCGCTAAATTTGGTGAAAAGAAGGGTCATAGGAAAGGACACAAAACGAAAGGATATCATAATAAATTCTTCAAGGACGAATATCACAAGGAACATAAATTCTACGATGACTATCATAAGAAAGGAAAGTTCAATAAGTATGGTGACTACAAGGCGAACCGCTACCATAACGAGGGTGCCATCAAGAAAGGTGGAAAGGAAGACGGAGGACACCAAGAAAAATTCCACGGAAAAAAAGGAGCATTTGCTGAAGGACATTACGACAAAGAAGATGAAGGGTTTGATAAGAAAGAAGGAGATACTCAATATCATAAGCACTACAGAGATTATGGTCAAAAGAGCGGCAAAAATAGCGGAAAAACTTATGGATTCAAAAGTCCATAATATTGATGACTTAGTAGAAATCCAATTTAGATACCTGATGTGTACATTATTTGGAAAATTGTATTGACAGCTTTCTCACTTTCCTTACAAGGGGCATACACAATATGAGTGAAATCATTAATGTAACAACTAAAAATATCAATCTAGTCTACAATTGAATGTTGCAGAATCAAACTATTGCATTAGTGGAAACTATTTAGCCCAAACTTAGAGATTTAATACATACAATAGCTAGAGAGTTGTCAATACAATTATAAAGAAAAATGCTTTAGTTAAAGTGTAACTGCTTTTTGTACTTTGTATTATTGTAATTACCAATTTTGTACTGGTTTGTAATGTAAATGGTTTTGTATGAAAGAATTTTTTAATTGTTAAATTTTGTACTGAGTGAAAGTGGTAGCCATAATAGTATAACGCTTTTATATTATACTTAATCAAAGTTTCGTTTTTAGAAGTGAAATGAAGTGTGGTTACATGAGCGTTTTTCAATTGAAGTAAAAGTTATGTTTTCTACTGAATGTTGTTTTCTGTTAATTTGTATAAAAAAAATGAAATGCACGCGACTTGCCGCGAGCTCTCGCTTTTTCAATTTTTGATCGATTAAGAAAGCAGTTCGTAAACATACAGCACGACGCTGAAACAAAAAAGCTCGATAGCTGGTGCTAGCGCATAATAACCCTTTCCATAAAAATACCTGCTGTTTGACCCACATAACACAACAGTTTGGAAATTGTTTTATACCGCTGAGCTCTTGCACTTTGTTTTTCTTCTATTTTCTGCATTAAAAAAAAAACAAAATAAACAAACTGAACCATTTTAATCGCTTATTTAACCATGAAACCATTAGGCACGTAGAACTATTAAAACATGAAATTCTACCCAAACATGCAGTTAATTCTAAACCGAAAGGTTTTTTTTTTTTATTTTGAAAAGCGTTAGTAATCGTCCAGATTTCAAAGAGTAAAGAGTGAAAATTGTGAAAGATCTGAAATGAACTTTAGCAACTCATAGAATGAAAAACGAATTTGAGAAGGGCTTCCAGGTCAAATCATTTCTAAAATTTCTGTTTAGAAATTTGCCTCTAATTATTGCCGTACGGTTAATTATTCCTTTACACTTGGTATAATAAGTTGCTTTAGAAATTTTATTAAATCGTTATTACCGATAGTGCAAAATATTCAAAAATTACTAAAGATAAATTTTTTATTCAAGATTCATTTGAAAGTATGCTACTTTATATAAAATTACCTACAGTATTTTCCCTTAAATATAATGTAAATTGTCAATGGAGCAATTTTGATAATATATTTTAATAATTTTTTTATAAATAATAAGTTTTTAATAAATTTACCAGTTAAAACTTTTCTTCGTCTTAATTCTTATAAAAAACTATTTTCCCTTAAACCTTTCAAATATGAAGGGCCTTTTTTTAACTTTTTTCCAACTTTTCTCAGTTAAAGATGTCGTCCAATTGAACTTTAAGAAAAACTTTGATAAGTTTTTTAGTTGTCTTCAACTTCTTTACTGGATGTGGAAAAGTTTCATTCGCTAGTTTTTGAGATACGTATTCATATGCTTATATGAAAGCATAAATTGAGTTATTGATATTCAAGAACAGCCCAAACCTCTGATTTAAAAACTTGAAATTTTGCATAAGTATTTCTTATGCAACATAGCGAAACCTAATAAGACATTTATTAAAAATTTGACCCCAAATGGAATTAAAAAGAGTTTCAAGTCAAGACACACCCTTGAATTTCAAAGCTCGAAATTTTGTACAAAGAATCCTTATATAACCACATCAACCACTGTAAAATATAAGCACGAGTTAGAAAGTTAATATAAACGCAATATTATACGACTATTCTGGACTCTTAAAATTCAACCTTTTGGGAGATGAGATAGAGATTCCAAATTTGGCCTATAAGCAGACAGCCGAAAAGACTAAAAGTTAAAAAGCTCATATGTATGTAATTTAGTACAAACATTTCTGACACATCGCTTACATATATTGTACAGTGCAAACGATATTTGCAAAATTCAATCATAAAGGGGGTGAAGCATTAACTTAAATATTGATACATTGACCACCACATGATTCCTTTTTATTAACGTGAAAAGCCCCAAAATTTGTACGTTAATTCGGTAATGGGCTTCGGCCCATATTACGACCTCTCAGGAGGACCATATTAAAAACACTAAATTACAAGAAAATAAATAATTCCATTTATTTTTGTATGAAAGGAATTAACGTTTCAGTGAGAAATTAATGATTGTTTTATATAATTTAAGAATCTGTACATTAAGAAATGGTATAACCAGAATGTGGTTATTGTTAAATATATTTCTTATTATTTGTGTTTCTTATAAACTCTAAAAACCCTAAACTTTACAAAAACATTTAAAAACCTAAAATGCGTTTCAACACTCTAATTTATCTTTATTTAGAGGTTAGAGGACGTCCTACTCGAGACATATCTTGAATTTAAGAAAAAAGACGTCACTAGGTATATTTGTAATTTGGTGGAGGCCTATAATAAATACAGGACCCAAAAACAGGACTTTTTCGTTTTTATCGACGACCCTGTGATATTACGTTTTTTAAATCTCTTAACGTTAAGATAACATTCTAATTTATTATTTAGTTCATACACTTTATGGATCTGTAGAAAAACCGAAACACTTTCAGAAAATAATAGTGGACAGAAATTTATTTAAAATGAGTAAAAATCTCTTCTGAAATAATATTTACCACATTCCCTCTATATTTAAGTTCTTTTTCTACAGTATTATGAGTTGAGAAATAAACAAAACACAAGTCAAAAACATACATACATTTATTTATTTCTTTGGATACAAATTATAATTTAGCCTGAAGGTCTTTATGTTTCACAAATGCATTTTTGAGCAATTATTTCTGGTATTAGCGTTTAGCAATAACGTGCATATGTAATGTATTTGCATGTCAACAAATTCTAGTTTTATAAATCTGCATATAATATTGAAATATTTGTGGGTTTATAAATTTACATTTAAAAACTTATATACAGCAATGACAATTTGTTTACACTAATTATTAATTAAACTTAAATACACTATTGAATTGTTACTAATCTTATATTACTAACTACATTACTCATTTACATTCAATCACTTCTATACGCGTCTCAATTTATTTATTTTGTCACTACTACCACTGTCAATTTATTTCTGACTCTTCATTTTATAGTATCCGTAATTAAAGTCTGGAATTTTCTGGAGATATTTCGAAACGTTGAGAGTAGTCCATTTCTTTGCAAACTGTTTAATTACATTCTTAGCAAGCAGGTACGATAGACATATTTACAAATACGACGCACACACCGTCGAAATCGTCCGCGGCT
Organism: Agrilus cyanescens; assembly: GCA_947389935.1. Lineage (NCBI taxonomy): Eukaryota > Metazoa > Arthropoda > Insecta > Coleoptera > Buprestidae > Agrilus > Agrilus cyanescens. Next base: position 23,460,675 of record OX376709.1, read on the forward strand.
GGTCGAGTCGGCCCGTAACACGTACAGGTGTATCTGATCGCGCACAAACATACTCGTGTTCACTACAATATACAGAAGGCCCATATCCGGTCATTTCGTATAGCCCATATACGATATAGAGGACTTTTTTTTAGTTTTTATCGACGACGATACAAGACGTTCAGAAAAAAATTCTAAAGTTTAAAAACTTTCTTCATTTTATTACTTTTATTATTAATTAGCAAAGATGTCATGTGAAGATGAACATTTCATAAATATTCAAAATTAGCTTTCACTTTAAACAAAGACCATTAGGTCTTCTATTCTAATTAGATTACTGCTCATTGTAGACCAACTATCACAAAAATCTTATTATTCAAAAACCTATCAGGCCTCAAGATATAATTAAACGCTTCATTTTCGATGCCATAGGTTGCAAATCTTACACACCTTCACGTTAAACGTGGAAGACTCCGATTTTTTAACTATTCGCCGAGATATGACCCTGAATTGACCTGTGATCCCAATCGCAATATTGTGCGGTCAAGCGCTTATTTAAAGCCAATGTTCTTTAATAATAAGCAAATAGTTGACAAAATTTGCTTATTTTGGTTCATTATGTGTTAATAAACGACAATGTAAGGTAATATTTAGGTAATATTCGTCAAAATAAGATTATTTTAATTAATAACGGCTTATTTAAAGCCAATGTTCTTTAATAATAAGCAAATAGTTGACTAAATTTGCTTATTTTCTATTATTTACTATTCGCCGAGATATGACCCTGAATTGACCTGTGATCCCAATCGCAATATTGTGCGGTCAAGCGAAGAATTTCATCTGCTTCTAGAACACAGGGCCAAAAAATTAATTACGCATTAATTATCTCCCTTCGTCAGGTTCCAATTTGCTAGCTCTTGTGGGCGGTGCTGTGGTTGCTCTAGCCTGGTGGTCAATATTGAAACTACGAAGTAGTTCAATATCTTTGGCAACATTGGCTTCGCATATATTATTTCCAACTTTATGCATATTTAAGTTCTATTCTCTATTAATCCAACTTAACTCAACATTCTGCTTGGTGCCAGGCAAAATAGGGGAACTCCCAAAACTTGAAAGAACAACAAGAAAGAAATTGACAGGGCAAGAAGCTAGCAAACAATTCAGGAAATAATACTTTGTGCACCACTACTATTAATAATTGAATGAATATTTTATCCATTACTGGAAGATTAGTTAATTCAAACACGAATTGATTTCATGAAAGACAATTTTATTAAGTAGAAATTAAAATTATTTCAGTTCTAAAGTTGAAAACTTTCTAGTACCCTGCCTCATAATAAAAACTGTATTGCATTTAAGTTAAAAAAAATTGTAAATGTATGGAAGATGGAAGAATAGAGTAAAATTGGGTTTGCTGGTGCGCCTTTAGTCTTTAAGTCTCGGTTGAAAAATTTTGCACTACCTACATATATTATTCTTACTGTATTATGCTGTCTTCTACAGTTAATCTTGTAGTCAATTATTGTGCTTTGTATAACTCATTTAACAATTTGTTGAATTGGGTATTCCAAATAAAATGAAATTCTCTTTTGTTACATAGAAGTAGAAATATTCTAGCAAGTTTTTTGGTAGGTGACTACATAACTCTTTCAGAAAAAAGTAGTGGACAGACATGTATGTAAAATGAATAAAAAATCTCTTCTGTTATAACATTTACCTCATTCCCTTTATATTTATGTTATTTTTCTACAGTATGTGTTAAGAAATAAACGAGACACAAGTCAAAAACATAAATTTATGTATTTAATTGAACACAAATTATAATTTAGCGTGAAGGGTCTTTATGTTTCGCAAGTGCATTTTTGATCAATTATTGCTGGTTTTCGCATATTAGCGATTAGCAATAACGTGCACATGTACATGTCAACAACTCCTCGTTCTGCACAAACTTCTATGACCTCAAAATTTTTCATAAAAAGTAACGCAAGTAAATAAATTTTTAATACGGGCAAATTCAATAATTAAATAAAATTAGTGTTGCGGATGTTTACGTGTGCATATAAAATGAAAGAGCTTGTCATGAGGGTTTAAAATCTATATATTTTTTATGATCTTAAAATAATTGGCTTTAAAATTGTTCAACAAAAAATAATTACTCCCCATCCGAAACTATTGAATCTAAAATTAAAAAAAAATCTGTGTGTGCAGTGTTCTGCAAGCTATTTTCTATTAAAATAGGCAACAAGTTTTGTATGAAAAATTTTTTTGATTAAACATAAATAAAATGCGTTTTCAATTTTTAAAGAGTGGAATAAAAATAGCAATTTTTTAACAAAAACCAAAATATTTCAATAACCATTGATTTTTATGGTATGGTGTTTCCTATAAGAAGTTATCTAAATTACACCCATAATCTGAAAATAATAAGGAAAACATGTAGTGCTATTTAAAATAAGGAAGTTGGAGTCCGTTTCCGGTATAACCGGAAGTGCTGCGACATTTAAGATAATTTAGCTGGGTAGGGCACATTGAACTAGGTCAACTCTATTTTTATAGAATTTTCCAGTCACTAACTGCTTAGTAATCGATCGACGCAGTTCATGATGGGACACCCTGTACAAATTCAATCACATACTCATTCACGTACGTATATTTTTCTAAATTTTTAAAAAAATATTTCAAGGGCATTAAAACGTAAAGGTATTTCAAAAATTTACTTCCATACCCAATACTATACTTAAAGGGGTATTTATTAAATTTTAAGAGGACGATTTTCGCCTGAAACCTACGCTACGCTACTGTTTCGTCAAAAAAATGGAAAGAACGATAACTAAGAAGCATGATAAAAATGTCTGCAAGAAAGCACCATTGCAGTATTTTACGTATTGAATCATTTTTTTCGGTTTTTGTCTGTTTTATCGCCCTATTTTCTTCTATGCTTACAGCCCTTCTGCGACTCTTAAATTTATATCTTTATTGTACGTACTTCACTATGGCATGACACCTATTTATACGTATATGGTCTTCATTTCTGAAACAATTTTTGAAAAGCACATAATATATTTATTTTACAATTGTGAAATACAAAATCAAATTATTTTCATGCCTATGCTCTTCTTTTCTTCTTCCATTGGTGCATAGAATGCGGGAGGTCAATGTAAACTTTGCAAGCAGTATGTGGCTGAATTGGCTTGATCACTGGATTACCGTAAATATCAACGTAATCGTCATAGTTAATGGTATAAACCAATCGCATACCCAATTTTTCGCAAATTTTTTCTCTGCAAGTATTTCTCACGGTATTGCTGTATTATTTCAAAATGAAATATGCTTTCTTACGTGTAAAAACTTGTAGAGTTCACTCTTACCACCCTAAAGCCACAATCTGCACCCAATTCTTTCGATGACTTCATCAGTTTAAAACCTAATTTTTTTTGTCTTTCTTCCTTTTTTACAAAAACTTGACTTATCTGAAAGAAACAAAAAGAAATTTTGTGTAATATGAAAATGGAAAACAGAAATCAGTAAGGGTAATAAAGGTAATTAGTAATTAACATCGAAATTTTTTCTTTGATCAAGCTCTTCGTTTTCAGTATCATTCTGTGGTATTTTAGTAAGAAACATTTCATCACCTTGTGGTGAACATTCCATCTGTGTAAATAGCTCAATTTAATATAATGTTCTGCTTAAGAAATGGCTTTTCTCAACCACTAGTAACAAAAGTATCTTACTGTCAGACCACTGAAAATACCAATAAGAAAGCTCAGTAAAACGTTTGCTACCACAACAAAACTTAAAAGCTTGTAGGTGGTAGATAAATGGGTCAGCTTGCTTCTTACGAGACTATTCTTATTGTTTTTATTTTGTGTGTTCTTTATTTTAGCGGGTGTTTTAAATGAATAGGAAGAGCGCAATAACTCACGAGGAGTGCATTTTTGGAAAGCATGTTTAATACAAAAGTTATATACATTATTTTTTACTTGCTGTTCTGTGGTAGTATTATATTTTACCTCAAATATGGCCTTTAAGGTCATCTTAAGATAAAGATTATTTTGTTAAATGGAACTGTATATTTTTGGGCTCAAAATTGAAAAGACCAGAAGAAGCTACCAAAGGATTGTGATTTTGAGTAACTCTATTTTGACCTCTGTAGGTCAGTTTCTAAAAGTTAAACCGACAAGACCATAGAAAGATAATTTTTATTAAGCAAGTGAGCTACAAGAAATTCAGAAATTGTGAATGGTTGATGAGGCACTTAGCTTTTAGAGTCCCGTACCATTGCAATCGCATTCCATCTAACGTTCAGAGGGTTATTCAAATTCATAATCCTTTGTAGCCTTTTCCATTATTTTAAATTCCGTGCTCAAAAATATGCAGTCCCATTTAAAAAAAATAATCTTAACTTTGAAATGGCCATAATTGAGATCAAACATGAGGCTACCAAGGTATAGCCAGTAAGAAATGAAATATTTTCCAAAAATGAGATCCTGGCAAATTTTTGCGTTTTTCCGGTACTTTTAAAGCACCCGGTATCCATTTTCTTACTTATCGTGGGTGGTAATTATTAAAAGCTATCCTTAAATATACCGGGTGTCCGATTTCTGACCATCTAGGCAAATATCTTCGAAAAAATGCGTTTTAGAAAAAAAAAATTTTAAACAAAAGTTCTGAGGTGCAGATCTAATGGTCACATTGATCATGATCTTGACAATGATTTTGATGGCAATTTCAAGGTCAAGTTTTAGTTTTGAGATAGAAAAATGACCTTCAGAAAACACAACGACGAGTTCTTCTTTTGGAAATAAAAAACTGTATTTTTTATCTTGAAAATATTCAAAGAAGTATATAATTTATTTTCCCTGTGTGAATCTGCTCTTGATCTTCGACTCCTAAGATCATTTCAAGGTCAAGATGATTTTTGATATGAGGATCCTTTCTTTGTACTGCGAAAATGTATAACAGCGATATTGGACTATCGAAAATAGAATACCTTTACCTACGAGTATGAGTTTAATCTTCATCATCATATTCATGAGACTCAAGGTCGAGATGTGCTATTGACTATTAAAAACATTTTCCTGGTTTCAAAAATGAGAAAAAAAAATGTTAATTTTACTTCCTAGCAATGACCTTTAAGTTGAGATGCAAGGTCAAGAACGAAATTTTATGCAAATGTAAAATTTTCTTTTTTTCCATTTCCATTTCCGGAGTCAAAAATATGGGGTTCCATTTGACAAAACTTGACTTTGAAATTGACATCGAGGCGAAAAGTTTAAAAACAATTTGCTAGAACGCTTCTTTTGCGTGGAGGATTTAACGTGGGATACCCGGTATGTCTAAAGGCATCTAGGGAAGAATTGAAAATGCGTAGATTTGCCAATGACGATTTGGAAAATCACGTAACTTTCCACAAATATGAATAATGAATGTAATCACGGAATGAATGTAGGCTCTATTGAGATTTCTTTAGAATAAACCAATTGACAAGAAATTTGGTCAATATGTAAGGAAAGAAAGTCACAATACAATGCGGATTTGTGCATTAACCCCGGGGTAGATGTCACCTCTTCTGGAAGACGGAATATTTTAAACTCAAAATGACCAAAGAAATCAGTAGAGGAAGCGTTCCTTGCAGTGTCACCACTATGCTCCATTGATGCTTTTATAGCTACCGTTCGGGTTCACCGTCACCTTCATTACTAAAGGACAGAGTGCTAACACGCAACGTCATACAGGAAGGTCCTCGTGGGGAAATGCTTTAATCTTGTAACCGAGGTATTGATCGTGCAGAATTTTTTTGATCGAGGATTCTTGTAGAGGAAGATCAGAAGAGTATTTGTATTCTTCATTTAACGTTAAGTTTAGCAGAACGTGTTATTTGACCTTTCGACGCTTACGTAGGCAAAACCGTGATAGGTATGAAAAAAGTATGTAGACCTTTTTGTGGATCACTAAATTTTCTACAAAAGTCGGCAGCACCTATATACCCTTAGCAGGTAAAAAATAGGGGTACTGTCCAGGACTTCTTTATAAAGCTCAATTATCCACAAAATAATCTTTATACTTTTTTCGTATCTATCACGGTTTGGGCTGCGTAAACGTCGAAACATCAAAATACACTTTTTGCAAAACTTAACATTTAAAAATAAGTGGCAACAATTATTTCTCAGCTTAAAGATTTCAACAAATGCTCACTTGGCTGTTTAATTAAAACTGTTCCCTACGAGGACCCCCATTTATTACACCGAAAAAGAGCACTCTGGCCTTCTTTAACGATGGTAACGGTTACACTGTTACACGCGGAGTACTAGAAGTTCTGTCGGCAGTGTCATTAAACTATAGTAACCAACGTAATTAACATTACACTTCTCACCCTTTTTACTTAAATGTAAAATAGCCCATATGCACCTTTATGTAATACATATGACACATGTTTACTTGGAATTATTAAACATTTTACATTTTAGTTATGTTGTAAAATACAACAATTACTATGTACCTCAAATATTTTTTCTGTACAAAATTTTTCCCACAACATAGGAGCTTTCAGAACATGGGCGTAAAATTTGACGAGCGACTTCAATTTAGGACAAGTCAAAGAACAAGAGAATCTTTCCATTTCTTCCGGATCCCATGGGCAGCTAGTTCTGTTTATTGATCCTGCCACTATGTCACCAGTGTATTTACACCTTGCCACTAAAGACACGCCTTCTGAAAGCGCTCTTAAGGAATCCTGATCTAACACTGGGTTGTAACAATGACCCAAACCCAAAGAAAGTGTCGTAGGTTCTTCTGGAAAATAGTTTTCCCACAATAACCGTAGTATTTCACAGTAGTCATCTGGTTGTGGTCGATGAATTAAGTAATGAGCTTCTTCCTGAATTAAATTGTTGGCGTTTAGCGAGATTTACGAAATCTGTTGTCTTAATCAACGTCATACACAGTTTTGTAAAAAAATAACTATTTTATGGAAATATCTGTCAAAAAGAATCAAAAGTTTTTACTCTGCTGTGATCTATTCTGTTCACCATTATTTGATAAAGACTAAGTTTTGTTTAACCTTTTCTTGATTTCTTTCCTCTTCAAGGTATTCGCTATTTACTATAGAATGTAGGTTTATACATACAGATCAAAATACCTACCGATTTCTTTCTAAATAATGAAATAAATCTATCGACAACTAACGAAGTTGCCGGTAGATTCGTAAGTTTACACAGAAATTTTGGCAAAGCATTCCCAAGAACTGCCATTATATTGTAAAATTAGTTACCAAAAATTTAACATTGACATTAACCAAATGACACATTTCAAATTGATTTATGATTATTATTACGAGTACATACACTAGCTTCACTGAAATAAAAACTTTCATTAATAAACAAGCAAAAAAGGGAACTGAGCAAGAGATCAGTAGCTTTTCGATTAAAAAGGAAAATAAAGGGTGAATAAACAAAAAATTAGGATGGTAAGGACTCATTCTAGGATAGATGCATATTCAGGAGTAGAGGAGGATCTGAATTGACACAGTGGTAATTTCAACTAACAATAGTTGTACGTTGGTTCAACAAAAAATGAGTCGCTATCTTCAAATCATTGCAAAATTGTTTAGACTTAATGAATTATTTCTTAATGTAAACAAAACTTTTGGATAAATCAAAAATTATAATGAATTTCACTAAATTCAACGTTAATTTCATCAAGTACCTGTCAAACCTATACAATTTTTAAAACTTTTAGATACTGTAGTGTTAGTGGGTTTATTAAAAATTTATTTACAAGACTAAAGTACAGGAACACAATTTATATAAACTTATTTAATAATAACAACTTAAAAACACTATTAATTAATATGGAAATTAGCTTACTATTTATTTACAACACTCACTTATATGCGCGTTTCTATTTATTTGTCTTTTCACTTCTAACACTGTCGACTTATTACGGATGTTACCACTGTCACTGTCAATTTATTACTAACTAACTCGGCGAACGTCTCTATCACTTTTATAGTATCATAGAACAGTCGGGAAAAAGTCTGAAATATTCGAAATATTGTTTACATTTTCGGCGAACCGCTTAATCACTTACTTGGAAGGCAGGTTCGAGACATACGCTTACAAACATACGCATACACTGCCGAAATCCGCCCGCGGCTAATTGAGCCGCCGGCCCGCAACACATACGAGTGTACCCAATCGCACACAAGCATGATCGTGTTCGCTACGGTATTATTATCGTAGTGTTCGTATTAGTATTAGTATTTTTTTTGTTAATACCAGCGCTGTATTTATACTAGGGCACTTGGGGCTGGTGCCTAGGGCGGCATTTGGAGTGTTAAAAAAAATTTTTTTGGCATCTTCGAAAATGCTTTAAAAAGTGTAATCGTGTTGGATCTGTCTTCAAATTACAATAAATAAAATAACTTTTTTGTTTCATTATTAAGAGTTAGTTCAAACAGTTTCATCAATAGTACCTACTTACCTATTGTGAATAAAGTTTTGCTGTCTCAAATTTTATTGAATTGTCCGCACCAAAATCGACAGATTACTATTTCCTATTAATTAACAATTCGATGATGTATGGTTAATTAACAACTGTTTGAATTAACAATTTTTAACTTTGGCTATGAAACTTCAAAACACGGGATAAAATAATTTAGCAATTTTATCCATTGAATTAGATGTACTTCAAGGCTTAGATTGCCAATTAGCAAATCAAAAAGTCAGGCGTGTTTGCCTCTGAAAATATAAACCTTATATTGCAGTTTATCTTACAAAAATCATAATCCAGAGATAGAGAAATGTATTTAAAATACTTGAACTTTAAGTTAATATGAAAATACATTAGATCATTATACAAAAATTGCCATAAAAATGTTAGGGCCATAAGGAAGTAAATTTCACTCAAATTGCCTCAATCGAGGGAGAACACCATTTAGTAGAAAGCAAAACGAATCTTCCGTTTTCTTTTCCGAGCGTAACGTTATTGGTTCTAGATAATGATTAGCAAAAAGTATTCGTGAATAATTCAACTTGAATACCTACTTGACCACATCATTAACAGCCACCTAATGAATTAGTAAGCATCACTCAGTCTCTAAGTATCCAAAATTCTCATTTTCATTTCTGAGAAACTTAAAATTGAATGATAGATAAAAAGTAACTTCTAAAAACCTCAAAATAAAAGGTGCTCGAACTGTATCACCTATTCCCAAATAACCCTTTTATAATTTTTGAATCTTAGCCTCAATAAAAAAAAACGTTTATGTTGCAGACGTATATTGAACATACAAATGTGTGAGTGCTTTCGAAAACTGATGGAATGATTTCTTGGAAATAAGAACACCATGGCTAAAGCAATTTATCGGATGTTTGAGCACGGTAATCGAAACGTTGCCAGTCGATCGTGGTCGTTGTATAATAATGATTCTTTTGTCGCAACAGTAGCAAATCCACACGCCCCTCTTAGGCCTTAAGTCCAAGCAATCTTTATAAGTAGACTAGAACGATCCAGCCACCCACTCGAGTATAATTATACGATATCTATTATTCTTTCTTCTGTTTTGTTCACTAAAGCATTGTTATTAACTGTCTTCTTTTCTTTTTTTCGTTAATATACAAAATTCGTAATGTACGTGTCAAGCTTATTAGCAGCCGTGCTCCTGGTCGGCTCTTGCTTCGGACTTCCCTTTAACGACGGACCCCTTTTTGATGCCGGCGACGAAGACACTGTCCTCGTCGAATCACTGGTTAGGGAAGTGCGCGCTGCCCAACAAAATCCTGAACCTGCTGCTTCTAATCCTGATCCAGGTACCGTACATTTTTACCTTCAGAAGCTCTTGTAATAATTTTATTCTCTTGTGTAACCGCATAAAACTTCAAATTAATTAATAATAATTAGTAGAGCTGCCGTGATTTATTATCCTTACTTATGCTTATAATAATTACTTATTTAAATTCGTTTTTGAAATTAATTAAATAACATGAGTGCTCCTTGATGTAAAAGAACTGATATAGTAAAAGCTGTCAGTTAAACAGTTAAATTTCTGGGAATCCATTATCGCATGAAATTATTAATAAAGATTTTCCTATGTTTCGCTTTAAAATATATGACAGAGTACTTTTACTACGGAAGTTATTTTAAAAATTTATATTAGCATTTAGAAGTATTGCTAAAAGCTTCGGGATTCACCTTGACTCCCGTTCGAATTAGACAACAAATCCGTAAATCACACCTTAACTCCCGTCCCGGAGTTGAAGTGTGACCAATTATCAGTATCACAGTTGTATATAAAACTTCGTAATTTATTTATAAGGAATAAATTTTTCGTTTTATCATTCCGCCCCGGTTTTCCTTCACATTTCATCCAAGCTTAGGACTGGCAAGGCAAAAAGTTAAAAATAAAAAAAACTTTGATTTTGACGAATTTAAAGTTTCTAGCTAGGTTAGGTTGTTGATTATATTTAAAGGTTCGTTTTATAAAGTGTATAATTGTAATCTTATATATCAAAATATCATAGAGATGGGTACATACCTATTTATAGACAAATCGGCAAAATGGCGCAATTCTACCATAACCTTTCTGGAGATAAAGTAGCTTTGTTTAAGGACTAGCCCTTTGGCCGTGGAGCAATTTATTTGTGACGAAGGTGATGAAATACGAATACGTTTGTTAAGGAAACTCCTAAAGATAACGAATCACGAAAACAAAAAATTTTCTTTGACGGCCAAACACGTAAAGGCGAAACGAGAAATGTGATATTCTTAATGTCTTAAAAACTTTCTAAGACAAAAAAGTTTTCTAAATTTATTTTTTTTTATTATCAATTCAAAGAAACTAGCGTGGAATTTTTTTCTGTGGCACTTCCCATTTCGCCCTTTAAAATTCCACCTTCCTCTACACCACCTTGGGAATAGATTTTTTTAAAATGAAAGTAGACTACATTCGTACTCTGATAATAAACTATTCCTTTGCCAAATGTCTTCATAATCTGTAGACTGATGCTAGTTCGACCAAACCATTATTTTTGCAAAAAATCTAACCCCCTTCTGTACATAACAACCAACCTAACCTCTAATTTACGTAGTCAAGATGAATTTTGGCAAGCATATATGACCCAAAACAATATTTGGACATTTTTGGAAAAATATTTTTCTGTACCCATGAATAATTGTGTCCTCACCTTTTTAGAGAAATCTATATAAACCAAGAAAAAAACTTTCAAAAGTACGGACATTTTTTTCAACCCTTCTGGTAAGGTAAACTCTTTCAAAGAGGGGGTGATTCTTTGATAATGACAAAACATCTCATCTCCTCTTTAATTTAGAAAAAGGAGGTGGATAGGAGTTAGTTCTTTCCTAATTTGATGAAGATTTTTTTTGTTCTCTGTAAAATCGATTATTTAAAAAATTGATTTTGAATAGTTTCCTTTATTGATACGTTGTTTGCTAAATTGAGTTTTTTAAATACAGTTGATGAGCGGTTTCGGAATCCTATTAAGTTTTAAAATAAAAATAATCTCCCTGATTACGACATCCTCATTTCTGTTTTTGAAAGTATTATATCACTTCAAAACAAAATCGCATTTTTCAGAATTCTTTGTTAGCAGCAAATTTCTAATTTGTTTTTGATGTAATTCTCTTTGACTGCGTGTTCACTTCATAAAACACGAATTCTTTCATCGCTTGCGAGCTTAGCAACAAGTTTTTTGTTTTCGCCTCAAACGTTTTTCATCCAACTGTTGGATCAGAATTCCTGACCACGTATAACGTATTCACTTTTTAAATGAATGGCATTTCAAATTTGCGGCTTTGTCAAGCAAAAAATAATAACATATTATGCGAAAAGTTTTTCCCTTTCTAATTACAGCATATTCATTTTTGTTGGTACTATATAACTGAATAATAGATATAATTTATGTTAAAATGAATTTCAACATATTTCGAAGGTTCTGCATATTACTGTAAAAGAAAAACTAATATTGACAACAGATTTAAGTTGGTTCCATTGAATGCATTTTTACATGTCGTAAGAAATTACGAAATCTAGAAATACATTTTAAGACTTTTCCTTAAGGACAATCGAGTGCTGCACTCAATTTTTTGGATGTGTAGTATTTTACTATGGCAATGAGTAATGAACGTCAACACATAATAAACTCAATATGGCCCACTTCAATATTAAGAAAAGACATCACAGTAGATTTTTGAAAATAAGCGCCCATAACTTCATATCACTGAAGAGGGTTAAATAGGGGAATTTCTATTACGCCAAAGCTATATAGGATTTTATTTCTGGCAAAATTTAGGGTAATAGAAGCAATTCAAGTGTGCCACTTAAAAAGGACCTCACTAATATGTTTACAGAATTGTAATATTCCATAAAATAAAAAAGCAAATAATAGTTAGGATTGTTTCTTCCCTAGATACTAATTTATTACTCATAAAAAGCAAAAAGAGTAATCAAGAGTCCTATTTGTTAATAATCATACCATGTTTCGTCTAAATCTTGAAAGAGCCTAGTAATCAAGGCGAAACGTCGATGTGATTTTCAATATTTAACTCTTTATCCCTCTTTTAGTTTTTTATTTTTATTAAAAGAGCAATTTTCAAAATGCCCCTAAAATAAAAAATGCCCTCCATCTATCATGAAGATGACGTCATGCGACTTTATCCATTAAATATTTCTCAGGCACTAATCCCATGAGATCTAACAATAAGTCAATTCTTCTCTATCAAGTTGAGAAACCATAGACCAAGAGCCAGTGACGTATTTTCGGTTGTCATTTCAAAAGTCATGAAAAGTTACTCCCTGAATCTTGAATATCTGCTTAACACTAAAAGACCCTTCTGGCAACACCCAATGGCTGGGGGTACTACCCTAAAATTTGGAAAAAAGATTCAATTTAGTCGAAGAATCAATCATAAAATTTCGGGGAATTATTTTCGATAGTATTTTCATTCCATAAAAAAGCTGCCAGAACATTTTTGTCCCTCCTAATTGTTGATAGAACGCTATAAATATTTATGAAAAATAGTTAAATAGAAAGAGAGCGTATATGAATAATTAAATGTTCTGCAAGTGTAAATGTATAATTTGAAACACAGTAAATCCGCAAAAGTTTTGTACTTCTTCTTCATATCTCTATGATGACCTTTAAAATGCCACAGAGACAAATGAACTTTCCTAAACATAAAACTTCTATGAGATTAACAAAGAACAGTTACATTGAACATGTAGTAATTTAAAATATGTAATTTGCAATCGACGTATAATACAGGCCATAGATGTCCAATACGCGCTCTCTCTCTAACTTATAGATATCAGTTTAACTGTCTAGTAGATGGTTAGTGATTAAATTTTTTTTTCTGGCATTCAATTAATTATATCCATTCTAAATGTATTTTCTTCATCATTATACAAAAATTTCAAGACTGGTGAAATGACAAAAATGTTCTGGCACATTTTATATGGATTGAGAATACTATCGAAAATAACACCCGGAAATTTCATGACTGATACTTTTACTAAATTGGTTTTTTTTTCCTAGCCTCTTTAAAATTTTAGGGTAGTAACCCCCAGCCATTGGGTGCTGCCAGAAGTGCCTTTTATTGTTATGCAGGTATTCAAGATTCGCCAGTAAATTTTCATGATTTTTGAAATGACAACTGAAAGTACGTAACTGGCTCGCCGTCTATAAGTTTTTCTGTCGAATCAGACCAATTTGGACCACCTTGTATATGCTTCATAATTCTATTTTTCATCGCCCTCAAACATGCCCAATATAAATTGCCTCTAATTAGCACATGAAACTCCATGATATGTATAGTATCGTTACATTTTTACAGTTACTTTTTTGAAGTATTTTCCTTTTTTATAATTGTTTCATATAAGCTAACCCTATTTGTCTAAGAAAGTAGGTAGTGCTTATAAATATCCTTTTATCATTCCTCAAATCTGTGTCACAAAATAAAAACTAAAATTGTTTTAAAAATGGCAACTATGTATGTGCATAATTTGTTTGATAAAATTCGTTTTGAACATCTAAACCTTTAGGTACTCGAGCTTACATCCACACTTATACCGATGGTGCTGACGGAGAAAACGAACAAGGATACTACAGGAGGAAAAGTGACAAAGGAAACGATGGTTACAAACACTTCGATAGTTTCCACAAGAAGAACGCTGACAAATATGCTTTTGAAGCCCACTCAGCTTTCGGAAAATATGCCGGTCAAGATCACGTTGGAACCGGAAAGAGTCACCATAAACGTTCCGCTCCAGTAAAAGGTGGGTAAAAACACCAACAATTCGTTCGGTTAAAGACGATGACAAAAGAACAAAATGCCGAAATCTTTTAACTCGCTCACGTTTATTTTTTTCAAAAATTACTATTCGACTTGCTTTGTGGTTAGTTTACCACAAAGCAATTTTAAATAAACTGCATTACAGGCTAAATAAAGTTTTTCATGATGGTAAACAACAAAAACGAAAGTAAAACTTTCAAATAAGTAAACTATTTTTATTTATTTATTAACAATAACTGAGTTAAATAGAAAAAAATATATTTAAGCACATATTTACTGCATTTACTAATAATTAAAGTAGCCGCAAGGTCCGGCGTTGACCAGGCAACAATACACCACACCCTTCATGAAATAAAGATCTTCTTTTCTGTCTTAGACGTAAGCAGACGTCACTTTCGACCATACTAAATATTCTGGAACATTCTGGACCATATCCAAAACATCTGGATGAAATTCAAAAATTCTGGAACATTCTAGTTCCTACTCGAATAATTATTTTCGAACATTTAAAACCATTATGGAGAAATGTGGATCATTCCAGACTATCCTCCAGTATTTCAAATCATTCTTACATTTTAAATCATTATAAGAAAATCTAGAACATTATAAATCATTCCAAATCCTTGTCACAATATCTGGCACATTGTAGGCCGTTCTCAAACATTGCAAATTTTCGGATCATTCTAAAATTATTATTACTGCAAATTCTAATGGAATTCTGGAAAATTCCTATTTATAACACCCCAAACCTGACATACCAAACGCCCGATTTATGATAAATGAATGTTTGTAAATGTTATTGAAAAACGTTATTTTTCTAATTTCAGAAGCTGAAAGGCAATTCAGCAAAGCAAACAAAGTGGTAGCTGTTGAACCTGAAGACGGGTAATTCGCTTTTAAGCTTTATCTTTAATACTAATTTTCGGAAAACGATAGAGTGCAATTTTTTTTGTATGTGTTTATTAATCTAAATACAAAATTTTGAAAAGTCTGCCCCTCATAATTGAATCTTAAGTTAAAGCCTGTAATATACTGTATTATCTTTGAATATAAACTCTTGATTGTCACAAAGTCCAAAGTCCAAAGAACGTTTGGATATTTTCTTATCCCAGGATAAAAACGCCGCGAATTGTATTGTGGAGGTGCTGAAGATGGATACCTAAAGTACCCCACTATACCTCCCTAACTGTTCTATGTTTACATTCTATTGGTTACTTCGCTTACGAACAGTTTTAAAACGTTTAAAAACAACTTATGAAAGCATTTAATTAGCTTTAGTATTATGTGTATAAAACATCAGATAATGAAAAGGTCTGGGTAATCTAGGTTTCTAGGTAACCATCTTCAGGAGTTTTATCAGAAAATACATGATTTTTCAAACCTATGTATTTATGGAATGCCTCTGTTTCCAGTCATCTGTTATCTAACTAGCTTTTCATTTCTCCTTTTTTTAACTAAATTCCACGCTGTCTTTTGTTTTCATATTTACTAATTCCTCCTCGTTTTCAATTCAGAGCAGTGCTCCAAACATATACCTTTCATCGTCATTTTTGTGTTCGAGGTTGATCATTATGACCTGTCATACCTTTTTTTAGGTTTTCTTTAGCATTAAACTGCATTTTTTTATCAAAAAAAATCATTGCTTTACATGCATATGGTTACAATAGAACTTATCTAATATTTTAGCCTCAGTAAACAATCTTTTATATTAATTACATAGAATGACTCACGCACATTTCTTAGCAATTTACTGCTTTTCTGATGATATTTCCGTACGGTTTGTTAGTAAATTTGGTGCAAAAGGGCTTTATGCCACAAAATAATTACTAAACACTGATTTTAGTACCTAATAGTGTTTATACCTCTTCGGGTGAATGGAAATTTTGCACACGGATTTGGTTTTTTCATTTTACTGTCGACATATATCTTTTATATACGAGGGCGGTCTGAAAAGTTTCCGAACTCAACGTGACGATGGCAGCACTCGTCAATAAAAGTCAGGGAATGTAGTTGTGCATCTGTTGAGAGCAACACATCAAAGTTTCAACCATTTTGGACGCGCAGTTTTTATTGGACAGTCGTTTGAGTGAGTCGATGTGAGTATTTTTGTGAAAATGGAAAAAATCGAGTATCGAGCTGTCATAAAATATTTGTTTTTGAAAGGGAATACGCCTACGCAAATCAAAGATGAGTTATACTGTAGCGTACGTAGGAGCTACCATGAAGGTGCGTGTTGCGAGAGATTTGGTCCTGATAAGGACCATTGAATTGGAAGCGTGTTTTAGGATCCAATTATAAGCGAGTCAGGATTAGACTAGACTAACCAACTAAACTTTATTGAATAATTTACAGGTATATATACAAATAATATTTACATGGCACTTATGTAGAATGCGCCGTCAGCCATTTACGCTAGTGTGCGTATTTGTGTTCTGACCTAGTTTGGCGGCCAGAACTGTTACACTTCTCTGTCAGCAGAATTAAGTTCCGCTGTACAGAGTGTGCTAATTTCCAATTTATGCATTATACAGTGTGTTCCCACAATACTCTGTGTACGGGGACTCATTTACCACAGTGAAGTTTTGGGCAGCTGAATTTAAACCTGACCGTAAGAGCTTGGGAGATGATGAACGTTCGAGACGTCCAAAAACTGTAACTACTGGCGATAACATCGCTAAAGTTCACCAAATGGTGTTAGACGACCGCCAAATTAAAGTGAGAGAGATAGCAGAGGGAATGAAAATGTCCACAGAACGTGTTTGTTACATATTAAATCAAGATCTATAGGCATGAGAAAGCTGTCCGCGTTGGGTGCCGCGTTTGCTAACGTTATACCAAAAACGTGTTCGAATGAACATTTCCAATGCTCTGTTGGCGCAGTTTAGGCGCAATAAATCCGAGTTTTGGCGCCGATTAATTACTGTAGATGAAACTTGGATACACCACTATACGCCTGAAACAAAAATACAGTCAAAACAGTGGACTACAAAGGGGGAACCGGCTCCAAAAAAAGAAAAACCTGTTTTTTCGGCTGGGAAACTGATGGCGACTATTTTTTGGGATGGGATAGTCATGGTGTTATCCTAATCGATTATATTCATAGAGGGAAAACCATTACAGGAGCATACTACGCATCATTACTTGACAAGCTGAAGGCTGAAATTGCGGATAAACGGCCACATTTGCAGAAAAAGAAAATCCTGTTTCACCAAGAACGCCAACGCCCCGTCTCACACCTCAACAGTTGCCCTGGCGAAAATCCATGAATTACG
The DNA here is from genome assembly GCA_947389935.1 of Agrilus cyanescens. Classification (NCBI taxonomy): domain Eukaryota; kingdom Metazoa; phylum Arthropoda; class Insecta; order Coleoptera; family Buprestidae; genus Agrilus; species Agrilus cyanescens. The sequence goes on from OX376709.1 coordinate 23,478,233, forward strand.
GTTTGAACTGCTTGACCATCCACCTTATTCACCAGATCTAGCCCCAAGCGACTTCTTTCTGTTCCCATAACTAAAAACTGTGCTCGGAGGACAAAGATTTTTTTCAAATGAGGAGGTAATCACCTTCGTGAACACTTATTTTGCAGAGAAGAACGCCGAGTACTATTTGGACGGTTTAAAGAGATGGGAGCATCGCTGGGAGAAGTATATAGAGACACAAGGAGACTATGTAGAAAAATAAAAATAAATTTTAAGATAAAAATTCTTGTATCTATGTTAGGTCGGAAACTTTTCAGACCACCCTTGTATACCATTGATTGTTTTAAACAATTCAAGGCAATTATGTACTCGATTTTGTAATTTAAGGACGGAACCAAACTTTTGGGGCATTTTAACCTTTTTGGTTAGTATATTAAGTAATCAATGCAAACCACAAGAACGGTCCATGAACTTGTTAACCAGACATTTTATAGAGTAAAAGTTTCTTTGACACTGAATGTTGTATAAGTTTCTCAAAACTTCAAGTATTTTACGATAGTTCCTCAGTAATGTATACATAAACTTCTGGGAACCCTGTCTTTTTCGTAATTTATAATCTTATAGAAATTTACAAAAAAGGTCATCGACGAATGCAAACATTTATTAACTTAGGATAAGAAAAACTGGAAATGGGTGCCCTAATTTTCACATGATTGCTGTAACCATCCATATAATTTTCAACCTTCTTGGAGGCAGAAAACTACAATGTATCGTGGCCTTGATTGCACGCCTTTCTTATACTTGCGAAAAAATCATTCTATTCATACTAAAACCTTCTCGTAAACTCTGGAAAGTTCTAGATCACCAGATATTTCAAAAAGTCCGTAACATTCTCAAACACTGTAGATTAATCTTGAAAATTACAGATCGTTTTTGTATATCACAGAATGTTATAGAATCATTTTAGAACATTCAATTTATCTTTAAATGTATAATTTTCATCCACTTTATAGACTTAAGCTAAATCTGCTGAGTATTAACTTATTGTTAGAAGATGAAACACAGGGAAACAGTATTTGTAATTAACTTTTCAGATTTGATTCAAATGTTTTGGATATTATAATTACTTATTAACACTTTTTAGAGATGCAGAGTACATCGGTGAAGGTGGTGGAGGATACTACAGCGAAGGTAGTGAAACTGACGGTGACCATGCAGGATTTGTTGGAGGTAAGTATTTTGTTACTTTCCCTCCAATTTTTTTGCTTTTATTATACACTAGCTAACTCATTGCAACTTCGTCTGCAAGGGCGAGGGGGAGAAGGAGAGTTGAAATGTATTTGGAGATAAGAATCTGAAGAAAGTTAAAAATTTTTCTTTTAAAATACAACAACGTTTTCTTTTAAATCTCTACAACAGCGCTACTTATCGCATCCAAAACTACCCTATCTTTTAATTAGGATCAACCTCATATATTCGCCAAATTTCATTGTAATTGAAAACATGGTTTTTGATTTTAGCCGGAGCGAACATCGTGTCTTTTTTATATATTGTGACGACTTTTCTAGTTAAACTTATTTATTTAACGTATATTTATTTACAACTATTTATTTAACACTTAAACAATAATAGAATACTTAAACACTAACAACAATTCAACAACTTATTTATATGACAAGGAAAATGCGTATTTACATCACTCGGTATATCGTAGTTCGGTATTTATATTACTCGTTCAGAAGCTAACTGTAAACTACTCTCACTGACATCGTCAACAAGTATTTATACAGATATGGAACAATCCAGAAGAATCAGGAAACCTTTTAAAATTATCTCGACTGGCTTTGTTTATTGTCATCAAAGCGTCGACCGACGCCGGCATTCTTTGAACTCCGCTTATCTGCTTTCGGATATCGTCGGCGCTCTCGCACACATATACGCTCGTTACAATGTCAAGACTAGCAGTAGGTATACTCTTCCAATAGATATAGTGCGGTCTTGTTAACTGCTTTAAGTAACTTGATTACAGCCGGTTATAATAGTAATAATAGCAACTAATTTATGATTACGAACATTACAATATAATCACCACTCATAACACACCGAAATATTGTTTTTAATTTAATTCTTTTTGGGAAAATATTAACATCCAATTTTGAATTCGTTCTTATGAAAACACAATACCAGAGCTATCAACTTGAAATTCACATTTTTTTTTGTTGTGAAAGCAAGCGATAGTTGAGTGGTTGTATTCAACCGTCAAATTGTTAATCTGGCGAATAATAGTTACAAACTTCACAAATTTTTTATTTAAGTGCAAATGTATAGTTGCGTATAAAAGAGACATTTTTTTGCAAAAACTACAAAAATTCTCTTGTCACTTCAAGTTCATTTTTTTTTCAAAACTTCTAGTACATGAATAAAGTCAATTGTGAAATGGTAACAATTATTTTAGGGGATGATTTTCACATTTTCACCGAAAAAATAGGGACCAAAATTATTTTCGTCATAATTCGCTTAGTCGTTGATGCAAAGGACTAGGGACTTCTACAAAAAAACAACAACAAAGGCTTTTTCAAACACTTTACAACAGGTTCTAGGAATTTTCCTTTAAAAAAATGCATTGTTTTTTGTTTATTTTTCGTTGAAAATTATAATTTTGGCATTTAACGACCAAGAACCAATCTTCAACAAGCTATTACTCCATTTGTATGGGGTCTACAGACACCATGAACACCCATCATTTTGTTTTTCTGTTTTTTTTTTTTTTTTAATAAGGATACTTTTTCCGTGCTTACATTTTGAGTTATTTGCGAAAAACCGTCTGAAAACGTAGTAGCAAATCGGTGCTGCTTGACAAAATTGAGTGGGAAAACGGTCATTGTCTGGATTAAAACTAATTAAAAAAAATAACGAAATTACAGCTTTTTTGTTTGATATGTATTGATGCAAACAGACTTACCAACAATATTTACCTGAACGCACTATTTTTAACTTACCTTTAATCTGGCCGTATAATTAAAACAATTGATTTATGTTATCAAAATGAACTGAACAAAACATATTCTTCAAATTATAATATTAGATCGGCTTTATTTTTCAATTACACTTTATTAAATATTTGCTTTAATCGTTTCTTATCATACATAAACAGTGAAAATTTTACAAACTTTAATGGTTTATTTCATTTAAGATATTAGCAAAAAACATAATTTTGCATTGTATTGGTAATTTGGTCTTTTTAAAGAATGAAATTTTGGCTAAAGGTCCTATAAATTGGGGCAGTTAAATGTCCGAGAATAAGGGGCTAATTTAGCATTTTGAGTAGGCAGCAATATTTTTATGAATATGAATCAAATATATTGGTGAGTTTAAATTTCAGTTTTCAGGGTAATAACCTCTCCCGCCGAGCCGCCATCGTAGCCTAGAGACACAGTTCAATATTTTACATTTTTTCACTGAACAAAAGCCTCACATATATTTTATATGGCGTTTCATGGTAGCCTATTAAATGTCTAAATATGTTCATGGCGATCTTCTCAGACTGTAGGTCTTTAAATTTTTACCTAACATTTATTATTAATTTCACCTGAAAAGCTTGTTCAAAAAAGTTGTAGATTGGCCACAAAGAAGCTCTGCATATGATTTTCGTGATACTTGAGGTTAAGAAAACACTATAAAATAATTAATTCCACAATAGAATAGGTGAGTAGCAACGAATCCGAGACACTTCGCACCTCGTACATTTCGCACCGCTTTACATTTCCTATCCTAGACTAGAACAAAGTAGTGCTAAATTTTTCAACCGAGACTTAACGACTAGATGCGCACCAGCAAACCCCGTCCTAAGAAGGTAGGTACAATGTTGAAAGGAGCAGGCACTCTAGCTATTTCCTTCAAGTACGCCTATGAAATATGCGGGTATCAGCATACAGATAGGGAAGTTGCACGTGATTGGGCTGTCGGTAAAATAATACAGCCCTTCCGTATTCCTATATCTGACCGAATTCAAGTTTCGGTTGAAAATTTTTACTATACCTAATTCCTGGCAGTGTGTCGGTCAGATGGTTAAACAACTATCGCTCATTTTGCACCCTGCGTTATTACCTTTGAAATTCAGATAAAAAAATCTGCATACGGAGCTTCGTCCCTTAAACATTTAATAAGTTTTGTTGCTTTAATTATAAAATTCTGAACGTTTTAAACAACGAAACTCATGTAAAAATGTAAACAAAACTTAGTACAGCCCGTGAAGATTTAAATGATGGTGGTTAGCATTTAACAAATTTAACGAGGGCGACCACTTCCTACCGTAACCTCACGGTGGTGCATAGCACTTTCCCTTTGTTAGTGCTATCGCAGAGTGCGAAATGCTCAGTGGTTTCTTAACGACATGGCCAGAACCCTGCAGATAAAAACCTTGATCATTAAGCAGGGTAGAAAACGTATAGCGGTGCGAAATGTACAGGGTGCGAAGTGTCCCGACACCGTTTGCAACTCCGCAAAACGGAGTTTTATAATCAACAATGTCCTTCCTACACACTTATAAAAAAATTGTTACCTACCCAAAATGTTAAACTCTGAAACATTGGACTAATTTAAATTATATCTTAATACATCGGCGGTGAACATATTGTAACACTGAATGAAAGATGATTTAGGTATACATACAACTGTATAAAAAAAATATCTATATTTAGGCATACGTATTTTATCAGGGGAGGTCACAAGTAACTAAAAAAATTGGAAGTTAAAGGCAAAAATTAATCTAAATCTACACACATGAAATAGAAGTTATTAGGTATGCTATTCGTTAGTATGACCATCACTTCAACCTAGAAAGGTTGTAGTAATATGGCTATCTTATTAAAAATATTTTGGTAATAGTTCGAATGAGAAAGAAAAATTTCAAAAATTGTCAAAAAAATCGGAAAACTTAAATATAGTCAGAATGACAATGTTAATACATAATGGGAGTTTGTTATTGATAGTTCAAACTACAACGTCATAACTTTGACAATAAACATCCGAAGTACTTTTTGGTAACAGAGTTACCTCTATTAGAAACTGAAACGAACTAGTTGTGAATTAATAAACAATTAGTAAAAATTTGTTGGGTCACGACCCTGGCAGGTCACGGCTCAGCGTCTTCCAAACGTCTAGAACAGTAGAATTCCATGCATCATAGCAGAACAGCTGAAAAGAAAACAGGACTCTGAAACCTTCAATCTACGATAGAAATAATTTAAATAGTTAGATTCAATTTTTTTATCAAAATTAGAAAACCAGCTTTTTTACGAAACTATTCATTCAATTATTGTGCAATGTATCGTTTGAAATCTTTGATTTATTAATTGGTTTTGCAATAATTTTAAAGGCATAAGAGTAACCAATACATTGTGACGTACATAACTATGGTAGTTAGGTATACAATGTGATACATTTTATGTAGGTACATGGGTACATATGTTTGTATGTGTTATTTAAATAAAGGTCGAATTGTTTTCAGGTACTCAATTAGTCACCTAGATTAGATTGTCGGTACGTGACCGTCTGATTAGGGATATTGAGTATTTAACAAGAAAACAAAAATCAATCAAATTATGAAATCTTTGGACACAAACATTTTCTATTACGGCAATTAATTTACATCCGATTACTTTATTTAATTAAATGGTAGGTACTTATTGTGCAACGATTATTTTATTTTTTATTTTTACAGAAGCCAGTGACGTAGACATTGAAGCGGAAGCAGACGATTCCAGATTGGAAGAAGATGGAGGAGATATCTTCTAAGAGACTAATCTTTTGTTTCTGTTTTTTTTTTTGACGTTTTAAAAAACGTTCACTTTTTGTAAAAAGAGTTGTTATGTTAATGACGTTAATATTCCTTTATTTTATAAATAATGCAATAAACTTGGTAAAAACGGGGTTCTCTTCCTTCTTTTATTGTCTCGATCCACACTCCTAGGGATTTCAAAAAATTATACGTATTTTCACATTTCTAAGCGTTGCACTAAGACATTTCAACATCGGATTATTCTAATATCGAAAAACACCAATTTAAAACTAAAAACTTGTTTGTGATTTAAATCCAGATCCTATTACTGTAACAAAAAAAAATTGCGCTGCTTTGAAATTAAAAAATAGTGATTTTCTACTGAGTGTAAGTAATGAATTTTCAGCAGTAATTAAGACTGTTTTAAAAAACGCAATTGAATATGATTTTGTTCGCATTCAGAATAAAAATAGACTTGTCTATTTTACACCTCTATTTCGGAAAATCTTTTTCCTTGCAACAATACTCGCAGTATACAAGGTAAATCAAAAAATTTATACTTAAGTAATTATTATTATATATAGTGAGAGCTGCAAGCAGTAATGATATACAGGGTGTCCCACCTAAGACGCGGTGGTCGATATATCGGAAATTACTTCTATTTGAATTTTGAAAATCTGGGCAATAACGTTATTGAGTATGCCCTCCTTAATTAAAATAACGCCGGTTGAACCGGAAGTTGAAGTCGACTTTGTTTTTTTAAATGGAACCGTATACTTTTCATTTTTGGATTATATTTGTAACAGAAATAATTTAAATGGACGATTTTTGGCGTGATTTTACATGATTGTCGTTAGTGGTCGATTATGACGTGTTTATGCAACAAAATATTAAAAGTAGCTATTTTAAGAAAAAAATAAAAACTACTCAAAATTTTTGAAAATAAACAATAGGAAATATCGATATTAATAGAAAGAGAATAAAAAAATAAACCGAATGAATCAATGAAAAAATAAAATATGGTAGGCGCCATTTGAAAAAACAAACTTATTCGTGTTTGAAGTTCTTAGCTTTTAGAATTTTTTCTTTTGGCAGAGCGTCATCTTTGAGATTCAGCTATTATTAGTAAAAATTTCAAGACTCTAGGTCGTATTTTGTGAAAGTTATGATTTTTTTTTTTATAATTTGGGCTGCGGTAGTAAGTTTTTTTCTATAAATTAAGTTATCTCAGAAACCGCTCATCATAAATTGGTTAACAAAGTCACTTAAATTTTGTGCATAATGCGAATATTTCACCAAAAAAATTTACCATTCCATTTAAAATAACAAAGCTTTCGGTATAACCGGAAGTGTTACATAGATGGCGTTATATTAATTGAGGAGATCACATCCAAAAACGTTACGTCCCAAATTTTCAAAATTTAAGTCTAAGTAGTTTCCGACATATCGACCACAGCGTCTTAGGTGTGACACCCCCAATTTGTGTGGCATTCAAATGGCCATTTTCGTCAAATAAAGGCCTATAGTATTGCAATTGTCATGCAGACTAACTTACAAAACAGTGTACCTCCTCTAGTAAGAAAAAAAAAAGAAGTATTCCTTAGAGTTTGAAGAAGAAAAAGTCCTGTGTTACAATATGATATTTATTATGATTTAAATGAACACATTTCTGCATGAATCAATTAGCGTAGGTGCAAAGACTCACAAATTTATTGTCAAATTTTTCAACCGAGACTTGACGACTAGATGCGCACCAGCAAACCCCGTCCTAAGAAGGTAGGTACAATGTTGGAAGGGGCAGGCACTCTAGCGATTTCCTTCAAGTACGCCTATGAAATATGCAGGTATCGGCATACTGGTAGGGAAGTTGCACTTGATTGGCTGTCGGTTAAAAAATACAGCCCTTCGGTCTTCCTACATCTGACCGAATTCAATTTTCGGTTGAAAAATTTTGCTGTTCACGTTTTTTACTGTTAAAAGGTTCCCAGTCATGTTGAGCGTAGAGCCAAACCGCTAACTACAAATTTGACATCTTGGTAGAAAAGTACGAATTAACCATTTTGTGACCCTGGAACACATACTCCCATTAACATGTTAGAGGAATTTACTTATTTAAATGACAGATCATTAATTCAGTGTTATGAAATAGTCCCCCGAAATAATCAATTTCTAGATGTAGGACTTGAAAAGCTAGGGCTTTAGATCTTAATAACATCTAACTACCTTCTAACACTGAAAGCCAATGAACTTCTGAGTATTGATATTGATGCCTACTTTACATGATTTTTTTTTTTTGATATTTTATTTCTCTTTATAAGATCCAATTTTCTGGTAGCAAATGTTTGCATAGAATCTAAAAGTAAGGAGTCAGAGAGCTATTTTTTATTAGGAAGTTATGGTTATATAAATAAATCTTTAATTTTTAGACCCATATATCTTCATATCCAAATTTTAATATCAATAATGTTTAGAGAGTTCAAGTAGCTGTTTTTTAACCCTTCTGTTGCTTGTATCTCATCTTTAAGTTTCTGTGGGATTTCAGAATGTACCTATCCTAGGCGTTATGATGATCACAAGTTAGTCAATAAAATCGAAGTACTTTAGACATTTCTCTGTTATACCTATCTGAGATATAAAAACTAAACAAATGGAGCTTAACTGGTGTTTTGTCTTGGTGGTGCTCCCAGATTTAGAGGGAGATGATGATTTTCTTTCAAATACTTATATAAGTACCATATTTTCGGGCGGAGGAAATTACAATTAACTCCTTTTTGATATGAAGTTTTCAAAAAATAGCTACATAATTGCCTAGTTATCAAACAATTAGTGGTGTTTGCATCTTGAATATCCTGTACAGATAATTCAATGTATGGAATGATTGATTACTTAAGAAATTGGAAAAAGCCTTTAAATCCGAACACAATGGCGTACTTTTATCTTGTTTAAACTAATCGATCGTTTATCTAATAAAAGTTTCAAATTAAAACAAGTCTTCATCGTGAAATTGTTGCAAAGTGTTTGTTCTGATAGTAATCTGATGCCAAAAGTTGTTAAACCGAACGTGACGCTGATAAAGAAGCCATTCCGTAGCACGCATCAAAAGATAATGGATTATAAAAAACAACCTCGAGTGAAATAATTAGTTATATACTGAACTAAATTAATCTCAGCCTTTATTTACGAGCAAATCGATCGTGATCTGTAAGAGGAATGGGTGAAGATAATCATCAAAACCCTAAGAATGGAAACCTGGAGAGTTATGTTGACACCGATACATTCCATGGAAGGAAAATAAAAATACCGGAAACGGAATCAGTAAGCAACATTTAAATTTATTTAATTTATTTCTAATTTTCGCCAATATACCTACATACGCAGATAATTCTCTAAAATTTAATTTTAAAACTTAACATGTAGCATTTGGATAATTTTTACCTTCTATAATACGTATCTGCAGGTTTAGGGTAAGTTTAATAAAACTAGAACGAGTGTGCTTAGTTTAATCATCCAATATGTCAAATAACTATAATCACCACAGCACATGTCGGGTAAAAAATTTACTCCGAATATATCCGAATTCGGTAATTTGGTACATCGTATAAAATTGCAGTTGCTGTGGTTAAGTATTATGGAATTAAACAATTTTGCATTTTATTTTTTTTTATAATAGCGGTTTTTGAAGTTGTTGCCAATCTGACTGATTAAACATAAAATAGTAATGTTAAATAGAAAACTTATTTTTGTTTTGCTCTCCTGTTATCATTTTTTGTAGATTCACGAAATGAGTAGTTAAAAAGTCCTTTAACTAGAATATAAACAATTAAACTTATAAAACAATTCCTTAGAAATAATAATAAAAAAAATAATAAAGCCTTGCACTTTTGGAAATTTTAATTAAAAAAGAAAAGTTTTAAATTGTGCCCCATGAGTACACCGCGTTAAAAAAAATAAATAATGCAAACATAAACTTTTGTGAGAGGCTTTTTATTAAGTTTGGAATTCTTAATAGAAAAGATTTGTGCTAAACTGTCCTCTAATCCTCTAATGTGTGTGCTATTATGTGCTGCATTGATCAAAAAAATTATCCAGACTTTAATTTTTATGAGGCGATGTTTTTCTTTAGCATAACTAGCATGTACCAAACAGAATCGAAAAAAATAACCCTTAGGCCCTTCTTTCAAGTTTAATTAGTCCCGCCAGTCTATGAAAATTGCGGGAATTGTACCGTAATTTGCGGTGCCATGTGCCAAAAAAAAACCATTCTTAAAACTATTTTTTAAAAAGGTCATGTTTTTCAGATTCTGCTTTTATACAAAATTAAAAAATATCAATTTTACTGACAGAATAATATTCTAACATCGTGTTTGAGAAACTGGTCTGATAAATTTGCGAGAAAAAAATCAAAAACTTTTGGAGGAAAAATCTGTTAGTTTTTACTATTTTCTGTTGACACTTATTTTCAATATAAAAGAAATCTAACAGATAAAGATTTAAAACCAAAATGAAAACGTCCCTTACTAACTTCTTCTCCACCATATTCTAACAATAATAAAAAAAATTTCTGCGTATTTACTTATACAGTTACTAGAAAAGAAGTTTAGAAAACAAATAACTAACCTAACCTAACTTAATCCATGAATAAAAGTAATATTTATGAGTTATTCTTTAAAAACACCTACTGTGCTAACAAAAAAAAGGGTTTCGCCTTAATTCGCCTAACATTTATTGATTTTACAGTTCATATTATCTACTGGTATATATATTTTGCACTATTTATTTTACTATGCATTTTCGTCTCTTTGTTCGCCTTCGTCATAAATGCACTCACTATAAGCTGGACTGAACTGTCATATGTCGCATCCCGACAGTATTTCTACCTTTTACCTCACTCTCGAAAATTCTCGTAAAGTGTAGGGAACCATCAAACTTACAGCTTCCACTAAGCGCCTGCTTTGTTATTTATGACTCTGATAATGATTAACGCCGGAAACTGATCAAAGGCGCCGCCTCCGATATCGATCACTCTCGACTTCCGTTCATAAAAATATTTTTTTTATCCATAGCGGCACATGATAGCAGCATAATAGAGTTTTAATTAATTTCTATTAATACGAAAATTGAGAATTCACAACCCAATCAATTGCAGTGTTATTTCAACTTTTTCATTATACAAAATACAATTGAAACTCGAAAAGAATACAACAAACTCATGAAAAACACTGATTATTTTAAAGCAGTGTTGTTTCTCTACAGAAGCATTGAAATCTACCAGCCTTTATTTAATATGTGGATTCTGTAACTTATGCTTACTTTGAATATTCATATTAACAAGCTGAAAACATTCTAAAAATGTTAGAAATATGTTCTTAAAGTGGAATTAATGATGCATTTTTAAAGCAATTAAAAACAAAATGCTTTCGAGTTACAAACGAAACTTCGGGTTTTCTAAATATGTCCATATCTTGGTTGTCTGTTAAACTAGAAAAAACTATGCAATAACTGTAAAGTGTTTATTTTTCTTTTTTATTTTTTTTAACGTTATCAACCTATAGGATAGGTACGCCTCTTTTTTTTGATCTGTTATAATTACCAAGTTTCTCCATAGAAACATAGAATTTAGCCCACCCTGTACGTATTTACTGTAATTCATCTTGAAAAGCCATGCTAATATCTACTTATAATCTGATTAATAAATTATATATAATAAAAATAACAGGCACCATCTTTACAGACAGGATTCAGTTTTCGCAAACTTCTAGCATTTGCCGGTCCAGGATTTCTGGTTGCAATAGCGTATTTGGATCCAGGGAATATAGAAAGCGATCTACAATCCGGTAGTCTCGCGCGCTATCAATTTCTCTGGGTTCTTCTGATTAGCACCTGTCTAGGGTTATTTATGCAAACCTTAGCAGCCAAACTTGGTAAGTACTGCTGACACATCAAACATATCGCACTTAAAATGTATGCAAGGATCAAGGATCAAGTACTGTCATATCTTATGGTGAGTGTTTCATGATCAGTACCACTGAATGTGTCCACGAAGTACGTCGTAATTAGTATACACGTACTAATCAATCCAGCAAACACCCTGTGAAATATGTTGTGTTTTGTAAGTTTATCATTATCAGTGCTGTGAATTTGGTTCACGGAATATTGTCTTTAATGATATTAATTACTACAAATCACAACAAATGCAAAAAGAAGATTACAACGTGTCTTCCATACATTCGGAACGTCAAGAGTCGTATAGCGTGGACTCTTCGGATCCAAATCGTTACGCGGATGCTGTCAGCAAAGAACGGTGAAACGTATGAGAACTGTGAAACGTATGGATCAAACGTCTCGTGATCAGCGCCAATAACTGTGTCCGCGAAATTGCATATATGCATGTGAATGTGATGATCAATGTCACAGAGTGCCTGAGAAATATATCGTGTTTTGTATATTGATGGTGATCAGAACAGTAACAGCACTCATTTTTTCATTTGGTCTCTTTAAAAGAATTATTGATCAAAACTGTGCTCATTCCTTATCATTATTAATTACAGTGTGAATTATATTTTGTAAGAACGAAATGTTTTAAAAGTATGCTGAAAAATATTCTGAAGTGGATTTTCCTCCACTCATTTTCATTGACATTTTCATTGACATTTTTAAAAATTTGCGTTCATTTCTTAATTGCAGGAATTGTTACTGGAATGCATTTGGCCGAAATATGTTATTTTCAATACGCAAAAGTACCGAGAATCGTGGTATGGCTGATGGTAGAAGTGGCAGTTATTGGATCCGATATTCAAGAAATTATTGGAACCTCCATTGCTATTTATATGCTTTCAAATCGAGTGTAAGTCCCCACTGCTACTTTCAACTCTTTATACTTATTTATCGCACAGATATTACTCTTGATGCCCCCAGAAATAATCCCGAAGGAGAGCGTCAAGATTAAGGCAACCTAATGCTTTTTACGATTTTGTTTGTTCGCGAATTTTACAATAACAGAAATATGAGAACGTCAATTTCTTTTTTAATCTTCTTTTTTGATCCCATCATTCTATTCTACATTTAGAATGACCGATTCTCTACAATTTCGCTATTTATAGTTTCAAATTAGGGGTAGAATTGTCAAGTTAATGGGATTGCAATCTCCAAGTAGAGGGCGCACGGTGTTTGTCATAAAAGAAACCATTTAGATTATATGGTAAAACTTATTATTTTATAATTTTTACGAAAAATGGGTCGCTACGGCTACTCTCATTGCCAACCAAATTAATGACGAAAATTAAAACAGTAAACCTCTAAAGCGACTGATCACTCTTAAGTCACGTAGACAGGATAGTGATTTTGAAATTACTTCATGGGTAACAGGCATGTTGAAAATTATTACTGTAATAATTCAGAGAAATTATCCAAAAGAATCCGCTGTACTTTATGTAATGTATTTGTGAACACATCGGAAAATACTCCAGTTTCTAACGACCTGATTCTAATGGAATATCCAAATGAACATCCCCAAAATTTAAATTTTTAAAACATAGGATTCATATATTATATATTTTTTGGAGTTTACTCCTTAAGAATTAATGAAAGGTTTAGAGTATGAAAAACATAGGAAGTAAAATCGAGTGAACGTAACGGATGTAAGCGTAACGCAACTACCGCTGTCACTTCCATATTCTTCCCCCATCATATATTGAACGCATAGAGGGGAAAACCCCCTAGCACGTTTAAGTCTATCCGGTGATAAGAGTGAGTGCCTGAACACAAACGTCTAGTCGTAGAAACATGAAGACACGAAAATACACGATATATTCTCAATAAAGGTCATATAAATTTATTGTCAAACAACTTAACGAACCTAAACTGAACCCATAACCTAACCTCAACTCATGCTGTTTGTAAAAATCAAGAAAAAGAAGAAGAAGAACAAGTAAACTTTCCGAGACTAGCTAGAACCAATTATGTCTGCTTTGTAAATCTAATACTCTAATTTATCAATAGATTTTTTTCATATAAGCATTATCAACTGCAATAGCAATTTGAATCCTATTTCAAATTGGTTAAGTCACTTATAACAACTCTTCCGTGTGCAGCCAATCTTCGGACTGACGACTCTGTAATGATAATATTGATCAAACACCTGTGTTTTGACCTTTGTATTTGGTTTAATAGGGGCAAGAGAGAAATAAAAGGTTCACTTTAAGACCTTGTGGTTAGGATAAGGATCTCAAAATTCCTAATGTGTTAAAGTACTGGGAGGATAGCCTTTTTTGGTAGAGTTCAAGAACATTATCAACTTCTGCACAATTTATTAACTAACCTTACAATATTTATTACTTGTCGCTAATTTTGAAATCGTTTACATTTAGAATTCCACTTTGGGGGGGTTGCTTGATCACTATAGTGGATACCGTAACGTTTCTGTTGCTCGACAACTTTGGTCTGCGAATATTGGAATTCTTTTTTATGATCTGCATCAGCATTATGGGAATTTCGTTCGGATATGAGTACGTAATCGCTGGACCCAACCAGTTAGAAGTTATTCAAGGGACGTTTATTCCCTGGTGCAGTAACTGTGACTCCGCAGTTTGGCTTCAAGCCGTAGGAATTGCGGGTGCTGTAATTATGCCTCACAATTTCTATCTTCATTCAGCTCTTGTCAAATCCAGAGATATTGATAGAAATAAACATGAAAAGGTCCAAGATGCTCGTTTATATTACTTTATAGAGAATACCTTTGTTTTATTGATTAGTTTTATAATCAATACATTTGTTGTAAGTGTTTTTGGATATGGACTCTATCAAACAACTGGCAATGAAGCAGTAAGTACTCAAAATTAAGTTTACAAACCGAAACTTTTACTTGCCTACTGTGAAATTTTTCAACCGAGACCTAACGACTATATGCGCATCAGCAAACCCCGTCCTAAGAAGGTAGGTCCAATGTTGAAAGGGGCAGACACTCGAGCTATTTTCTTCAAGTGCATCGGCATACAGATAGGGAAGTTGCACGTGATTGGCTCTCGGTTAAATAATACAGCCCTTCAGTCTTCGTACATCTGGCCTACTGTGAAATTTTTCAACCGAGACCTAACGACTATATGCGCATCAGCAAACCCCGTCCTAAGAAGGTAGGTCCAATGTTGAAAGGGGCAGACACTCGAGCTATTTTCTTCAAGTGCATCGGCATACAGATAGGGAAGTTGCACGTGATTGGCTGTCGGTTAAATAATACAGCCCTTCAGTCTTCGTACATCTGGCCGAATTCAAATCTCGGTTGAAAATTTTCACTCTAGTTTTATATACAGACGAGTGTGTCTTTGAGTAATCTCATTCTGACCTCTAGAGGCCTCCACCCACAAGGAAAAAGATTTTAAACGGACAAGGAGGCAAACATACAAGAGACTCAGAATTTTGTTTCCTACGGTCAATGAGAATTAAACTTTAGGGTAGCGACCTTTTCAGGTCCAAATGGGGTTACTCAACGCGAAAATGCCAATGTTTCTCTTTTCCTTCCAGATTGCCAACTGTGAAGCACGGGGAATTAACGTTACCGGTATTTTCGAGGTAAGTAATCTAACCAAATCTCCTAAATTCTTAAACTCAAATTTAATATATTTTTCAAGGCAAACGACGAATACATTTCAGCGGATTTGTACGTAGGAGGAATATTTTTAGGTTGCACCTTTGGAATGGCCGCATTATATATATGGGCTATTGGGCTTTTAGCTTGTGGTCAAAGTTCGACCATGTCCGGTACTTACACAGGTCAATTTACCTTGGAAGGATTCCTAAACTTAAAAATTTCTCGCTGGAAGCGTATATTAATTACCAGGAACATCGCAATAATTCCGACATTTCTTATTGCCTTCTTCAATAACATCGAAGATTTAACGGATATGAACGACATAATTAATATTTTAATGAGTATACAACTACCTTTTGCTGCTTTGCCATTAATATCAGCGACAAGTAACCGAGCCTTCATGGGTAGATATACCAACTCAGGGTGAGTTAAAAACATTTTAATGTACTTAAGGTATAACTAGGTAAAGTGTAGATCGGGTTTTCATTATGAGCAAGGAATAAAATAAAATAATGACTATGGTGTGGCGATTTTAGAAATTTGAATTGAACCTAACCTAACCTCGAAATTTTTCAAATTGCTTATACCAATTACCTATCGCTGACCAATTAATAGGATCACCTGATCAATTGTGACCTATTACTGATCTATTAGATTCACATAATGTTTTTACGAAATTTCCTAGACTTATCAAAAATATAGATTCGTAGAAACAACATAGAATGTTTTCGCATGCATATTGCCGAAACAATGTGTATTTGTTTCTTCTAATTATCTAGGCCTGACCAAATATTGATTATATCTGACCAATTAACAGCATCTAAAACTATATCCATTGCTGTTGGAATTTTTTTGTTTTAGTTTTACCTACAAATTTAGTCCACATTTTTTCGAATTAGACCTTTGTTCTCAAGTTGTTCTACCTATTGTGCTATTGTAAAGATTTTATTTGACTTCCTTTAAGGGCCTTATTTTGTAAAAAAATAAAATCATTCATTCAGAATATCTTCATTTCTCTTTGAGATAAGTATTACTGTACAGTAATAAGTTACGGTCACTGCTGCGTCCAATCATTTGTTACCCCTTCCCGTCTATATCCCGTTATTGTTCAAATTTATTAGTGCTAATTCGAACTCCTCCCTTATTATGAGATTTCCTAAATCTTTACTGTCTCCATCTTCTATTACCTCCCCTAGCTATTGTCGTGCATTAACTTTTCCTAGATAATATTGCAACACATAATTTATCGTTTTCTAATTACTTATTTCTGTTTCGCTTCTTATCCTTGTACTACCCTTACCTTATTTTTCTAACATTTCGTTTGCATATATTGTTTGTACTTTTGTATTTTCATTATAAAACTATGTTACTTAAAATAGTTAAAATTATAGTAAAATTTTTCAACCGAGACTTGAATTCGATCAGATCTAGCAAGGTCGAAGGGCTGTATTACTTAACCGACAGCCAATCACGTGCAACTTCCCTACCAGTATGCCGATACCTGCATATTTCATAGGCGTACTTGAAGGAAATCGCTAGAGTGCCTCCCCCTCCAACATTGTACCTACCTTCTTAGGACGGGGTTTGCTGGTGCGCATCTAGTCGTTAAGTCTCGGTTGAAAAATTTTAAAGTACTAAGATCAGACCCCTTACATACGGATCATAGGGTCCACCCAACTCCACCCTTGTGGTGGACATGAACATACCCCTAGCTGCGGAATCTAGAAGCTTTTTCATTCGCTAGTGAACCTTAAATTGACCAGAAAAAACAACAGAAATTTTTTTATACCCCTACCGCTTTTCTTAAAAATTACCATATGGATTCCAGTATATAGTAATGGAATGCTAATCATTCAACTAACATTTTACTTTTTCTCTTTTCTTGCAGATTAACAAAATTGTCAGCCGTGCTGCTGTCGGTTGGATTATTTCTTATGAATCTGTTTTCTATCTACGCAATATTTACTTCTAAGATGGCTTGGTACTTGACTGTTCTACTTTACACTGGAGTAGTTTTGTATATAACATTTGTTATTTATTTATTTATTCATACGATAGCGTCATTAGGTGACAACAAAATCTCCAAAATGTATTTCGTCCAAAAATATGTACTCATTGAGAAAGAAGATAATAAACTGGGGTTAATAAGAGGTTCGCTCAGCTAGAGTAGTTGAACATAAAAACGTAAAGTATTCTTTGTTAACCTCGACATTAATTTCACGGAGATTAAGAAAAATCAATATTTAATTATGTAAATAACTCAAAAGTTCTAACCCCAAAGGACACCAACAACAAAATTTACTTTACAAAGCTAACGTCGTATTAATAGACGACATTGAATCCCTTGAGTTTTTACTTAATTAGATGTGAGTTTATTTCCTAATTTTAATTTTTGAATTAAAAAAAACAACTGTGTAGTTACATCCACAATAGATGTTAAACGAAAAAATCTGAAATAAAACTATGCGAATAATTGTACCAAGTTATTGACTTACTTCGTAATTCCATGGCTTCATTATTTAAGAATATAGAGAATATATAGAATTATCAGTATTTTGGCATCACACTGCTCACTCATTTACCCGAAGCTTCAATAATTCTTTAATTAGATATCTGGTAAACACTACTTGTAGTTTATGCAAGCATCGGTAATAGTTAAGGACTATTTTCGGCTTCCATTTTGTCTAGTGATACTAGTAACTTTTAAATTGTAGCGAACACGAGTATGCTTGTGTGCGATCAGGCACACGTGTAGGTGGTACAGGCCGATTCAACTAACCGCGGGCGATTCCGGCGGTGTGTGTGTCGTATTTGTAAATATGTGTATCGTACCTGCCTTCTAGAAAAGCAATTAAGCAGTTCGGAGAAGAATAAACAACTCCCGACGTTTCGAAATACCTCCTGAATATTCGAGAATTTAAAGACTACAAAAAGAAGAGACGATGACCGAAGAGTCAGAAATAAATTGACGGTGGTAGTAGTGACACAATAAATAAATTGAGACGCGCAGTGAAAAGTGAATAAGTGTAAATAGATAGTGTAGTTAGTAATATAAGTCTAGTAATATTTCAATAGTGTATTTAAATTTAATTAATAATGAGTGTAAATAAATAGTTGTTGCCGTTACAAGTTTTTAAGTATAAATTTATTAAACCCACGAACACTTCAATATCATCAATAATAAAGTAATACCGGTAACAGGTCATAAATTTAGTAGCTACGAGCTCCCACCCGAGTCCTCACCTTGTCGTGGTGGAGAGCTCAGTACCCATGGCGTGGGGAAGCTAAAGGGACACCCCGGCATCCGAAGGCATGGGAAGTCGAAAGCAACTGAGGAAGATAGACAAATAGCCGAACAAAACCCCGAGAGGAAGATGCCGACAACTGGCAGACGAACGCGTCAGTAAGCCCAGCACATATGGGAAATCCGACGGAGGTTGTACCAGCCCCACCGATATGGCAACCCGTTGACAGGGAGGCAACCCCTACAGTGACAAACGCATGGGAACCTCGGCAGGCTTTGGAAACCGTGCGGCCAGAGCCCACGTCCCAAAACAAAACAAGGGCAAGGGTGCAGGCGAGGGAGTGGAGAAAGACCCACCTGGCTAATTAGCGAGGGAGCGAATGTGGAAGAGTACCTCCATGGACGCAGTGACGTGGATTTGGATATGCATCCCGACACTTTAGGGGGGTGTACACTTGACGAAGGCAGAGGTAAAGCGTTACGGGAATCAAACGTCACTGAGCGAAGGGTGCTTAAAAGTGGTCGATGTAGCCCGGGGGGGCGAGGGGGGCAAGGAGTCAGATTCGCTCCTCCCCCGCTATTGTAGTCGAACGTTACAGTGGTTAAAAGCCCTCATGCTGGATTAAGAGGGTGTACTCCCGAGACATCCACTCCGTCACGCAGTCCTCGAATTCGCGGCTTCCTGAGACTAATCCGTTCGCGGAAGAGAGAGTCAGCCGTTCCGACAACTATCCTCTGTATCGGTTTGGCGTGCAAATAGGCCCATCGGAGCACGTGTCACACGTTAAACCTCTACTCATTCTGGGTATGAGCTAACATTTAGGTGTCGTGGAGATATGCGCTGCCGGCACTAGTATCCGAGGCGAGTCCACGGGGGACTGGCGCTGGGGCCAATTTACTAGTCAACTACAGCCCTATTCCGAGGTTCTTCGATGGCAATCGTTTGAGGTGTCGGACAGGGCGCGTATTTCCTATCATCGTATCCGAGGCTAATCCTACGGGCAGACCACACGCCGTTTACTCATGAAATTGAGATATCCCGCAGTCGATCCCACCTTAGGCCGGGACCTCAGTAGAGATGTGTGGTAGAGCATCCACGAAAGCGGCCTCGACCGTCACTCATCACAGGTGGCTAAGGTAGCTTGGCCGACATGAGTGCCAGTAGCTGACCAGTACCCAAGGATGTAAGTAACCTTAACTGGGAGTGGCACCGATCATCCGACCAATGATGTAAATTGGTACTACGAGAGGTCCGGGAAGCCCCAGGCAGGGAAGTAGTTGTACCTGCCTGCCCGGCTGTAATAAGGTAAGACTCCTAGTGTCAGAGGTTGACCCTGTATGCTAAGGAAGAGGCAAGGGTTTTCTACGGGGGAACAGTGGCCTGATAAGCCCCCACCAGTGGGTTCCTGTTGTCTTGCAACCATTGGGACTAACTAGTAGTGGTTGACTCGATCTTCCACGCGCCAATTAAGAGTCTCCCAATTTCCGCGACCTTGGGGGCCGTAGTGAGTTGAGGCAGTAAGGTAGGTATCACTACGTAAAACTAAAATACCGATCAGGGGAGACCCCACGGTTTAGTAATGTCAGTTTTGACATTGTCACGTTTAGTACCAAATACCAAAATCAAACTAAATTTAAGTGTCAAACTTGTTACAGAAATGCGTTTATATTGCACAAAAGGCACTGCAGGAGATACCTGATTGACTTCTAATATGTGTCTCACATTTCAAAGCAGCCTTAGCGAAAGTTATTTGAATTATGTCGAATCCAGAAATTACATACTTCACAACGATACTATCGATCACTTTAAAGAAGAACTTAAAAAAATTACCGCAGAAAATGTTTATTTAAAGGCTTCTTTGAAATATCATTTAGACACGACTGCCATAAAGACACATGGTCTTGAAAAAGAACTTGGCGTCGCAGTGGAACAAAATAAACAACTTTTAGAGAATAATATTTCCCTAGAAATGGAATTAAAAAGTCTAAAGTCTTCAACTTGTTTTCATAAAATGCAGTTGGAATCTATTAGAAACTTAAACTACAATGAACGACGTCTAAAAAAGGAAAACAAAAAGTTACTGGAGAATCTAAAATGTCGCCAAAGGATTTTAGAAATGTTGAAGGATACAAATGTTGCGCTTCAGAAGGAAGTAAAGAAGCAAATACACCAAAACAAAAATCTGATCGGAGTGAACGAAACTTTAGAAATTCAAATTAAAAATTTGAAGAACCAAGTAGGAAGTTTATTAAAAATAATGAAGACGGATGCGAATACCGATCTCACAATGGATGACTTGTTGATGGAGCTAAAGCCGAATTGTAACACTGTTAAAACTTTCAAAATTACCAAACAATATTCCAGTAAAGTTTCTGTTGTGAAACTAGAAGATATAGCAGAGGATCAATAATTTAACAACGCAAAAGATTTTTTTATTCCTTTTTACATAATGCTTACGTCATCTAAGATGATAACATTAATTGCAGGTCAAAAGTATAAATGACAGTATTTACTTGCATACGTTTTTTGTAATTATTTAGATATTTGTTCGGTTTCATATTGACCCAATGTAGAACTTAAAACATGTATATGTATTTGAATATATTTTGGACCCTTTTTTTTAATAACATTTACTAAAAAATTATTTCCGGAAGATCTGAAAACCGTTCTAGAATTATCAAAAAAACAATAATAAGGAATACATATCTTTGGTATACGCCGGAGAAGCAAAGAGGAAAAGTCCCCATGGAATATATCAATAAAGGCACAGATTAAAATCCAACTTTTATTAAAATAATAAAGTTCCATTTATGTATACGTAATTCTGCAATATTGCTAGCGTCCTGTACTGTACTGAGTTCTAAATCGCGATCTGTGTCTGGTAGTTTTAAGAAAATACCAAGAAAGAACATTAAGTATAAAACATAATCTTTGACTACCGGAATCCATAGATAAACTAGGGCTCGGGCTTGTGGGCCGTGGTTTGTAGGAACTATTTAGTCCAGACGTTTCGTCAGCAACTGCGGCTGACACCTTCAGTGGAAGTGTTGACGATAGCGGAGATTGAACCTCGAAGTCGCTGTCGAGACTTCCCGGCCTTTGCCCACTTGCAGTGGGATCGGAGCGTCTCACGGAAATAGAGACAGCAGCTTTTGAAAGACAAAGCGACTTCATTTAAGAGAAATACAATTTTTTTTGTGTATTTATACACCGATATAAGCATTTTAAGCCAACGACAAAAAAAAAAAGAGTCGACTACACTATTAGACGGACCCAATATCGTCTCTTGACCTTATATAAAAGCTCTTATTATATTGATCAGTGTGGTATTGAATTCTAAGTTTTATATTGTTTGACAAATGGTTGCATATTCTGTCAACTAGATGACGTAATGGCAAAAATATAGTAAAAAAGTCTCATGAATCATTCAAAATTGTTGTCTCACAAAACTTTTTTTCGTTCGTTACTCATATTCACTAAGAAGTCCACATTCAGTACCTTTTCTTGTGGCTCCTTAAGTCAAACAGTTGGCAAACAAAAAAATAAGGAATTAGAAAGATTAAAATTTAAAACCGTGGATGCTGGTAAGAAGATGTGGAGAACATTAAGTCAAGAAATTAGTCGTTGTAAGGATGAAATAGACAAATTAAATGAATTGAAGTTAGACAGATTAGCAATAATTAGAAAAATAGACAAAAAGCTACGAGAAATTAAACAATATGAACACAATAAAATTAGAAGAAGGACATATAAATCATTTGCAACAAATGACATCGATGGTACATTCAAAAATTCCAAAAAGCATTTGTAAATGTATAATTAAACTTGAAACGTCTATTTAATAAATTCAAATACAAAATACCCAGCGCTAATTATTACACGTCAAAAATTTTGAGATCAAAATCCATATATGTAATACTCCTATACCTATTGCTAGTGCACGTAAGATGTAGAGAGACAGCAACTGCATTAATCTATCTCACTTATTCATACTCGGTCATGCGCAAGCGTTGGGACTGTAGTGGGGAAGTGAGCAAGTGTTGTGAGAAGAAACTGACGCTTCTTACAATTGCGTTTATGAGCCGTGCTCGGGCATGCGCATAACATTTCAGATCTAAATGACGGAGACAGACGTATATTTCCCTGCACCGTTAGGCCGTCATCCTTTCCCAAACTCTTAGTAATAATGAAAAAGAGGTCTCCTTTTGACCCTTATACGCCTCTAACTGACTAACCCTTCGCTTTTTAAACGATTCTACATCCTTGTTTCATTATTTATCGACTTTCATAGCACCCCTTGGTTCTCCTTTCAATACTGGGTCAATCTTTGCTCAATACTTTCAGCACTTTTTCGACGAGTTTTTAATTATCGAAAATCCCTAACTTTTTCTAGTTCAAAGTGTCCCCAACTTTTATTAAACCTAACAAAGGATAAAGTGGATCAGAGGAAGACCCAGATTTAACTATTGTTCGGTAATACTTAAAAATGTGGAATATTTTAGTTTTCACCTATCTTAAGAAATGACAGAAATGATAGGAAGAAATATCAATAAAATTAAGTAGGTAGGTACGTTGTGTCAAAAAATTGTTAAATTATAAGTTGAGTAGTAACAGTTATAAAAAGTAGACAGCTGTCCGTGAAATAACAAGTTCCATACTTCATTCGAAAAAAAAAATTGCACAGAAATTTGTTGTACTTTTCATTAAAATAAATTCTCAAATAAAAAGAAGTGTAATGGAAAAATGCAGACAATTGGCACTAAATGTTATTTCTAAGAGAGCTTTCGAAGTGAAGCCCTTACACACGACAAGTTTAATAGGCAAATATGTCGAAAGATATACCCATAGAAATCTACTCGAAGACATTTACTTTTACTCATTGACCACCGTCCAGTTGAAAGAACTTAAAGCAAAAATGATGACAAGGCCTCAAAAACTAGCAAAAGTAGAAGTAACTGCCATCAACAAATGAATTAATGGAAATTTAAAAAGTTAGACCAACATTTAAAAAAAATCTTCGTATTCCTTTACCTTATTTCGTTAAATGTATACATTTTTTATTCTGTCATAAAAATAATTAACAAAATTGTTCTTTTATTTTACCAAAATAGACATCCTAAAAGTACTGACTAAAACCCATTAACTTACAAGCAAAACGGGGTTGTTAATAGCCGTGTGGTTTTTAATAGTCAGTGGCTAGCGTTTACCACTTACAGGAATTACATCGAATGTCATCAAATAATGAATCGTTTACAGCCAATTAAGAGAGATTACTTCAAGAGAATTTCGTAATTAAATATCAATTTTGGTTTACCTATAAAAATAGCTGGACTAAATTTAAATAAGTAGATAAGGGTATCCCTATATTCCACTTATTTTATCATAACCTTAACTGAAATTCAGTTTCCCCTGTAAATATAGAAACAAAGGCTCTTTTTATAATTCATTTATTTTTAACTGTGTTCATCACGGCCTTTACATTTTTTAGTTTTTCATTTCTTAGTTTTGTAAAATATTTTGCTTTTATCATGTTGTAAATTGTTTCTCGCTTTTCATTTCTACCTTTCATTAAGTTCTTCCTCGTGGTTTTCGAGTTCTGACAGAAACTCTTCAATGGTCTCTGTGTTACATTTATCAACGTTTACTAAGTTATTATGAACAGCAACGTTCTCTAGCAAAGCATATTTCAAACTACTAATCTGCTTATGAAACTCTTCACACATCGATCTCTTTAAGTGAGAGTTACTTGATAGTAAACCACGAAGAATACCTTTTTCCAGTTCACCCAGTAATTTTCCGGTGGATCTTATCTTAAGTAGGGCTTCCACAAACGATTTAGAAGCCATTTAAAATTTTGACGTTGACAGTTAGTAAATACATTGAAGTACATAAAATTCTATAAGAGCATGTAATTTTTTAATAAGATTCTTTTATTTTTTCAAAAATTTCATCTTGTTTGTTCGATACTTCTTTTAAAAGTATCTCTAAATTTTCAATATATTCTTCGTGCTTCTTTTTTAATTCTTGACTTTCATAAATTTCCTCTAAAATTAAATATTTCAATTCCAAAAGCTGAGTCTTCATTTCTTGAATATCACCCACTTTGAGAGTCCCATCTAGACGTATATTCTTTGGTAATAGTTTAAAACATTGTTTTTGTAAATTTTTTCTGGTTGATACTAATAATTTGGAAGCCATGGTAAACTCAAACAGAATTGATTGTCAATTGAGGATAAATGATTATGATATAAAGCAACTAGAAATTTACAAAAATGCAAAAAAATGTTTTACTAAGAAAAATCTGACTGCAAAAGCTATATTTTGTGGGACTTGTCTAGTTTTTTTTTTTTGTGAATCTGAAAAAAAGAAAAGGTGTGTGTGCAGTTAACACCGAAAAAGAAACATCAAAGAAAACTGACAAAAACAAAACTTAGATAAATATCAAATGCGAAAAATACATCATTTAAGCCACTAATCGAAATTGTGGACATCGCGTGTAGGGTATATTTTACACGATTATAACCGTTACCTCCGAGTCAATAAAGCCCACGTACTCTGACGTAACAAGCCAGACATGACGGTGCAGGTAGGCGAACCGTTTTAGCCTAGTAGCCAGAGAGACGGCATCAACTTTAAACAAAATTTACTTACCTATTAAGAATTTTATCTAAGGTAGGTAACGCTGATGGACCAAAAATAATTTTCAACACGTTTTCATTACATTACATTACATTTTTTATACTTATAAAAGATAGAGCAGTGATGTCCCGAACTTTTTCCTATAAAATTCAATTCTTTACAAAAAATGTCTCCCAATTTTTTTTATTTATAACGTAACTGTCGAATGAACAGAAAATGCATTATGCAAACCTTCACCATTAAATGAATAAAAATAAGAACTATTTGTCAACCTTAAAAATTGCGTAAATGCTCTTCTGATCGACCTCTATAAGAATTCGCGATCAAAAGAGTGCTTGTACTATAAAATCTCTTGGCTGCCAGACTAAATGAGTTTCATAAATCGCCTACTTGCACTGACGTCACGAATAAGCATTGGGGCATTGAGTTATCGATGGTAACTCTATAACGGATTGTGCATAAACAAGAAGGCCCCGCAAGAGAAATAAACATAACCACAACCAATGTTCCCTCTAATTTTTATGTTGACTGCGCGGTACAAAATTGTGTAGTAGCAAAAATTGTCGAAACGAATATAAGTGTGCAAGTGAGAGGGTGGTCCGGTGCCATAGTTTTTTTTAGTAAATACTTTTTGAATTATTTTAATTCATACATGAACAGGAAAAGGATTTCTACATTATTGTTTAATCTTGTCAAAATTTTCGTAACAGTTTAATTTTCGTTTAGGCATTTTTATCTAAAATAAATATGCAGATATGTGCCTAATTAGGGCGAGCTATTATAAAATTTATGTTTTTAAATTTACTTTTATAACAACGAAAAAATAGAAAATAAAAAACAGGATCTTTCACTAAAATTTATTCGATAACCTCGACAAATTTCTGTATTCCTCTTTAAATGACTTGAAATTTGAAACTTTCTGTTTTTTATTTTCTGTTTTTGCATTTTTAAAATGCGGTTTCACAAATATTGTTCTCTTCTGTGTTTATGTTTTATAAACACAACTATAATAGTAATAATAATATAGTATTATATGTATTTATGTAACAACAATTAAGAAATTCAACAAATTTTGCAACAGTTTAAAGCAATGCTCTATAACGTTGTAGGCGAGCCTTAAGAAATATTCTTTTTTTTGAATATACTTTAAACTTTGTTCAGTATTTATGGTTTAACATCTGGTAACTGACCTCTCTCTCTCTCAAAACAAAAAATTTTGCAGAATTCAGAATTCCGTTCCTGTTAGGCTGGGTAGCTGGTACCTGCACGAGATTTTTACAACCCTCTTGTAATATTTGGACGTTTTATCATTATCATCAATCTTTTTTAAATTCAAAGACAAATTTCAAAATATTTCAACATTTCTTTTGTGAAATTTGGATTTTTGTCTTTTTTAGTTACAATTATTTCATAAAATGATTAAAAAAATTGTGCGCAAAATAGAAAAATGGCTGTGCAACTTTCAAAGAGTTAGTGCGCGGCCGTGCAGCTTAGAGGGAACTATGACCACAACAACGAGTTACAGGTAACAATTTCGACAATAGAAGGTAGTCAAAAGTATTAAGACAGGTATACAGAAAATAAAAGGATTTTGGCCAACTTGTGATGAAGAGATCCGCGTCAAAAGTCATGTTTTCCATCAGAGATTAACTCTGTGCTTATGGTAGTGTTTCTAACGTTTCGCGATTATGGTATAAGATTTTATAAATAAACTCTGCAGACTACCTTTGCAAAATATAAATTAACCGATCAAATCGCAAATAAAATCAACTACATGGTGTCAGAAATCGATAAACCTGTCGTATTAAATTTCAAAATTAAACAATCGATTTATAACAGTAATTCAAGCCGTGACGTCTAACTTAGAAAATAAGATTATCTACAAATAGTGTCAAAGGTATAAGGTGAATGTAACGCCTAATGGTCAGAATAAGTCAAAATGATGTCAGTAGATTTTTTTTTTCACCGGACAGCTGTTTCGTCCATGTTTCAGGGCATGATGAAGGGTTCAAATTAAGGGCTGATCCAGAAGTCGGGGGGGGGGGGTAATGGTAAAATAAAATAATAATATTTAATAATAATAGTGATGATAATAATAATAATAAAATAAGGTGTTGTAAAGAAATGCAAGAAACAATGTTGAAGGAATAAATATGCTTACTGTTTATTAAAAAGAAAATTTCTTTAAATAAAAAGGGAGTAACGATAAGCTAAGGATAAACTAAGGAAATCGGCCACAAATTAAGACCCTTTTCAAAAAAGAAAATTGTTTCTAGAAACAACGTAATCTGTATTTTATTGCTACGAAATAAGTTAACACCAACACTGTATTTTGCAAGCAATGAATAAGCTGCAAGGGTTAGTTTAAATGCCTATTTTCAGGAGGAATAACAACTTTGGAACATTACATGTACAATGTAAACGTTTAATCTTCGTTCACTAAAAATAAATTTTTGTTGTATATATTTAAGGAGAGGGTTGTAGAAAGCTCGCGCAGGTAACAATTCGACAGAAATGGGATTTTGAATTCGGTGCAATTTGTGTTTTAGAGAGAACGGTTATAGTTACCAGATGTTAAAACTAATAAATACTTTACAAAATAGTTTGATTACCTGAGGGATTCAAAGAAAGGGTGGTTTCCTATTTCGTCAATTCCTGTTTTGGAATAAATTATTACCTGCAGAAAGGTATGATACGACAAAGTGACGAAAACAGAATTTTGGGTGTAGGTGACGAAACAGGAATAAATGAAATAAAGTACAAAAAGGTTTGTCAGAGTCCGTTACAACGCTAAAAATGTATTTCGCCCCTAAGTTACAATACGCCCGCTCCGGTTTAGGTTTTTAAAAACGATTTTATTTAATTTGAAAGAAATAAAAGGTTTACAAACTTTGTTGTTAATTATTTAATGAATTGCTTGTTGATTATTTATTAATTACACTTTTGATTTATTATTTATTTTAACCGGAGGGCGCATGGAGACAACGAGCTTTTTGGGTAAATGTTACCACTTTTACATTCACTCGAAGACTAACTATTTTGTTAATGCTTTGCATTAACATCGCCTCTTGGCAAAAACACTAGTTCAGCAATTTCAGTTTAACTTTGCTATCAATATCTTATTATTGCAATTGTATTAAAGCAGACGCTAATTCAGCATTAATTAACAAAGACTTATTGTTTTTAGGTCTCTTGACTCCTCCCTCCTTAAGATGGGATTTTATCTTTGGAAAAGTGAAATTCCAGAAAAACTACTATTTCTTGAACTAAAAAGAAAAAACTGAAAATGCCTCTCTGTTTACATACTTAATTAATTATTTCATTAGCAGTTCTCTGCCTAGGTAACGGAAATGCCGTAACATCCCGCAACAAATGTGAATCAGAATGCGATCGCTTCAGCTCGCCTTTTTCATCTCCATCTACCTTTCCGTTTACATTATTTTCCTTATTAAACTTATAATAAACATGTATAGTAAACGTTACAAAAATTACAATTATTAACATGACTATTGCTATTATGACAATACATATTTTACGGTTTTCGCTTACAACTGGAGAATATGGTATTGGGTCATTCAAGTCTAAGGTTAATTTTGACAATCTATTCAAGTTTATTTCCCTTAAATCTAACTGTACTGGTTAGTTGTGATTTACGTATTGGTTTAATTTCTTGTTTGTGGTAAGTTTTATTCTTGAGTGTGACAACTTTATTACTTAAATTTTCCCTAACCTTTTCCTCTCGATAATTGGGTACTCTTTTATCCCTAACTTGCTGTTTAATAAAAATTGGTGCGTTGATAGGTATGTCATAAAATTCCGTTCTGTTTTTATTTTGGTAATCTATATGTTGTCTTTTAGTATTTTCTGCAACCTCGCCCGGATGATTAAATAAACTAAGAAGGTCGTCCGCATTAGTTTCCAGAGGGTATGCCTCTAATCTTGACAGAAAATCAGCATTTGTGTTAAATTTTCCTTTCTTATAAATTACATTATAATCAAACTCTTCCAGTTTTAATCTCCAACGAATTAATTTTGAATTTGGCTCTTTTAGACTAAATAACCACTGTAACGGTTTGTGATCTGTTATCACATCAAATTTTCTTCCATATATGTATGGTCTAAATACCTGAGTGGCCCATACTATTGCTAAGCACTCTTTTTCTATGGTGGAGTAGTTCTTCTCATTTTCGTTTAAAGTACGACTAATATACATAATTGGGTTGTCTTTTCCTATCACACCTTGAGATAAAATGGCTCCAAGTCCTACATCTGAAGCGTCAGTAGTTACATTAAATTTTTGTGTGAAATCGGGATATGCTAATACAGGTGGATTTGTCAAAATTTTCTTAATTAGATTAAATGCATTAACGAACTCCGTAGTGTGTTGAACTTTATTATTTTTCTTTAGGCAATTTGTGAGGGGTTTTGCTATTGTTGCGAAGTTTTTGACAAATTTCCGATAATACCCTGCTAAACCTAAAAATGACTTAATCTGCTTAGTGGTTTTTGGTAATGGTATACTTTGAATTTTAGTTACCAATTTGGGGTTTGGCTTAATTCCATTAACCGTTATTAAATGCCCTAAATATTCTATCGTTTGCAAACAAAATTCTGATTTTTCAATTTGAGCTTTGAACTGATATTGTCTTAGTCTTTCGAATACTGTACGTAAATTTTGACAGTGGTCCTCTAATGTTTTACCTAAAATTATTATATCATCAAGATATACTAAACAAATTTTATTAACCAGTCCCCTTAATACGTCATTCATTACTCTGGCAAAGCATGCCGGTGCATTTTTTAGTCCAAACGGCATTCGTAAGAAATGCCAATGACCATTTTCGGTTGAAAAGGCTGTTTTAGGTTGGTCTTCCGGTGATATTTCTATCTGGTGATAACCGCTTTTTAAATCAATCTTCGAGAAGTAGTTTGATTTACCTAACAAGTCTAGAATCGATGTTATATTTGGTATCGGATACTTATCCTCAACGGTCTTTTCGTTTAATTTCCTAAAATCTACTACCATTCTCCATTTCCTTTTACCTGACTTATCGGGTTTTTTTGGTACTAAAAATACTGGAGCACTATAAGGTGAATCGCTCTCTATAATGACATTTTGCTTTCTTAGTTCTTCGATGTGTTCTTCTAATTCTTTTCTTTGCGCGTATGGAAATCGATACGACTTCGCAAAAATGGGGGTTTCTGAGTTTAGAGGTATCTTATGTTTTGTTGCATTGGTGAAGGTTAGTACATCTCCTTCCCTATAAAATACATCACTGAATTCATTACAAATATTTTCAATTCTATCCTTTTCTTTTGACGATAAATGTTTTAAATCTAATGGAAGGTTTACTTGTTCGTGATGACCAAAGGTTCGTAAGTTACAAATATCGGATTGACTACTATCTAAATGTCTTGCTTTAATTTTCGGGGGTGTCCTAAAACTTTCGGTGGCTTCGCCAACCGTCGGTACTACACAATGATAACTCTGAGCAGTGGTGATTGTTTCTGGGATTAATGTCCTACCTATCGTTTGTTTCGGTATCAGGACTGTACCTTTTTTGATTGGAATTTTGGCAGTTGTTTGTCCAATTTTGGGAGAATTTGTTGTCTCAAATCTCAACAAATCATATACGCTATCATTCAATGAAATGGTGCCCAATTTATAATTAATTTCCGCTCCCATAGTCTCAAGACTATGCGAACCCAATAAAACGTCGAATTCCGAATGGAACCGTACAATAAAAAATTTTAAGTTTTGGTTTTCCTGAAAAAGATCCGCGATTACCGCTTTATTATGCATAGATTGTGTTGTAATCGTTTTTAGAATGAAAGGTTCGTCGATCTGATTGTCTTTAAAATATCTATTTGCTACACCAGGATTTATCAGTGAATTCGTAGCTCCTGTATCAATCAAAATTTTAAGTGGTGGATTATTAATCACTATGTAAGGTAACGAATTATAATTAATTTTTCCGAGGCAACCTATTGAAAAATTTACCAAATGTGGTAAATCGTCACCGTCATCTACCTCCTTGTCGAAATAAGGTTCATCATAAAGATCAGAAGGTTGCACGTTCTCGACATTGTCAAGATTTTGTCCTGAGCATTGCTCTTCCCGTAATGGAGGCTCAAAGTCAAGAAGATCTTGACCTTCGCAATTAGTAACCGTTGTATCAGTAAAATTTATGTTTGGTTGTCGCCAACGTTTAAAGGCTGAAGTTTGAAATTTTGAAACATTTTTGTTGCTATTAGACGAATTTCCGTTTCCCGATGCATTATTATTGTTATTTGATGGATTGGTCTGGTGATTTTGAAAGCCGGTTCTGTTTTCGTTCGACCTATTTTGAGAACCCTGACCTATGTTAGAATTTATATTGTATCGAGGTGGCAGATTGTTATTAGTAGGGTAAATTGGATGTCTAAAAGGACTGTGTTGTGGCGTCGGTTTTTGAGGTTGTCTGTTAGTAAAATTATTATTTGGTACTCTCGGATTGGTAGAAACACTTCCAAATGAATTGTTCCTCTCATGCTGATGTTTCGTGACGTAACTTAAAATTGTGGGGGTAGCTTCCGTTAGTGTATTATGTTCCCTAACATCTAAAATTGTCTGTAACATTGGTGGTGCATTACCGTACAGAATTTCCAAAGCTGTTTGTTCATTAATTTGGGAATGTAAAACTCTCTGTTCCGGGGTAATTGTAGTATCTTGCAAAATTCTAATGTCTAATTTTGTCTGTAAAGCTTTGATTCGCTCTATAAAATTTGGCAACGTTTCGTTCGGTTTTAAACTTAAATTTTTAAATTGTTGAGCTATTACCTTTCTATCGGTGTAATCTCCAAATTTATTTCTCAGCGCTTCCTTCAAAGTCGTCCAAGAATTTATGTCCGGTCTACAACTAACCAATTCGTTAGCCGATCCCAATAATTTTGAACATATTAAGCAAAATACGTACGAATTTAGCGTATCGTCAATGGTATTACCATATTTGCCGTAGTAGCTATCTACCCTAAGTATAAAGGTTTCTAAATTATTCGAATTGCCGTCAAAATTTGGCAATATTTGACCATAATTCTTTGCAGCAGCTATTAATTGCTCTGTAGGTACTCTTTGTTGGTTGACCACACTAACATTGTCTACATTTACATTATCGTTATTAGGCATGTTTAATACTCTATCAGTTACACTATTATCTATCAAATCGTTTAACCTAATTGAATTTAACGATATATTTAAATTTTCAATATCGACTATTTCTACTCGTTCCTGAGAAGAAAAGCCCAAATTTCGAAATGCTCTACTTAATTCAGACTCACTTTTCGCTCATCTAAATTTACACTGAAGTCTTCACTTCGACTTCTTTCTTCCTTCTTGAATTTTGTTGTAATGAAAATTGACTTACTTGAAGTCGGGAGGCCTTGCCTTTTGCAAAAACGCTCCTCGTTGTTTGACGGGAGACCTCAACGATGTGGGGTTGCTCCTCGTCGGTTGGGGAGACCTCAGCGATGTAAGGTTGCTCCTTTTGCTGGTTGGGGAGACCTCAGCGATGTGGGGTTGCTCCTTTTGTTGGTTGGGGAGACCTCAGCGATGTGGGGTTGCTCCTTTTGTTGGTTGGGGAGACCTCAGCGATGTGGGGTTGCTCCTTTTGTTGGTTGGGGAGACCTCAGCGATGTGGGGTTGCTCCTTTTGTTGGTTGGGGAGACCTCAGCGATGTGGGGTTGCTCCTTCTGTTGCAGGTTGGGGAGACCTCAGCGATGTGGGGTTGCTCCTTTTTGGTAGGTTCTAAATTACGGTGCACCAACACGAGCGATACACGCTTTGGTATTATCGAGTCTCGGTATTAGGTACTTTCAATCCGCAATTTAAAAAATCCGTAAGACTGCGCCAGTTACAATACGCCCGCTCCGGTTTAGGTTTTTAAAAACGATTTTATTTAATTTGAAAGAAATAAAAGGTTTACAAACTTTGTTGTTAATTATTTAATGAATTGCTTGTTGATTATTTATTAATTACACTTTTGATTTATTATTTATTTTAACCGGAGGGCGCATGGAGACAACGAGCTTTTTGGGTAAATGTAACCACTTTTACATTCACTCGAAGACTAACTATTTTGTTAATGCTTTGCATTAACATCGCCTCTTGGCAAAAACACTAGTTCAGCAATTTCAGTTTAACTTTGCTATCAATATCTTATTATTGCAATTGTATTAAAGCAGACGCTAATTCAGCATTAATTAACAAAGACTTATTGTTTTTAGGTCTCTTGACTCCTATTGACCACCCCCTCCCTTGAATCTATCCAACAGAGCAATTGAAAAGAACAACACATGTGTGCCTTTGTTTGCTTCCCGGAAACAGAAAAAAGAGTACACTAGTTTGTAGAGAAAGATATTTTTAGGGATGTTACAAATCATTCTTACATCACATACCGACCGATTACTTTTAATAAAAGGATGAAGCAAGAATATTATTGTTTAGTGGATGACCTTAATAATTAACATTCAAATTAATTTCATGATTCGGATTTTTATGATCTAAAATTTCATATCGAGTTTTCCTTTTTTGATATTTGGTCAGGGGGGGGGGGGATAATCATCAAAGTTATTGCAATGTTCAGTATTACAATGGTTAATTTAACTTACATGGAATGAAACCTAGTTTTATGGAGAAGAAAATTGTATATAATGTCTGTGATTTTTTTTGTAAAAAAAATCAATGATTTTGATAAAATTTGATACACTTACAATAAAACTTAAAAGCAATCGTATCATTGATAATTACTAAATATCACTAGGAAACTAAGTTGTACTTAAGTTCAGCTTTTTTGTTGTCAATTAATAAAGAAAACTATTAAATATTTTCTGTGGGTTTTTTTACGACAGTTATTTCCCTGTGATACGAATTTCTTTAAATTTTATATTTATCTAGTTATTTTAACCATTAACTTGTAAGTGTGTAAAATTTATATTTATTAATTTTACATTATTATTGATTATTTTATAAATATAAGACAGGTCAGTATAGCTTCTAAGCTTCTATGTAGCGAACACGAGTATGCTTGTGTGCGATCGGACGCACGTGTACGTGAACGAACGGATCGACTAGCCAAATTCGCTGGTGTGCGTCGTACCTGTAAATATGTGTATCGTACATGTCTTCTAGGAAAGCAATTAAGTAGTTCAGAGTAAAATATACTGATCCCGACAATTCCAAATATTTCGCGAAAGTTCCAGAGATTGAACGTTAGAGTATAAAAAGAAGATCGCCAAAGAGTCATAAATAAATTGACAGTGGTAGCAGTTAATTCAGATATATAAATTGAGATGCGAAAGAAATAAATACCACAGTGAAGAGTGTAAATAAATAGTGTAATTAGTAATCTAAGTTTAGTAATAATTCAATAGTTTCTAAGTTTCATTAGTAATGAGTGTAAATAAATTGTTGTTGCTGTTATGTCTGAATTTGTTTAGCCCACGAAAATTACGATAACTATTGCATGGTACACATCGTTATAACTTTAATGATTATTAAATTAGAACCCCTCATGATGTCCTAAAGTTTGGGCGAAACAGCTGCCAGGTGAAAATAAAAATCTACTGACATCATTTTGACTTTTTGTCTGACTTTCTTCGAAAATTAACTCGCAAAATTGTGTCGATGACTTTCAAAAGCGTAGGAAATAAACTGTTACGTGTGATTTATTATTAAAGTGCATGCACAGGTACGTAGGTTTGTCATAAAAGTTTGTTTTTAATATTAGAATGTAATACATATTTCAACATAGTTTAATAGTATTAGAATTGGTCGTACTTTTATTAAAATTAGAATAGACGAGATAATAATGTTGAAATAATATATATTTTAATATTTCATGAAAAATCATTAGCTACAACTTCAAAAATACAATATTACAACAACAAAGTGTTCCTTGAAAAAAAAAGAATTGAAATTTGGGTCTCCCCCAATGGAGGGGCACATTTTTTGTTTGATAGGGGCCCCAATAGTATTTTGCACCGGGGCCCCTAATGATCTAGCTACGCTACTGACCACCGTGTATAGATAATGTTCCGACTTATAGATATTGTCTCTAGAATTAATATTATTTCTAGAATTCCAAGGTGACAAAGGTATTAAATAAATGAAGTGAAACAGCTTTCCAAGTGTCGTCTTCTATAGGTTTGTTCCAAGTTAACAATTTTGAATCGTAACGTGATAGTAACAGAATCGCGAGGACTGTTTTTTGTACGCAAGTCATAAGTGTGTAATTCGTATAGGTGTACCTGACTTGGATCGTTTTGGTGACTACTAAGTTATCTGCGTCACTTGTGAGAAGAAACTACAAGGCTCTAACGTCTAACCAAATATTATTTCTTTAATAATTTCTATTTTAGTTACTCTGAATTTTTTAATTCTTTCCTCATTGATTATTTCATTTAAATTCCCTTCGTCAATTTCATTATCAATTTCCCAAATTAGTCCAACCATTAACTACTACAATGAATAAACGATAACGACCTATGTTTCTTTATTCTATCCGACCCGTCCCCGTTGCGTACTTATACACTGCGCATGTCAGTCTACACAGTTTTCAATCGAAGCCAGGAACTGAAGTGACGGTTTTGTTACGATAACTAAACCGTCACAAGTTTACTTGGAACGCTAACAAAACCGTGCGATGAATAGTCACCGTTCACTTGGAACGTGTTCTTCATAATGCGCATGATCTGTACCGTACCCGTACGGTTTTTCTGTCACTTGGAACAAACCTAGTATTTTTGAAGATATTTAAAGATGTTTCACTAAAATGTCACAGCCCCATTGGTAAACTATACACATTAGCTGTAAACCTTTAAGTGTTTTCGCATCTAACGTGATCCTCTCTATTTTTCTTTCGTTAATTTTCATAAATAAATAGGTATCTCAAAAATAACCAACTTTATGCACTCATCGTCAGTAGATACAATGCACATGAGCTTTGCAAGACTGATTGTATTTCTGAATCGGTAGCATGACTCATCCTAGTCACCGAGTCCTGCTGCACTGAAAACCAGTTTTGGCACCTGCATCAACCGGAAGGAGGATATCTACGTAATGAAGTCTTGAGATAACGTTATCTTAAGACTTTAAGCATCTGTATGTACGTTTGTTTGTTCGCTTATAACTTTTTAACGGTTGAGTCAATTTAAGTGCGGTTTTGACTAAAATAACTAGCAGGAATCAACGATTGTTTTAAATTAATACTTATGAAATGGCTCTGTTTTTTTATAATATTCTGCAACGTTTAAACGAATTTCTTTGGATTTTTTCGTACTACGTGCTGTGCCGCTTGCGCTGCACTGTTCAATGTATGAATTCCGTGTAAAGCAGAGTTCAGTAACCAAGTTTAGTCACTTTCTCGCGCAACCACGAGGGTTCAGCACAACCAAGTTGGCTGATAAAATTACCTAGCAACGGCTACGAAAGACGGCATAGAAGCCGACGTCGGGCGTCCTCGATAAAAGTCGCAGTCCAAACATGCTCTAACTGGTTTAGTAAAAAAAATATTTTGTTTTCAATCAGTCTGACGGGATCGAACTCGAAACGTGTTCTCATTCAATTCAATTGTTAGGGAATCATTTTTTTTTTCTTCTAAAAATGGCGTGTTCGTGAGTGCGTGAACGTGTGTGTATATTATGTGAATATTTTAGTGAATGTTTGACTGATTGTGTTTAATAATAAGCCTCAATTAACCATCAAATCAGTAAATCACTATTTACTGTAGGTAGGTACCAATTAAAATAAATTGTTTCAATGTAACGTGCATATTGTGTGAAGATATGCACCGCTTATGTATCTACATTTACTTTATATAGGTACATACATAAGTGAATATTTACATAGAAATCGAGTACCTAGACAAATGTCGCTCAATTAATTAAAATCGTTAAAAGAATATTTTTTTATTACTGGGGTTACTGTTACTACTTTGAAACTCGTAACGCTGCGTTACATGTGTCTCATGTTTACGAAACATAAAATAGGTACGTTTGTTTCGTCTCGCGTAGCATATTGCTTACAAAAACGAAATATCTTACTTGCACACAGGCGTTTTTGTTGTTTCTTGTAATGTTTCTTTCTTACTTGCAGCACTAACTGGGAAAATTTTATGTACCTACTTACCTTATAGCACAAGAAGTGGTTGTTAGGTTAGATGCTATGAAACAACAATTTAAGGATGTAAATTTTTATGTGCAACAAGTACCTATATAAGTAATAACATTTTTGTGCAGAAGAAATCCAGTTTTGAAGAAAGTGTAAACCGTGATATATACATACATGTAAAGTTTCTTGTTATAATATTCCCAATACCCATTCATAAATTCACTTTACTATCTGCTACATATATTGCAATAAAGATGTTTTCCTGTTAAACGACTCTTTATTTGTTTTGTTTACTTACTTAAAAATCCCATATCTTTTATATACAATCGCTATCTACTTGATATTTGGCAATTGATTAAATGAAAACCTAAGTTCGTTATTTTCAAGAAGAGTTCCTTACTTTGCATATTGTCTATAACAAAATGAGGTCAAAAGATTAGTAATATAATCGTAGGATTAAAGTTGTTTATGAAAGAATTCAGTAAAAAGAAAACTAATTTAATTATAGGTACCTAAGTAGGTAGTCTGTGTTTTCACGTAAAATTGTTGATTAAACAAAAGTAGATTTCCGTGTAATAATAAAAAGTATCTCCACCTACCCAATAGTTTCTTGTAAAAATTAGCAATACACTTAGCTAATACGTTCTATAAATACCATAAAAGAATTGCGGTATTATTCATTTTATCGCTGTTATGAATTATTTCGAATGATAATGTCATTTGATAGGTATGTACCTACTTAGAATTGCACATACAGTACGTACATGTAGTATCTGTGTAGACTGTAGATATTTGTTTATTTGACAACTTGTTCATGGCTTTCAAACAATAAACGAATACTATCTATAGTTTACTAATATTACATATGTATATCAAATAAGAACAAGCAACAAAAAGACCATGGTACATATTGTTTATTAATATTTTTTTAATTACTAGTAATACACATGAACAGTTTGTTTTGTTCATGTTTAATCGGGCGCACCTCAACTCCCATCACAAGATTTATTGCGCCGTTTTCGCCACATGTGGTAGGTATTGACTCAGTCTTATGCCTTTTTTTAACCTTTGTCCAAACGAAATTGAAAGGTGTCCTGGGTAATTATGCACAATATCTTACCCCCTTTCGATTTTCCGAAAAAAAAAAAGTATATTGAAGGGTACGTCATGGTGATCAAGAATATATGTATATACATGTTGGGCGCGAAAATGAGCCGTTCATGGTGTTTTTGAGCTTCTAAATTTTTAAAAATGTCAAACGTGTATCTTTGTTAATGACAATTAGTAGATCAAGCTTAAAGCTCAAAAGCAGTATGAACATGTCAAAAAGTACAAAACACTGTCGTAATAATAGTTGAATGTAGAATTTCACGGCCGGCGGTTAATCTTGAAGGTGATTTATCCGGGCTGATGGGCCGTGGTTTAGTGGAAAGGAAGAAATTCCACTAGGCCACGGCCCATCAGCCCGGATAAATCACTGTCGTAATACTTCCGTGTGTATTGCAATAGGTTACGGTTCAGGATGGGTGTCTTTACATTTGCATATCCCTCAACCTATCCCAACATTTGTATTCGTAAAAGACTATAAATAACCGCTTTCAAAGTTAAAACAAACAAACAGTGTCATGTATCACCTATAGATAAAGACTAAAGTATTCCGTATCTAATCTACAAAAAAGCAAACAGTACATACTTTGTTCGGATTTAAGACTGGTGAAATAATAAATTTGTACGTGCCTAGAATCTGTCTTGACTTGCAACTTTGTAATTATTTAAATAATTTGTAACACCTGGTTGTTATAATATATAAGTACAGTTTTGTGATTATTTTTTTGTCCTGTGATTGTAGCAGCTATTTCCAAAAAAATTATAATGTTGTTGGTTAGGTTATGTTCGGTCAAATCAAGTAAAGTCAAATCAGTTAATAACGAATTCTAATCGGTCATGTACCGAGTGAGTTCACCCTCATTAAAACACGGAAAACCCCCCAATTGTGGCCAAGGAATATCTAATACCAACTGAGACAAACATACTAACCGACCCATTAAACTTTGTACCTATTGCATTTCATATACAAAAATGTATTTTTTCAGTGAAAGAATTCTTTTCAAAAAAAATTAGTTTTTCGAAAATGCATATTCACGTTATTCGAGCTCGGAAGGACAGCGTCGAAAACGTCCCTTAGGACTTCACTCTTCATTTATGTGAAAATCTATCCCCTTTTTTTTTGTATTTATAAAGTCTTACATAAGTATGTATTCAATG
Source organism: Agrilus cyanescens (assembly GCA_947389935.1). NCBI lineage: Eukaryota > Metazoa > Arthropoda > Insecta > Coleoptera > Buprestidae > Agrilus > Agrilus cyanescens. The sequence continues at coordinate 23,517,868 of OX376709.1, forward strand.
TAGAAGACTTAAAGAAAGTTTTTTTTACACACGCTAGTGTTTATATTGAATTCAACCAATGAATAATAGGAATATTCAATAAATTCACTTCGAAACATAATACATATTTATATTCGCCAGATAAAGATTTACTGACAACACAAAGGGGTTCTGAGATACTTCAGTGCTTAGTGCAGCATGTAGTTTAAATGCGCCACTGCCGGCTTTCAAAGTGGAAGGTTAATTAGTTGACCATAAAATATTAGCGGTAGAACAACTGTTGTAAAATCACTGCAAACTGTATGACACGCATTTTTTTCGTTAGATTATTTACAAAAAAAAAAATACATGAAGCATATATTTCTGGTTCAGTTTAGGTTCGTCATACATTTATTGAACTTGCTATAATAAAATACAAACGTTTGCATTTGTACAATTTGTTGTTTTTTGAATAATTTTAAGATAAAAACCAGGATTCTTATTTAATATTTAATTAATATAAATAACGTAATTTTATGTAGGTATAATCCATTTGAATTTTAATGTGTGCTCAGGTAACACAGAAGTAGAAATAGCCTCAGATAGTATATCTGTGTTGCCTCAGTCGAACGATCCCGTGTCGTTAACGCCGCGACCCTTTTGCGTGCATTTAGCGCCGCGAGTATGCCATTAGTATGTAAGCCTATGTACAATGCTTTTATTTAATATTTTATAGTAAGTTTATCGTTTATGTATGTATTCTGTTTTCGTATGATGTTATCTTAAACACAAATTTTTACTTTTCTTCAAACTTTAATCTAAGCTTAGGACCGGCACTTTTATTCAACAAAACAGGCGTGTTTAAAATAATCGTTAGTATTAATGGACTAAGGGGGTTACCCATCGTTAAATCCATTGCAAAAGTAAAAATCGTTAAAAAAACGAAATAATTTTGGTTTAAGTAAACAGTAAGTAGAGACATAATCTCATTTGGAACAAAATATTCTCTCAGGTCAGTATTCTGTCGAAACCACCAGACACGGATCGCGATTTCGAGCTGGTTGGCTCTCATCAGCGTGCCGCAGATGGTTTCGACAGAATACCGACCGACCAAAGCCTCTCCTTGCCAGAAGTGGATTCAATAAAGACCAAAGATGACACTAGAGCGCCATCTATGGCAAGGAGAGGCTTTGGTCGGTCGGTATTCTGTCGAAACCATCTGCGGCACGCTGATGAGAGCCAACCAGTTCGAAATCGCGATCCGTGTCTGGTGGTTTCGACAGAATACTGACCTGAGAGAATATTTTGTTCTATTTAGGTTCGCGTGCCTTTCACGCAGTCGCAGCTATGCGTAGGTCTGGTTCAACAAGCATTACCTTAATGAAAAGGTATCTTGTTGGACACTACAGTACCTATTATTAAATAGCGTTGACCATAGATGGCGCTCTAGTGTCATCTTTGGTCTTTAAATAATCTCATTTGTTATGATCGGGTTGGTAATATAATATTCTAATCATTCGCTAATAATTGTTATCTTTTAATTTGATGAACACACAACCACTCATCTGACAGACAATGTGTGTACAATAATTATGATATTATAAGGGTGGTAAGGGATTGTTTCTTATTCGTTGCTATAGTTGATAATCGTTTATCTGCTTAGAAAAATTCTTTTGGATAAATATTATTTCGTTTAATATTGTCAGTATAAAATTTGAAACTATTTAGTGCAAAAATTTGTTTTTAAAATATCATACGAAAATATAGTATATAAACAATAAACTCAATATAAAATATTAAATAAAAGCATTGTACACAGATATATATACTGATGGTATACTCGCGGCGCTAAATGCACGATATTTTACCTGCTCCCTTCGCGGCGATAACTGCACGGCGCTAACCACACGACACCAGTTTGACATGGTTTTCACTGCTTTAAATTTATGATCCACCTCAGTTGGTAGGTATACGTCCTTTTAATCTACCATTTTTATCGTTGGTGAGCAACGTAAGGTACATGTTAAATATTTTTCTTTTCAATTATAATTTTTCAAAATAATGACCTATGTAGTATACACTTTTCCATGTATTCAAACAGAAATACCTTTCCTTAATTATCTACTTCATTACTTCAAAGAGTAGAGAATTTATTGATGTTCTTCAAAGATAAAATTACTTTGATATCTTTTCATTCCATTTCAGATAAAAGTGCGATCTAAAATCTATTTCTTGTCTTTATTTTGAACAAGTTTTGGTAAACGTAAATTTCGTTCCGTATCGACATTTTTGGGTAAATTTATTCCGGGCTCTTTATAATATTATCCTTCGTAAGTTGGGTCCCGTGGGTACCTGCTTATAATGAGGGGCGAAAATGTCATGATGAGGTTTTTGAAAACTTTTGCAAATTTTGTAGAGTTTGTACATTGTGTTAGGTTTTAATAAAGAACGCATTACACCTGAGTAATACGTATAATATATTAAGAAACTTTTCAACACGAAATAAGGCATTTCATAATTTTTATTATTGTACTTTTTTAGCAATATAGAAGCTAACCTCCGAAAAATAAACTTCGAAAGTTTTAAATGTGGTCTAGTCTCTTATGAAGTTCTAAATTACCTTTAGAACCAGAGTTGTGCAGGTAACAACCGCGTCAAATATTCGACCCCTACCGGTTTTCAAGAAGAAATTCATCACCTGCTTAACCCCTCGAACTGTGATGCCACATAATCAATAATGCTGAATACCTACCTATATTAATTATTTATCGTTTATAAAGCTATTCAAAATTAATTAAAATTAAATGCAATTTGCCTAAAGCTTGTTACAAGTACATATTGTTTGGTTGTTAATTGATACAGTGATTTGATATTTAGTATTTAGTTGTTAATTGCATAGTTGTGTTTAAATTAATCGACCCATATCACATTTACCTATTTGTACCTGAATTGAATATAGGTACTTTTTTTCCATCAAAAATTGTAATTTCACTGTTGCTTTCGTAGACTGAAGTTATTTGTTAATTATCTGTATGGTATTCTATATTCTGTCATGAACAAAACAGAATATCTGGATTCTAAATTGCATCCCCTTTAAAATGGGCAAATTTTTAACCATCCGAATTGCATCAGAGATATTTTTAATTAAATGACCAATAATGGCATCCAATTACCTATCATTACGTTATGCTTACCAAAAGTGAACAGGGTACAAAATGAGCAACAAACTAAACGATTTTTATTTTATTACCCAAAATTACACTAATTAATTTTGTAATAAAAAACCATTTGAAAACCAGTAGACAATGTTATCTTCACTAATTTCATAAACAAACATTCATTATGAATGAAATTTCATTTCCCCTCACGTTTAACCTCAATTTTCATGTCATTCAGTCATTCAACTTGATGTTTAAGCTTCTGCTTGAAAACGCAATGGCAACATGGTATTGTTTTGGTAATTCTGTGTAGAAAGTAAAGTCTGATAATAAATCTTTAGTTTATTCCTCGCATCGCTATTTATGCGATACAAAAAGTATAAAAGCATTTATCTACTTTGGTTGCTTTTAGGGAATATTGATTATAAATTTTGCTCGTTAAATAGAACAGAAAAAAACTTCAGCGGCAAATACCTACCTAAAACTTTAGTGTTTATTAAATGGAAGTTCCAGTGCATTAATCTATTCAATGTTATTGTTCTTTACATAATATAATAACTATTAAAAATAAAAACGCGGAAATGTGGTATTTAAAGTGTGACAAATTGTAGAAACTCATTTTCTGATAACATGACGATAAGGCAATGTAAATACATCAACTAAATTTCATTTTAATTTATAACAGCTTATGCACTTTAAAAAGGTGTAAGTAACCAATTATTTATCTTTAAATTGCATTTAATGTTAAATTAATGTTTTTTTTTTGTTGCTTTACTTCTGAAGCCTATTTTAATTTAGTTTGTTAATAGTAACCATTCTAAATTTTTAGACGATAAATTCTTATTACACTGTAAGAAATCTTGTGTCAAACTGACCTTTTATTAACAACACGGTTGTAGTTAAATCTTTGTAGTGAATATTGACTATAATTTGTTTTTAAATCGGCATTACTGGGATTCCTCTAGTAGTTAAAACTGAAATTGTAACATTAACAAAATATATTCGTAAATATTACTAAAATCGGTTGCTTCATGTTTAGTGTGGAAAGCGCACCATTGCAGTGAAGAATATACTGTAAAGGGTAGTTGCTTTAACGATTTATTATTGCCACTTCGACTATATTTATGTAGTTAATACACCAATTAAGAAGTGTCGGATATGAAACAGTTATTTGCATTTTCTCAAAAACTTATTTGCGGTAAGTACCTGTACAATATACATACATCTATGTATAATTTTTATAAACTAATTTCCGCTAGTTTTCTAACGTGTTTTTTAAACATTGGTTGGAATGAAACAACAACGTTATCGTATCCCCAATCCGCGATCGCAAACCAATTATTATACTCACATACTTACATCGCAATCATTCAAATTTGCCAATTTGTCATTTACTTATACTTTCAGGATGCAATCATGTTCGTTACAAGTATCAAGAAAAATTACAATGGTCTTCATTATCCTCAGTAAATTTCGAAAAAGTAATATACAGAAGTTTGTATTTCTCTTACTTTTATCTTTTAAGAAAGTATTTAATGTGTCCTGTTAAGTAAATGAGTATTTGTTTCACAGATACAGTTTTCTTATTTCATAAATGGGTTATGTGTTGCTTTCGAGCAAGTTGTTATTATGAATAATTTTCTAGCAAGTTGAAATTTAATTTAGAGTTAATTTTAAACTTATAAATGTATAGCGAACCGCCAGAGATGGCGCTCACATACCCATCTACGGTTGTTCAGTGAACTCGTTTTATGAAGGGGCGACGCGACGTGATCGTTAGTTGGAACTGCCTATGTGCGCTTTTATGAAGCACGCAGCATGCTTTTATTCTACAAAGCAAGTGTGCATGTACATTAATTTGTAGATGTAACAATTTTGCAGTGTTGAATTCAAAAAACACTTTTGTTAAACTTTATATTATGAGGTTGAAACTTAAACAAAATTATTTCGTGAATTCGACACTATAATTTTATTAATTTCACAACCTAAAATTGAAGTATAGACAATATATTTGATGTAAATCAGCTAATACTTGAAGCATATCTAACTAACACTTCGTGTTGAAATAGCAATATTTTTTTGTTAGACTCGAAATGTAGTATTGCATGATCATCTACAAAATCTAGCTACTATCAAAAAAAGTTTTTTCCAATTTTACAAAAAAGAATAAGATATTTAAGGACCGTTCGTTGTTGAAAAGACAAAATGGAATAGTTAATTTCACTACAATGTATTTCTTAATTAACAAAATATTTCTTAGTAGATTTAATTACAAACCTAGTTGTTAAAATTACTATAAAAGGGTGTGGACCTGTGGGCACACCCTATTTTTGTTAATTTGACTACAGATTTCTTACTGTGTATGAACCACATACGTGGCCGAAGCAGTTTCACTTTCCTTTTCAAAATAAAACTGCAACCCTTTCTTGTCCTCAGGAATATATTTTTTAACCCATTCCGAATTATGTCAAAATTGACTGAATAAACTTTATGCGGACTGAAAGTTACAAAACAAATACTGGTAATCTGTTTATCCACATAGAAGCATCGAAAATTTTAAATATATTATCCTTTTGTTTGTCCATACATCATTGTCATTGCCAAAAAAAGTTTTTTTACCCTGTTGGCTGGCCTAAAAATATAGGAAAAGGAAAACAGAATATGGCAGAACGCCTTCTGAAACATCGTGGGCGGGTAAGAGACATATTGAGAACAAAAACCAGGAGTAGATGGAGGAAGAGGGGTTAAATATTTTTAGTTTTATGAGAATACGAAAAGTGGGATAGAAGGAGGTGAACCTATCGATGATTATATTGTGACGAATTTTCTCGCAAGGATATTTAATTTATTTTGAACAAGTCTTACTATCAATGCAGGCGCGGATACAGAAAAAAAATATATGAGTGGGTGGATATGTAAATGTAAATGGACCCATCCTGAACCGTAACCTATTGCAAAACACACACAATTTAATAGTAAAACTATAGACTTTTAGTAATTTAAAATTTAATTTAGAAAAAAAAATGTTAATAGTATTTAATTTAGTATTTAAATTAGTTTTAGTTATAGAGTAGAATTTTTGGAATATTATTAAAAAAAAAAAAAAAAAGAAATTGTTACTTTAAAATTTTGGAACTTACACTGAGAATAGTTATTCATGCTCTTCAATATTTAAATCAAATAAAAATAATTTAAATTTAAAGGATTTGTATTGTATCTGACAAATCATTACATATTTTTAATAATCCCAACATATCTCATTACAATATATGTATATATTCTTGATCAGCATGACGAACTCTACAACATATTCAATTTTCAGGAAAATCGATTGGGGGAAGGCGTATCTAAATGATTACCAAATTTTTTAACTAAAAATTGAAGTTGATAATAAATTTAAAATAATTAAAAAAAATTTCTTGACTTTGCTAATAATGTGATTATGTCATCTATATCAATGTCAATATCTCGATGAATTCTCAAGGGGAGAGGTCATAATCCCCATCTAAATTCACGCCTATATCAATGTATATGTAGATAAGTACCTACAAATTATTTATCTTAAATAACCTACTTTACCCTAGCCCACTAGTATATAAATTTAACATTTACTTTTAAACGTTAACACTACAATTACTTAATTTAATTAAACTGCACTACAAATTAAAATGCACTGCCACCTGAATATAATTTCGATCTGAACTAAAATGTCACTGTCGTGTCTCAACATTATTCAGAACGTCTTTCCCGAGTTTACGAGAATTTGTCCTGGAAGCTCTTGATTGTTCCAGAAAGTAGCTTGCATTTTTGCGATATACTTATCTATCTCTGCGGCATAAGTCCAAGTATAATTTATGACTCGTGCTATAGCGTCCCGATAAAGCGCCGCTGTCGGTAGCGGTCGCCCGTGGCACTCGTTCATACGTAAAGCTAGTTGGGTCAAATGGGCAGTATCACTGATGCTTTAGCTCATAATTTAGTGCCAAAAACTCTAGAAGTTTACCAAAAAAATAAGAACATTACTAGCTTTTAATTAATGTAGCAGTAGCAGTGTACTTGCGCAAACGAAGGCATCGCAGCGATACACCATATAATTTCAATTATAAAAATTTAATACTCAATTAGTGCTGCCTAATGCCATCTGTGTAATTTACTATAAGGCGATTTCTGCCTAAAAATTCGGAATTTCATGACCAATCACAGATATGCACAGACACTAAATAAATACCCTCACAGAAATTACAAGTGTACGTGATGAGGTCGGATTGTATGCAACAGATGAAATTAGCAAAACATAATAGCTTTTTATTTTTTGTATACTGTAAACTGTTAACTTGTCAAATATAGCAAGCTACGGTGTTCGAGATTTCTTGTCCAATCAATTTCACGAAGCAAAATAATTTTTAATTATATTAATGAGAATTAAATCCACAGACAGAGACCCGGGTTCGAATCCCGACGGCGGCATGATGGCAGCAATCGCTTTTTCCTCATTAATTTGAGATAACTTGTAGATGGTTCTTGGATTTAATTCACATTAATGTATTTAAAATCACCACTACCAAGTGTTGATACTCAATATTAATTAAAAAACAGCTTTTTGAATATTTTCCAATTTCCTGTTCCAATAGCTTCTACGAGTTAAGGAAAATCTGGCCAAACCGTAAACCTTATTTCATGACAGCCTATAGAAAACAAACCTACAGATACCGAATTGAAAGAATTACTGAGTACAAATTAATATTCATTACCACATTTCATAGAATTCTAACTATTGAATATGTCATGATTGATTTTTTTTTAAATTTTCGCTGTCCTGGCTCAGCTTGAATCGGTTAGGTTATTATGTTGGGTTTGAGAAAATGGAAGCAGTTTTTCAAGTACAAAAAAATTTATTAAATATAAAAAAGGGATCCGACCAGATGGTTCCGAGTTATGTCAAGTTAGCAGTTTTGAGTTTTAAAAAAAAAATAAAAGTTACTCGCTACAAGTAACGAATTTCTATCCTTTAGAGCTGCTATCCAAGCTGTACCTTACCAGTGCTGTCAACTATGCAGTCTACAAATTAAAAAAAAATCAAAAAATAACTTTTTTCGTTAAATTTTCTTACTGTATAGGCAGGACTAATTGGACACTAAATTTCTGTAATTCGTTGTTAATAGATAATAATGGTATACATTAATTCGACGATTCAGTGACTTAGTAAGTACGTTCCGTCGATGTTGCTGTCATCATGTCTCTGTAGCTTTGTGGTTGGAGCAATGGCGCTTAAAGCCAGAGACCCGGGTTCGAATCCCGAGGGGGTTCACGATGACACCAATAGCTTTTTCCTCATTCATTTGAGATAATTTTTTAGATGGTTCAAAGATTTAATTCGCATTAATGTATTTAGAATCACCACTAGCAAGTGTTGTCACTCAATATTACATTGTGTATACAAAATTTCAGTTCATTCGGTTGAAGGTATCTGCTTCAAAATTGAGTTACAAGATTACAAGATATTACAAACATCGTTAAAGTGCAATTTTTGAACCGAGACTTGAATTCGGCCAAATGTAGGAAGACCGAAGGGCTGTATTATTTAACCGACAGCCAATCACGTACAACTTCCCTATCTGTATGCCGATACCTGTATATTTCATAGGCGCACTTGAAGGAAATAGCTAGAGTGCCTGCCCCTTCCAACATTGTACGTACCTTCTTAGGGCGGGGTTTGCTGGTGCGCATCTAGTCGCTGAGTCTCGGTTGAAAAATTGAACAGTACATTTATTCCAATTTAAATCAAAGCTTGTAAAAATTACAACACTGTCATTTTTTTGTGCGTTTAAAGTTTTTTATGGTTCGGATTGACCTAGCAATATTCCTCTAAAAATTAAATTATCGTGGAAATTATATATTGCAGGCACACAAGTTAGTACCGATAACTGTCGAAATACCAATAATAACCGAATTATCGATAGTTATCAGCTGTTATTGTAATCGATATATGGATAACTATCGATCTATCGGTGACCATCGATATTTATGCCCAAGACAACTCTGGGGCCCTTATTATCTCTATTGACGATGATGCTGTATATCCAAGTATTATTATGACTGGCTAACCATCTACTGACTAATAACTTACTGCAATTTAATATTTATAACATTCCTTTAATTGTGTAATAAGAGACCAAAGCTCAGGCAATGGACGCGTAATCCGCCCCATTGCCCATCTTTACACTTTATTTACATTTCCTACGAAAGTTCCTAATAATGCAATAGTTTCCGGCTTAAATCGACTTAAGCCGCTGATAAGGATTATAATAAACAAATCCCGAACAAAGAATATATTAAACCGAAATTTTGAATAAGTATCGAAATAGTTTAGTTTTTAAATTATATAAAAATATTTATAATTAATTATTATTGGTCTACAACACCTCCATAATTCCGAATAAATATTGTTTATACTTTCTTGTCTCTTGAGTCAAGCTCCTTGAGCCCTTGAGATGGCCAGCCCTCCACACTATGCGTAATCTGCAGGGTCAACTTTATACCACTGACCACGAATGGAAAACCACGTGTCTTCAACAACATTAAACACTTCTTTGTGTTGAGAGCATACTTCCATGTTTCTCGTCTTTAATTCTTCAGCCTTTTCTATTCACCTTTGTACGTTATTGCTTTTGTCCGCTACTTCTGCTCCACAAAAGTTATTCAACACACTGCAAATTTCAATAGTACAACAACATCGGATTTTTAAAAACTCAGAGACTAGGAACTTTAGGTTTAGTTTCAAAAAAAGAGTAATTAATAAAGCAAACGATTAATATGTGTAGTAATAGAAAAGTTTACTCTAACAAAATATGTAGGAAGTGTTTGAAATGCCTGTCGATTGATAAGATAACTCAAGAGATATTTAATTGACTGTTATTATTTATAACTGTTGGTTATGTAGTCGTCACATTAAAAAGTTATATGTCATCATGAGAGTTGAGAGTCTCCGGGCACTGCAGACTTTTTGTCGGCCGAATGTTTAGTCCAGTGTTTCCCAAAGTTTGGTACGCTTACCCCTAGAGGTACGGGGAGGTGTTTTAAAGGTACCTACGCATACAGTTTAATAATCATTATGCAATTACAGACGTAAAACAACGATAAAGAACTTGATTGAATTGTGTAACTTTAGGGATACTCAATATCACCAACATTGTATCAAGGGGTACACAGATGTTGATAGTTTGGGAAACACTGGTTGAGTCCGGCACTTAATGGGTGCAAGAATAAGTGTTAAGTGCGCACATGTGACGACTAGTCTGCTGATAAAGAAGTTTCATTGGCTTGCATGCAAGTTCATCCACTAATTAGTCCACGTTTTGAAGTTCAATCTTCATATTTGAATTAAGTAATTGCTAGATACTAAAAAAAAACTAAAACCTCGAATGCCTCCTAAGAACGTTGCATGGATAAAAAAAAATTAAAAAAAACTGAAAACAATATATTTTTGTAGATTACGAATTTAACAAAATTTTACGTTTTCAAGTGCCTTACCGTGATGGAAAATATAAACAATAAAACGTAAAGAATTTTATACATATTTCTTATAAATTAAGGATGTGATTGTAATTATCTAATTTCATGTACTTATTTGATTTACGATTTGAAAGAAGATCTATACATATAAATTCCACTCTGTCTTTAAAACTTCTCTGAATTGTTCATAAATGTTAAATGATATATGAAAATTGTACAGTAGCTAGTCAGGAAAGTTTAATTTAAATTTTATAGTACTTTCTATATTACTAGGAGACACTGTTAATTAATGTTTTCACAGAAATTAAACAGAACCATATTTTACGGTTGGATACTTCACCCTTTTAAGTATTATTATATACGACTAATTTGGAACCAACGTTACATTTACTAAAACACCCTGTTCATAGAAAATGAAATACAAAAGTTGCTAAAACAATTTTTAACATTATTTTGTATGAAACTCAAAACTCAAATACAATTCCATGGCGACTTTTAATCCACTTATTGTTTAGCATTTAGTGTTCTCATTGAAATTATTATTTGCATAAATACTTGAGAAAATACTATACATTGAGGTGCATTTAAAATCAGTCACGTCCTACAATATATTTAGATACATATATTTATAACCCACTTTAAGGAGGGTTATACAAATTGCTTTGTTTTGACAGTAAAAATATATTTCTGGGACCATGACTTTTTCTTTTCGTGGAATACTAAAATTCCGTAAACATATTTTTTTTGGAGGTTGGTTTAATGGTAATTCAGTGGCGTGTTCATATTCTTCCCATCAACTCCAATTTCATCAGAAGTAAATAAGTGTTTACACATGAATTTTTTAACCCCAAAACCAAGTATCATAAAGTTTCCGAAAAAATATGAGTAGGTACATCATGGGAGTTCTCTTAAAAAGTGTTTTGGGAATGTATTAACAGAATTTAAATATTCCATGAATTGAAGTTATCTATAAGCAATTTTGGAATTAACCAAAAATGATGAACCTCTTGTACTTTTCTTGGCAGTTAACAACGTCATGCTGTTTTGCCGTTAAACATCTTTCCAAAGCCCGAGTCCATGACAAACGTATAATTATATTTTTCTCTATTATAAAATAGATTAAGCTGAAGAAGCCTGCACAAGAAATGTTAATTACAATTTGCTGATAATTACCGTCTAACTGTTTCTAATCACCCATCTGATATGCATCCATTTAGCAATGTCACATCTTGAGCCATCAATGACGACAAGTGGCAACCACAAATCGTTAACAGCATCATTCGAGCCACAAGCTGTAAGAGCCAGGCTAATGTCTATTTAACTTAAGCTTGCCGGTTTTTAATTATATAAGTCAAAATTGTAAATCTTATAGTCCTATATTCAACGTCAATTTAAAATTAGTAATAACGGAGATAGAGTTTCGGGAGTTAGGACCTCTTTTATTGGATATTTGCTCCTCTTTATGCACCTTTTTTTCCTATTTACGATATCACTTATGGCTCTTAAGTTATTTATGAAAAACTAAATGCCTTTTATTATCTCATCTTAATTTGTTTATAGCTTTTGTATTTTTTTATGTGCTAATATAATACATTAATACATTATTCTAGGCGTTATTCCGAATGCAATGAACCATCGTATGTATTTTTAGGAGCTTAAGCGAAGCCATGTACGTAAGCAGTAGCAGTACACGTCCTACGTCCGCTCTTTCCGAGCGAACACTAGCACGTAACTGGCGAGTACTGTTGTCCAGTATTGTGGGTGGTGCGCGCGCACCTCCGCACCTTATGACGCACCGCCACTGTAATCTTGACTTTATAATCCAAAACCGGTAAGCTTAAAGTAAACGGACTATACTTTTTGCCTGCCACCAGTCCAGTCATCCAGTCTTGGCAAATAGACGAAAAAGTAGACGCGACTGGTGGTCACGTCTAATAGCTCGACTTAATCGTCGTTAGTAGCTACTAGTTGCTATCACCGGTGGACCAGTGTACGACAGAACTTAATTTAAAAATCACCCCTGGTATACGTATACGTATACAATAGATGTGAAAGTTCTTATACTGTTCCAAGTATAACATCCAATGTCAACTTCAACATCGCATATCCTTTGATACTATTTTTAGCATATAAAGATGTACATGATATCTTACTTAAAGGGCAAACTGTTTCGTAAGAAAATCTTATGTAGAGTCCTAAAGGAAGTTTCACTTTAAAAATAAAATAAATGGGGAAGACAAGAGACGGACCCACATCCACAAGATTGTGAGGCAATCACGGTCTCGCTTGGGCTACTTGACGACCATTGACAAATACAAAACATTTCTAAAGTATCAATCTCATGGAAAAGTTTGAAGTGGCTTTTCTCGTAAATTGTCGAGAATTGCGTGCTACTATTTTATAGTGTATCTACTTGTAGTAAGAAGTCGTTCACTTACAAATTGTATAAACCGACTAGGTTGGCTTTGTTCTGGTGAAGTTGATTGAGTTGTCCTCTATCCTATGATGATTTGGAAGAAAGCACTTTTAAAATACAAAAAACGTTCACTTAAGTTGTATTATAAATTTCTTGACAGTTTGTTTCGACCTACTAAGTTATTTTCAGAAGAAGAAATCATGATTTTTGAAAAGAAGGGTGATAAAGTTGAAACAAATTTCAAGAAGTAGGTATATAATAAAAATTAGGTGGGTTTATTTATAAATGGTTTAATCTTCTTTCAAACCAACAAAAACAAAAACACCCTGTATATCCGAAACAGTGATAGATAGAGAGACATTGTTTATACCAATTAACTTCCCATAAATAATAAACAATGCCTGTCTCCTCTCTAAAATGTACTTTCCCTTTAAACGTGTTCAAATTGGCGTACCCTATATAAAGAAGTGAATCTGACTTTTTAGATATCAAATATAAAATTCAATTATGTATTAATGGACCTTTTACAACATATTCGCCACATGAGCTTTCCTGGTTGTATACCAACTGATACTGATCATAAAATTAACTATTAGTAGATAGTAAACAAAAACACACTTGTAACTTTCACAACAATGTTCCCTCTAATTTTTATGTTGACTGCGCTGTACAAAATTATGTAGTAGCAAAAATTTTCGCAACGTATGTAAGTGTGCAAGTGAGACGGTGGTGGTCCGGTGCCATAATTTTTTTTGATAATTACTTTTTTGAAGTATTATAATTAATACATGAACAAGAAAAGGATTTCTACATTATAGTTGTATCTTGTCCATATTTTCGTAATCGTTTAATTTTTGTTTAGACATTTTTATCTGAATTAAATAATACCTATATGCAAATATGTGCCTAATTAAGGCGAACTATTAGGTATATGTGTTTTAAATTTACTTTTATAAAAATGAAAAAATAGGATATTAAAAAAACAGGAACTTTCACTAAAATTTATTCGATAACCTCGATAAATTTCTGTATTCCTCTTTAAATGACTTCAACCTAAACGAAGTCATTTAAAGAGGAATACAGAAATTTGTCGAGGTTTTCGAATAAATTTTAGTGAAAGTTCCTTTGTTTTTAATTTCCTATTTTTTCATTTTTAAAATGCAGTTTCACAATCAGTTATGGGTATTTATATAACAATAATACAGAAATTCAACAAATTGTTGCAACAGTTTACCTTAAATCTTCAATATTTGCATTTTTGAATCAAACTACAAAACTTGGGATGCATACAAAAAAGCAATGCTCTTTAACGTTGTAGGCGAGCCTTGAGAAATATATTTTCTTTGAACCTTGAACCGCTCCCTCTCAAAACAAAAATTTTTGCAGAATTCAGAATCCCGTTCCTGTCAGGCTGGGTAGCTGCTACCGGCACGAGATTATTACAACCCTCTTGTAACATTTGGACGTATTATCATCTTCAATCTTTTTTAAATGTCAACGATAAATTTCAAAATATTTCAACATTTTTTTTATGAAATTCGGATTTTTATCTATTTTAGTTACATTTATTTCATAAAATGATTAAAAAAAATTGTGCGCAAAATACAAAAATTGCTATGCAACTTTCAAAAAGTTAGTGCGCGGCCGCGCAGCTTAGAGGGAACTATGTTCACAACTTTTGTGTTACAAGTGTGTTCTTGTTTACTACCAATATGTTGGACTTTCACCAAGTATCCAATCAATCAATACAAATCATAAAATTAACATCTATTAACAATGAAATATCGAGAAATATTTAGTAGTGGTGATTTTAAATACATTAATATGAATTAAATTCAAAAACCATCTACAAATTACCTCAAATCAATGAGGAAAAAGCTCTCATCATGTTGCCGTAGCTTAGTGGGAGTGAGTGCCCGTAGCGCCGCGAACCTTTTGCGTGCCCGTAGCGCCGCGATAATAGCAGGTAAAATTTGAGCGTCCCCGTAGCGCCGCGACAATATAATAAATATTAATCGTATGTATAATGGATTTGTTCACAATTGCTTATTTGGTTTATGTATTCAATTGAATAATATTTTCAACTTAAAATTTAACTTTCCTTCACACTTTGTCCAGGCTTAGGATTGGCAGTTTTGTATGAACAAAACAGGCGTGTTTAAAAGTATAAAAGTTAGAAACCTTCGTCAAAATATGTACTTACAGTATTATATAAAAAGCATTTGTGTCACACTTGTTATGTTTTACTATTCTAACTTGTGGGTATACGCTAATGCTCTCAAACATTTTCTTTGTCAGCATCAAATTTTTCGAGAATAGTTTTCACTCGTTCATCTTTTTTCACATATGCTATTCTCCTTTTCTTTTGCAAGTGACTAATTTCGCTTAGTAAGAATGCTTCGTACGACTTTCGGCTCTCTAGTTTCAGTACCTCCAAAAGAGAGTAAATGTTAGGATTTGTTCTCCCAATTTGCCTGTTAAGACTGCTATGCCATCCTTCTGCTGCATTGTTCGTCCGATGTCTTAGTCCATGGCAGTTCCAAATTTTTAATGGTAACGCCTTGTTTTCAAGCCACTGGCTGACAAAATAATCGTTAAATTATGTGACAGTTTCATGGTCAGGCGATTGTTCCATGATTTTTAAAAAAAAAACTAGTATATAACATTAGTATATTCAGCAACTATTGTAACAAATAATAAACTTGTTTGTTCAAAACAGTTCAATCATAAGAGTTCTGTTTTCAACATTAATTAAATTTTTTAGGAGATAACAACTTTATTAGAATAGAATAATAATAGAATTGTCGAAACTACAACATATAAACTATTTTAAAGCTGTTGCAGGCATGTACATAGGCTTACATATTTACTTACAAATTAATCCAACATTTACTCTTTTGGAAGTACTAAAACTAAAATTTTAAGTTGAAAATATTATTCAATTGAATACATAAACCAAATAAGCAATTGTGAACAAATCCATTGTACATAGGATTAATATTTATTATATTGTCGCGGCGCTACGGGCACGCAAAAAGTTCGCGGCGCTACGGGCGCGACACCATTTGTAGATGGTTCCTGAATTTAATTGATATTAATGTATTTAAAATTAATGTTGTGATCACGTCCAACTGAGACAACGCAGGTACACTGATTGAGACGGTGTCTACCTGACTCCTATGTATCTGAGCACACATTAAAATTCATTAGAAATATTGAGTGCATTTATTTCTATTATTAAGAATTCTAGTTTTTAGTTTAAAAAGTATAAATAGGAGAACAAATTATACTTATGTAAATGTTTATATATGATTATAGAATGTTCAGTAAATATTTAACTGAACCATTAACCTACGCTAGTCTCATGTTATCTTCCTATAAAAAATTTAGCGAAAATAAAGAAAGGCGTACACTTTCATTGCATTTACATAGGTCATTATACAGTTGGTATTTTATGTTTAAGCTGCAGGGTGTTCTGGCACTTTACCTAGCGAACTTCGTCAAAAAAATATATTTATCTACTAATAGGTCACAAATTGGTTATAATTGGTCAGGTAGTCCCTTATTAACCAGGTCTCGAGTTCAATACGTCTGACTCAGTTAGCGCTGCGCCGCCAGCGGGTAAAATTATATCGCGCATTTAGCGCCGCGAGTATGTCATTGATATATAAGCCTTTGTACAATGCTTTTATTTAAGATTTTATGTTGAGTTTATTGTTTATGGGCTATATTTTCGTTTTAAATTTTATTCTGAAAATATTAAACATAATATTTATCAAAAAAATTTTTCTAAGCAGATAATCGTATATCAGTGACAAACTGCGCCTCATCGACACCAACCCCGGAAACGATCACCCTCAGACAAAACACATGCGAACGTACCGACAACTACAACTAAAGTGCACATAATTACGATTACAAAAGAAATATGTACATAGAAATTCAACAATAATAATAATAAGCTTATATACCAAATGCACGATATAATTTTACCTGTTTACTTCGCGGCGATAACTACACGCAAAAGAGTCGCGGCGCTAGCAATATGGCGCTAGCAACACGGACTCGTTGGTGGTACCCCTTAGCAAAAAAAAAAAACCTGAGTTGGTAGTGTTCTAATGAGGGCCACCTCCGTTGGTTCATGCTAGTTATCCTTCTTGTCTAATTTAATCATTTAGTTTCTTTATTAAAAATATCTCAATCATCATACTTACATAAAACATAAGTATTAAATGTTTCAAAAAAACAGCTACCAACGGTATTGTAGAATTTCGAATATATTCGAAGAATACTGTCTTCTCGAAATTTACCCTAATCTTGGAAGTTCTAACTGAAAAAGATAAGATTCGTCTCCATTATACATTTGGATTCATTCATGCGAAAATTTCAACTTAGACTTTTCTTTAGTTAGTTTTGATAATATTCCTCGTATTTTACAAACACGTGATCTACGGTGATAAAACGAATTGCTGGAGCGTTATCACAAATTACCTACCTATCTTATTATGTAAAGAAAATGTGGCTTTTTGTTGGTGCTTCGAATGAAGTAAAGGAAAAGCCATTCCACATATCGTATACACTTATCTTGGTACACAATGGCAATAATTACACTCAACTTTTACTCAAGTTGCTTTACAAATTCCTGGTAGGTACTTTTGATGCAGTAGTTTGTGTGTGCTCTACTAATAATGGATACATCTTCTTTACATACTTAGTCAAAATATTGCGGGAAATGTACATTACTCGAAACTTTTCATAATTGTAGGATTCAGACTTCATTTTTAATTTTTTAATGTAATGCGTCTGTTTTCGAATAATAACTGAATCAATACAAAAAAAAAAAACAAATACAGAAACCGTGAAAATAGAACTTATCGAGTTTTGAGTTGATTTGTTAAATTGTTTATCGTTTTGGCAATCATATCGTTACCTTCTTCTAAGATAAAAAATTAGCAGTCATGGGGACTGACGATATACATAAGTGAAAACTTAAAACTATGAAATAACAATGGTTTGTCTGAAGTTTTAAATTACCTAATTGTAATTTATAGTGATGAGCAAAATTAGTCACGGTCTTGCAGTCTTGGTCTTGCAAATTTTTCTAGAGCAAAACCAATATAGTATCACTTCAACAGGACCAATACCAAGACTCTATCTATATAGGTAAACTAACATCAAAATCAAGTCCAAAACGAGGTTGATGCAAAATAAAAAAACAAGACTCGATTGACCAATACTAACACTGAGATTATTTCTGCAAGACCAATACTAAAACTAATAATGCAAGACCAATACCAAAATACAATCATCAAAACCAATACCAAGGCCAAGATACCTATGGTCTTGGTCTTGGTCATGGTCTTGCTCATCATTAGCAATTTCAAAAATAAGAATTTCATTATTTGTGAATTAAACTTATGGATATTTAAAATTTACTTATGGATTATAAAATTTTATAGAACTTTAAATTTTAAAATCCGCGACAGAAATACCATGGAACACCTAGAAATCACTTCTAAAAGCAAATATTGATACGAATATTGAAAATTTAAAAAAGTAATTAATCTGTTTTTGTTATTTATTTGTAAGTATTAACATATTGAATAGCTACTCTTTTGTACTACACGATTAATTAAAGAAATAAAAATCAGGGTTCGAGAACTTCGATAAGACAGCATACATTGTTTATTTTAATTGGTAATCCCCTATAGATTGCAATGTATGTGTGTGTTTGAGCTAGTCTAGTGTTGGAGCGTTATCGGTCTGTTGGTGACGGCCGAATTTACATTTTTATCCCCTACTAAAAATCTCGTAACGCGCCTAAACAAGTTTTCACTTCAAGGAAGATGCTTTAGGGGAGTATGAAAACCGATGGCTTTGATCATTTGTTGAAAAATTAAATTTATTACATCTTAGAGCTCAAAATTGATGAAACCACGGTCTTGACGTTTATTTATCGAGCTATGAAAAATATACTTAACCTAAAATTTTTAAGGAAACATAGATGTTTACATTGTCAAAAAGAAATCTTACAGACTGTTTCTTTGAACTTCGCGAATGTAAGCAACGTTATTGCTTGGGCATCCATCAAATCAGGTCAACGAATTCAATTAATCATTATGCAGAAAATGGGTCGGGGAAGCCTTATGGAACTGTTTATGTTGCACTTAGATATCGCGTGGTATGAGACTGGCTAGAAGGCAAGAAATCAATATAGAAATCCGAGCCCCTAAAGTACTAATCGAAAACTAGCCCGTGTCCAATGTATAAAAAGCTTATTCGTTCCTAACAGTGTGTTACACTGTTAGAAGCTCAAAATCGTTTCAAAATATTATTGAGCTTTAAAATTATGCCACTCAACTATTCCTGGAACGGATTGAACTTGAGTTATAGAAAGGCCAAGGCTTTTAATACTTTTTTAAACTAAATCTACATCTGTATGCTTTTTATATGTCTTCTGCAAACCTTGAAAACTAAGGTCCAAAGCACCTTTCATATCATTTAATGCTAATGAAGATAGAGTTCAAGAAATTTGTGAGAAAACTCCATATATAGTTGAATGAAGGTTTCTACAGGGTTGCTTAGATAAATACTGGGGTAGAGAGATAATCTTTCACCGCTTTTCTATTTGCACTTTTTTTTTCTCCATCTTTCTCTCTTGTGCCACTACTCATCCATTTGCACGATCCCTGGAAGGAGGCTAAAGAGGGTCTTTCGCCCTGAATCACCTAAAAGCTATTAAAATGGCAGAAAAAGTTTGGACATAGGCGCAGCAGCATCTGATTCTTCACCAAGAAAATTTCTATCGCGCCACTGAAAAAAATTTTCTTAGCAGAAGACGTTGTATATGGTGCTAAATCCCAATTTAGACCAGCGTAACATAGTTCAGAATATGTGTTATCTATAAACTTCAGTAGTTTTTTTATTCAAAAATTTTTGCTGGTTAATACCGGCTTCAACGAAGCATTTAATTCAATTTTATGAACAAACATAGCATCAACCCTCACTTTAGTTTATTTCACCCAAAGGCTTTATATTCTGAAAAGCTAAAGCTTTCACGACCGGTGTTATCCGAATAGTTCACAATATCGGGGCTTGATGGCCGTGACCTAGTTTTGAATTTTCTCGGTGTGAGTATTCTTGTGGTTGGCATCCCCAAGGATCGGTTTCAAGAACGTAGTCCAACCGTGCGGTTGTACTAAGACTGTTATGAAACTGGACGAAACAGTCACCACGCCTAGCGTCAGCTAATCAGTCAAACTCCTAGCCCGAGGAGTCCTTCGAGAAAATCTAGAGTGAAATTCTCGAATAGGCCAGTACATCCGAGGACACCTTCCTCGAGAATCCGACACGGCTTTCCCTCAAAAAAAAAACCAACGTCATTTCAGTTTCAGTACAATCATCGCAGTGATAGATTCCTCACTTCGATTCTTGAGGTGCTTCCACCGAAAGAGGAAGTTGAAAACCAAATTACTACCATTAAGCTGTGATAATAAGAACTATGTGCACACGGTACGTACTCATTAAACAACAAAAATTAATACACTCTGTACTGCGAAATATAATTCTGCTTACATAGAACATCGGCAGTTTTTAGCCACAATTACACACAGCAGTGTAAGCTGCTGACCGTACATTTGCCATAAGGCCCATGTAAATAATATCAGTATAAATAAGCTGTAAATATGTAAATAATTGAATAAATTAGTGTAACTCCTTCTCGACTGATACCGAATAGGTATCCTCCCTAATACCGAAGAGGTATTCATCGTTCACCACCGACGATCACCATAGATGATGAAATAAGCATCTGCATCTCAACCGGTTCTTCTCAGAACCAGCACCACCACACGCACCATGTACCTACATGTTAGCGCATACGGTACATTTTTTATTTTCTATTCCAATTTCTAATTTTCTTTTTTTATTAAACATAATTTTACAAAATACACTTGGAAACTACATATTCAGGAGGTACACCGTACTACTCAAAGAAATAAACTCTGATAGGCAGACATTTACTTTGTAAAGTTGGTATTCTGTGCCCAAACCGTGCATTGAGCCACGTTAGTTGAATTTAATCCTAATTGGAATTCATTTCCACCAAAAGTTCAACAGGTTGTCGCCAACTGATTTTAAATTACCTTTCTCTCTAATGACAATCCGATGCGAGGAAAGGAAACATTTTTATATTTCTTTGACAATTTCGTGATCTGAAAGTGTCAATTAAGGAATAATGAATTATTTTCGGAGGAATTTTAAAAGCTGTGTATTAATCAATATTAACGAATCGTAAATCAAAATTAGCAAATTTTTCAATGTACTTCAGTAATGTTTGACTTGAAATCCTTCTCATGAAGCGTTTTCAATATTTAATAGCAACGTATTACACGTACTTATGTACGTTTGTTCAAAATCATTATCAGGGCTTTTTACGAAGTACTTAAGCACGTATGAAAAGTAACGTTACTGCCACCGCCGGTTTGGTACGTTAGCATCAGAAGCCCTTAGCTTAGGGCCCTCGGTTGTTTAAGTGCAGCCACGATACTTGCTCGCGGATAAGCTTATGTATAATAATAGTTTATTTCATGTATAGAGTCTATGTTTGAACTCATTCTTCCTCAAGTATCCACCTAGTGTCTCCTTAATGGGAGTTGACGATGAAACGTTCTTCTATTTAAAAGAAAAATTTAACTTGTGGAAGAAGTTTTGAATTATAAATTGCTACTTTTCAAATAAATTGGACATATATATAGCCTTTAACATACAGAAAAAAGTGGGTTATAAAGAAAGCTTCATGTTTTAAGTAGATGTACAATTTTTGCATTTGATCAATAAAACAGGAAACAATTTCTTTAAATTTACCACTTGATTCGTAACACTCAAAAATTATTCTGACAACATTCATAATTGAGTAGTGCAAGGATTGAGTAATCACAAACGGTTAGATCAGGGGGATATGGTATATGGGAAGACAATTCGAAGCCCAATTCAGCTTCAAAAGTTTTTGTTCTCAGTTTTGGCTTTGGGATTTGAGCTATTTAGTACGTTCTACAACACCGCCAAAGTTTCTCCAGTCTTGCTGATTCAACCTGATAAGTTTAAGATAATTCTTCCATTACATATACCTGCAAATGTACTGCTATTTGAAACTTTATTTTCTGAAAAGCTTTATTAAATAGTTGGTAAAATTCAGTAGTTGGTTAAAACTGATTCGTCAATTTTGTTTCAGATCCAAGTCAATCATGAAGTAAGAAAATGTTCCATTTCTTCACCTGCTGCCTGGTGGCGTTATTACTAACGAATGCAAATTGTAAAAAAGTCAAAAGCGTTTCAGACATCAATTTCCACTTCACGAAACCTCTGTACAATGTTAGCATACCAGAGAACAGTGTTGCGAAAACGTATGCGTCTCCGGCTCCCGGAGAACGTATCGGCATTCAAATTCTTAAAAAGAACGCATTTTCAGATATACGATATAAGATAGTTAACGGTGACAAGGAAAAATTTTTCAAAGCAGAAGATCGACTCGTGGGCGATTTTTCATTCCTCTTTATTCGTACGAGAACGGGCAACAACCACGTACTGAATCGTGAACGAAAAGACAAATACGTTTTAGAGATCAAAGCTATAGCATCCTACCGAGAAAACAAACACAAAGTGGCCGTGGAAGCGCAAACGTCAGTCGTGGTCACAGTCTTGGACACAAACGATCTCAGTCCTCTCTTTTATCCCACGGATTACAACGTTACTGTTTACGAAGATACGCCACTTCATCGAAATATCGTTAAAGTTACAGCTGAAGATGCAGATCTTGGACGAAACGGAGAAATTTATTACAGCTTTGCTCAAGAAACTAATCAATTTGCAATCCATCCCATAACGGGAATCATATCTCTGACGAGGCCACTTCTTTACAGTGAAACGTCGTACCATGAATTAACCGTCATTGGACAAGACAGAAGTGCAGCCTTATCGTCAACAAAATATTCCAATTCGATGGCGATGAGCAAAGCTATTGTACGAATAAGGGTCAGCAAAGTCAATTTTCACGCCCCAGAAATCAATGTACGAAGTCACGCGAAAATTGTTGAAAATTCCATTTCAGACATTTACGCAATAGTAACAGTGACTGACAAAGATACAGGGATACACGGAGAAATAAAATCCCTCGAAATAGTTGGTGGTGATCCCGATGGCCACTTTCGAATACGGGCGACGTCCCAGAAGGGCGAATTCACCATAGAAGTTCTTAAACTGCTAGACCGTGAGAAGACACCAGCTGGTTACACGTTAGAATTAAGAGCCGTCGATCGGGGAATTCCGCCCAAAGAAACTTACAAATCCGTTCGAGTAGTACTAGCTGATTTGAACGATAACGCGCCGGTTTTTAATAAAGAAATTTATGAGGTTAAAGTGCCTGAAACAGCTCCCGTCAATACTCCGTTGATAAGACTAAAAGTAACGGATGCGGACGAAGGTAAAAACGCCCGTGTCTATCTAGAAATAGTTGGAGGTAATGAAGGGGGTGAGTTTTTCGTTAATCCCGAGACCGGGATGTTATATACACTTGTAAATTTGGACGCGGAAAAAAAGCCTTTCTACAGCTTAACCGTTAGTGCCATTGACCAAGGAAATGTAGCCACAAGAAGGCAATCATCGGCCAAAGTAAAAATATACGTGGTAGATGCGAATGATAACGATCCCATATTCGAAAATCCGGAAATGACAGTGTCGATTAACGAAAATCAACCTGCAGGTACTTCCGTGACAACCGTTAGGGCCAAGGATCAGGATTCGGGAGACAATGCTTACATATCCTATTTCATCGCCAATCTTGGGGAAGTACTTTTTGAAATCGATCACTTTTCTGGAGTTATCAGAACCAACACACTCTTAGATTACGAGAGCATGAGACGGGAATACGTTCTCCATTTACGAGCTTCGGACTGGGGTAAACCCCATCGAAGGCAAACCGAAATGCAAATGACGATCAAAGTGAAAGACATCAATGATAACCGACCGCAATTCGAAAGAATAGATTGCTCAGGTCACGTTTCCCGTTTTACGCCTGTTGGAACGGAAATAATAACGCTGTCAGCAATCGATTTTGACGCTGGCAACATAATAAGTTACAGGATAGTTTCTGGAAACGATGATGGATGTTTTTCGATGGATCCTACATCGGGAACTATTGCGTTATCATGTGACTTAAACAGTGAGCTATCAACTGAGAGAGAAGTCAACGTGACAGCTACCGATGGAACCCATTTTTCCGACATAGTGAGAGTTAATATTAAACTAGTCAATACAAAGGGCACAATCACTGCCAGTAATCGAGTTTTGCCCTCAGATACGTTTGAATGTAAAGAAACTGGAGTGGCCAGACGTTTAACGGAAATTCTCGCGGCATCTGAAAACAATAACAAAGTCGGAGTCCAGGAAGAATTTCCAATGATGCCCACACGTTACGGGCAAAACATCCACGCGCCAGAACTAATCGACTTTCCTACGGAAATTAAAGTTAATGAGTCGGTCGGCTTAGGGACTGTTCTAGTTAAATTAAAAGCGAGAGATAGAGACGTGAGCTACAATGGCGAATTAGTTTATGGAATCTCAGGAGGCGACGAGCACTCAGTTTTTTGTATCGACATGGATACTGGGCGTCTAAAAGTCATTGGCTATTTAGATCGTGAACGTGAAAGCGAATATTTTCTCAACATTACCGTTTATGATTTGGGAAAACCACAAAAATCGACGTCAAGGATGCTTCCTATAACTGTCTTAGATGTAAACGATAATCCACCAAAATTCGAAAAATCTCTAGCGAGTTTCAGGGTAACTGAGAACGCTCTGAACGGAACAGTTATTTTCAAAGCGAATGCCACCGATTTGGATGTAGGAGATAACGCGAAAATTACGTATTCCTTAATAACCGACACAAACGATTTTGTTGTGAATAAACGAACAGGTGCCCTTAAAGTTGCTAACGATCTCGATAGGGAACGTCAGGAAGTGTATGATTTGAGAATAAGGGCAACCGATGGTGGAGGCAAAGACCCTGCATACCCTCGTTTGTATTCCGATGCTATCGTTCGCATCATTGTCGACGATATCAACGATAATGCTCCCAAGTTCAGTTTACCCAATTACGTTGTAAAAATTCGAGAAGATGTTCCCATTGGAACCGTTTTAGCTGTTGTTACTGCATTTGATCCTGATTTAGGGGACGACGGTAAAGTTGTTTACTCTCTCGAAGACAATGGCGACAACATTTTCAAAATTGACAATGTCTCAGGAACAGTAAGGACAACAAAACATCTGGATTATGAGGAGCGACAAGTAAGTTTTTAATATTAATTATTACACAAATAATTGTACACCAACAAAATAGATTAGCCATTATTTTTTAATACTAGATGACCAATAAGTTATATATTTCGAAGAACTCTTTAAAAATTCTGGTAAAGATGGACTTTAACCCCCAATCACTTGAGCTATTACTATGTAGTAAAGCGTGTTATACTGAACAAGAAATGTATATACGTTGCTCGCGGAAACCACCCCTTCACATAGTTTTTCCACTTTCAAGATTAAAATTCGTAACAACATACCTACAGTCGATTATTCTAAAAATTGAGAGGTTTGAGCAGGAGATAGAGGGTGGGGGTAGTGTTGATAGTGGGGGTGGTGTTGATGGTGGGGGTGGTATAGTGGTTAGGGTTTTGTAGAGGTAGAGTGGTGATAAGGGTAGGGGTTAATATTGAAGTAGACATTGGGGGTGGGGTAAGCGTTATGAATAAGAATGACACTGACCTTAATATCTGCCACACCCATAAATTGTTTATAGGGGTTTAGAGGACGCAACATTTTTCACATGCCGTAACGTTGAATTGCGAAGGTTATGTTGGTAATTCTGATTTCATTTTATTTTTAGAGAACCTAAAGTTCAGCTCGTTATCTATATAATAAAAAAAATCGACAATTTAATACGAATTTAAATCTTCAGAGTGGAAAAACTATGTGAAGGGGTAGTTTTCACGCCAAAAATATATATGTATATGTATTCTTGTTCAGCAAAACACGCTGTGCAATATATACAAGCTCATGGTAATCGGGGTGAGGAGGGATTAAAGTTCACCTTTACCAAATGTCTTTTCCTTTTCAAAAATGTTGAATTGAATAAATCGAACAATTTAAATATAACATTAACTATTGTAAACTTTATTGAATTCAGTTTAGTAAGCAGAGATTATTTCGAGAATAATTATCTTTTACTTTTATCTCTTGACAGTCAATTCGAACTAAGATTCGAACTTTGATAAGAAATTTCCCAAAATTCTATTAATATTTAATGTATTTCAAACGCAAAACTTGCTTTATTCTCGATTAAAAGTAACTTTCGTTTAAAAATACAAATCCAGTCATGGTCAATTATTATAGTCATCGGTTGTTCGCTTTGGAATGAAACATATCTAAAATAGAAATGATTTAATTATTTCGGTTTATATATCCGATATTTAGCATGTCTTAGATTATATATTATAAAATCGTACAAATTAGGATAGATAATTGAATAGTTACGTGAATGTCAATACGTTTAAAACAAGTATTTGAAAAATATTTTAACGAGTTTAAAGTTATGTTTAATTAAAATATAGGTGTACATTGTTGAAAAAACGTTTCGGTATTTTATCATATTTTTCCAAATGCCATTCACGAATACTCGACAGGCTTAAAGCCAGAGCAATATATTTTTTTTTGCGGAAAAAAGTTCATCCGGCTTTCATCATTATCATTGAATGAAAACACTTCCCATTCAAACGAAAAAATTTAATAGAGGAAAATTTTTGAAAATAAATACAAATAACCATTTCAACCTAGCAATATTATGTACAGCGTATTCATTTGAAACGTTAGTTCCTAAATGATTTCTAAAAAATATGGGAAGAATATTTTAAGCAAAAGTCGCTTAGAATTGAGAAATCAGAAAAATATTTATTTTGTTTCAATAGCGGTATAAACGTCATATAATGGTGAATTCTTTATATTAAACATAAAGAACGCTGTACAGGGTGGACTACTTTAATCTGTCTTTAAGAATAATTCGAAGAAAATATCCTAACTCAAAAAATTGTAGGAACCGAAGTTGTAGAATTTCAAGGTGGATACAAACTGGTGACCTTTTTGACATTAATTTAAGCATGATAGGCGTTAAAGGTCTTTCCAAAGTCATTTTAAAATGAAAACGTCAAAATAGTGATTAACTGGGTTTTTTTACAGTTCAAACTCAAAAAGTTGGTAATTCTATAAAAATGTGTGGCTTATCACAATAACGAGTCATAGATACCAACCTTGAATCTGGGATCAAAAATATACGTATCATTTTGAAAAAATTAAATGGGTCATAAAACAAACTTGAAAATCGGCCTGAAGGTCACCATTTGATGCCCACCCCCGTCGAAACCCAACAACTTTGATCCCTACAAATCTTTTTTGATTTAAGCATTACAAAATTTTCACAGATTTGTACAAGAAATATACTATATTCAAAATTTTGGTTTCCATATTTTCGAACCATTAGAAGGTCATTGTATTCTGTCATATAAAAAATATGACAGCCAGTAGAAATAAGATAAAAAGATAAAACAAAGAAGTCGAAACATGACACTTAAAATATTTTTAGGTCCACAGCTTTAAAGTAATCGCTAGGGATTGCGGAAATCCACCATTATCAGCCGAAACGTTGGTAACTGTAAATGTTGTAGACGTTAACGAAAATCTGTTCGCGCCACATTTTTCCGATTTCGTATTTTCGGGATCTGTATTAGAGAATCAACCCGCTGGAACAACAGTAATGCAGGTAAACGCTACGGATCAAGATCCCGCAGGAGAGGACAGTAGAATTGAATATTCTATTAAAGGAGGCGACGGAATTGGAGTGTTCTCTATCGATAGTCACGGTAAATGGAACAGTTTTTCTAGAATAATCTAATTTCGAAAACTGCTGAACACGTATCACAATTTCTTCCTCTCCTGAGTCAGTCGTCACATTTCCCAATACTGGATTAACTAACAAAGATGTATTAGACGTGCACCTCCTCTTCTTCCTATGCTGACATACTCTTGAAACCTTCCAACTTCCTTCCAACTTCCTTAACAATTTGCAAAAATTAATCCAATCTAGGCTGCCCTCTAATCAACTGTACTCCAATATTTCTTCACCTAGCTCTTCATGTCTCAGACGATGTTCTAGCACTTTACTTCTCCTTTCTCTATTCACTTCCATAGCGACCTGTGTTCTCTGCCTTTTTTCTAATATCTCTTCATAATCAAGTCAGAGTCCTCAGTACGAAGACTGGTAGAGATGCATCTTCTCTTCTTCCTATCCTGTACCCTAAGCTACCCTCCGCATTCCCCGAAAATAATATTAATTAATATCTTCCTTAACTATTTGGAAAAGACAAGTAAATCAAAGCTTCCTTTTTTTTAACTGGCTACCTCCACCTATCCCTTCATGTCTCAAACGGTGTCCTACCATCCTATTCCTGCATTTATCTATTCGTTTCTGGGCGACCTTTATTCTTTTAATTTTTCCAATACCTCCACGTCATCAATCCAGAGTCGTCAGTCTGAAAACAGATTGAACATGCACTTCTCTTCTTGCTATCCTCTTTTCCCATTCCCCGAAAGTATAAACGTGCAACTTCCTTAACTATAAGCAAAAGTAAATCCAATCCAGGCTTCCCTTTTTGGATCTCTAGTCCAATAAGTCTCCACTTATCGTTTTATCTCTCTGACAGTTTCCTACTATCCTATTCCTTTTTTTCCCTATTCACTCTATCTTCTACTTTTTCTAATATCTCCTCATCATCAATTCAAAGACTGATTGGACAAGAATCTCCCCTTCTTCTTATGTTTAGCTACTATTTGCATTCCCCGAAAATATAAACATCTAACTTCCTTAAGTGTTTGTAATTTTCTTAACTTAGTACCTCCACTTATCTGTTTAAGTCTCAGACACTGTATTGCCATCCTATTCCTCGTTTAAACTGTTCATTTCCAAACGGTCTTCGTTGTTCTACTTTTTCCCATATGTCCTTATCATCAATCCGCAATCATCAGTACAGAAACTGGTTGGACATGGAACTTCTCTTTTTCCTATGCTGTATCCTGAACTACTCTTCATTTCCCTCGAAACAATTTAAATTTCCAACTTCCTTATCTATTTGAAAAAGGAAATCCAATATATGCTTCCCTCTTTTCATCTGAACTCCAATATGCCTCCAGTCCTCTAGTCTTTTATATCTCGGCCAGTTTCCTACATCTTCTCTTTCCTTTTTCCTTATTAACTTCCATAAGGCTCTTTATAAATTAGCTATGAGCGAAAATGTCGGTAGTGTTAAATTTTTCAACGGAAAATTAACGACTAGATGCGCACCAGCAAACCCCGTCCTAAGAAGGTAGGTATAATGTTGGAAAGGGCAGGCACTCTAGCTATTTCCTTTAAGTAAGCCTATGAAATATGCAGGTATCGGCATACAGCCTTAGTTGCTCTTTATTGGCTGTAGTTTAAATAATACAGTCCTTCGGTCTTCCTACATTTGACCGAATTCTAATCTCGGTTGAAAAATTTTGCTATACTCGTATTTCTTCGGTGATCACGAATTGAAACAAAACCTATTTACATTAACTTTTGAAATAAATATCTCTTCGGCCGTTAAGATTTTTATTTCGGGCTCATCATTTGCTTCCTTATTTATATTGCTTGAGAGCTGATAACTAAAAGATATTATGATTGTGATTTACTGATTTGCAGAAAACCTAATTTACACTTTTGAAACTAATATTTGAGGTACGAAACCTTGAAAGCGAGGTGAAACATGTCATGCACACGGCAATGGATGATTTAAGTGAGACAACGTTTGTATTTTTAGTCTTATTTTCGGAAATAAAACTTTAATTTTGATTGGATGAAGGTAGAATCGTCAATAATTCATCACTTGATTATATTTTCAATTAAAACTCTGTTGCAACGTTTGCATTCAATTCATTTACTCAATATTCTGCTATATGTTTAGTTTGACATTGCTTATATTCATTATTTTACCTATTAACAAACAAAACGAGACCAGAATCTTTTAAATACATTGACGCGTCTATTGGTGTAATGCATTTAAGTGCATTTTTTCACGAAATTTGTAACTGTATTATTTGCATGAGACCTTGAGTGACCTGATGATATCATAACAAAGTATGTAGTACGGGTATGTCATTTACACTTTGCCAGAAATAACACATTACATACAAAGGAATTTTTCAAACATGTGGCCTCTCTTGTAATGTAAGACAAAGTGATGTCAAAAAATTATTCAAAGTTTCTTTATACTATAATAATCCTTAGTCAAGCAGATTTTCAATAATCATTGCAAATGTATCAAATTTTAGGTATCATTCGAACCACCACCGTCCTCGATATCGAAACAAAATCTCACTTTTGGCTAACCGTTTACGCACAAGATCGTGGTGTTGTTCCTTTGTCTTCCAGTGTTGAGGTGAGAAAAAAGTATTTTCTGCTGGAGGAAACTTAAACAATAAATAACAAATAATATGCAGGTCTATATTGAGGTCCTGAACGAAAATGACAACATTCCACTGAGTGAACAAGCAGTCTATTATCCCTCTGTCCCTGAGGATAGTCCAGCAGGACATTCGATCGTCCAGATTAGTGCTTCGGATAATGACATTGACTCAGATCAGAAAATTTCATTCAGCATTATTTCCGGAAATCCCAGCGGATGCTTCGCAATAAACTCATCAACGGGTTAGAAAATATATTAAAAGTTTATATGCGATAGATACTGGCAGAAAATTATTTCAAAAAAGCAATCAACAAATGAGCATTTTTGTATAAAAATTTACCGTGGCTCTAATTATAAAGGCCTCACTCATTGTAACTTATTTTTTGCATAACTTCAAAAACACCCTGTATAGTTTATCACTTTGGCATTAGGACAAATGCCTTAAAATTGTGCATGTTTCGTTGCTAGAAAAAGTTGAATATACTTCATTGCTTCTAATTTCCCTAGGGTTAATAACAACCACGAGCAGGCGTCTAGACAGAGAGAATCAAGAGGAGCATATTTTAGAAGTAATTATTATAATTAGTAGATAACAAATTATTATTTTGTTTTATGATAAATTTTAATAGATTCTTATATCGGATAACGGTCGACCTGTCTTAACATCAACTACAAGGGTTGTGGTTAAAGTTGAAGACATCAATGACAACAGCCCTGAATTCGAACAAAGTTTTTATAAAGTTCAAGTTTCTGCATCTGAGGATCCTAAAGCTCACATGCTTCAGGTACAATCGAATTTTAAGTTTTTTTTCGGTAGATTATTTTTTTTTTTTTTTTTGGGATCTTTTTCCTTAATATTATTATTTCGATACCTAGAGTGAAACAAGTAAGGACGAAAATGATAATACCGTAGTCATTTCGGATGGTGATCAATGGGAAATATCGTTCGCAGATGATCTTCTAGGTTTCAGGCCTATCATGAGGGTAATAAAATTATTTATTATTTATGTGATCGTGACAGCAGTCGTTATGAATCTGTTAATATGCACACAGGTGTTGGCATTCGACAAAGATATAGGCATAAATGGACAACTTCAATATACTATAAAATCTGGAAAAGAGAAAAATAGATTCAGAATAAATAATTCAACCGGTATTATATATTCCCAAAAGGCACTAGAAGCGGGACAAGAATATGAATTAAACGTAAGTACCTTCTCTTTTATTACGTACGTACATAATATCATCTCGTCTACTTAAAGGGACAAAGGTAAAATAATTAAAAGAAAATAAAATTAATTTTGAAAATTGAAATTCGAAATTCATTAGACAATCGTGCATTATTTAATCTGTATATATGAAAATGAATTACCGTTCGTTTGTCTCCCTAAAACTCGAGAATGGCTGGACTGATTTGGCTAATTTTTCTCTTGAAATATTTTTGCAAGTTCAGGGAAGGTTTAAACTGTGAAAAAAATATGGAAAAACTGAGAAGAAAATACTAAAAACGAGAATTTATTTTCACGTACAAACTCAAAAACTACTGGGACGACTTCAAAAATTCTTTCACCATTAGAATGCTAACTTCATATTTTTAACCAACGAATTGAAAAAATACAAACGAGTGGGTATAGCTTTAAATAACTCCATTTCCGCCCCTGAAGGACAAGACCGTAGAAAAGTAATTAGAACCAGGTGCAAGAGACAGTCTTCTGAGTTAAACTCTAGAGTAGTGGCCTACAGAAGTCAAAACGAAATTTTTTCTGCAGTTTTTTCGACTTCCATCTTTCAGGCAAAAATATGACGCTGAAGACCTCCATAGAATAGCCAGTAAGAAATTATATAATTTTTTCTAAAATTCCACTCCTGGCGATATATATTGTGCTGTTTCAACAGTTTTAAAAGTAGCACGTGAAAACTGTACATCCTTAAGCACTCAAGTGAGAAAAGCAAATTTCAAATTGAAATATTTTACTAAGACTGTCCACAACACTAATTTTCTTCTGTATCTTTTGGCATAGATATAAAATAAGAAGTAAAAGAAATCAGGACATTTTACAGACCTTCGACCTCTTAAAACGAGTGCACAATTTTATTTTTAAACATTTTCTTTTCTTAGAGTTGTCTACTAATAATAAAAATTTCACGAATTTAATTAGCGTGGGTTATTTATCCTAATATTCTTATTATATTAATTTAATAAACGCAGTATCCTTTTAAGAGACAAAAGTTACAGAATGATCCTATTTGACTTCAATCTATACACGTGCTTTGGAAACTTTTATTTTCAATCCAAAAATAAGTCTAAAGGAACGCGTATGGTTCAGTAAATATTGCTCGGTAACAGAACGTGTCCTTCTGCAGGAGATTAAAAATACTTCCAGAAGGAAATTACTTTCCCCTGCGGCTCTTGTATGTTACGCCCCCTTCGGTATCTAACTAAAAACCTAAAAAGATATAAAGTTGCTCTATCTTTAGATTTTCTGTCTGGTCATCGTTAGCGTTTCACTTCCGTTGCTAAACTCAACAAACGTTTAATGATCTAAGAGCGCGAACACTGCACATATCAGAAATTTATTATTTGCTGTTCATTTAGAATTGTTTTTGAATTGGCTTTATTTAGAAACCTGAACGTTCTTCGTAAAGATCTGCGCTAGAGGTTTGTTTCATTTAACATTAGGAAAAAACATTGATCTGAACTAATGCTACGAGTTTGTGTTATTTAAACGAACGAACAACTTGATTTACAAAAGGTCTGAGTTTTGTCAAAAGGAATGAAAAGTTCGATTTTCGCGTGTATAGAAAAGGTATACATACAGGGTTTGCCAGAGAAGTAAATTAGGACAACACATAATAATAGGTTGCTCCTGCGTCAATACATTGCTTCCAGTGTAAATTTCAAATATTGAAAGCATCAAGATCGGGTTCTTCCGGAATATTTGTTATTTGGAGCCTTGTTGTTAATGCAAGTACAAGAAAAAGTTGGGTGCAATTACGTCATAACTGTAGGACAACTAAAAGAATTGCCGATCTCTTTCAATTAGAAATCGGGTCACAAGAATGACTTTACATCCCTCCGTTTTGTCATGGTGAAGTTTCCAGTCGTCCTCGATGTTGGTCCAGAGACGCGATTAACCCTTCACTTGAATCTCATGAGCACTTCCATACAGAATTAATCATTAATGGTTACACAATGAAGTACAGAAAAACAACACAGTGTACATTTCCCTGATCTCTGACTTGCTCATTCTTTGGTTCTTGGACCAAGAGGAGGTTGAGGTGCGCCACTTGGCACTTGCGCCGCTAAAAACTTAGCGTTCTGATACAATTATCACCAAATGTCGTCTTGTAATGCAAAAGATTTCCACTATGGACTTGTCGAGTTTCCTGCAAAACTTGAAAGCAATCCTTTGGTCTATCAAAAGCTACATGGCGGCTTACATGGGCTGTAGGAAAGGTGTTTAGGAAAATCGGTATCGATGCTCTTTAAGAAAATGAAGGGGGCTGTAATGAGTGGTTAATTCAAAAAGGCTCACCACTAAATATCACAACGATTGCTACACAACGCGGATACGTGTTTTTCCCACTTCGAATGTGAGAACAATCAACAGGAGACTGTAACATTCAAAGTTGGCGAAACATCCCTACTCTTTGCATGCTCGAAGACGACTGAGTAACCGCGCATGCTTAAACTGCCTCCTCTCTCCATCAATCCAAAATGAACCGTGTTGTCGGGGACTTCTATTCTCTTTACAGTAGAAGCACAATACCTTCCGGACAAACCCTGTATATATGTGGATGTTCATTAGTCTCTTCTTCAATTTTTTTCTGGAGCTCAAATAGCTAAACTAACCATATAAGTACCTAAACTTTTACTGAATGTTAACACGGAGGATGATATGGAGAATTATGGAAAATGCAGGATGACATGTTGATAGAATTGAAATTTGTCTATGAAAAGAATAGTTTGCTATTAATTATGTAAACGTTCATTACACAATTGAAATTAATGTTATCATAAAATTTAGTGATTAAAACAATAACTTTACAATTTAAACTCGCTCAATTATTTTCCCTGTAATAAATGTTAATAACAGGTAGGTACCATTTCGTTTTGCACCAACAGATAAAATTTTAATGCTGATGTCTCCTCCTCCGCCCCTGGTTTTTAATTTAGTCATTATTTTGATGGTACACGTTGTCGTTAAAAATGATTTTGGTATTACAAACAATA
Source organism: Agrilus cyanescens (assembly GCA_947389935.1). NCBI lineage: Eukaryota > Metazoa > Arthropoda > Insecta > Coleoptera > Buprestidae > Agrilus > Agrilus cyanescens. The sequence goes on from OX376709.1 coordinate 23,552,728, forward strand.
TTCAATTTCCTCTTCTTTTATGTTTACCATGTTTTTCACGACATAAACGAAGATGAACCATCACCTTTGGAAGGAATTTATTTCATTTAAACATTAATGCTTTTTAAATAAAAAGTTAACCGATCTAAACCATTCATTTATTGAAGTTCTTAACAAAATAATTACAACAGACGTTTCGATCCCTAATTTTGGGATCCTTTTCAATGTGATATGATAAATTCTAGGGGATGAAGAACGTGTATTGGTATCAAAACCCCTTTATTAATAAATAACCTTTGAAAAAAACATGCGGTTTGCGTTGAATAAGTTTTTTTAAAAAACTACACCATTTAAACCATTAACCAAAATTAATGAAAGATGAGAATTACATTGATGGTTTAGAAAAATTGAATTTAATTAAAGATATTAACTCCTCAAGTTAACATCCTCTTTACTTGGTTTTTAATTTTATTAATATGGTCTAATATCTTTAATTATTTTCAATTTTTCTAAACCATCAATGTAATTCTCATCTTTCATTAATTTTTGTTAATGGTTTAAATGGTGTAGTTTTTTAAAAAAACTTATTCAACGCAAACCGCATGTTTTTTTCAAAGGTTATTTAGTAATAAAGGGGTTTTGATACCAATACACGTTCTTCATCCCCTAGAATTTATCATATCACATTGAAAAGGATCCCAAAATTAGGGATCGAAACGTCTGTTGTAATTATTTTGTTAAGAACTTCAATAAATGAATGGTTTAGATCGGTTAACTTTTTATTTATCATCACAACCATTGGAATATTAAACTCCTTATTAATGCTTTTTGTCACACGATGCTGACGTTTGCGATACAAATAAACATAATAAGCGATAATGTACTCTGAATCTTTATCAATATTAAAAGGCTTTCAAAGCTAGCAGTCTACTCGCCATATATCCAACCCCTAAGCTCTCTTCGATGTGTCACATATTAATTTATTTTCACAATCCCCTTATTAATGAACAAATTTAACGTACACTGTTCATTATCTGATAAACTGAAAGTTTGCAATAGTACTTTCAGATTTTTTGTTTTTGTAAATTATTAGATTAGAGCTACAGATGGCGGAACTCCACCAAGGAGTGCAACAGCTCGTGTATCAATATTAGGTGTTCAGAACGAAAATAAAAACTCAAATCCCCCGGTTGTAAGAACACCAGCAAGGGTTGAAGTTACAGAAAATGATAAAGTAGGCTTTCTCGTTACCCTTATTCAAGCTACAGATGATGATGGTGATGTTTTGTGGTTCGATATTGTTGGTATGTACTGTTTTTGTTTTAAATTTGTTTACAAATTAATAGGTAATACTATTTTCCATCTAATTAAAAAATTATATATAGGTGGTGATCCCCGCAACGAATTTTACATAGGGTGCGATAGTGGTAATGTTTTGTTGGCTCGACAACTGGACCGCGAAGTCCAAGGCGAATATACTCTGAACATTAGCGTTACCGATTCTTTCACGACTGTGTATACTCGACTCGACGTTACAGTAATCGATATTAACGAGCACCGTCCAGAATTTTCTAAACAATTATACAAATCTGAGATCTCGGAAAATGTATCCGTTGGCACTGAACTTCTCCAATTACAAGCGACCGATGAAGACGATGATAAAAAACTTATATACGGATTACACTCTGCAAGAAACGCCGCATCTCTTAAAACGTTTAAAGTCGATTCTGCCACTGGTCGCGTCACTTTAGCATCACGTCTAGACAGAGAAACAATATCAGAACATTATTTAACAGTTGTTGTTAGAGACGGTGGGACACCAGCAAAACGAAACTATGCACGTGTTCTTGTGATCGTTCACGATCATAACGATCACGCTCCTGTATTTTCTGAATTAATTTTGGTGGGTCGAGTATTTGAATCGACCGCGATCGGTAGTGCTGTACTTCGCGCATACGCAGTGGACGAAGATCATGGTGAAAATGGTCGAGTTACGTACTCGATAACGGGCGGTAATGTCGGGAACGCGTTTGGTATCGATCCGGAAACTGGCACTATTCGAGTAATTCGTGAACTCGACGTCTTGGCTGCCAGCGAGTATACCTTGTACATCCGGGCAGTCGATCATGGTAATCCGGCTTTATCCGCATCGATACCGGCCCATATAACGGTTGCAATGGCTGATAACGCTCCACCTCGATGCGTCGATACAGAAGTAGCTGCAGAAGTTTTTGAAGATAAACCAATGGGCGGATATGTTGCCCATTTGGATGTCAAAAGCACGTCTTCCTTGCAGTTCGAAATAATCGATGGAAATGACGATATGGACTTTGCAATTAGTCCAAGTACAGGTGTAATTGTTACTGCAAAGGAACTCGACTACGAAAGAAACAAAATCTACAACCTGACGGTTCTAGCATCGAATATGGTAAGTCTTTTAACTTTACAATAAGCGGAGTATTTCTGGTCCTCGCATTGAGGAAAAGGCTAAAGCACTCACGTCTGGCGTTGTTCCGGATTTGATGACTGTGGTTCAGGATTGTCTGTCCAACTTCAGTTATTCTTCGGATATAGATCGTTTTTCGACGTTATCACTAGCTGCTTTCGCTGAGGATTCACTGAAAGTGGAGAGCCATTCCTGGACCACGGTCATCAAGCCCGGACAACAAATTTGCATCGTTATGATTGAGCCTTATAAATGTTGTTTTAAAGTTCGTGTTCGTTTTTACATTAAAGTTATCAACCGTAATGAGTAAAAAATTAAATTAATCTCTGAAAGAAATTAAAAATATATTCACAGCATTATTTCTATTAGTAGTATGTTATACTTTTAATAAGGAAGTATCTCTTAGCTTCCCTTAAAACCTGATTTTAATATTGATTCTGAATCCGAATCCGTAAATCACCTTTATCCAGATTATTGCCTTGGTAAGTATAGAAAAGTCCTTTTATTTTCAGGCAAGTGCTACTGTCAAATGTCACGTTATTGTTCATGTCCTGGACGTAAACGATAACGCTCCTCGCTTCCTTCAAGCCACTTATACAGGTTCAATAAGCGAAGCGGCCGCTATCGATTCACTTGTCATGACCAGTAGCAGTGAACCGTTGGTCATAAAAGCAATTGATGCTGATTCCGAGACAAATGCCCTTTTACAATACGATATTATCGAACATTTACCACAAAGATACTTTAGCATAGATGCAAATACGGGTGCTTTAAAGACGGTCCGCAGTCTAGACCGTGAAACTTTCGATCATTTTACTTTCCATGTTCAAGTGTCCGATTTAGGTAAACCACGTCTATCATCTGAAACAACGGCCAAAGTGCATGTAGTCGTAACGGATGTTAACGATTGTCCTCCGGAATTCTCACAATCCGTTTACAATGCCACTGTCCTTTTGCCAACATATAAAGACGTCACTGTCATACAATTGAATGCTACTGATCGCGACGAAGACTCAAATATTCTTAGGTACGATATAATTGATGGAAACGACCAAAACTTTGCTATCGATTCACGTTCCGGCGCAATAACTGTATCCGATCCCAATAGTTTAAGACCTTTCCATCGGATGCAAGTACGTGTTTCTGACGGTAAACATTCCTCAGTTGTAAAAGTATATGTCAAAGCGGTTCCGTCCGAAAGTTCCGGTCTTGTATTCCAAAAAGACATATATACTGGAACAGTCATAGAAAACTCGACAAAAGTTTCTATCGTCTGTGTAGTTAATGTTCTCGGGAACGATTTGTATGAACACGTTGAATTTCGAATTTTAAATCCTACGGATATGTTCGAAGTTGGTCCCACATCTGGAGTTATTCGCAATACAGGAAAAAAGTTTGACCGGGAAATAAAAGATCATTACGAATTGTTTGTGGAAGCGATTAGTCAAGTGCCGGATAGTGACAAGCCGCGGGTGGCGCACGTTATGGTCAACGTGACTGTTTTGGATATTAATGACAATTGTCCGATGTTCGTCAATCTTCCATACTATGCAGTAGTTTCAGTGGACGATGAAAAGGGAAGTGTCATCGGCAAAGTCCATGCCATCGATATGGATTCGTTTGAAAATGGAGAGGTACATAATTTAACATTCAATTCTTCATCTACTTCAATTCTAGTTTTCGGAATAATCATGTTTCAATTTGAATAATAAAACACATTTAAATTTACGAAAAAGTTTGTTATACACATTTTTTTTTAATTGAATAGAAATATCAAACACAAATTAATATATATACACATTTTAAATAAAAATTACTTTTATTCTAAATTTAACAATTTTGGTTGTTTTCATCGTCGATATCTTTGCAAATCCATCTGGAAGTCTTTGCAGTATGTGGTTCATCCACCATTTTGAAGGTGTATTCGTTTTCCTATACAAGCATTAGAAAACAGTAATTTAAATTTTAAAATCATTTTGTTTTCCAAACTTTCAAAAAAAATGCTCACGGATAAAGTTGTATGTACATCCATTACGCGTTTGAAAATTAGTTTGACGGTTTTTTTAAAACTAAAATACCACTTTATTATGGCTTAATTTAAAATTTTAATGGAAGTCTGCTTTATCAAAGGTTCGCTACGAGTTAATCAAAGGCCATGGGGAATTGTTTAGAGTCCAGCGAGAAACAGGAGATATAGAGTTAAAACAAAGTTTGGAAGGACACAATAGGGAATACGAATTGGTTGTGGCAGCTTACGATAAAGGTTTATAATCAATTCAGAGCGCAAAAAAGAAAAAATTCCAATGTATGCGTTTTAGGAATTCCGCCCTGCAGAACGGATGTCAAAGTTCACATAAAAGTTGTTGATCGATCGATGCCCGTTTTCAAGAAACAATTTTATTCGGAAGTAGTTGCAGAGAATGTTGAACTACATGCGCCGCTTTCAGCTCTAATTCAAGCACAGTCTCCTCTCGATAGGAAACTCATTTACACCATCGTTAGCGGCAATGACCAGGAAAAGTTTGCTCTCGATTTTAACACAGGTCAGTCTAATTAATGATAATTAACGCTATTTTAGGCTTCACGCTTCTAGTAACTACCTCCCACGCCTTTGATGAATATTAAGATGAACAGTTTATTTAATAACACGGATCTCGGTTTATGATCTGAAATGTTACACTCTGTTTATCAAACTGTTTATATTTCCTCCTATAACATCAGATGTTATATGAATTTTTGCTGATACATCTGAAGTTATGCCTTTTTTCTCTCAGATTTATTATCAGTGGTAGACGAATTAGACTTTGAAACGAAGCAACAGTACGAATTAATAATTAGAGCGACAGATTGTATTTCTGGAGTCCATGCAGAGGTTCCAGTATCGATAGTGGTGCAAGATGTAAACGATTGTCCTCCAGAATTCGAACAAGAAAGTTACAACGTTTCCGTTTCGGAAGCAGCACCTTTTGGAAGCATGGTGGTAACCGTTTCTGCTAAGGATAATGATACTGGAATCAACCGGAAATTGAAATATTCCATCCTGAACGACAGGGACAACTCAACAAACTATTTTCATGTCGACGAAGATGATGGAACAGTTTATTTAAAGCAATCTCTTGACCACGAACGGAAAAAACTGCATCATTTTATTGTGGCAGCTTCTGATCAAGGAATACCAAGTTTATCAAGTATCACTCATGTCTGGTTAACAGGTATAAATTTAAAATTTCTAATTTTAGTCTTCCTCAATGTTATTTTTTGTCTCACAGTGATTGATATGAACGACAACACTCCAAAGTTCGAGCAGTCGTCATACGTAGCAGGGCTATCAATACATGCCCGACGAGACCAATTCGTCACTGCAGTGAAAGCTTACGATCCCGACAGCATAGACCAAAAAAATCTTAAATATGGAATAGTCTCTGGAAATGAACTTCAAACATTTTCTATCGACCCTCGAAAAGGAATCGTTACCCTCATAAACTTATCCAATTTCGGTGATCAAAGGAGTTCGATTTTAAACATATCAGTATCAGACGGAGTGTATACAAGTTTCGCGAAATTAAAAGTCGATCTATTGGCAGCTAATTTACACTCTCCGTCGTTCCCACAGACAGTTGTTGACGCGTTTGTTCCAGAAAATAAACCTGCGGGATACCTTGTAACAACTGCAAAAGCAATCGATAAGGATTTCGGAGAATTTGGAGCTGTGACTTATTCTATACAATCGCAAACATTAGAAGAAGTATTTTCTATAGATAAAAACTCAGGAAAAATAACGACTACTAAAACATTAGACAGAGAATCACAAAACATGTACGAAATACAAGTGGTAGCTTCTGATGGTGGTGGAAAATTAGGTTTTTCAACCATTAGAGTCAAAGTTTTGGACGATAATGATAATGCTCCTAAATTTTATTTAAAAGAATATAAAGCAAGCATTGACGCAAATCATAGTCTAGATATATCATTCTTAAAGGTAAGTAGAATAAAAAATATTATTATCATTTGTCAAAAAACAACTAATTAATTAAATAGGTTCGAGCTTTTGACTTGGATGAAGATGCTGCAGCTGAAATAGAATATTCCATTTACGATAAAAAATTGGCAGGTATTAATGATCTCATTTCAATAAATCCACGTACTGGGGAATTATTCCTCATGAATAATGCTCAAAAATTGAGTAAGTTGATTGTAATAGTATCAATCAATAACTATTACTATAAATTACATTTTCTCATTAGCGGGTCGTCTTTTCCAATTCTTCGTCAGGGCAGCGAATCCTGGAAAAAATTCCATGCATAATGACGTCCCGGTTGACGTACTCATCAAAGAACCGAATGAAAATGCACCAATATTTGAAAGAAAAGATGAAACGTTTTTCCTCCCAGAAAACTCAGCTGCGGGTCTGTATCTAATAGCTTATTCGAGTCTTCTTTAATAACCATTCTGTTTTTACAGGGACTATTATTACAAGATTAAAAATGGCTTCCAATGTAAAAGTAAATTATAAAATTGTGTCAAACTTTAAAGATGAGCAGCTGTTTGATGTCGATAAAAACGGTCAATTAACCCTTATAGGGCCATTAGACTTTGAATCTCAACAATCGCATGTAATCGGTGTCGTGGCAGAAACTGATTCCAGTCCGCCGTTAACTTCTCTTGCTGAAATATTTTTGCAAGTTTCAGACGAAAATGACCATTCGCCGCAATTTGAAAGTAACCCTTACGTGGTGAACCTCGCAGAAAATGTGGACGAAAGTAGTCCAATACTAAAAGGTAAATTAGAAACTGCAAAAAACCTTTGCACGTCTTCCAAATGAAAATTCTTTGTAAATTGTTTCCGTTTTCTAGTGGTTGCAAACGACAAAGATCAAAGAAATAATGGTGAAGTTAGATATACTTTTAGTAGCGATTCTGAAGAAACTTTGAATACGTTCGCTATTGACCCTTTCACTGGTATAATAACAACTTTGGTTAACCTCGATAAAGAATCTGTACCCGAATATAAATTCCACGTGACTGCAGTGGATAATGGCATACCAAAGCATTCGGCAAGAACAACGGTAACAGTGAAATTGAAGGATTACAACGACAATCCTTCCGTTTTTGGTAGCAACGCGTACGAAAGTGAAGTTTTTGAAGACGCCCTCCCTGGCACAGTGATTCTTACACTTGATTTACGAGATGATGACACCGATCTGCCCCTTTCTGTCGAATACTTCATTACCTCTGGTGACGATGGTTCCCAATTCAGCATTCGAAATACCGGAGAACTATACGTAGTCAAACAACTCGACAGAGAGACAGTTGCTAATTACACTTTGGATGTTTTAGTTTCCGACGGAAAATTCACTGATAGTACTAAAGTCTACATTCAAGTGCTTGATGTTAACGGTAACAATGATAAAACAATTTCTCTTTAATCTTATTTATTGTTAAATCTACATTTACAGATAATCTACCATATTGTGTTCATAATCGATACAGAAAAACTTTATCGGAGGGTCTCTTACCTGAATCGTTTGTTCTGAAAATTTTGGCTTACGACATTGATGAAGCGGAAAACTCAAAATTAAAGTATATCTTAACTGGCGATGGTTCCGAAGATTTTGCATTAAATAAAGAAGAAGGTCTACTAAGTACAGCCACTTTATTAGACCGAGAACGCAAATCAAAATACTCGTTGGTTGCCCACGTTCAAGATAAGGAACATTCCGAGTGGGAATGTTTATCAGAAATTGAAATACACATATCGGATTTGAATGATAATAGTCCACAATTTTCGGTTCCTTATTATTCCGTTTCTTTACCGGAAGACGCTGAAGTAGGGACTCTTGTGACCAAAATCCACGCTACGGACAATGACGTTGGTGTTAACAGAAAAATAAACTACTACATGCCTGAGTCATCAGATGATCACTTCAAGATCGTTCCTAGTACCGGCGTGGTAATTTTAGCAAAATCATTAGACCGAGAACTTCAAGCTATGTACAATGTAACCATTGAAGCAGTAGATCAAGGAATCCCTCAATTGTCATCCAAAATAAGTATGATCATTAATGTTCAGGATATCAACGACAATCCGCCTGAATTCACAAGAAAATCCTATTTTGCGTCCGTGCCGGAGATAGACGCAGTCGGTACGGAAATTGCACGTGTATTGGCAACGTCGAAAGACGCCGGTGTGAACGCGGACGTTTATTACTCCATCATTGGCGGCAATGAACATCGAAAATTCGTTATCAACAATCGCACAGGTGTAATAACAATAGCGGAAATGCTGGATTACGAAAGAGCCAAAGAATATTTCTTAACGGTCCAAGCCATCGATGGCGGAATTCCTCCTCTAAGTAACGTCGCAACTGTAAACATAACTGTGATTGATTGTAACGATAACGCGCCGATATTTAGTCAAAGCACATACACAGCCAGAATACGAGAAGATGCTTTGATAGATGACAAAATTGTTCAGGTAAGTGGAAGGGTTATTAATCTAGAATATTTTGGATCATTTTCGAAAAATTTGGACTAATTATTTCATTTCAAATTATTTAAAACTGATACTCTTTAAAACGTTTCACACCGTTATAACGTTTCATACGTGAAATGACAAATACTTTTATACTCATTCATAACATCTTCTAACTTTTGCCTATTGGTATACTTTTTATTGGATTGTAATAACCCCCAACAAACTTTTTTAAAGGTAACTGCAACAGACTTGGACAGTGATGAAAATGGTAAAATTACGTATTCTATAGTTAAGGGAGATAACCATGGGCAGTTCTCAATCGATCCAGAAACGGGTTACATTTCGGTAGCCGATCACTTAGATCGCGAGACGATTTCTAATTATGTGATTGAAGTTCTCGCTAAAGATAGTGGTTTGCCAGTTCTTTCCAACCAGATTTTGGTTACTATTGAGATATCAGATGCAAACGACAATGCTCCAATTTTTGCTCAATCTAATTATACCGCAGTAGTACAGGAAGATAAATCTATTGGCTATCCGATACTGAAGTTTGTCGTCACTGATGCAGATTCTCCTCCAAATACTCATCCGTACACTTTTGACTTCTTAAGCGGAAACGAAGGTAACTTCTTCCGATTAGAGCAAGATGGAATTTTGAGGACGGCAACTAAATTCAATTACAAAATCAAAGACACATATTTCCTCCAAGTACGAGTTTTTGACAACGGTACTCCACCTTTATTTTCTGACACATGGGTAGTGATTAAAGTAATTGAAGAATCTCAATACCCGCCAGTTATAACTCCTTTAGACATAAATGTTAATTCTTATCGCGACGATTACCCCGGTGGAGTTATTGGAAAAGTTGTAGCCAATGACCAAGATCAGTATGACATCCTCACATTTTCTTTAGCGCCCACAATAGGAGTTAATTACCCAGCCCATGAATTATTCCAAATCCACCAAACAGACGGAACACTCGTAGCACTTCCTCGTTTAGATGTTGGTGATTATCGTATTAACGTAACCGTCACCGATGGCAAGTTTACTGCTCATACCATTGTTAAAGTGAATGTTGAAATAATAACGGAACCCATGATAGAAAACGCGGTCACGATACGATTTCGTCACGTCGGTCCGGAATCCTTTATTTTAAGTCATAAGAAAGGCTTTATCAAGGCCATACAACTCGCTATGAATTGCCACGCTAAAGACGTCATCATTGTTAGTGTACAACCATCATCTGAAGATATTTTGCAAGATTTCAGATCCAAAAGGGATCTGTTTCAAAGAGATTTGGACGTGCTATTTGCAATTAGGAAATCTCCCGATGAGTTTTACTCAGCAGATTCAATAAGAAAAGCATTGAATGGAAAAATTGAAGAATTAGAAGAGCATACGAAACTTGTAGTAGACGACATTGCTGGAATGAAATGTACTAATTCTTTCTGTGTACATGGAGTTTGTCAAGACCGCTATATTCTTCATGAGAACGATATCGAACCGGTTGCTACAGATGTAGTCAGCTTCGTATCACCAAAACATCACAAGAAAGTCGAATGTTTGTGTAAGGAAGGTTATGGTGGAGAAAAATGTGATGCAATAGTTAATGAATGTGCTCGGGAACCGTGCCCTGTTTACAAGATATGCTTCCCCGATGCTTCCTTAGAAGGATACACCTGTCAATGTCCTGAAGGATTTGCGGGAAACAGTTGCGAAGTCGACATATCCAAGTGTCATGACGAGACGTGTTACGTGGCCAGAAATCCAATATCGTTTACCGGTAAAAGTTACTCTCAGTATCGCATAATAAACAAGAAATTAATAGAAGAAGAGCTCAGTCTGAGTTTACGAGTTCGCACTACTCAGCTAACAGGAAATTTAATGTATGCCGCTGGCATAATCGATTACAACATCTTGGAAGTAAGTAGCATTTTCGTATTTTACTAAGTTTCTGTTTTTGGAGTGACCATGATAATCGATTTTAAAAACGAATGTTTTTAGAATTACATGCAGTAAAAACGTCCTGTAAATTCTATAAAAACTATATTTCAATCCTCTTAACACATTGAATTATAACTTAAGTATCCTTCACTTCCTCTTCATTATTTATTTTCAAATATCGATTTAGGAGATCGAAGTAGGATCTTGAACGGTAGATCCAATACAATTAACAATATTTCAGATAAAAAATGGAATAGTTCAATATCGTTTTGACCTTGGAAGTGGTGAGGGTATCGTTCGAGTTGCATCCCCATTTATTTCGGATGGTAAATGGCACGAAATTCATCTTGAACGCGATCGAAATACAGCTAAAATAACAGTCGATGGTGACTATCTGGCACAAGGTTCGGCACCCGGAATCAACGATGTTCTTAATCTTCAAAATGACGAAATGTACCTCGGTGCAGAAGTTCACCAACATCCATCTATCCTTGGTTTCGAAGATGTTCAAAGAGGTTTTTACGGTTGCATGGATGACGTGCGTATATCACGAGTGTCAATTCCTCTGCATCAATCGGGTGATAACTCAATAGCTGTGCTTAAACGTTTTGCAAACGTAAAGTTCAGTTGCGATTCGTCCACTATTCTTATACCACCAGGTCCTTGTACATCTCAACCTTGTCTAAATGGTGGAACGTGTCGTGAAACGACTGCAGGGTTTGAATGCAAGTGCCATTCGCGTTTCGCTGGCGTTTTATGCGAACTCGACACCGATCCCTGCGTGTCAGCACCTTGTCTGCATGGTGGCGCATGTTTAGCGGAAATGGGCGGAGACTACACTTGCGATTGCGTGCCACGTCTGACAGGCAAACGCTGCGAATACGGAAAGTATTGCATGCCTAACCCTTGTAAACACGGAGGAGTATGCGAAGAAGGAAACGATGGACCGCTGTGTAAATGTCGGGGTTTTGCCGGCGAATTCTGTCAATTCGACGTCGATGAGTGTGAGTCATCACCATGTCAAAATGGTGGTGTTTGCCACAATGAAATTGGCAGCTTTAAGTGCCTTTGTCCTCCGAATACCACAGGAGTTTATTGTAATCTTCTTACACGATCCGAATCAATTTTAGCGAGTATATACAACATAAGATTCGAATTTCTGATATGTATAGGTGTAGCTGCGCTTCTTTTTATTTTGCTCATAATCACATTAATAGTTTGTTTTGTGAAGCTAAAAGGAAAACGGTCGCAAAGACATCAAAACATAATAAATAACGAAACCCGAAAAGAGCATCATAATAACAAACCCAACGAAGTGTCTGAAGTCAAAAGAGGTTCAAAGTTGAGTAATTTGGAAGTCAACCAAAGGGATGTGGCGATTTGTTTGCCCCGGCCACTTTCGTATACTCCCAGTTCACAAATGGATTCTCCTTATGTTTGCAATAACGCGATTTTATTGAATAATTTAGACACCTTGCGCAGCTACGGTTCGGCGGGAGATGAACTTGAAGTCCCGGCTGATTATGTGCGAAATTTAAATTCACAACAGAATTCAATCGGAAATCATACTGAATTAAAAACAACGTGGGCCGAACAAATGCAGCTGGCTAATTCATATGATAAACAAAAAATTAAAAACGGTAAGATTAATTGAAAAATGATAGCGATTACTATTAAAATGCGTCTGTAGATTTAAGATTATCCAGCGCTTCTGCCAATAGTGACGTAACGAGGTTATATGGAGGAAAAAGTAATACAGTGCCTGTCGTTAGTAAATTTAATGGATATCCCGCTATGACATCCACCTCTTCTGAAGAAGACCAAAGAACAGTTGGAAGTAAGTGTTGTAAATAGACGCTTCGAATTTGCAATCCATTTCATTTTTCCACTAGGAGTAATTTCAAGAAACCATAAATAGAATCTATAAAATTCAGCTCATTCTAAACGTTGTTACTTACAACTGAGCGGATTATAATCCTTTACCTTTCTGTATTATAGGTTATCACTGGGATTGTTCGGATTGGGCGAGACATAGTCAGACGTTACCGAACATTACTGAAGTACCGGGTAGCGAAGTTCCCGACTCGTCCAGTTTTCACAGTAATGAAAGTAACGAGTCCCAGTCTCACCTTCACCAGTGCCATTACTTGCCAGGATCGCACTCGCACCAAAAGCACCGCATTGACGAGACGAGAAATCGCGACCCATTGAACGAAGACATGGAGTCAGAAGAATGCATGGCCGATAGCGAACTTGATGCAAGAGCAGCTAGTCCTAATCTTAATGCCCTTAATAGTTGTAATGAAGAATTTCAATTCACTTCAGGTAAGTTTTTAACAATATTTATGAAGTTATACAGCGTGATCCATTTTAAAAGAAAAAGGACCGCTTAAATGATTCCCATGGGAAGACCTAAGTCAAGAGAAAGTGTTAAAACAAAAGTAGCATAACATTTAGGGAGAAATCAAATCATGACCATAAAATCCCGCTATACAAGATGACACTTCCGTGTTCTACACACTTTTGCCACAATTCCCTGAATTCTCTGACCCACTTAACTCTCGATTCTGAGACAGTATAGCATCCCCAAACTGTGCCTTCAAACGAGTGAAAATTTCCGATGGTTTAACGCCTTCATTGGCTAAAAACATTATGATGATGCGTTATGCAATAGACGCGTTCAGTCATGACTGTACTGCGGACAGAACCGAGTGCAGCTGCTACCCAACCCGGTTTCCCCCCTCCTCATTAAGTTCAATATCATCATTGGATGTTCTCCTAATTGTTGCACTTTTGGTTTTACACTTTTTTCATTTGGGTCACTCTGTATATGGAGTGAAACGGAATATCCATCATCATAAGTAATAAATTAGTATTAATTATGCCATATACATTTTTTTAAGTGATATATTTGAGTTACAAATAAATATTTGCAATTAATTGGACATTATATATTTGCAAAAAAGGTTGTATTTCCTACACTACATGTTTTTATTAATGTAGGAAAATATCTTAAAGTTCATTTATGTACTTTTCATTAGCTACACGTACCTACTTGTATCAATTTTTAAATTAAAACTTTCTTCTTGTAGGGCGAAAAGAAACCGCAGTTTAAGTGTTATAAGAGTTTAGTAAGTTTTAATTATTAAAGCTTGCTAGAAAACACTGTTTTTTGTGTCGTTTGCGAGTGAATAATTTTGAACTTTGTAAATAGTATTTTCCATAAAGCACCTGTGACTTTGATTCGTCTTAAAACTTACTTTGAAATTATACAGGTGTCTTTACTTAACCCCTTTAATAGTACACATTTTTTGATTTGATACTAAATACAGTCTTCCCTGACACTAATAATATTTTTTTTGTATTTCTGACAGTGCCTTTAAAAGTTAACAAAGCAAGTAAGTTTTATAAATTAACAATGTTATCTATACATTATGTGTACCTGTTCGTAGTAAAAGCGTAACATTATTGATATTGATGCATGAATGGCATGAAAATTACCCTTTCAGTTTGGCAACAACCCAACTTTCGTTTTTATTTTATTTTTTGAATGTCGTATTCAGATGCAATGTTTTTTTATTTTTCTAATTTATTTTCGTACCGAAACAGTCACTTTTAAGAGCCATTTTCAGCGCTGGTACCTTTTTATTACTTTCTAAACGACTTGCTATCGTACTTATTTCAAAATACATAGGTACTTAAGTATCTATCCATTAAACCCTTGATTGTTTTCTGGATTCTAAAGAAGAATTTGCAGCAAAAGGTAGTCAGAACTTTTACAAAAGAGTAGTATCAGAAAATTGATAATCGTGTGAAAAAATATACTAAACCTTTAACTATAAAATATAAAACAATAGTTAAAGAATTATATGATTCTAATATTCAAGTATATGTCGCAAAGGAAGGAATTAATGGAAATGCAATATTGAAATAAGAAAAACTATATTCGTAAAATTCCTGGCCGAGAAAATCTACAGCAATAGAACATACTAGGGCTAACCATTAAACGCATCATTGAGAAAATCAAAAATAATCTCTAATAAATTGTGCGGAATTGTTGTCATTTTGACTTCCTGATTTCGAACAGTTTTTTTAGTTGTGGCTTTCACTTGGTAGAAATCCATAGTTAATTTTGAAATAAAACAACACATTTTAAATTGCTAGATATCGTTATACTTTTTTATTGAGTTTCTAAAAAAATGCGTATTGTGTAAAAAAAATTGACGTGAACTTATTCGAAAATATTTAATATATATATATGTATTCCAGCCTTGTAAAAGAAATTTCGAACAAGAAGTGCTTGGTTAGAATTGTTATAAATCCACCAGATGTAGATCGTGATTTCTAGTCCTCATCAGCGCGCTATAGGCAGTTCTAATATGATTAAAAAAAACACTACAAACGTCAAGTAAACACTTACACGTACCTATAACTTGTTCACTAATGTTTTTCACAAAATATCATGGCTATGTAATCAAAATAATACGATATTTTAATGAAAAATTACTGAAAATTTGCGCTAATCATAACAGAAACAAGGAAATGAAATAGTATATTTTTTATAAGAGTATGAAATTACTCTTTTCCGATACTTTCTTTTGTGAAATCAATAGATAAGTTTAAGTGGTCTTCAAATGAGACAACCACAGTTATTTAATTCAAACAATTAATTTATTGTATACTGGAAACTTCTACCAAAAATTATATATTTAATTTTTAGTGTACATGAATTAAGTACTCAAGTCATGCGCAATTTGAACTACTAATTGTGATGTCACATCAGTTTTACCATTTTTTGGATCACGTGATAAATTTAAAAAGATTTATCATTTTTATTCCTCATTTGCATTACCACCTCTCAACAGATTTCATTACAATGTATTTCCTTCCCAATTTAATGTTGCTGTCGTGAACCTTAAGGTTTTATATACTGTAAATCGAAAACGGTTATAAATAAATTATTTACGTGAATATAAAATGTGTGCGAAGAAAATGGTTTTTAAATTTTTATTTTAACCCCTGATTCTTAGTTGATATATTTTAATAAGTTGTTCGTCTTATTTGAATGAATTTTTAATATATTTTCGTTTAACAGGCAGCTTTCTACGTCACCCTAATTCGTATTTACCGATACATGGATATAATATTCCTAGTGAGACCGAAGGCGATTGCCTTAATAGTTTAAGTCCAGATTCCGATGACGTAGAACCCTATGGTTTTCCTAGTAGTCGTGTAAGGAGGCCCATTCGAGACGACGAAACCGAATCAGTTATTACTACTTTAGGTAAGATCTTCGACATTCGCTTTCGATAATGTTAACAGAAAAAAAAAATGCCATTCGATTCTTAGCAAAAATTAATGGAAGTAGTTGTTGATCACTACGAAAAATATTTTCCGAGATCATTCGATGATTTTTTCTCATAAAAATCGGATTGAATCTTACAAAAACTTGCAGACTCTAATTCAAAAATAACGTGTTAAGTCCTTCCTTTTGACAATAATGTTTGAACTATTTTCAAACGTTTTTCATATTTAAATATTAAATAAATTTCTCTTCTTTAATAGCTGAAGAAAGGCACTCTCTTCTGGGTGGTTACCCAAGTAACAGTGACCTTTCTGCAAACCTGTGCGAATTAGAAGATTCCGAATGCGAAAGTGAACAAAAGCCGCTAAATTACTTGCCACTACATCAAACTTCCGTTTGACGTAAACTGTTTCATTCCATTATAAAACTTTATCGTTGTCCCGGTTAATGGACCTTCATCATAGTGGGTGCCGTTTTAACGCCATCGTTGCATTTATTAGTTGTACGACATTTAATTTAAGCACTAACATCTATTTACTAATTTTAAGGACAAGAAAAACTGACCAATAAGCAGAATAATTTTTTAAAGAAAATAAAAATAAACTGTAATACGAACCCTAAAGGTTCGGTGTTAGCATATCAACTGAATAAATTCCGTGTAATATTATGCGTATTTTTTATAAAGGAATGAGTCTGTGAAGCGAAATCGTTGAAGACGTTTTCTCATTTTTTTTTTTTGTAAATTATAAATATTAAAGCGAAACATTGTCTAAAGTGTAACTAATTTTATATGAAATTTATTGTATAACGTAAAAGACTTTAATGAAACCTGATAGTGCAAAAAGCTGTTTTCTTTTCCTTTCAATTCGCTGTAAATTCGTTGGCTTAAATAAACAACTACACTTTTATGAGATTATCATGATTTCCCACAAAATAGTGAGTGAACATAAAATTTTAATTGTGTAATCAATAAAATCTGATTTTGCCAATTTAATTTTTACAATAATTATAAATTATTATTGCAGTATGGTTAATCAAAAAATTATTATTAAGGCTAAAATGCAAAAATTAATCCTTTTCTCGCAACTTACGTAAGCTTAGCTAGACTGTGTACAATATACATAAACGTATAGAATATCCATAGTACTTGAAAATATTATAAATTCAGCGTCTCTACCAGGTATGTCAGTTTTTTAGTCGACCAGATTTACAATTGCGTCGATGCGAGTGGCCCGTAATAAGAATATAGCCGATATTTAAAATAACCAACTCTAAAACAGATGTGCGAGTTGAGACAATCGAGCGAGCGTAAGCATGTTGCAGAGGGATTTTATCTGATAAAAAAAACCGTAAGTTGTTTGTGTGATGCAGTTTAAATATTATATTATCAAATGTAATATTTGCTGCATTTAATATTAATTGCTAATATACGTAATACATAAAGTATTTTTAAAACATCATAAGGACAGCACGCGTTCAACTTCGCATTACAAAGAAATACAGCACCCTGGTTTTTTATATCCTTTTCAATTGAGATTAGAAAAACTATACCTTTAAGGATTTCTTATTTGACGATCTCCATCTCCAACACTTTCCAATTAAGGTAATACATTTTTTCGTGCACAAAAATTTAACAACAAACCTGCTGTGATGTCATTTGAAGTGTAGTATCACTAAGAATCGGGCTTGTCCCTGAACCTTAGTTTTACCATAGATTATGTTAATGCTGATGTTTTTACATTTGAGGGATAGTTGGTAGGTTATAAAAATATAAATCAGAACCTGTTAAGTGTTTTTTAAACATCAAAAATTTACATTTCGCATACTGGCGAGTGAAACAGGATCCGGTAATTGTTGACAATTAAAAAACCTATAAAATGTTTTTTTTTATAAGTAAGACGATTCTTCGCTGAAAATTTTTGGAAATACCATAAAAAAAAAAAGAATCCAAAGGAAATCTCTAGCGTAAGTAGTTTTCCATAATTGTAATATTAATAATTAAGAACATATTTTTCTTGTGTCACCATATTAACAGAGATCGTCTAATTTTAATTTTGCAAACGACTTCTGAAAGTAGAGATTGTGAACTATAGTTCCTCTATCTCAGTTTTTTTTTAATAGAGCTGCTGAAAGAAATGAACTTGATTCGACTTCAGTGCAGCAAGATCGTGCGTAGCGCGAACTCCCACTATATCTCAGTAGACAGGAAAGGAGAGGGTATGAAGCACCGTACAAAGAGAAGATTACAAATATAAGAAACACTGTTTTCTCGCACGTTAAATCCTATGGATTTGTATTTGTCTCTTTTTACTGTCGCTTTTTCGTTTCATAGAGTTTCGAATGACAACGATGCTAAAGATGTTTTCACTGGTGGGGATTGTCTACAACTTTTACTAGGTACTCAAAAGCCCATTTTACTAAATTGGAGCGGGAATGAGTCAACCAAGCAAAAGATTACGATGTGTCCGATAGATTGCGCTAGACCCCGGGTAACGGCAACTGATTTTTTTGTAGTCTTGTTACTTGTTATTGTTTTTCTATTATCTATAAAATACGTCATCGCTATAACTGTTACTTAACTGTCGAGTGTTCAATCGCTGGTGCCTTTATCCTACACTTTTTGTATAGGACAAAAGTGAAAAGAATTTTTAAAAGACAAAATAAATTGCTACTATGATTTATTATGTGTTTACAAATCATGTTAATTACTCATTAGTTATTACAAAAGAGAAACAAATACGCAACCTAAATTTGAATATTAGGCTGTTTGTTACAACAGTCCTATCCAAGTTATTCCAAAACAAACAAAAAAGATTCTTTAATTTACGTTTACAGTTATAATAAGTAAATTAGTTCCATTATGAAAATTTCCGATAATATAACACGATAAAACGCATGCAATTAGCAATAATAATATATTGATACAAATAAAACAATAATTATAAATAGTCAATTAAGGCTAATACATAAATACATTAAAAATAAAAGGATACTCGTAATTTATTTTAAAAGCAGCATTTAATAAACTCAGATAGTCGTAGATTTCGGTTACCTATTTATTTTCTCTCTTCTGCCTTTGAGAGGGTTGATTTAAAAATATGTGGATGTAGAATAATGATGTCAAAGTTAGGGCTGAATTAACACTTTAAAAATAAATACGAGTTCTAATGTGTTAGCCACGCGATCCGGCCCTAATTTTCACATCATCGTAGTCTACATTCACATACATTTCGACCCTCTTAAAAGCAGAAGATAGATAATAACGAAATTCACGACTTTTTGACGGTCTGATTAGATTATTAAAACTTAGCTTTAAATAAACTCTTTAAATTGTGCACATCAATCTTTAGAATCAGTGATCGTGTCTATTTTTCTCACAGTACTTTTCAATTTAATTTTTTACTTTTTATGAAAATGTCATGGATATTTTTTCCCTGAGGTTTATTTATTCAGTTTTTCTGTCATTCATTCTTATATATCCAGTTGTTTTGAATTCTGTCAATCTTTAAAAATATGAGTCGAATTTTTCCTCTTACTTGTAGATTTGTTTACTTCGTTTCAATTAAATAAACCCCTACAGAAAGCGTCAATAACTTTAGGCACTTCTTCACTAAATCCGCAAATTTCCAATGTATTGGACTCATTGCCCACCAATACTGAACGAGGTGAGCTTAGCGAAAACGTTACCAATCTGTTAAAAGAAAGTGAAAATGAAGTAAAAAAAAGCAATTTTATTGTTTAGTCTTCATCCCGGCTATGACCTCGTGATTTTTAACACATTTGCCTTTTTAAAGGACAATTCGATTAGAGGTTGAAATTATTGATTTATTTTCAATGTGAAAAATATCCCAAATTCAAGTCCACGAAAGGGTTATACGAGTACAATTGCTTTAGAAAAAACTTACTTTGTATGTGGTAATGCCATTTTTTTTCGATAAGAACTTAACGCGCTAGGGGATTTTTCGCAACTTCGAAGTTTTTTGGGTATTCCTGCAAAGGAATAAGAACCATAGAGGAAGTTTATGAACACATCGATCGGTTTCTTATTATTTTGGGCCCATTCAATGGCCTGCGATGGCATAACAAATTTACTCTTCAACTCTTTCAGTTGCGAAAGTGCTTGGTTTAGTGTTATGTCTGCAAGAAGAATTAAAAATGAATATAAAAGGTACAATTTTAATATTAACATACATACTCCTCTCAAAAGGTAAAATGGCGACTGGTTTATCATCATTAAAAGCTGCTACAACCACATCCTTTTCAGTTCGTAATAGAGACAGGGTCATTATAGTGGCTGCGTCAAAACACGAAAGATTTTTGCAATGAAGACAGGGCTCTTTCATTTTTTCTGTTACATCAAAAGTTATCATTAATCTTTTTCCTGTTGATTTAAGATTATGGAAGGAGATTTGCAATGCTTTATGAAGGGCGGAAATAACGGAAGGGCATTTTGGAGCTTCAGATGTTAATTCTGGTTTCTTATAGTTTTCGTTTTGAAGTTTCATTTCTAAGGCTTTCTTTTCCATATGCTCTAAGAATTGAGGATCCAAAGGCCTACGATAAAATGGGTCATTTAACAAATTAACTTGGTTATTTCAAAGATCAAATTTGGCTATTAAGATTAAAAAAGAATGATGAAAATAGAGAAAATTAGAAATGGGGATGTGTTAACAAGACTAGAATAAAAGCCACTATAAAAGTGAGACATGTTAGATAATTTTTAGAAACAGAAAAAACTAAGAAGGGGTACCAAGACACAGATTATTGTTCGTAAATAGTTAAGGATGTTAGATATTTTAGAGGAAAAGGTACGAGGATTTGACTGATGACTGTGATGTTTACGATGGTCATTTCCATTCAATTCACTTATAGTAAAGGTGTAGGTATAATGCAAATGTTCAAAGAGAACGCGAAATAGCATAGATACGAATATTTAAAAAAAAATAAGTCCTGGTTACTTACTTTCCCCCTTTTTCAAAATTTCGCAATGGTATGAAAACTTGAACTGGATGAATTTTCGAAGATTTTAAATTATTTACATTTGTAATTGCTTCCACAACTTTCGTTTGAAATGTAGTATTGGCCTTCAAAAATCCCAATTTGTACAATTTTGGCAGTGCTGTGGTAAGTTCTTTTAAAGACAAGTTTGGTAATAACGCTTCCCAAACCTTAAATTAAAAAATACCTAGGTAATTTTTACCTTCCGTGGAATTTATAAAGACAGAGGTTTTTCTCTGGGTACTTTTCTCCATGACCACCTATTGCCACCCACTTGTGGTTGTAATGGATAATGAGATAGTTTAGTAGCAGATATGTATTCGTAGGTGGGTGGCAAAAGTATGAATCGTTAACATACAACAATCTTTATCTACTACTTTATATTTCCAATAAATCAAATCGAAAATGTTTTGAGCGGCGGGAGTTTAATATCAGAGTAACAGAGATATGAAAGAATTTTTCATAAAGTTTTAAAATTAGCAGGAACGTTATATAATGTTTTAAAATGGTCTTGAACATTTCAAATTGATGATCCTAAATGTTGAATTTTTCCGAGATTGAATTCGTATGTTTAAAAAAAAATTTAAAATGATCCAGATTTTTCAAGAATTAATTCATAATGTTCCAGGGTTTTCAACGTCTATAATAGAGTGTTTCTGATTTTTCGAGATTGGTTTGAAGGGTTGATGTATACAGTGTCCAAACATCGAAAGCATACAACGACAAAATGATTGTGATATTTTTCAACCGAGACTTGAATTCGGGTAGACGTAGAAAGACCAAAGGCCTGTATTATTTAACCGACAGCTAATCACGTGCAAGTTTCCTATCTGTATGCGGGTACCTGCATATTTCATAGGCGTACTTAATGGAAATAGCTGGAGTGCCTGCCCCTTCCAACATTGTACCTACCTTCTTAGGGCGGGGTTTGCTGGTGCGCATCTAGTCGTTAAGTCTCGATTGAAAAATTTCACAGCAGTTTGCTAAACGCTGGAATCGTATGGGATGGACGATGTGTATACTGTGGAATGCATACAACGACAAATTAAAACAGTATTAATGATTGACAGGTGATAGCATACACAGCATACAATACTTATATTAATTCAAAAGATCCAACGAACCCTATTGGTGTAGCTTATTCACTCATATTGCGTTAAAATTACTTTATAATTTAGATTAGGAAAGAGAGGAGACATATAATCGTCGACTGCAAATTGTGATATTTTGACATCAGACAGCGTAGCTCAGTGACACACATCTAGTAATAAAAGGGAGTTGGTTTTATTGTTATTTTTGTACGTAAAATTAGATTCTTCGCTGCCGCAATTGCAGGCGAAACGTCAGGAGTAAAATCCAGAAGACCACGGCCAATAAGCCCAAAAAACTATGGTTATATTGAAGACACCGGCCGTGAAAGCTTACATCACGTATTATTAACCCATTGCTTAATTAAAAATTACCGAAAGGAAATAAAATTTTGCATTCTTTAAAATAATAAAGTTGCAATTTTTCATTAATGTGAATCAGTAGCACGATTTGACGAAAGCAAACTTCACAGGGCATTTTTTTATCAACAGTATTTTTTTCTTTATTTTATTAGATTTTTTACAACTAAAATTAACGCCGCCAATAGTAATGTTGTGGTAAACACGAACGATTTTTGTCTTTCACACCAACAGTAAACCATTCTAACAAAAAATATATAACGCGTTCATTATTCTCGTAAGTAAATCATAAAATATTTTAAATTAACAAGAAACAAACATAAATTGCTTTACTTAATTACTTAAAATTATTTTTACCTGTGAAACATGATTCCTAATCCATTTCTTTTACTGCGGCTTTTACAGCAATAGGCAGAACTCATCACGATTGTTTTAAATAAAAAAGCACTAAAACTTAACAACACTATTTACACCGAATTTTAGTGGCTGGCTCCAACGCAATGTTTGACATCAAAGAATGGCGTTAGTACAAAGTAGTATCACGCAGCCTGAGCATACGAGTTACGTGTCCCCTCTCTTTCTTAGTATAAGCTTTATAAGTATTCTGTTTGAATTTTGTGGTTGTTGTATCTAAAGCATGAAACAATTGTATGTGTAATTGTGCGTTTAATAATTGCATTTCTAGGGCATACTGAGGATAATAAAAGCAACTCGGCGGCCTTGATAGAGAGTAAAACAGTATCTAATAGGGTTCCAAGGAAACTAATAACAGACGAGGATTTTTAGAACCTTAACGATAGTAGATTACCTATATTTTTTTAAAAGGGAAATAATACTGTTTTAGATTTCATTTTTTCGGTTTAAGCTTTCCCCTTGGAGTTATTTAAGTGTTTCATTTAAAATGAATGAATAAATACAGAAATATGTATCACAAAACAGATCTTACTGCTTGAGAATTGTGAAAATGTGAAGGAACTTGGTTTAAAGAAGTGCATCCAAGTTCGGTGATCAATTCAGCTATTAGTTTTTCATCTTTACATTTCTTTAATTGTGTTATTTTCCTTAAATATGAAATAATGTTGTCCGAGTTAGGAATTTCAGACGCCATTGACTCTGCCTTCTCCAAACCATACAGTACATATGTCAAAATCAAATCAGTCACTACAACAGAAGAAGTTCACAAAACCCTTTATTAATTATTTAGTTTCATGGTCACTTGGTTTTGGGACCTAAAAAGTTTAAAACGCAACTACTTTTAATGGTATATTTTTAAATTGTTTCATTTGACGGTAGATTTATCAAAATGATTTCAAAATGTAAAAGAAAGTCAACATTATTTTAGGTTTATGACTTCAATATCACCTAACCTAACCTAACCTCCATATACTTATCCTACGCTAGCGCCGCTACTTGACGATGGATTTTGATAAATCGATCCAAAATAAGACGAAAGTAAATCCAATTTTCTAATACATATTTTGATTTTTTTCGAAGTATCAGTACTTGAAATTTGTAGTTCTGAATATTTGGTCGATTGTTATGGTGTAATAATTCTTCATACACAAACAGAACGCAATCAGTCTCTAATAATTCCCAATTTACACATATTTATATACATTAAATGTTTTGTAGAAATGTCTTATAACGGAAAAATATTTAAATGGTTAGGTTGTGATGAGGACATAATACGATAATGTCAAAAAAAAAGAATAACTTCTTTTCCATTTATTTTTCCTTTTGTTATAAAGTATTTGTAAACGTTAAATGTTAGAATACATCTATTTGAATGTGATTAGACTGAAAGCGTTGTGGTTGTATGCAAATTAGATTATATTGACAAATACAGAACTTAAAAGTTAAAGTTTCCATGTATTGAAACTGAAACGAGATGTTAAAGAACTTTGTTCTTCATTTTCGTCTTATTTTATCTCTTAAGTGCACAAATAAAATAAACTAAACAAAACTGAGAACAAAAAAGCAGATAATTATCAATCAAAAGAAAGACTCAAATCTAATCTACCCGATCCTAACCTACTAATGTACCCTTTATTGCACGAGTGGGGTCATTAGTTCCACGATCAGGACCATTTGTATTTCATACCATATTTTCATTTTTTTTCTGATTATTTGGAAAAACTAACATGTACAAATTATTTCTGATATACCCTAGCTTATTTGTCTGGATTTGAAAAAATATATAATAATGAGATATCACATTACGAAATCACGTAAGATATTAAAGATGTATTTTTTGGGCCTAATTTATTTTAAGCGTCAGCATTACAGAGAAAAGTTTAAATAATTGTCAACAATAATATATTACGCACCAAGGGAAGAAAGTTAGCTATTACAGATCATGTGCAAATTGCCGAAGGCGAGGGTGGCACACTCGTGGTCTGTATTAGCCTGCTTTCTTCCCGAGCATTCCCGAGGGATGCGTATACTATTTTTTGTCACATTCGTGTGAAACATTTGTCATTTAATTGAACAAAGAGAGGTTATGTTAGACATCATGTCGCGAAATGTATCATCACGCATGCGCTAAGTATCTCGTTTCCGTGCACTTCAAAAAGTAGTACCTACCTACTTTCGTTCATGAAATTATTGATGGAAAGGCGAATTTTCCGCACGCATGTGACAAAAATATATTTTATTTCCAAACTGGCATTCCCCAAAAATAAAAACTTAAAAACCATTTTAAACGTATGTGTAAAACACAAAATACAGCAGCTCAGAAGATGAATGCAAAAGGTGTTTATATACGAGCACACGCGTGAGCTACTTGACTTTATATGGCAATCTGCATAATAGAAAGTAACTGTTTCTTTATATCGCTGTACGTCGGGGATTCACAGAGCAAGAAACGTGTGTTCTGGGAAATCCCCGAAGCACATATGGAAAATTTACGCACGAGATTAATTCTTGAAAAAAAAAAAAAAAAAATCACGAGTGTGTTTGAGGCCTGTAGACATAACGTACTAAAAACCCAAGATTGTTTGAAGAAAATTCTGTAAAAGTACGCGCCTAGGACCATGAATGATTCATCGACGTGAGCGCTTTAGTTTAAATAATTTAAAGTTTTTCATAAATTTTCATTTTCACTGGACTGATGGCCTCACCCATGCAAGAAAGGGATAACCTAACCTAACTTAACATACTCAAACTAAGGAACCTATTAAACCTCAAAAACATTGATTCTATATGCCCAAAAAACCAGATGACCATGATGGTAAGTAACTATCAAAACAAATTTTTACAATTTGGGACCACTTACATTTATCATCTGTTTTGCAATGAGATAATTTGAAGAGGTCTTTATGAGTCCAACTATGAAACCCTTTTGACTTGGTTACTTCTTTAACTAGATCCATGTGTTCCTTCTTTAAATAAAACTCCCCAATTAACTTATTTAGACCAGAAGGAAAGGTTCGTTTTTGAAGAGTACAAAATCTTATAAACATGAAAAACTCTTCAGTTGATCTCATTATACTTAAAGCTGTTGTATAGACTCTGTTCCTTAAGGAATCAGGGACTGGAACCAAACTTGTTCTAGCTGCCACAGCAAGTATAAAAAATAATGTAGCTCTTCCTGGAAGAGTATTTTCACTATTCACAATCTCAATTAAATTGAGAATTGTATCAATTTTATTTGCTTCTATTAATTCTGTTACTGCTTTTGCTTTCTCAACAGTATAATATTTATACACTTCGGGATTTCCAGTAACGAAACGGGTATCCTCCGAATACAAATAGAGATAACGTTTAATCCGATTTTCAGGGGTAGCTTTATTTTTTGGTGTGGCCATTTCGATTTTGTAAAGCACGATTCTTTGCAAACCACTGTATAATCGTTCACAAAATTAATTACTTATACCATAAATTTACCTAACCTAACTTTTGCGAATGATTAATGGATTAAAAATATAACACTATTTTAATTATCAAATTAATTATTATTTTATATATCTGTATTTATAATTAGATGAAAATATTAGTAAGTAACACTATATCTATTTATCTACGTTTTTAACTAAACTATTCTGACTACGAAGTCTTTTATAACCTACCGAACCTACTGCAAAAAAATACATTAAAGGAGATTCGATTAAATCCGATATTGATTAATAAGTTCTATATTTGTTTTGATTGTTTTTGAACTTTTATGAACTTTATTTATAACTATTCGATTGAATAAATAAACAAATTGCAGTATTTAGGAATTTTATACAGGGTGTTCTCCTTCATGTTACAGATTCAAAATCTACGGGTAATAAATCAAATAAAAGGTTAAATAAAATCTCACATAATTATACATTTTTTACATTCATTATAATACTGAAAGTAGTTTAAAGTCGAGAGATTGAATCTTAATTGGGCTAACAAACATAGATAGCACTAGTATCGTCAGTAGAAATTATGAGTAATATATTGAATAATTTTATGAATGATAAGTATACAAAATACATATAGGTGTAATCTAAAATTAAAGATAATGAATGATATTCATCCCTTAGAGATGGAACATTTTTTTTAAATTCAAGACGCCCTACGACTTTTTGACTGGTTGGAATACGCTAGAGACATTGTATTAAAGTTTGGGCAATCTGACATCTAGTGGCGTCGCAATTTTCTACGGCCGAAAATTCAAATAGGACTATTTTTTTTGGTATAATTTTGTACACCTGCTTCATAAAATTTTACTGAAAATATTTGATGTGCAGTAACCTTTTGTGAAAAAGGTTTAAGAAACTACAAAATAATGACTGAATTCTATTCATCTTTTTGTAAAACAAATGTTTGTTTTTACAATCACGGCATCGAAATGTACATAATAGAATTAATTATAAGGAGCCAATCAAACAAAAAAATTCTTCATTGGTATTTTTTGTGAACAATACTTATTCATGCAAAAATGCAAGTATTATCTACCTGAATTATTACATTCATATACTCGGTAACCGACAAATATAAAAATAGTAACAACAAAAACAACAAAAGCTCATGTAAAATAACTAAATTTGACGTTTTTGTTTAAGTTTTTAATTTCTTTTAATCTTCCTTTTCCGAGAATTTTTGTACTAGAAGTAATTTTTGCCTACGAAGGTCACCACTCCACAAATATTACCCCAATATTTGTCCATTTTTCATTATCCAGTGCCGTAGCCCTCAAACAGAGATACAAATACAATTCATCCGGTGATGTTTTTTTGGCGTTTTCTCTATATGGGGGACTTTCTGTTCTCGAGTACTCGGCAACAAAATCGTATTTCTTAACAATTTGAAGTCAAAGTCAAAACTAGACGCATAATTTTGTCAACTTGGTACATATTAAACCATTTTTTACTTTTTATCAGAGTGGGGGAGTCCCTGTGGACTGCATCGCCTACAATCGCCTAGCCGTTTTATAAGGCAAACAAGCATAATGCAAATCTGCAACTCCCGATTATACTTCCATATGCACCGTTTCTTCTTAATTTTTTAATCACACATGCGACAATTCACATTTATTTACAATTTTTCTTACAATCAGCACTAGCTTTAGCAAGAGTTTTTTACTTGTTGGATAGTAAAACGACTTTAACAGTTGATTCTAAACCGCCTTATGATTCACGTTTCGCTGCTAGCGCCTCTTTTGGCATTGTAATTCTTGAGTTAATCTAAAATTCAAGGTCGTCTTTCTAATGGGGAAGCACTTATGTCTTAGACTCTAATGTATATCAATGGTTTTTTTGACATTAACTTGTCACATTTTGACGTTTTCTATAACACGTAGCCTGCTGAAAAATTGTAGGTTAAAATACTATTATACTGTTTAATTTTACGTGGAATGTATTGTTTTGTAAAACAAAAACTAAATTTAAAAAAGTACATATTTGAAATTTTCATCGTTTTACATTAGCTAAATATATTTAAACAAGAAACTGGCAGAAATGGCTGCAATAGAACAGCCTTGTTACACCATCATCAATGCCCCCTTAATGGCCGAGCCCTACAACGAAATGCACCTCAAGATGGATCTTGGTAAGTATTGTCCAGTAACTTTTCATACAATATAAATTTTAAATGCTTGGTGTTTTTCAGAGAAGGGTGATGTAAAAGTCAAAATAGAAGCTCTTAAGAAGACTATTCATATGATTTTGGCAGGAGAGAAACTTCCCAATTTGTTAATGACAATTATTCGTTTCGTTCTTCCATTACAAGACCACACGTTGAAGAAATTGCTACTAATTTTCTGGGAAATAGTTCCTAAAACAACCCCGGATGGAAAGTTGCTTCAGGAAATGATTCTTGTGTGTGATGCCTACAGAAAAGACTTGCAACATCCGAATGAGTTTGTTAGAGGTTCCACATTACGGTTCCTTTGTAAATTAAAAGAACCCGAATTGCTGGAACCTCTTATGCCTGCTATTCGTGCATGTTTAGAGCACCGTCATTCATATGTTAGAAGAAATGCAGTTCTTGCCATCTTCACTATTTACCGCAATTTTGAGTTTTTAATTCCTGATGCTCCAGAACTTATATCAACATTCCTAGATGGGGAACAGGATATGTCTTGTAAACGCAATGCATTCCTTATGCTTCTCCATGCAGATCAAGAACGGGCACTGGCCTATCTTACTTCTTGTTTAGATCAAGTTAATTCTTTCGGAGATATTCTTCAGTTGGTAATTGTGGAATTAATTTATAAGGTCTGTCATGCCAATCCATCAGAGCGGTCACGTTTTATAAGATGCATATACAGTCTTCTGAATTCTAATAGTCCTGCAGTACGATATGAAGCAGCAGGTACTCTCATTACTCTCTCAACAGCTCCAACTGCTATTCGAGCAGCTGCCAGCTGTTACATTGAACTTATTGTAAAAGAAAGTGACAATAATGTTAAATTAATTGTTCTTGATCGTTTAATTGCCATATGTGAACATCCTGTACATGAAAAAGTACTACAAGAACTTGTAATGGATATATTGCGTGTTCTATCCAGTCCTGACTTAGAAGTTAGGAAGAAGACACTCAAATTGGCATTGGACTTGGTTTCATCAAGAAATATAGAAGAAATGGTTCTTGTATTGAAGAAGGAAGTTTCTAAAACGCACGACGCCGAAAACGAAGACACTGGAAAGTATCGTCAACTTCTCGTCAGAACCCTTCATTCATGTTGCATCAAGTTCCCAGATGTTGCTCCTACTGTTATTCCCACTCTTGTCGAATTTCTTTCAGATAATAATGAGTTGGCGGCTACAGATGTGTTGGTATTCGTCAGGGAAGCTATACAGAAGTTTGAAAATTTACAACCGCTTATTATTGAGGTATCTACTTTTATTTGGTAAATGTACAATGAACAAACAACTGCACATTCTAGGAAATTTTAAAAAAAACAAGTTCAACGCGAAGCTCCATTTGTCCTACTATGAGCTAATCTTTACCGTGGTTTATAGGAACTATTTAGTCCACGCGTTTCGTCAGCAACTGCGGCTGACATCTTCAGTTGTTAAAATCTCCGCTCTCGTCAACACTTCCACTGAAGATGTCAGCCGCAGTTACTGACGAAACGTCCTATAAACCACGGCCTACAAGTCCGAGCCCTAGTTTTTCTACGGATTCCGGCCGTGAAAACTTATGTTCTTATAATGTCTGCATTTTTAAAAAACTAACATTCCCAGCCATACTCTAACCTAAGTCTTTCCCTGCCTCTCTTTATTCTTATTTCTGTCTCTAGTATTCTTCACAGAAAGAGTTCTGCCTTCCTATCTTTCTTGTTATTGAGTTCCACAATGTCCTTGTTCTCCTACTTTTTGTAATACCTCCTAATTTCTAACTTTTTTCCACGATATTTTCGTCATTCACCTGCAACGTCACATCTCGAATGATTAGAACTTTTCGCGAATACAAATGGAGCGCCTTTTTATTAACTTCTTTGGTTTTAACACCTGTTAGGTCTTAAAGAAAAACATCAATTCTTTTTCGTTGGTTGTCTGGTTATTAAAATTTTAAAAATTCGCGGCTTTTAGTTTTATATTCCCAATTTTAATATTAAGCTCCAACCCTGCTTTTACTCCCCATGTAACAATGTGTTTGTTTCATTTTTATTGTCAGCTCATTTTCTTTCTATTAATACTACATTATTAATTGCACTTTGAAGACGTTTCCAATGACTAGTCGCCTTCAAATTAGGTTATTTCCCCCACATGAATTACATTCGTGCACTGTAGGTATTTGTTGACCAGGACTTTTCACCCTGCGTGTTGTTTCGACGTTGCCAAGTCGTACGCTACTGTTCAGCTTTTCTGAATTCTTTATGTATAAAATATTTATCCGAGTGTCGTTTTCTAATCCTCAAAATTCAAATGAAATGTT
Organism: Agrilus cyanescens; assembly: GCA_947389935.1. NCBI lineage: Eukaryota > Metazoa > Arthropoda > Insecta > Coleoptera > Buprestidae > Agrilus > Agrilus cyanescens. The sequence continues at coordinate 23,583,678 of OX376709.1, forward strand.
TAAAGAAATTAAATCAATAAACTACATATGGTTCAGTATGAAATTAATCAATTAGTATTAATATCCATAAAGTTAAGTTCAAATCTCCTCTAACATAGATGATTTAATTTCATGGATTATAATATTCAATACAACATTCGCAGAAATTACTGGAATCGTTTAAAGATATAAAGTCATCTAAAGTGTATCGGGCTGCTCTGTGGATATTGGGAGAGTATGCTACAAGTAAAGCCGATATTGAATCTGTTTTGCAACATGTTCATCAAACGTTAGGAGAAGGTTCAATACTAGAAGCTGAACAAAAACTGAATGCAGGTGAAGCATCATCAGATGGAACGGGTTCTACAACACCCTCAGTTTCTACTTTGGTCACATCTGATGGGACATATGCTACTCAGTCAGCCTTTAGCACTGTTCAGTAAGTACCCACGCGATGGGTTTGAAAATTGAAAATAAGTAGGGTTGTTTCTTAGGAAAACAAGAAAAGAAAAACGTCCATCTCTACGTCAGTATTTTATGGACGGGGACTTCTTTATAGGAGCTGCTTTGGGAACAACTTTGACCAAGTTGGCACTACGTTATAGAAAATTTTCCGATAAAATTGAGAAAAATCGATTCGAAGCTGATATAATGCTTATTATTGCCAGTATTATTCATTTAGGAAAGTCAGGTATTCTGAGTAGTGCTTAACAAGATTTAAGCTGCTTTACTAATTTCAAGTTGTTAACTCTTATAGGTCTACCCTCAAAAGCAATTACTAATGATGACGTGGACCATCTACTATTTTGTTTGAAAGTCTTGTCAGACGGAACTCAAACTATAATCGATATATTCTATAGATTTTGTAGGGAAGCCTTAAATGACATGCTGGTCGCTAAAGAGGCCGAAGATGAAGCAATTTTATCAAAAGCGAAAGATAAAATTGCTAAAATTCACGCGGATGATCCAGTGTCTTTCATGCAATTCGATACTGATAAAAACGAACTTGGCGAGAATGTGTTCGAAACAGCTTTGGCCCAGGCTTTGATCGGAGGACGAACATCTACGGCTGATTCTACATCCACATCGATCAGTAAACTAAACAAGATAACTCAACTAACCGGATTTTCTGATCCTGTATACGCCGAAGCTTACGTGCACGTTAACCAGTACGATATCGTTTTGGATGTACTCATTGTGAATCAGACAAATGATACATTGCAGAATTGCACCCTGGAACTGGCCACATTGGGTGACTTAAAGTTGGTCGAAAAGCCGCAACCTGTTGTACTAGCTCCTAAAGATTTTTGTAACATAAAAGCAAACGTGAAAGTTGCTAGTACAGAAAATGGTATAATTTTCGGAAATATCGTCTACGATGTCACAGGCGCTGCTTCCGATAGAAACGTGGTCGTGTTAAACGACATACACATTGATATTATGGACTATATCGTACCGGCAAGTTGCTCCGATGCCGAATTCAGACAAATGTGGGCGGAATTTGAGTGGGAGAACAAAGTTTCAGTTTCGACAACCATAACCGATTTAGCCGAATATTTACAACATCTTATAAAAAGTACAAACATGAAATGCTTAACCCCGGAAAAAGCGCTGTCAGGACAATGTGGGTTCATGGCTGCCAATATGTATGCAAAATCTATTTTTGGTGAAGATGCACTGGCCAATTTGAGTATCGAGAAACCTTTCAATAAACCAGACGCACCTGTTACAGGACATATTAGGATTAGAGCTAAAAGTCAGGTACGTATTTTTGTGATTTTAAACATCACATCGTTAGTGAATTCATTGTCTTTCTATGTCTAGGGAATGGCATTAAGTTTAGGAGACAAGATCAACATGACCCAAAAAACCCAACAGCAAAATAAGGTAGTTGCTGGTTAATATATTATTTTTATTATTTGTATGCTATTGCTGTTTAGGTAGTTTTAGGCTTTACTGTAGGAAAATATGTGCATTTTATATTATATTTCAATATAAAAATAAATATCTGATGTAAATAAATATAATAAAAAACCTATTTTACTTTAATTAAAACAACCGATATTAATCAATCTCCAAGCGCGACAGTATCCACAAGACACATCTTAGAAGAACGGGCCTTGGTTGTGCGTAGACCTTTAGTTATCTTGTCATCGACTTTGTGACGAAGCGAGGATCCGAGAATAATGCATGAGAATGAAGGAGATATTGTTGGAATGCTTTTTAAAAAATAATTGAGTTTATAAATATCATTTTTCACTTTTTGATTAAATCAGGATAAATATTTTCGGTCCTATATCTCATTTTAGTCCAAAAACATATTTACGTTATTTATACCTACATCAGTGGTATTCGCGTCGACAATCAAGCTTATTCGTAACCTTTAATCGAATGAAAACGTTTGGAATCGAATAGTGTGGTGGGGTAGAATCGACATTGTACCAAATCGGTATTCTGTAACTCCTCGGATCGAAACGTGTGGTAGAAGTAAATTTCGACTGCATCAGGGCTGTCGGAATCAGTTTGATTTAGAAATCTCGATTCGCACATGCGCCCGGCTGTTTTAGCTCAGTATCGGTTTGGTCGTTGTAGTGGCCATACTGAAATGTTACTACTTTGTCGAACTTCCTGGAAAGGGTTTTTGTCTACTGGGCATCTGCGATGCATCTGTAAAGTCCACTCTCGACACAAGTTTCTATTTACCCGTCGGTTAGCTTAGAAGAAACAACTGTCAATTGGCTAATAAGGCTATATTCGCATAGAAAATGCAACGTTTCCGCCTTTTCAGCCAACGTCTAATAGAAATCATACTCCTCGCTTCTACTTCAGTTACAGAATACCGAAAGTCGAAGTGCAAAGATGCAATAAAAGTGAGTACATGTCGATTTGCTCACATTTCGATTCGATGCCTACATTTCTACTGAGTTACTGAATAGGGCTGAATGTGGTATAGAGATAAACGATGGAAATAAACAGTGGGTCAACCTCTTAGTAATTCGATGTTTCTGGCCCCTTCAGTCTCGAACATTCTAGATTAGAGCAATCCTAGTAGGTACGTTCGAGATCATTAAATTTGACCCCTCTATATTTTTTAATTGATATAGGATTGTGAATAAGCTTAAGGATCGGTAAGCATTGAACGATGTTTTAGAACGTTGTACGACTTAATGCTGGATCATTTTAATTAAAAATTCGTACGTTCTTGAAGCCAATTATTTTCAACCCCCATCATATATCCAACATCCTTGTGGCTACTTACCCACAACCACTATAGTATACTTTTGAATGACTCAGATTGACTTAGAATTTAGGAATCGTATCACATGAACAAACCACCAGCACTATCTTCTGTCGATATACTTATGTGTGCAGATGTTTGTTAGTTCAGTTTTGACAGTCACCTTGATACGGTAGTTTCTAATGCATATCGTATACTTCGTCATATTATTAGGTGTACTTAATCTTTCAAGAGCACTGGTACTGTAATATATTTATACAAAGCCTTAGTAGGGACTCGTTTACTTTACTGTTCTCAAATTAAGACTCTTTACTACACATCGTGTAGGCGGCTACCCCTTCCTGTGCGCTAGATGCGCAATGGCAAATTCTTAAGTACGGTACGTATGTATACACTTGCCTTTTTTTCTGGCCGAATGCGCGCTCTCTCTATACACGCAGGTCATAGCAAACGTCACCCGCCTATAGAAAACAAATAAAGTGTACCTTATATATCCGTGCGTTGCAGGTTGTTGAGGTATTTAATGTATAAAATAAATAGGGGTATGAATATGCTTGACTGTGGCTATACTGAGGCGACTGAAAGTTTAGACTAAGGAAATCACGGAACGTTATCCCTAGTGACTGAAAGATGGGAATTGGGTCTCGTAGAATTGAAATTTATCTCATTTTATTTTATTTTTTTGTAATTTAATTTATGTTTTATAAAGTCACTATGTTTATACTTACAATTAGAGGGCAACTTTTACCTGTTGAATAAAACATACAATCGAACCGCGTAGATTATTACAGACAATGGGTAAACTGTAATAAGTCTACATTTTATGGGAGAAAAAAGAAATCTACTAGCAGTTCGTCATGATATTTTTTTACTCCAATAAATTAAATGATTACATAAATACAACTTTGTAACTGCCGAGTATAATAATAATAATATACAAGTTCACGAAACAAGTATTACAAATAATAATAATAATAATAGTAATAACCCATTTGTGCTGATGAGGTTGCTTAAAATGATTTCACTGGAATTCTGTCTTTATCAGTAACAAAAACCTGAAATGATTACTATCGTTTAAAAGGCCGGAAAATTTTAATTAATTTTCTCAACTCTGATAACAAAATACCAGGGTTTTTTTGCAAAGATGACATTTCGTACCTAAATCTATTCTTCTTCTTCTTCTTCCTCCTCTTCTTCCTCTTCCTCTTCCTCCTCTTCTTCCTCTTCTTCATCAACTTCTACCTCCTCTTCTTCCTCTTCTTCAGGTTCAGGTTCGAAGGTAGGTTCTCTGATGTCTTCGTCATCATCACCAGCATGTTTGCCTTCTTCCTCACCTTCCGGTGTTTCAGGGTCACCAGTTTTCTTTCCTGGGCGTTCACCGAACCACTTTGGTAGTCTCGCTAGGAAATAGAAGGTATCATTTTATCACTTTGTTCTCGTTAAAGTTTTTTTTAAAAGTACCACCTTAATTTTTACATCTGGACTTAAAGGGAAGACAATGACAACATAAATAAACACTTACATTATTTGGTAGTTAACTTGAACAGTATTACCTTCTACTTTGGAGAAGAAGTAATGTACATTCGTTTTTTATTTATTTACCTACTACATATTAATACTCATAGTCAGTTCTTAAATGAATACTGAGAACACAGTATCGATCAAAGCGGTTTGACGATATAAGCTTTATCTCTTGATAAAGATGCGGCCAAAATTTAAGGGATTATTCCTTGGACTATTTTAAGAATATTTTGTCCTTTGATGATTTTTGAAAAACCGCTTTGTTTCGATGATACAGGGCGAAAACCTTTTTCGAGAAAATCAATGTTAATAACTTTTATCGAATGCAAAAACATTGTACGATGCAAAAACTGCAGGTTTTTTATTATTCATTTTATTGCTATCATTGACATTAGCTGTCAGCACGTGTATTTTCTGTCTTCAAGAATTTAACTTGTGTGAGTGAAGTCTTTACCATGAATCGTTATACGAATGCTGAGATGACCGACATGCATTTTATTTATGGCCTTGCTGAAGGTAATTCGCGAGAAACTAGGCGGTTGTACCTGGAAAGATTTCCTAATCGTAATGTTCCTGATAGAAAAACCTTCTAACGTATCCATCAACGTCTTCATGAAACAGGCTCATTGAGACGAAGTGGAGGATCAGGAAGGCCAATGACAGTCAGAACGGTAGAAGTGGAAGAGAATGTGCTGAATATGGTAGCTGAAGATCCAGGTACGTCCACTCGAAGAATTGCAAATACTTTGAATGTAAGTAAGGGGACTATTTCGAACATTCTTAGGTACTATCTGTTCATCATCATCATCATACCACTTACGTGTTCAGGCACTTCTTCCTGTTGATTTTCGTCCACGTATTAAATTTTGTCAATGGTTCTTGCACACATTAGTTCTAATCCCTCAACTATTGTCTGTGATTCTTTTTACTGATGAAGCGAATTTCTCAAGAAATGCAATACGGAATTTTCATAATAACCATGTGTGGGCTGAAGAAAACCCACATGAGATACTTGAGGATCGTTTTCAACTTCAGTTCTCGTTGAACGTTTGGGTTGGAATTGTGGGTGACTGGCTAATTGGACCGCTATTTCTACCAGTAAGACTTACCGGCGAAGTGTATCGCAACTTTTTGGAACACACGCTCCCTGAGTTTTTGGAAGATGTACCATTGGCAACAAAAAATAAAATGTCGTTTATGCACGATGGTGCACCAGCGCATTTCAGTATAGTTGCTCGTCACTTTTTGACAACAACATACGAAGATCGCTGGATTGGTCGAGGTGGACCTCACTTATGGCCTGCTCGTTCCCCGGACTTAAACCCTGTGGATTATTTCTTATGGGGACACCTAGTCATTAGTTTACACTACTCCAGTGGAAAATGTCGACGATTTGAGAAATCGGATAATTGCTGGGTGTAACACAATACGAAACGACCCAGGTATGTTTGAACGAGTCCGGCAATCAATGAGGAGAAGAATGGATTCTTGTATACAAGCTGGCGGTAATCATTTCCAACAATTTTTGTAGATTAAAAACAATTACTTACAATTACTCTTTTAGAATAAAATGTTGTTATTGTCGAAAATAGTTTTCGCCCTGTATCATCGAAACAAAGCGGTTTTTCAAAAATCACCAAAGGACAAAATATTCTTAAAATTGTCAAAAAAATAACCCCTTAAATTTTGGCGGCATCTTTAGTGGACACCCTGTATATAATAATAATAATAATACTCTCACTTTAAAAATTTTGCGTTATTCTTAAAATTCAAACCAAAAAGGATGTTAAAAATAAGACCATTTTAATTTTTTTTTTAGACACTACCCTTCAATATGCGATGAATTATGTTTTCAGTACAAAATAAGTCCTAATCAAAGTTGGGTAATGAGTACATTTGTTTTATATAGAAATATTTAAATAAATACGTACCTTTTTGACGAGCATCCCATTGGCCACTCCTGTCTTTCCATGTCTTTTCAGATACCTCCTTAATTATTGATTCAAGACCCTGTTAAATCGAAAGGAAGGTTTTAGGGAACAAAGGTACATGTACAACAACGGTAAAACCCTTTACGATATTTTCAAAAGTCCTTTGAACAATATCGTTTGTACATATTAAAGTACATTCCACTGGACAAACAAGACACGAAAACATAAAATACTGATAAAACGGAGGACATGTTGAGGTACCGTGCAAGGAAAGCATTTTTCCCCACTTACTTCTAGTTCTGTTCATAAATCGTTCCATTCTTGTTTGCCATACTTTTTCAAGCACTTCCATGGACAATGAGTCGAAACCCTGTTCATAATACACATTTTTTATCTGTTTACTGAATACTTATTTATTAAAATCCTGTGAAAATGGAACAGGTGTTGCGATCGTATTTTACCCCTGTTAATGGACGCTATTTCAAAATTTTTTTTCGTGACACCCCTTTCTCCCTAATTTTCATACTGCTATGTAATGGTGTCTATTATCCAGTGTCGTGCGTAAATTGAAAAGTGCAATGTTTTCCTTTTTTTTTTAATGTAAAAGTGCTTAATGAATTATTTCAATACTTACACCTTCGAATAATTTTTTCTTGTCGTCATATGATCTAGTATCTACACGACGTTCATATTTGGAGGCGACTTGTATTTTTGGCTTAAAAAAGAAACGAAAAATTGATTCTCATTAAACATTAGCAGAAGAGTCGTTAATTCTTACTGGGTATTTTCCCGTGAGGGCTTCAGGGTCTAATCCCTTTTTCAAGGCTTTGTGCCTTAGTTGTTGCTTCTGTCTTTCCTTCAATTCTTTAAGCTGTAAGAGAAAGTAATTAATTGTCATATTGTCAACAAAACATCATTCCAGTACTGTATCTGTATTAACGTTATTTATAAGTAGATTTAGAATATTAAAAGTACGTACATCGTAGTCCTGACGCTTTTGCCTTTCTTCCAAATCGTACTTTTCCGTTTCAAGTTTGACAATGCAGTCCCAAAGTTCGGTGGCTTTCTTTTTAAGGGCATCTACATTAAGTCCGTCCAATTGCAAGGGTTTGATACGAATGGAGAGAGAAATTTTCTTTTCTTCTTCCAATTGTTCCTTAGTCTTGTTCCTTTCCAACTGGGCAGGAGACAATGCGGCCTATAGAGAGATTTGTGGAGCGTTTTCAAGGATTCTTTTTGAATATTGTATTGCAAACTTACAGATGTATCCCTCTTGGTGATTGTGAAATTGGGTCCTTTCTTTGAGCTTTGGTCTTTCATGGCTTGCATCATGGCTTGACGTTTCTTCTCGGCTTCCTCGAGACGTTGTCTCTTCTCTTCCTGTTCGCGTTGCTTCTTTTCTTCCTGTTCTCGAACACGTCTCTCTTCTTCTTGCTTCTTCCTTTCAGCCATCTTACGTTCCTCATCAGCACGCGTGACCTTGCGTTTGGCTTGTTTCTCCTTCAGCTTTTTGAGTTCATCCTCTTCCTTGGCACGTTGTTTACGCCATTCTGCGATGTACTCCCGAAGTTGCTCATCAAGATCAGATCTCTTTTGGTCCTGACGTTTAATGAACTCTGGATCTCCGGATTCCCTAGAAGGATTTCATTTGAATAGTTGCAGCTACTGGACACTTAAATAAATTCTTTCCCTGAGTCTATCACATAAAAAGAAACAAAACTAAAATTATTTGAAATAATACGATTTATTGAACATTCCTACTGAGAAAGAAGATGTTTTTAACTTTTAAATTTTTTATAAATCTCATTATAGTTTTGTTTCTTTTCTTCGTTCCTAAAAATTGTTCGTAGTTAATAGTCTGTAGAAAAAAATAACAACAAGAAACATAGTACATAATGTTTAGCTAGAGTAGTAGTAAAATTATGCAAATTCACAAAAGTAAAATGTTAAAAAAAAAAACACGCGAATGAAGAATTAATAATTAGAAAAAAATCGAAAAAAAAAATGTAGTTCAAAATATGCATTCAGGCAGCGGTTTTTAATTATATAATGCAAAAATACAAAAAAAAACCTGTAAAATATGAGGCAAAAAGTCAAAACTCCACGATGCGGCAGTTTGAAGCTCACGAGCTTTTGTATGATTTTTTTTTATCCAACGTTTTATAATCCTTGCATTTTTCGGAATATCAAAAGAAAAAATAATATGTGAGATCTACAGGTCGATTTTTTGAAAAAAAAACAATTTTTAAAAAATAAAAAACAAAATTCTTGCCAATGTGTTTCAAGCTACAAATACACTTTTGAAAGAAATTGTTAATAAATTTGATAATAAGGCATGAGTGAATTTTGCTTTGAATGTCTTTGTTTTAAATGTCGATATGGTCTACTTTTATAAGGTAGAGGTCAATTCAATTAACTTTTTCAAGACTTATAGGTATCCCATAATCTAACAATTATAAGATAAAATTTGCCAAAATAGGGTTATTTGCTATAAATCTAAAAGACAGTTCTTTTTAAAATAAGTGCGATGAAATGTTGGAATAGGTACTAGGGAATTATTTTGTATAAAATATTTAAAAGAAATAGAAATTTAGTGAACTGCTTTTGCGGTAAAAAGGAGTTAATGGGAAAAATGCAAGGAGTAACTTTGTTGTACTGGTAGACGCAAAAAATGCCCGCAGCAAAAAGCAGCTAGGCTTCTCAAAATTACTAAAAAACTTACTCGACTTCAACTTTTCTTTCGACTGGTCTATAGTACCACAGACGACACACCAAGGGCAAGATTGTGGTGGAGGAAAGAAAAAAAATTAAAAATAAAACAATTAAGAACAACAAAATTTACAAAATACAAAAAGTACGACAGGAAAAAATAACGGAAAAATGTGACATACTGTTTTTTTTTGTGTGTGGCAACGATACGAGATACTTTTGGTAAACATTATAACAGATTTATGTATTTATACATGTACTGGGCGTAATATATTTTTTAAGTAAGTGAAACGGTAGGGAAGGCTTTCATCTGAAATAGCTCTTCTACATTGTGTTTACTACAGTAGGTGAAGATAAGGACACAGGGGCATCGGATACTTACTTTCTGTAAGAGAAAAGATGATACATAGTTAGATTTCAGATTGATGTAATATGAATCCTAAAAATATCATTATAATTTCTACATACAGGCCAATTCTGTTTATATCATCAATAAGTTTTTTTGAAAAAAATTTTAGGACTGAAAATGTAGTTTATAGGCAAAAACGACTAGGGTTGCCATGAAGAATCCGCGTTATTTGTCCTCAAACTTCCAGTAATAGACCGTCATATAGTTGTGCCTCATTTTCGCTTGAAGTTGAAAAGTAATGATACGAAAACTAGAGCTGGGTCGCGTGGCTAATACATTAAAAACCATTATTTTATTTGCAAGCAAAACATGTTGCGACACAATTTTGTTGCTTCAGCTATGCTTATCAAATGAAATATTAGATAAAATTAAAAGCTTGGATGAAGGCTCTGATTTATAGAAAAAAATATAACAATTTTCCACGTTTAAGTTGCTTCTGCTGGAAAGATAAAATTAATATTGTCACTCGAAAACAAAAAAATAAAGGCAGAAGGTTTTCTAATGACGAACAATAAGTCAAAATGAGGATCAAGCAAGTAAAACGTGGAAAATTTCTATATTTTTTGTACAACTTTGAACCTTCACTACAAACCTTTTGGCACATTTCTGCCCATCATAGCCGCATGATATAGTCCTGTTTTTTACAATTTTTTCACGCTATTAAAGGCAGAAGAGGGAAAATGAGTTGAATTATTTTCAATTCCACGATATAGGAAGGCTATCAAACAATATTTTTGAAATAAGCTAAAATATTTCGTTAAAATTAATGGCCTATTTTTTGAGTTAAAGGAATATGGAAAAAAGTTTTCAGTCTCTGATTGAATCCTTAAATTTGAATTAGGCACAAAGTTTTGGAAGATACAAATATGGTACTGGTTGAAATTGTTAGTCAAAGAAAAGACTAATAAAACATTTAAATTTTTAAATATATTATTGATTCAAACGTATTGTGAATATTGGCTGTATGTATAAATCAAATAATCATTTAACAAAATTCTAGTAAATTATCGTCTACTTACGTCTCTACGACTTCTTCTTCCTCCTCTTCTTCGCTAAAAGGGGTTAGAAATTAACTTTATTAAAACGTATGTCGTTCAGTTTATATATTAACCTTAGTAGCCATGAGCACCTGAATATAATTAATAACTAACAAATAAAAACAAAAAAAAAAAATATATAAAAAAATAAAACATAATAACCAAAGATGTCCATGCGTAAGCCCCTAATTGGTTAAGTTAAATTATTGATACACTTACGAGTAAACTTCTTCTTCATCGGACATCTTGGGAGTTGGTTAAGGAGCTGAAATATTAAGTTTGGTTTAAAAAACTACATTTTCATTTTGATAAAGCTTTCTAAGGATAAGTTTTGTTATCTTCTAGTGGCATCCTAATTTATAAATTCTTTATTTGTGTAATTGGTTTTAAAATATTTCTTAATGTATTTATTCGTGTTAATGGAATTAAAATATGTAATAGCTACTAATAAATACAAAAAATGGTTTTAAAAAAAGTCATTTTTTGAAGTGCATTTTTTCTGATATATTTTCCTGTTGAAATTTTAGTTCCAAGCAATTCTGTATTTGGCCACGTTTGTAGTTTCAATCTATTTTTGTACCAGCATGTCTGCCCACCACCTATATTCCACAAATAAACTAAGGAACGTTTCAAAAGGATCACATTTCCACATCACGGATAGTATTTGAGGCAATACAATTATTTTAGTTTAGGTTTATGATATAATAATTCAAATACAAGGATAGAACGCAGGTACCATCAATGCTATCGATTCCTGCTTCACTGATCCTTAATTAGTTTATTTAATCTAGAAATACCTATTTTAAGACATGCAAAAATAGACCGAGGACATGATATAATTGTTTAACTAGTAAACAGGAGAGGTGAATATTAACTTAAATGTCATTTGCTTGGGCCCTTTTTTTTTTTAGAAAAATGTGTCCAAATTAATTAATAATAACAGTAAATGAGGTCTCTGTAAAGATGAAGCTATCGCACTTTTAAATGAAAATGGCGTTATGTAATACGTATCTATAGGGCTATTACAGCATCTGTTATAAACAAATTACTTAATTAAGTATAGAAAAAAGTTACAATTACTAATTAGTTCAAGTCTTCTCATAATGTTTTATGCAAATGATCAATATAGTAAAATGATCTTAATTCCTTGTAATTTTGTAATTAAAAACTTTTTAGAATTTGGTTGCATGCTCCAAAATGTGGTTATTATTCAATAAAGATTTAAAAAAAAAAGAATGAAAGATGTGAACTTACGAAAAATGTATAAGAATTGTCGAGGAGCACTACACCACTCACCGAGTTCGCAGTAACTAGTGCAATATGTAGACTTTAATTTAGGGGAAGACTTGAATGCGCACGTCGCTTGTCTTATTTTTAGTGCTTAAAATTTCGGATATGATACCAAAAAATTCAATTTTGTATGTATCGGTTTCATTCACCGTTTAGTCCCTTGCTATGTCGTTTTCGCAAATATGTAGGTTTTTGTTGATAGAAAATCCTTCATAGGCTTACCTTTTTCGAGCATGCGGGACATTCCGCGTTAAAAACAACAATTTTTCGCCAAATTTTTGAAAAATAATGGTGAAAATAATTTATCCAGCAGATAAACGAATGAGTAGGTACTAAGAATCTGTTCAAAATACTGTAGTTTACCTGTGGCACATTCTCACTCATTTTTATAAGTGAGAAAGCCATTTCTTTTTGTTAGTTTCATAAAATGATTGGGATCAAATAATGACACGAAGGCCTTATGGGTCGGATGTCGGTAATTCAAAAAGCCCCAGGGATTTATTTTAATAAACATATGTACCTAACGTTTAATTAAAATCTATTGCATTAATAATAATAAAGGTATGTGATATCAGTAAGCAACTATGTTATTTATGTGACTTAATTTTTTACTAAAACAGATATTTATAGCTCTAAACGCAACAATCGCTGGTTTTTCTGAGCTGTGGTCTAAAATAGAAAATTTTATTATTTCTCTGCACGTATTTATGTCAATGTGCTTTATTAAACCAGGCATCTCTACCATCATTTATCATGGATTTAAAAAATCATCCACTTATTTTAACTATTTCTTAAAGTTATTTTGGTAGAAACGTGCGTTTGTAAGAATAGTAGACAAACATTAAAAATTAAAGGGCTTCACAAAAATTTAATATCAGCTCAAGTCTTTTAATTCCTTCAGTTATAATAAGAAATGCAAAAAGCAACGCTATTTTTAACTTTTCCAAGAATTATTATTAATTTTGGAATAGTTATAGCTGGATGAGGGAATCTTCATTTGTATTCAGTGGTTGCTAAAATTTTAAGTAGTCGTGATAAATCTGAATATTTAATTAACAGTACAAAACATTTTTAGTACTCAGGTAATTGTTGCTTTTACTGAGGTAGTGAATAAAATTTCTTTTTTAACGATTCTACTACACCCTGTGTCCCTGCCCATATAAGGGAAGCTTGCACCATTTAGCAAAATATCGACTCTATTTAAGCAGCACATGCGCGCTAAGACACTCAGCAGTTTGATACTGCGTACATTTGTGTCACACATATCATTCTCCCATTTCATTATCTTCTTATTGTTAGATTTTTAATTTTAATCGGCACCGTTTTACTTTCAATATCTATAATACACTTAATTTTTTAGATATGATATAAGTAGGTACTTATCATTTTTTTGTTTACTAAAGTTAACATGCGTATGTTCTTTATTTTACTTAAGTGTACTTAAAAATATTTATGTAAGCAGCTTGAAAGTGGTTCTAAAGATAGAGGTTGTGGAAGCATATACAGAGTGCATGGAAAGAGCGAACCCAGAAAAATTTCTTCGGGAAATCTTGATATTTGGAAATGTATCAGCTGTAGGCGGTAGGTACCTACCTACATATTTTTTCTTCGTTAAAAATAATGACAGTAACTTTTTATTTTTGTTTCTAGGAATGTAAGGAATCTGATTTAAATCAGAAATTCAAGTCATTCAAATGATTTACTTTCTCTAATTAAATTTCGAATCACAATGAATCTAAAAATTTTTTAGATTCCGATTTCGATTCAACACTTAAAGTAAAAACAATTGTGATTTTATTTTAATTTACGCTGTTTTGTGTACAAATTCCAAAAATATTTCACAATTTTTCACTGAAAATGTTGAATTGAGTTATTTCTATCCTGGGAGTGTAAAGAATAAAACAAAAAAAAAAAAAGAAAATCTACCAAATCTATCGTTCCTACCGTCAGTTTTTATTTTTCGTCCGAATTATTCTGCTCTCTTTTTTTATATTTTACAATTGCGCAAAAGACTGTCCCATGGGTTCGGTCACCGCTCGAAATGGGTACCTACAGTTTTGAATATGGGCTCTTGCAAAATTATCTCAACAAAAACATTTTCATGTAAAATGTTGCCAAGACGAGACCATATGGCTCGCACTGTCAAAAAGTTATCAGATCTCATGTAGAGCCAAGTTTATAGCACTACACGCTCTAACTCTACAAGCCCTATCTCACAAACCCTACACCGTATTTACAAGAACTATTGTATAACAGAAAACTATGAACAGTGAATAAATTTTTCACTTTACGCCCATGTGACGTCTCGCTACATATTTTGACTAATTTTAAGGTGTAGAGTTTGTGAAGTTAGAGAAGATTGGTTTTACATGAGATCTGATAACTGTTTTGACCGTGCAAGCCTCGATTCTCGAGCCTTACACATTGAGCGTTTTGCGCGCGCTTAATTCCATCCCCTCTTAACATTATATGTTGCGCTACTGAGCGCTGACTGCTGGGTCTATCGCGTAACAATTTGCAGTCGACGATTATGCGTCCCCTTTCTTTCGTAGTCTAAGGTACAACAGCTAATATATCCCTAATACACAAATATAATTATTAAATTGTATTAAATAAATTCTCATTTAAATCATTTCCAAATACACAGAAACTTCGTAGTTGGTGACATAATAGAAGCATTTATTAAAAATATAAAAATCACTTTTTATCAATTTATGATGGCGGCACCCGGCACCTAAGAGGTTTTTGTATGTTTGAAAATGTTTTTTTTATTTTGTTTATTTATTTTTTTATTTTAATTTATCATTCTCGTCTATGAACTTTATGGCGCCCATGATTTTAGTATGCCCCTCCTGCAATTCGGGGCTCACGGGGGATTAGATTTTGCGTTACCATTTTTGAATAATTAAGTTTTTTTTATACTTACCTACCGATGTATTTTGTTATCAACTATAAAATACCCAAATATTAAAAAATAAAAGAAAGGATAAAAATAAGATATTAAAAAATGAGCAAAGAAAAATTGATCATGTATACGATTACATTTACTCTTTGGATTATGAAGTTGGCATGAAATCCACAATGATTTTTCACATCAACCTCCTCATTTTGAGTTCACGTAATTATTGGATGAGCCCTGTAGGAAGCCACGAGTCCTGAAGTTGGAGACAGCATTGCATTTTGAAATGTCTACTGAAGACCAGCATATTCTTTGCATAACATTTCACAATGCAATCATGGTCACGTTGTAATCTTATTGAGGATTCCAAAGAATTCCATAAATCAGAGATGTTGATAGTAAATTAACTGAAGCATCATTGATGTACGTATGTCTGAGGAAGAGAACAAGAGCAAAGTTGGATGTCCCTGAGGGACTCTTGATGAAACCGCTCTAAAATGAGGTACTACGTGTTAAATTGGGAACAATTGCTGAGATAAAGACTAAACATAAGTGGGAAGTTGTATGACAGCCAATGTTCCACAATTTAACATGATTAAATACCTCTTACATCAAATTTATTCCACTTCATCCAAATTAAAAAAGGTGGGAATCATAGCAAGTTTTTGAAATGAACATTTAGGAAGAACATTAGACATGAATGCGCATTATCGCCGCTAATCTTCAATCTATCTATCGAAAACCTGATTAATGTTATTAAAGACAGTATACACGGGCACAGGGGCGGCCTTCTCTGTAACAGGGCCCGGATGCAAGGAACCAACCACTTGGGACCCTTTTTTTACATTGATTTAGTTTTTGATCGATCATTCTGGGGCCCCCTTAATCGTGGGGTTTTCCAGATGACCGGCCTTGCAGGGGCAAAACTTTAGCATACTTATGTTTAGTTTATGGGCAGTTCCTACACATGTTTTGTTCTATTATTCAACCAAAGTATACTTAAATGTGATGAGGTTCAAAAAAATTGCCAGATTACAAAGTATTTCTAAATCCAACAAAGTCTACTTCTGAAAAACACACTTTTCTTCTGAATTTAATCTAATGTAACCTTCTACTCCCAATCTCAGATGTTAGATGAGCAATTCTAGATAATATTTAAAAGATATCTCTTTCATGACGAAAATTTATTATTATTAGTATTATAGAGTCTGCGCAAAATAATCAAACGGGAATTTACCGGTATACGCGTTTCTAACCTACAAGAGAAGAAGTAAACGTAATTGTGATCATTTGTTGTGCTGATCCATTTATCTAAATCAGTAGAAAAGTCTCAGATAAATTGTTGCAAAACATGCAAAGGTATGCACATCTTGTACGTTACATCCAGTCGAGTTTCTTTTATCTTGAATGAAATAAGGATCCAAAAAGAAAAATTGTTGGAGGAATTGTCCAAAAGTTAAACAAATAGGTTAGGAAAATATTATCTGCTTAAATTCTACAAATTCCAGCAGGTATTGTATACATTGAAAAAAAGTACATATATTAAAGAACTAGGAGCAATATATGCTGAGTAAGGCGTTACTAATGAATTTGATGACAACTATGATAAGTTCTTCGTAGATGTTGTCATATTGAATATAAACATTGACTTTCTAAAACAGCACAATATGTATAACATACATACATATTTATCATGACAAGGAATAGCAAAAACCTAGTTGCAAAAAGCTTGCGATTAAGTTCCAAAAAGGTGCATAAAAAGGACAAAGAATATACAATAGAGAAGTGAAATGTTGAATAACACCTGGTAGAGGTTATTTTAAATACATTCATGTGAATTAAATCTTTGAACCATCTGCAAATTACCTCAAATTAAAGTTTATTGCTGTAATCAAGTCTCCGTACTTTAGCGGTTACAGCAATGGCACGTAAAGCCAGTGACCTGGGTTCGAATCCCGGTGGGGGCATGATGACAGCAATAGCTTTTTCTTCATTAAGTTGAGGTAATTTTTAGATGGTTCAAAGATTTAATTCACATTAAAGTAAGTGTTTCCTTTTACTCCCTAAATTATTAAAAAAATAAGATCCACAAATATATACCATTTAATAGTTTACTTGGAATGACTATTTAACATTAATAAATAAACAACAATCACGTGCTTTTTATCACATTTTTTACATCTTCAGTCTGTTGCTCTTTCGTGTTCTTTACTAATGGAAGAATATCCATGGACCAAAGTAATGGTGCACTGTTAAGTACAGTTACCGTTGCTTCTCCATTGTATGTGTTGGATGTACTCACCATCTTCCCAAATTCTAATACGCCATTCTCTACAAGTACAAAATTTTATTATGGAAAATGAGAATTATTTGAAAATATTGTATAAAGAATTACTTAAATTCCACTTTAGGCCTGTTGTCGTCGCAACAGAAGAAGAACCAATAGGTGCTAAAGAACACCACGTTTTGCTTCTACATAGATTAACTGGAATACTAATTGTATGATATCCTTCAGACAATAACCATGATAAACTATCAGAACCCAATAAATAAACGTTACTTTTTGGAATAATGACCCTGGCCTTGAACAATGTGTTTACATTGGCAATAATTTGGTCGATCCTTCCGGAACTGTCACCTAATACGATTATTGTGGGAATATCAACATCATCTTCTGAAGTCTTGGATTGAATAACTCTTAAGCATTTTGTGAAGTCTGTTTCATCTTGATCCATTGTTTTGATTACCTCCAGTTTGGGGTATTTTTGTTTTAATTTATTTAGATAAGTCGCTGGAACAGAGTCGAGATCCCCGGTTATAAGGTTAGGAGGCTTAACAGTTGCCTCATCGATATTGTTTGACATTAACCAGGAAAACCAACAAACAGTACCACCATCAACAGTTACTCTCATATATGCTAAAAATGGCAATATTAGTTATGTAACATAATAATTGAACTTTAGTTACCATTATCCCATAAATTTAGCAATAAACGTTCTTTTCCATTTGCAATTATCGGCGTATTCAAAACTACAACAATATAATTGTTAGACTTCTCCTTGCCTTGAAATAAAACCCTCAAGGGATCCCATACTTTAACATTATTACGGAAACACATGTTGCGCATTCCACTTTTAATTTAAACATACGGAAAAACATATTCTCACTAAAAACTAATCAACCTACAAATAATATTTAAGGCTATTTGAGGCTAGTTTTTTAGTAACTTTCAGTTTTGCTTTTCTCAGCTTTTCTGGTTTCCTGTTATATCACAACGGAGAAATATAGGGTCCGTTCATAATATCTACATTGAGAAGTTGCGCTCTAGTTAATTTCAGTTCAGGATCAGTTGAAAATGAGTTTACTGCTTAGAAAATAAGCCCCTAATTTAGATAAAAGCCACATAAGACTTTTGAAATAAACTATTTCTCTACTCTACATGATCTGTTTTTTATTGCTATGAAGAAAATTAATACCAATAGAGGAAAATCGCCTAATATAGTCCCTATATTTATTTTATTGTTTCACTACTCATTTACGTACCTTTGTTATTTTTATATTATAATATCTGTATTATTCGTTTAAATTTTATGAAAAATATAGCAGTTTTTTTTTAAAAAAAATGTAATCCTAAACGGGGTACCCCAAATTGTGGTTATACGATACTCCAAATTAGGTCACATAATACGAACCTAATTAGGGGTAGGTACATTATATATTCATTGTTTTTGTTTAATTATAATACCTATCTGATTTTATTATTAACTAAAATAAATTATGTGAAAATTCTTCTTCGATATTAGGTATATTGCAATTATTGACTATTAAAAAAAAAGTATCCCATATTAGGCGAATTTATGTTATACAAATGTATAACAAATATACAACAAATACGATTTTAGGATATTACACATTTAGTAAGTTTTTAGATAATTTATGAAACTAACAAAAGAGGTGCTAAAAAATGTGCTCTATGATCTATATCTATGTGTAGGTAATGTTAAAATAAATACTTGAAAATCGCTATTTATCTTTAATTCATTTTTGCTGGGGAAATACCCGTACAATAGTGGTCTTAATTTTATTTTTAGGAATAAAATGCAGATCAAGTAGCTGAAATAATATTTTTTTTTATTTGAAAAGGGTCTTATGGATTTAACTGGCTATGTATAGGTCATAAAACATATTTGAGAAACTTAAAAATTAAATAAACGATAGTAACAATTATTGATCCGTACAAAAATGGCCCTCTCATTGATCTTTGAATGAATACGCTATAAAAAAATGTACGATGGATTCTTTGGTTACTAGACTAAAAAATCAACCACCAATAACGACGTCATATGCCCTCCTTTTATCGAAGGTAAATTTTTAATTCCCATCTAGTTTATCTTATTTTCTTTGTCTTTTTAACATAATTACACAATAATTTCCTGATACCCATTAATTATTTTTTTTTTGTTTAGAACAATAATTGTATACCAATATTTCATTTTCTTTTCTTACCCACATACCACATGCCAATTATACAACATTCACACAAAACCTGATCCTAAAATGAAGATACATATTACAAATAGTAACAATTTCTCAAATCTAAAGGAAAAAACCGACTTTACTAAACAAATAGTAAGTGGAATTACTAAAACAAATTATAGGTACCCAATTATAGTTGAAGGTTGTTAATGATAATGAAAACAAATTCAATGGCGATCTGTTATCAGGGGCAATTATAAAGGAATGATCATCAAGAAAAGTTTTAAATTATAAAATTTTTGTTTATTGCGACGTTATTATTTAGATTTTTAAATTCATAAAAAAATAACTTTTCTTTAATGACCGTTTTAAAAATAGAAAAAATTGAAAAATAATTACTTCCCAATTGTTACTCAATTTTTAAAAAGTCGAAAAATGTCGTTTATTTGTATTACAAAATATATTACAGAAGACAAATTGAAATATGTTACTAATTACAAAAAGCAATATTTTAAATTAATTAATGTCCAATGAGGGGCCGTTCATAAAATACGTTCGCTAATAGGGGTGAGGGAGGGATATTGCTTAGCGCGACGACAAGGGGGGGGAAGGAGTCAAATGTGACGTTCGCAGTTCATAAATTTCATTTTAAGTTTTTTTTTAATTTTGTAGTTTTTATAAATTTTTAAATTATTAATATGAATGCCACTTTTAATAAACAAGAAATCGTTTGTAGGGGGTGGGCTTAAATTTTGTGACGTAATATTTGTTAGGGGGTCGCTGAAAGTGTGCTTTAGCATGACAAAGGCGAAGGGGGGCTATAAAAAGTGAAATTCTGAGTGACGTATTCTATGGACGGTGAAGAAATTCAAATAGTAAACCATCAGTTTTATTGAATTAAAGGTCATAAGTTTCTTAAGAAAATTTAAAAATATTGAAATTTCAAATTTAAAAATACCAACTCTTCAGAAAAAGAAATTTTAGATTTGTAAGCGTATTGCCTGTATTTTCAGGCCATTTCCATTGATCTTTTGCAAGCATCTTTAACTTGTTACAATATATCACAATAATAATTTAATCTTAGATGTTTATCGTTGCAACACACTTTTATACTTATTTTTAGTATATAAAAACTGTTATGATAACAATCCATTCATTCTCAAATTTCATTATTTTTGAATTTATGACATAAACGTGGTCATTTTATCGATAAATTGAATGGTCTTATTATGAGTAAAGTTTTTAGCACAATTTTTAATTACCAGTTGCGTGTTTTGAGTAAATATCCACCACTAGAAATAAACTATATGTAGTGTGAAATTTTTCAACCGAGACTTACCGACTAGATGCGCACCAGCAAACCCCGTCCTAAGAAGGCAGGTACAATGTTGGAAGGGGGAAGCACTCTAGCTATATCCTTCACGTATGCCTATGAAATATGCAGGTATTGGCATACAGATAGGGAAGTTGCACGTGATTGTTGCATATTAATTATTGCATTATCTATGCTTATTAAATTTAATCCTACTCTGTTTTCATTTTTTCCATAATCAGTAATTAATCCAATATAGGTATATAACTGTATACAGCAGTTTGTAATTAAACTGTTTTACAATTAATAGTATTCAATTTCACAAAGAAAAACATTTGTGAACGTGTTTAAAATATGCACCTGTTATACACATATGTATGTAGGTACATACAGAAGTTAATTAAATGTGAAATTGTCTATAAATATGCACATGAACATTACTAGATAATTTAATCTACTATTATCTAGGATTATGGACGTTAGTCAACTATGCGAAAATAAAATTTTTGAGAACAAAAGCACTTATGTATATACATACATATTTATTTGAAATTCAAGGAAATATCAGAAAATTGAGTTAATTTTATTATCTCAATTTACTCATTGGTTAATTTAAATTTATTTTGTTTCAAAGTAAATCTCATTTCCTCGACTACACTTCATATACTTAATTAACAGAGAACGCTGCTGCTTTGTGAAGATTCATCCCAATTTATTATATAATTGGGTTTTATATACAGGGTGGCCCAAAGTTAATGGAGTATTAGACGTTTATGTAATACCAATAGTAGGAAAATTTTGAAAAACATTGTGTGAGTAATAGTTACAGCACACGGTCTGCTTTTTTAAAATATTTTTAATTTTGTATCACCGGAAGTTGATGCCAACTTTATTTTTTTAAATAGAATTGTATACTTTTTGGGATGAATTCCAATAAACTGTGAAATTTTAATCTGGGATGAGTAGTTTTTAAAATCTACAGCAAAAAAATCGCTACCGCAAGCCAAAACAAAAATTTATAACCTCCACCAAAAAAGACTTAAGAGTATCTATTGGATATATTGTTTGGTATTGGAGTTTCTATCGGTTATAGTGAAGTTTTAACGCCAATGTTCTGTCAGAACTAAAGTTCATTATTTGTACAGGGCGTTCAGAAAAAGTCCAATGTTTGAAACCTTTAACCACCAATAACTTCGTTTATTTTATTTTTTTTATTCGATTACTCTTTTTTTTTTCTTTCGATTCATTAGAATATTTTTTATTGTTTTATTTGAAAAGTTTTGAACAATTTTGAATTTTTAAAATAGGTGAATTCGTTAATTTTGGCATAATAAAAATGTGCCATGGAAAATTGACAACCAATGACTATCACAGTAAAGTCAAACCAAAAACTTCTGTTTTGATTAGTTCACACAAATAAGAAGTTCTAGAAGTTCGTTTATAATGAATACTTCAAATGAGAGTTTTCGTCATTGGTCATTTTTGTAAAATAAATTAATCCAAAAAAAACTGTTTTGGCTTGATTTTTATTCATATGAATTTAATATTGTCAGTATTAATAAAATATTGTAAGATCAATAAACTTTGCTTAATTACTCGTCAACAGTCGTTGGCTATTATTAGTTTTTATTGATCTTATAAGGTTTTTGGGTTGATTTTGCATTGATTATCGCTAGTTAGTGAAATTAGCTATTTAACGTAAATATTAAAAATTATCTACTTAAAAGTAATAGAGAGCATATTAATGGATCAAAGAGAAATCGAATAACAAAACCAGACTATATATATTTTTTTCTGAACGCCCTGTACAATGTATGAAGCTTTAAATCAGTAAAACGTTAGCTTTTTGGCTGTTCTGGGTCATTTGTGGTGAATTTTATAATTTCTTTGATTGCTTGGGTTGCGGTAAGGAATTTGTTTCTATAAATTAAATTATCTCAGAAACTGTTTGTCCTAGGTGTACAAATTAGTTATCAAACCTACCTTAGAATTTTACGTTTTATTCGAATTCGTCGTAAAAAATATGCGATTCTTTTTAAAATAACAAAGTCAGCGTCACTTCCGGTATAACCGGAAGTGCTTCAAAAGTGAAAATACCATAGAAATATAGTGTATGTGCCGTAATAAGTACATGAATTTTTTTAAAAATTTTCCCACATTGGTTTTCCTAAAACGTTTTATATAGGCCGCTGACTTTTGGCCACCCTGTATATATGAATTTCAATTACCAATTTAAAAACTTCCTACTCAATATTCACGTTATTAAACTTTAATGCGGATGTACAGATACATCCTGCAGAGAACATACAAAGTAGATCTGCTGTTTTAAATTCGCTCTAGCTAATAAAATTAGAGAACGTATATTTTTAAAATAAAACGTGCCTAAAATATGAACCGTTTGTCAGAGGCGAACGATTGTCGTGCGGATCGAAAGCACTTTTCGAACGCACGACTTCAAAATAAATGTTACCTAATACGCTCGTCTCGGCATTTATTGTAAATTAGTTGTCGTTATCAAGAGTAACGTTATTTAGTACAGATTGTAAACATTCGACATTACAGCGTCGCAGAATAGCGTTTGCTCGCTTTATCAACCCAATTTGGATTGCATACTTATTATATACGACAGTTGTATGTACCTACAGTCCACGGTATCTCAATAAGTGTACCACGTGGTCGGAACCTCTTTCGATAGATTATAATTCAGCTGATTGGTGCAATTGCCGATAGTAGTAGTTTACTCTGCTCAACACACATTAACGGACATTCGAAGTAACTCATTGTCAGTGCCTTCCGATTGTGAGATGGTCCGGTCGAAAGTGCGCAATTTGGGTGACTTGCTCAAGCACACCCTGGGCGACGTTGAGGTTTTAGAAGAGAAATACAAGTTCCTCACCGATCCCGGAGAACATTATGGAAGTATCATGTTGGCTGTGGACGCGACGGTTAAAAAACCGGGAGAATCGAAAGAGGAAGTGCTATATTTAGTGGCCAAAATTTTGCCTGCCAGCGAAATGCTCAGGGTCGTATTTGATGTTAGTGTTACATTTAAAAAGGAGATAAACGCGTATCTGAACGCAGTTCCCGCTATTCTACGGTTTCAAAAAGACAACAACGTTCCAAAAGAGCACGAGTTTGATATTTTTCCTAAATGTTACGGAGCCAGATTGTCTCTAGAAAAAGGCAAAAATAGCGTAGACAACGACGCAGCTATCATATTTGACAATCTCAAAAGCTACGGATACGAAATGGGTGATCGACTTGTTGGTTTTGATTTGGCCCATGCCGAATTGATTGTGAGAGATTTGGCTAAATTTCATGCAGTCCCTCTCGCCCTCCGATTGAAAAAGCCAGATGTGTTCGAGGAAAAAATTCTCCCCTGTACAAAAAGAAACAAAACTTTCAATGAGTTTCCTGAAGACGCCAAGAAAGCTTTCAACGACAGTATTATAGACGGGGTTAAGCAGGTACAAGAACTCGAAGTATATATGCCCCGAATTCAGGCTGCTATCGATAAAGCAATGACCCTTGCTCCAGATCCTCCCAAAGATCCTTTCATCACAGTGATCCATTCCGACTACTGGGTAAATAATACTATGATATTGAAAGATATTACTGGAAAACCCGTAAAAAATAAAATAGTCGATCTTCAATTAATAACACTTGATACTCCACTAAAAGATCTTATATTTTTCTTGTTTACAAGTGTTATTAATGAAGTTGTGGATAAAAACTTCGACAGATTAGTTCGTATTTATTATGAAAATTTCTTGGAAAACTTGAAAGATTATGGCATCGATACTGGTTTATTTTCTTGGGATGTTTTCGAAGAAGAACTGACCAGAGTGGCAAAAGCAGAATTCTACCATGTGGCTGTGATGTTAAAACCTATTTTTACAGAAAGGGGAAAAGTTCAACACAGTTTGGAAGATTTTCAGCCGAGCGATTGGACCAGAGACGATTTATTAGGACCTAGACACACCAAAAAGTTAAGAGATACAGTTTTGGCCTTTGCAAAACGTAAATGGATTTAAATTCAAAATAATATTTCTAAACGAATTATCCGATTTGATTGTTCAAATTATATACATTTTTTAAGAAATTTGTTATTCAATTTTAATTGGGTCTGTTATTATTATTAATTTAATTATTTAGTTGATTTTATAAACATTGGCGAAAAATTGAAATATTGAATTTTTTTTTAAACATTGTCATCTAGCCTTTGTGATTCTAAAAATAATTTCTGTTACTGTCTACTCAATTAAATACGTTATTTTTATTCTGTGCATTTATTATTTTGCTCTATTTATTACAACAATTAGAAATTGAAGATATCTTTTATATTGCCCTTATAAGTTTAATTAAAATGGTTAGTGCCTGCTGATAAGCTTTGAAATTGATTTCTAAGCTCGGAAGATGCTTTTTTAAAAACTAAAGTAAACTACATTTTCAAAAGCTGTCGTATTAACCACTGTAAAAAATATAATGATAAAGCACATAATGTGTCTAATAAATATGAAAATTGTAGGTGCTATGGTTTATATAAGACAGTTGTTTTAACATACATATTTATACGTAGCAAAGTTTAATTAGCATTAATTACCTTATAACGAAAATAGTAAACTGACACCTTGTTAAATTAAAATATAGAGGCTCTACGTACAATACGTAATGACTGGAATTAAGTAGTTAGAGAATTCCACTGAGAAATGAGTACATATTACATTATTACACTAATTACTGATAGCTTAAGTATCTCCTTTCAATAGACGTGATGGTCCACAATACCCAATTAAGATCTTCTAAAAGCGGTTTCGATAGCTTCAACGAAATGTTCTGGTTCATAAAACACCTTTTTTTGAAGCATGCATAACGGTGACTTTACTTATAAAAATGCGTCTGCACTAGATACACCATTTGGTGAGAATATAATTATTGCCTTTCCAATAAAAGTGGAAATAAAGGTGCTATTATAGATATTCTAGATTTCACGTTCGTTATTGAGATTTTAATTATTTGTTCCTTGTTAATAATGAGAAAATAAACCAATAAAAAGTCAGGGAAATAAATATTGGAGTAGTAGTACTCAATTTTTACTCATTACTGTCTCGTTAGGGTGTTTTTTTTTAAACGACTATTTTTTTAATCATTAATTTTAATTCTACGTACTTTTTTATAGTTTTTTTATAGGTACCTACATAGAAAATGTAGGCTTCTTTTTTCAATTTTCTGTAACTTAGCGTCATTTAATGCTACTGTTAGACTCAATTTGAAGGTGATTGATTAGTGATCTTTGAAAGTAGGTACTTGATTTGTCATCAAGGTCATATTTTTCAAAAAAAGAAGTAGATTGTTTGCATTTTCCGGTGGCATGGTCGAAGATACCGGAAAATTCTATGAAGTGATTTTAAAAACAGTTTAATTTTCTAGAAAGAAACATCCTTTGCATTAAAGCAATACGATTTACATTGTTTAAAAAAATTACTTGACCTAATATTGAAAATTAATTACGAAATGGTAAAATAGTGCATTTATACGTAAAGGGAAATGAAACAGAGAAGTATGAAAAAGACTGACTATGGGGTCGTATCTGAATGTTCTCATTTCTCTATATTTTTGAGCTCGAAGCGACTAGAAATATTTCTACTCGTATCTAATTATCGAGCTCAAATATTTAACTTTTTTTAAACATTATTGAGCTCTTTTAGCTGAAATAATAATGATGGCACATTTTTATCTTTTTGAAAAACAATATTTACCAAACGACTAACTAATACCGTTTTTTAAATACAAAATATAACGTCGCATCAAAAATATTCCTGCATCAGGATTATCTGATATCGTCTCACCTAGTATTTTCCCAGGCATAGCTAAATAATATGTTTTTAAAAATTGTAAGTACAGTCAAAACCGGTCATAACGACTCGAAGCGACCACTCATTTTTGGTCGTAGAAACTGATAGTTGTAATAACCGGTGATGTTTTCGATGTATAAAATCATTTTTTAGTGTTATTATCCACAGATGTGGATACTGTTACCTATTCATATTGTTAATAAGAATGCTGGTCGTTCTAACAGATATAATTCTCTCCCAAGATATTAGTTAAATGTGGTAGCTTAATGAGGTATGTCGTAATAAGCAATGTCGTAAAAAGCGGTATTTTTTATGAGGCGATCATATAGCATACAGTCGGGATCTATGATTCTGTCGTTTTAAGCGATGTCGTTGTAAACGGTTTTGGCTGTATTTTCATTTCTTATTAGATGATTTTAATTAACTTCTAGATAAAATTATTGGTAAACCATTTTTTTATTATCTTTAAAATTTTCCTATGATAATAATGTGATCTTTATTCAATAAGTATACATATGTAGATACGTGCGAATTATACTTCCGTTTCAAAATTAATGAAAGCGTTTATTGTTCGTGCATGTAGAAAGTTAACATTTAAAGTAATGATAATTTTGGTCAATTATATTATTGGT
This sequence comes from Agrilus cyanescens, assembly GCA_947389935.1. Classification (NCBI taxonomy): domain Eukaryota; kingdom Metazoa; phylum Arthropoda; class Insecta; order Coleoptera; family Buprestidae; genus Agrilus; species Agrilus cyanescens. The sequence goes on from OX376709.1 coordinate 23,610,966, forward strand.
ATCACAAATAAAAATCAGGAATATTTTCAAATGTTAGTCTGACGATGACTGAAATTGACGGTTGAAACGTTGCTCAATTACTCGTTAACATTCGTTGGTTATTGACTAAATTAGGTTTTATTGACTACACAGTTGAACTTTTTTCTTATACTGCCTTCACTAAAATCGTATGACTCAAATTGAAATATGCATTTATTGCAAAAAAAGAAATCAGGAATTTAACAAATTTAGTCTAATTAATTCTAATTATTCTTTTTTAATACCAAATAGACATTACTTAACCAACGTTTTGTTTATGTTTATGAAATTAAGTAGATCTTCATTCATAATTCTCGGAAATAAGATAACACAGACCCTTATCAACAACATATTGTAAATGTCCTAAATATCGTTTTCCGGAAGTTTAATATAGATTAGAACGCGTTCTGGGACATTTGCAATTACAGAACGTGTCCAGTAGGTAGTACACAAAAACAAAATTTCATAAAGAAAACGTTTATTGTGCGAGAAAACAGCACAACACGCTTTGTGGTAACTGATAAATATCCGCTTCGCGAAATTCGTGTTACGTCTCTAATAAAATGGTCCATGACGCGTTGCGGTAAAATTTCGTGATGGGGATGTTTTTCAGTTACTATAAAGCTCAAAAAGCGTTTTCGTTTTAATCAGTTTTTAAATTTTGAATAAAATCTAACAATAATTGTATAATAATAACAACAACACTTGATGAAAACAACTATAATTATGCAACGTTTCGATCGACAATTTCAGTCATTTTCAGGCTGCATGATTCGTAACATCAATAACTTAAAAAATTGTCATTTCGGTATTAGTCAAACGATGTGACAGTCAGTCTACTTTTATTGACAAAATGATGAAATTTGTATTTCTTTTACGACTCAGCAGTTCGCAGTTTATTTTCAATTACGATTATAAAATTAAAAGGTGATTATTTTTCTTAATGTTAGTTTTGTTTCGTAATATTAGAATATTGCTCGTCTAATTTTAATGTCTCATACAGTTATGTTAATTATGTCTACGTAAACAAATGGCATAACAATTAAAATTGTTTAAATTTTTACTATTATGACTATGAGCACGTTTTTTAAAAAATGTAGGTTTAACTTAAATAAGTGATAAAGCAAATTCCTTTGCTAGATTGTCAAGTTTCCTTAAAACATTAAAATTATACACAAAAGAAAAATTCTCTGGTGCATTCTTTTCATGTTATAAATATTTCATGATAGCAAAAGAAATATATGAATGTATTTATGTTACGAGTATGATGGAATTTTTCCGATAATAACTTGATGTACAATATTTTAATTAAAAAGTGCACATGAATAAGATATTATTTGTTACGTAGTAAATCGAGTTTGTAATTTGTCATCATTATATCAGTGATGGGCAACGAGTAAAGTCCACAACTCCTCTTTGAGACCAGAAAAAAATATTTACACTTAATGTTATCGAACTATTCACTTTTTAAGTTCAAAATTAAATACTCAGTATTCCAACTATAGACAGTTTTTGGATAAGTTAGGTTAGGTTCGGTGTTTGGTTATTTGAAAAATAGATCTGTTACTGAATCGTACTAAATTAAACGACATTTATTAGTATCTTTTTACAGTTAAAGGTCAATGTTCTACATAATAATTAAGTTAACAACATTTCAGAAAACATAAATTAACTAAAAGGCAGAAAATAAACGTTTTTTTATTATGTTGTGGCATTGCCATAAACTTAATAATATCTCAATTACTTTACTTTTTCTATTTGCTTTTGAGGAATTCTCTGCGTATCTTCTAAGTATAAAGTTTAATATTAATGCAATTCAAATGGAACCACATTAGAGCTACATTAAGCCCAAAGCAAAGAAAATCATTAAAGTCAGTTCATGGACAAACAAATTCTGTCGGAATAAATATAAAAATAGTTGACGCGTCAAAGCTGTAGGGTGGATGTATTTTGAGGCGGCTTATAGGTACAGAGACAACTACAAAACATATTTCGAGTTGTCTTAATAGTCGAGATTTTGGTAGAGTGAAATTTATCAACCGACAGCCAATCACGTGCAACTTCCCTATCTGTATGCCGATGCCTGCATATTTCATAGGCGTACTTGAAGGAAATAGCTAGAGTGCCTACTCCTACCTACCTTCTTAGGGTGGGGTTTTGCTGGTGCGCATCTAGTCGTTAAGTTTCGATTGAAAAATTTGACTCTACTTTGTACATGTTTGTGCCACTGAATTAACATTTGACTATAGACGAGCGGCTGCGCTCTGGTTATTTCTCCGCCTACGACCAAAATTCGTTTATGCGCATCTTTTATGGTGTACTTTTTTCTAAGTAAACGGAAAATACTTATGGCAATTCAATTTGAAGGTCTTGAAAAAATTGAGAGAAGTGGCATTTATTCTATGGAAGTTTGTCTTAATTAATTTATAAAAAAAGACACTAAAACTTTATTAAATTAATTTATTAAAAGTCTGGACAAGTTTCGATCTATAAGGCAATCTTCAGATTAAGGAATACTAGTAGTTTAGCCATCTCAAGCTTTTAACTCCTCAACTTAATAAAGCACAGGCTTCAGGGAAAGCGTGCCTGTTTAAAAAAAGACACTAAAACTTTATTAAATTAATTTATTAAAAGTCTGGACAAGTTTCGATCTATAAGGCCATCTTCAGATTAAGGAATACTGGTAGTTTTGCTATCTCAAGCTTTTAACTCCTCAACTTAATAAAGCACAGGCTTTAGGGAAAGCGTGCCTGTTTATTGAGGCATTTGACTCAGCATATAAGGGCAATTTGATTTCTTGAATCAAATGTAAAAAAAAATTGTACCAAATCACTATAGTATCGGGTCATACGTGATAATATTTTATTATTTCTTTTTAAAGTAAAATTCTCGGATATATTTTCACCATTCTATTGTGGTAAAGAATAATATACGCACATCATATTGACAACTTTCTTTATTTTAAAGTCGGTTAAAAACTAATTAAATTTTACAAAAAAAAATTGCATTTTAAAAAACATTTTGAAATTATTTATGGTTTATCTTACCTGTTTCCAAGTCACAATTTCAATTAAAGTTTACTCCCATTATGAGACACATCCAGACGTTTTAGCAATCGCAAAAGCTCCAAAAAGCATCCTGATCCACATTGAATGGCCCGAACCCGTTTTGGCCTATAATTAATTTGGAAGTGGTCACATATCTTGTGTGACCATTAAAAAGTAGGCGTTTCATAGATCTAAGTAAACTTATCAAAATCAAAATATTGTAAATAATACTTGTATTAGATAATCAAAAAGAATTTTTATTTTCAATCATTAAATAGACGCTTATTACATGATTATGTATTTTAATAATAATAATTATGTATTAAACATAAATTCTTAAACTATGATTAAGATGAGTCTACAGTAACGTTATTGTCTTTTAGATATTTTTCTAACCACAGTTCAATAACCGGCAGATTTTCGTCGCTCCATTTGGTCTCCTCTTTGATGTTTTTAAGAGATTTTTCAATTACGAAATCCGCTGTGCCAAAATCACCCTGTTTTTCAACGTACAATTTCGAAACCATATCCAGTCCTTCTTGTGTTTTGAACACAGACGTTGCAGAATTAATAAGGGCATTCCAAAGCTGGGGTTTCGTCTCAAACCTGTAATATGCACTATGTCATGTAATATGCCATAAAAGTGGGACGGTTAATGGGTGAAGAGTTCGGACCCAAACCGGCCGTTGCAACCAATCTTATAAGCATAACTGCATACTGATGGCGTACAAATTTTAATAGACTATTCCTAGCCTTTATTACTTACAGAAATTGCAACGAATGTTATCGTTTTTGCAAATTTGTGAAAAATATTTGGTACTTCTTACTACTACTTATGGGAAACGCCTAATTAAATATCATTTATCATATATCTATAGGAATCGATGATTTCCTAATGATAATTAGTAATTTATTAGATATCCTAATCATCAATAAACTCTAATATAATAAAATAAATAAATAGATTCTTCAAGGGTTTCATTTATGGTAGAGGAGGTTTCCCAAAATATGTTCAGAGGAACACCAGCGTTCCATTGTATCTAAATATGCGTTCCAAGACGATTTTAGAAGGATTTATACACTAACATTATATATTTCTATAGTTTGAAAAAATTTGGGAAAATTTACAGAATAAACAATTGACTTGATCCAAATATAATTTATCACTTACCAAGTTATATTTAGATAGTAAATAAAAACCGTTTGTTTTGTTTCTGAAAATGTTGCAATTATTATCGTAATTCAAGTAATTGGAGCAAATGATCAATTATTGAAATTTCTTATCGGTTTTTTGTGTCTACATTGACTTTTGACAACGACTTCATTGCGTGGGAAATACATACAATTAATGATTAACAATGGACAATTGTCTCATAATTGAATGCACTATTTCTACACATAATTAACATAAGCAAATAATGAGTTCATGTATTAGATACTTCTTTTTTGCTTTTTGGATCGTTATACTTTCGTTGACGCGCTTCAGCAGCTGTGAATCGCTCATCAACGTTTGAAATTTCAAAACACTTTCTACACAGGCAACATCATCATAACTAATGGATGAAATAGAATAAACACTTTCTCTTAGATTGTAAGCAATTGGCCTATTCTTCTTAAGACTTTTTTATGACCACGTTAATTAAAACAAATTTCGAACATTAGAAGTTGGTAATTAGGGGGAGAGGATCACATTTTTGTGTGCCGTCAAATTTTAGAAGTGCAAATAGTAAAAAAATCTATTGGAATCGAATCTTATACCAATAAAGTCACGAAAATAAAAAGTTGGATCCCTTGTTGCTTATGATTATGGTATTGTAAAATGGTTCCCTTATGTGCAGGAGGTTTATTATTGTGCAATGATGTGTGGTTTTGTTAATACAGGGTGGTCTAAAAGTCTGGAGATGGCTAAAAAACTTTTGAATGGCTGTTGAAAGGAAAATGAAATTTTGGGAATGTTCCTTGATAAAAAAACTAACTTTCACAAAAATAGAAATTTGGGTCTTCCCCAATGGCGGGCCCCCAGCTCCACCACCCTTTGTTTTTTAAATAGCAATTTCAATTTTGATTCCTGTAACAGATTTTTTTTGTCAAGGAACACCCCCAAACTTTCGTTTTGCTATCAACAGCAATTCAAAAGTCATATAACCGTCTTCAGACTTTTGGACCACCCTGTATATAAGTAACTTCGATATTTGACCTAAACGTCGCTCTATACTCCTGTTTTTCTAACTAGTCCTTAATGTTTCAGAAGGTGACCTACAATTCTACCTTTCTTTTTCCTTTTATTCATTTTCGTAGTGTTTTCTAACACTCTTCCATTTCCAACTTTTCTTATCCATAGTATTCTTTTTTTTTTGCACTCGTACAAAATCGGTTCCCATCTTCATACAATTTCCAGTAACGAAGAATTAATTAACTCATATTTATTTATCCTTAACTGTATTTTTTGGTAAAAGATAATAATATAGTTATATGGAATTTTTGCTAGATATGATTTTCGCTCATTGTGTGAGGTTAGTTAGCTGTTCAAATACAGATAATGAAAATGACTTACAAAGATAATTCTCGCCTAAGTGGCAATGGAACTGTAAAATTTATTAACTGCGTGTTTTAATGATAATAGAAGTGCGTTCGATAATATTCATTTTTATGGTTTCATTTTACAATCAAAATGTCATGTCCTAATTGTATCAGGTTCCAGTAAAATATCCACACAACCGATTATCATTTGGCAAAATATACAGGGCGGGCAAATGCCGATATTTATAAAAGGCAACTTGGTAACCCCTAATAGATACAATAAAATAGAGTCCACATTCTTTATCTCCTTTTTGAGATAAATTTTCGATTTGGCGATTCATCCATATCTTACTCGCTTGTTTATCACAAAAAACTTTTTTATGTAGAATAAAGTTGTGTCGGAAAAAATAGTGTTTTTCCCGCCCCTTTTCGATAATTTTGAAATATAAGGTTGCAATTTCAGTTTTCATGTAATTTTTTTATTTCGATTATTGTAATGTGCATATTATAGAGTTATGGGACTGTGAATCTATTCTATACACGATTTCCTTTACTCCTTGACTAAATTTAGAAAAAACCCTAAATATGCACAAAACAAAATTTATTTTTTCGATTATTCAAATAAATTGGATTTTCCTGTAAATTATAGCGTTCACCTGAAAAAGGCACTGTGTTCTAAAAAAAATTATTGTGGAAATTGTAAATTCAATTTGCAACCAAAACATGTTCGTTTTATTATCTACTCATGTTATACAGTTACAACACTGGAATTATGCAAAAATCAGGGATGGACTGTGTGACCAACCCATTAAAAACTCATTTTACATTTGCAAAATAAATATGAGTAGGTAATTACACAATATTTTGCCTCTGCCTTGCTTACTTAAGGAGTAAAATAAAGTCATCAGAAGACGATAGGTGGAAAGGTTGTACGTTCCCAAAGGAGGACAAATGGATAAATATAATAAAAAAATTAATATCTAATCTATTAATCTAATAGTTTGAGTATGAAAGTAGCTCAAAAATGGCAGATGGTTTTCGAAATAAGACAAAAAAACAAGAACAATTCATAAAAATTGTCTTTGGTCCTTATTTTGACTTAGCTATTAGAAAACCTTTTGCCTCTATTTTTTTTTTTTTTCAAGCTATTTAGGTATATGTATTTATGTATTTTTTGTATAAGTGGGTCTTTACTCTAAATAATTATACTTTCCGCCAATCACTTTCCGATAGTTTGATTTTATCTACTTAGAATATATAATTTGAGAGCATTGGAAAAGGTCAGAGGTGACAAAATGTCAGAGCATATATTTTTCCCGCAAAAGAAAAATTATCTTTTAACATGAAGACCACGCAATATAGCCCAAATTTTTGAAAATTTTGTAGTCTAAAGACCTGAAATGAGGTAGGTACTCAAATCTATGACAATATCATGGCCTATAACGTCTTCTAATGCAGATATTGTTAATAATTAAAATTCATTATTTTTCACTCCTTATTGTTTCTTTTTAGAATTCAAAATAGTTTGAAAATCTGTAAATAACGAAAAATTTATTTTATTTTGATGTCCAGAATTTGCAGTTGCCTTATGTCCCTCTTTGTTTACATTTTATTTATTTTTTTTCATTTTATTTTTAAATAACCAATCAATCAACCATTCTTTAAAGTTTAACCAATTTATGGTGTGCAGTTAAATATATATTATAAAAAATGCTCTTTCTAAGAATCATACTGATAACAGCGTTGTCAGGCGGTTTTAAAAAATGGTTAATTGCTGCATTGCATTGACGACAGAACCTTTGGACTGTCGATCATTTTTTGCCATTATTAAATTACTCTACTTTATTAATGTCCGTAATAGTCAACAGAAACAATTAAGTCTACAGAACCATTGATGTATAATTAGGTCATGAGATTTTTTCATTTCTAAGCTAAATAATGTGCAGTAATATTGTGAGAATAAATACGTTCTATTATGATATAAGTGCACATGAAGTAGATAATATTACATCAAAATAGTACCTTAAGGCGAATCAATCGTATTTGGTAACAATTTCATTTAAACATGCTGTGTTAACTAGTGTTTCAGAATTAATTAAATTAATTAGAACGATTGCAAACGTAATGTTTGATTGCGGTTTATAACAACAAATACTTTGTTGTACATAAAAATTATTTACAGTCCTAAATCACGCTAAGCAGTTTCAATTTTGGATTCAGTATTTCAATAGAACGTTTAATGGAATTAGAAACTCAAAATTCAAAATAATATTCAGTTATTTTGATTTATTATCAATTGATTAATGTGTGAACCAATTTAAAACAAATTAATGAGGATTATTTAAATCACCAAGCCCCCTCAGAAAATCAATAGTACCTATCTAATTATTACCAATTATTTTGTCTACAAATATTTTTTTTAAATTGCGTGTTTTTATTACTGAAAACATTAGAAACAAAACAGTTTCAACTATTAATACTGATCCGAAAAATGACATATTTTTAGAAAACATCGTTTGTTATAAAAGATCCACTTCATAAATGCTGAAAGCCAATACAGCTGTATCAAACGAAAAACAAAAAAATATATAAAATATAATTCGAATATTGGAATATAAATAAAAATAACAAATTTGGTTTAGTTAGGTTATGTTTGCCATACACATAAAATTTCAGAAATCATTTTCGTTGGACATGTTAGAAATTGAGAATTAAAACTCAACCGTCACACAATCAAAAAAGGTTGAAATTGTCAAGAAAGTGCAAAAAAATATATCATCTTCAAATATCCTTTTTCAACAATAGCATGTTCGTAAACCTACCTAACCTAACTTTCTTACCCACTCAGATTTTGATTTTTACTGTTCTGAGGGGATAAGATGGTACGTTTTGAGAGTTGTACACAACAGATTTCTTCCTATTCCACTCATCGAAAGACCAATAGAAAGCGTGTATTTAAGACCTTATGTTATACGGATTACTATTTACAAAAATGCCTAAAAATATCTCCCCAAAAAATATGTAACGAACCAAACTTTAACCACATAACGTACCTAATACTTTGGGGAATATTGACGTCCCATCAAGGACAAAAAAGTTTCGTAACGATTGTAGGAACATACGATATTTTTAGAAGGGGTGTTATGTAGAGGTATATTTTTGAGGTGGGATATTTTTACCAAGGATATTTTTTGGGATATTTGGACCATAGATATTATAAAAACGCATAATTACATTTGCGAACAGCTGATTGGGAGCTACTTGAAATAATGAGAATCTGAATTTTGTTGAGATGTACCTACTATGCACTTGGGTAAATGCTATACACCACCGTGAGGTTACGGTATGAAGTGGTCGCACTTATTGAGACTTGTTATTAAGAATCGCCTAAATTTGAACGGGATCAACAAGATTCTGTGTACATTTTTCAATAAAAGTTTCTGAGTTCAAAAAGTTTAAAAGGGAATATAAGAAATTGAGCCAAATCCTATCAAATTTTACTCCTCATTTTTTTTTTTTTTTTTGTTAAAATACTTATTGTATATTGTAAGCCATAACTAGATTTCATTTCGTTCCCAAATAAGAATTAGTACAATTACTTTTTTGCAATGGGAATATCGTTTGAGAACATGGAATTTGCAGAAATTTTTGCAGGCAAGACTGCTTTATTGCGGATGGTTATTATGCTGACAGAAAATTATTAAAATCATGTAACATTGGGATTAGATATTAACAACTCTTATAAACAACGTCATTTCTTGACAAACCTGAAACTTCGAGTAATCCTACTGAAAGCTTAATTCAAGAACAGTGTATGTGCACAGAAAAAAAAGTTTTTTTCTTTCTTTTGATTCTCTACTGAATATTTCAACAGTTAATAAAAAATAAAAAATCAGGAATTATACGATTAGGTATTGGTTAACCTTAATGATAGCGGTTTTTCACTATACAAAATTAAAAAATAGGCTAAAAACATAACCGTCACGTTAGTTATCTAATGTGTAAAATTATTGCGCCATTAGTTGTGTTCCTATACGCACAATATATTTTATTTTATAAAGAACTAATTATGTAATCCGTTTATAATTGATAATTTTTTTATTAAATATAATAAATAAACCATTAATCTTATTAATATACAGTATTCGTATTCTGGAAAATGTAATTTTATAGACTTTTAATTTAAAATATTCGTTATTCATTCTATTAATTTAACACTTATTTGCATACTTCATGCTTAGTCAAACATTGTACAGTTCATTCTTCGTGATTTTAACCATAAACGGTTTTAATATTGTATGAAGTACAGTTAGATAATATATTTACTCTTGAACATTTTTTATTTACTTTATAACCACCTATTTTGCAAGTATTGCTCAGTAAGAAAACCAAGCAAATTCCATTATGTTTTACTTTTAATAAGGTTAGATACAAGAAAATATTGAATAGTAACGTTATTTATACGACCGAGTGAAACTAAATTAATATTGGAAAAAGTTAACACTTCTAACCCATTATTTCCTTAACAAAAACGACAGTACAACAAAATACTTCCTAGAATGTTTTATTTAAATATTGTATTTCATTATGAATACCTTGCAGAGATAATATTGTTTTTAATAAAAAAAAAGCCTTGATTTTGAGGGATTGTAAAAAGGTTATTTCAATTTAATTTATATATTAGGTACCTACCTACCTACCTACCTCTGTCTATTATTATTTGCGACAAAATTGAAAGGTCCTTTAATTAGAACATATCTATTATTAGCCTTATAGGTACAGACACATTCGTAATACGTAGTTTTTATTCTAATGTAGCTCTCAAAGTTCAGATGTAAATTAAGACGGTTAGTAAATTTTTAGGGTCATTTAAAAGTGTAATGTAGATACAATCAAATTCCTGAAGACCATAGACACTGTTTAATAAATATATTGCTATGCGATGGAAAAAATAATTTTCAATTTCAACAAAATAACATTGTTTGGCTTTCTCAATGTATCACATGTAGGTACGTAGTTTGAAAATGTTTGTAATTCAATTCAGGAAAAGGTAATAAAATTTAACCGCAAACCGACGGGGTTGTCATTTGTAAAATAGATTGTAGATAATAAAATAATAAAATTTAGCTTGGGATTTTTCAAGCCACAAATACTACGTAAAGATGGCATTTATTTGGTTTTTCGCTTATACTGTATCAAAATATAGAAAAAAAAAAAAATAAAAATCTACAACACGGTTTTTAGAAGTCAAATTGAGCAATTTTTCACCAAGAAAGTTGAAAAACGATTTTTTGACGAGTTTTTGTATTAAGACACAGGCATTTTGTAGGTTTTCCTATAATGTAAAAGTATAGGACTAATTTCTTTATTTTTTTTATCAAAATTTTCGATTCAGTAGATTCAGAAATAAGGAGATAAATAATCAATTTTCGTACATTTTCTTTGATGACTTTAAAACTACTTATTTTAAATTTAAAGGAGTAGTGTATTTGAGACCATCACAACAAGTTCTTTCACTGGATATGTCACACGGTACAGTTCGCAAAACTATTATTTTTTTTAGTTTTCTCATTTGCTCCCTAAAAGTGACTTCCGTATTCAATATTTACTGACTTACGTCACACGTCCGTGTTTGGGTCGCAGAAATTCATATGTGTACTAAAGTTCAACTTCATCGGTTCAGAAGATTTTGAACAAATTTGTTGACAGACAGACAGACCGACAGACAGACATTTCAGAAAAGAATAGAACCCTAAAAAGGTCTCTCCTTTAATACTTCATTGGAAAATACTTAATAGCCCTTGAATTAATTGTTTTTTATTCTCTTTTAAACCTTAAAAAAACTGCACCTGTTTCAGTTTTTTTAATACGCGAATAAGAGCATTTTTTATGGCTTTTACATTTTCAATTCACCAGTTTGTTTTATGCATGTGGAAGCTGAAAAGTTCTTATGAAATATTAACTTCCGGGGAAATGTTTACCAATTCAAAATTTATTTCCAGATATAAAAACAGAAGCACCTCATCTGTTTGACGGAGATTTTACCATAGCCGAACGAAGCAGCTCTTACAGTCTCCCCCCATTCCTCACCCTCTCACTACTTTCACTTTCGGGTTGCTGTTAAATTTTAATATCCGAAAAAAAATATCAAAATTGGAGACGAAAAACTAGAAGTCACGGATTTTCAATATTTGGAAAGTCAAATAACACTAGGTTCGAGTCACTTTTAACAAAAATAAATTTTTAACTTTTGTAGGTACCAACGACTGGTTAACCTAGAGACTCTAATTAGACCATTCATGGTATATTATGTCTGGGAAGAGGTCCCATATGGGTGTAAAACGTTGATGGTGGGTTGTCGAGAAGGGAAAATTTTAGACGCCATTGAAATGTGGTACCTACGTGCTACGCAAAAACCGTTGATAGGAACATTCAGCACTCCATCCAACGAATTTCGAAAAAAAAAATATATATACGGATCTAATAGGTCAAGTGGTCCCATTGATCGGTCAGTGACAGGAAATTTGTAAAAGCAATTTTTAATTTTTCTAGCATATTCGATACTGCTGGCACCCCATCAGCACTAAGGGAATTAAAAAGGAGAGTGATACAAGATGTTATGACACCTTTAGAGAGATGTAGTCAGAGTCATATAGGAGTAAGAAGAATTAAAGAAATGCCCTTGCAGTGTAGATTATCCTCAAAAAATTGATGAAGCTATATGTCTTCAAATTTTTTTCCAGAAATTTTCTTGTAAATTGTTGAACTGTTTTATAAATCGCTCGAGTTCTAGCTACGCGCTTAATAATATTTAACGAGCTCCCCAAGGCCTTGTAGCAAATGGTTGATACAATAATCCGACTATACTCGTCTCAAATTAGAAACTATACCTACTAGGTATCTGAACTTTTAATAATAACAGACTACTTGGCAAAAATTTAGGTTTCTCTACGTATATAAAACATTTTTTTTTCATACCTGGTCTTTATGGTGTCCCAGTAAGTGTTTAAGAAATTGAAAAGTGTGGTGTAACCATTAGAACTGCCAGTGAGCATGCTAAATATTAAATAGATGTCATTGTCGGAAAAGTTTCCGTTGTTTTCCACTATGGTAACATTTAAGATCTTTTCCACTTTCCATGGATCTGCTGGACATCCAGCTAATGTTTTCAAAAGGTACGTTCTTTCGTTCTGCTTTCTTTCCGGTGGGAAGTTGATGACCCTTTGAAGTCCGAACTCCCATTCCTCTTTCGTCCCCCATTTGAACACAGGACAAATGTATCGATTTTGAACACTGTAAATTAATTGTAGTTTTTAAAATTTATATAGTTACGAAAAAATTAATACGTACGGATTTCCTTCATCTGGACTCTCAGCTTTCATCCACTTATGGAACGCTTCTTGAGCCTCTTTAATACAGGGTTTGTATCCAGCTTGACACAGGAAAACCTTGACGGATTCTCGAAGTTGCGTTGTACCTTCGCTCTCTCCTTCGATTGGCTCATTGCCAAGTTCTTCGTACAGTGGTGTTAACAAGAGCCGAACGTACGTCTACAAAATTATATAAATTTAGAAAACATTTTAAATTTCTGTAGTTACAAATAGGAGAGTAATAGGTACCTGAAATTTGGCATGAACTTCTGAACTGTCAATATGCCTTCCAATGTGGTCGATCATGGTAAAGATTGGGTACCAAGCTAAGTGTTCTCTTTCATGTTGGAGAAAGAGGGTCATATTAAGGGCAGTTCCAAAGCTCAGGTCTCCAGCATAAGCCAAGTTCCAAGCGTCATGAAGCAGCTTTGCTCTGGTATTGACCGGTATCCTCTTCCTTCCGTGATTTGTGAGCAAAAAATTAGCTAACATATTCCAGTTTTTGCAGTCATAATTGACAGGGAATGGACCTATTTCTTCTGGATTAATAATTATGAATTCATCACTTTTTGCCACGTTTCGTATTCTAATTTCACGTTCCCTCTTCATCCACGTAACTGGAGTAAATTTGGTAAAATCAAGGTTACTTTGATTCACCATAACGATCGGTATCCACCATAAGAATTTCTCCTGGTCCGGAACATCATGGGGTCGTTCTCGCAGATATACTTTCTATAATAGGAAAAATAAATCTTTAAAACGATCATTTTGTCACAATTTGAAGAAAGGCCGAAACGAAAGGAGGTGCATCTGAAGAGAATAGTTACTGAGATTGTAGGTTTAAGAAAAGCATTAAGACCTGTGTAATATTTGCAGAACCGTCTTCATAATTCCTTTCCACTTCAACAACTGGTAATCGATCTTTAAGTATCCAAGATGCTGCTATATCAGTTGCTGAAATAGTATCGTCTAAGGTTTTATCAAATCTTGCTTGATCCGTTATTGATGCCCATGTATCGTCTCCGAAAAATGTACTATACTGTCTAAAATTATTCAAAAATTTGTATAAAAAATATTAGTAATTTTAGATTTCAGTGTAAGTTATAGATATCACCTTTCGGACATGAATCTTTGTAGACCATGGATAACCGTGTGTTCACCTAGAGTATAGTTAAGCATTCTGAAAACTAGTTCAGTTTTTGCAGATCCAGAATCTTGTTTGATAGCGGTTGCCTTTCCATGAGGATACCGTTTACTAAACTCGTAATAAATGGAGTACAACATGGTCATTGGCCAATTATGGAAAGTTTCGTTATGGTCTGTGATCTGAAACAATTAAGTAATTAATAATTGTTTACTGCATCAAAGTAACAGTCATTTAGGTAATACTTTGAGCGTAATGTAGGTGGTAACGTATCTGGCTAAAGCATTATTTATGTGAGTGTCGGTCCACCAATAAGGAGAAGCCCAGTTCCCTAACCATTGGTACACTAATTCATGTGTTATCTGCCAGGATCCTTTCGCAGTTAGCTCGTTTTCCCTAGATAAAATGAAAAATTAAGCTAATTTAGTTTCTGACGATTTTTGTTATTTGAATTCTGTTACTTAAACGAGATTAGACCCCAGCTATCGGCAGGCCTTGATGAGTGATAATACGGTAAAGCGACACAATCCAATTTTGGAAGAGGGTAAGGAAGAGACCAAAATTCTTGCAATGCTCTCAAAGACGTTGCGATCTTTTCTAGGGAGATTTCAAGTTCTTGCGAATATTCTTCTCTGCCCCATACACTCAACGAAACATCTAATGGGGAAGATGTCAAAAATACTTTTGTAAGGTTTGACTTTCCGTCTCAAGTAATGAGAGTGTTGGTCACGTTTTAAAAGGTCAATTATTTGTTTTTCATACCTAAATCGTCCGTTTTGGAAATATTGTATATTATCCTCTTCAGCCTTCCCACAACGATACCAACAGAGAATGTTGAAATAGGTGGAGTTACACTAAAATGAGTCCACATCCAGTCAGGTCGGTCACTGCAACGAAAATAATTCATTACTACGATATGTTTTCGTTTAAATAATTGACCAGCAGTCCCAAGAAAGCTTTCGTTTCCGACGTTTCGTTAATACGTTTGAGTAATATCTTCAGGAGGTTTCTTGTGACGATCATGATAAAGAAGATAAATGGTCACTTTTGAAAACCTGTCAGAGCTGCTAAAGGTTCTTAGTGTCCATTTATAATAAAAGGACGTTAGTACCAACGGTTAATGTATTAAATAAACTAAAAAAATTGGTACAGCGTCATGAAAGAAAACAGAATGGGTATTATTGTTGTTAAAATGGAAACTAACGGCTAACGGTGTAATCCGTGATAATACAAAAATTTTATCTGCTGTTCCTAATTCACTGATATTATGCATAATACTTTTGTCTCAACTTGTATGGTAAAACGTACTTTACTGATTTAATCATTAAAGTGGTTTTTTAATTATAACATTGAAATTTGTTTATGCAAGAATTATGTTGTAATTAATAATACAAAAAGTTATTTTCGAAAATAAAATTACAATAAACAAATACTTAATAGTATTATTATTGGAATGACATTCTAAGTTGGATTAAAACTTTTAAATATGACGTCATATCTTACTGTTCGTCCATAGCAAAAGGCGGCATATTTGAAATGGCGGTCGAGGATTTACGATGAGCAACGCTTATGTTGAATGGGACCTTATAAGCTGGTTCGTCAAAGCATGGAAACGCCGTTCTGGCATGATTTGGTCTAAAATGAGTCCCAACTACCCAGTTTTCATCCCCATTCCCATCTATGAAACTTGTTCGGAATACCCCTTCGCTTCTGTTATCCACAAGTTTTCCAGTGAAAAATATTTCAATGAAGCCTCTACTTTTATTTTTTACTGGTTTTTCGAGGGTTATAGTGTAAAGGGACTTGGTTTTTTCTGTGCTGATGACCTTAATCACTTGCGTAATAGTTGGAGTTTCGTTGCTACTATCTTCTTCAAAATATTCAGTTCTATATAAAATGAAATATATGTATTTGGAAACTTCAAAAATTTGCCTATAACGTTCTCAAAAATATACAGTTGTATTATAAAACATTATGATTGTTTCATTTCTCAAGATTAAGTTCAAAGATCAGCTGCTGTTACGAAATAATAAATTTGAAATAAAAATTACAAGAGTTGCATTTTATGTTTATGTTTGTAAACACCTTCGAATACACTTACGATTCATTTCCATCCCCATTGAGGAGTTTTACTGTGGTATTGTCATGGAAAACAGTAAGACTTTCGTGGGCATGTAATACAATTTTGTTGGTCTCTTCTTGCCATACAAGATTTATGATCACATGACCACTAAACGTTCCATTTAAAGGATATGGGGAAAACTCCAACCTGTAACTTGTTGGAGCGATTTCATGAGGTAGTCGAGTATCAGAGATTAAATTGTGAGTTTCTATAAGGTCGATGCTCCTTTTGGTTACAGCTCTAACCTAATTTTAGGAATAATAGTTTTTATTTTAATTTTTAAAGTTTCTTAGGGAGGTGGATAAGAAAATATTCAGAAATTTGGCCATTGATTACCGCTGAACATTTCTGTTACACTGCTGTAACTATAAGTCACAGTTGTATGACGAAACGTTCGACATTAATCGATAGCCAAATCTGAATTTCTTTTTGTCCATCTCCCCACGAATCTTTAAATGTGTATATGAATATAAAAAATTAGTTTTTATCATTAGAGAGAGGTTTTTTTTTGTGATTTTAAATTAAAAAAAGACGTATGTACCTTTAATATAAAAAGAACTAGGAAGAGAAGTTTGGATTTAAAATGCATAATGAAGTTCCGCTATCACCTGAAAAGAAACAGTAACGGCTATTTTAAATATTTAAATTTTAGTAAATTCAACAAAAAATTTAATGACTATAAAATTAAATTTAACTTTTAGCGTAAGGGTAGACTAATTTAGAAGTTCTTAAATTGGAATTAAAGTTAATAATGAAAAACCCATAATCCTTGTAAATCGATCGAACCATTAAAGTAATTCAATAGATGAGTTTTGATAAACAAATTGCACATACGGTGATTACATTTTAATTAACAACCGACCTCAATGCAAGTGTCGTAAGACTGCTATCAGTAGCTTTACAAGCTTTATGATAATAATCGCACAAGCATTTCCTTTATAAAAAAAATCCTTAATGTGCTTCTGTAAATACCATAACTTTTTTCAGAAATATCAAAATAGTTATTGATTAGTTGGGTTATAAAATCATTTGGATATAGCCACCCCGACGAATGACGTCACTCGTAAACTGTTGGGCCTTGTATTATAAATAGTAACGGTCTACTACGCAAGTCGCTTACGTGTAGGTTTAGTACAATAAATGTAAATGGTACTTTCGGACATTATTGGACCTGCACTTTAGAAAAAATTGCTTCTTGTCCATCTATGGTAATTAATAAATAATTAATTCATTGTAGTTCAACAAGTAGATAATTAACTCCATAGATACAGAGAAAGAACCCGCCCATCTACTATATAACTTTGTTGCACCGGTCATATAATAAAAGTGTAAAATTTGCATTGGGATAAACTATACCTGAAAGTTTGAATGACAAAAAGACGGTGGTCAACTTCAATTTGAATTTAGAACTAAGCATAGGCATCGTAAAGGGCATTTCGGTTGCAAAAATTTTGTTCTGAATACGCTTTTTGGCATCTTAGCAATATTTCGAAAAAGCTGAAAATCTTACATGCAAATGTAATAATTATTTAATTAGTGACGAGCTAACAAAGAAAAACAAATAGATATAAATAATACTTTTATTAGTCTGTTGTACGCATTCCTCTTGGAATACGTTCATCTAATATATCGGGCATTATTTTGTCTAAATTATTATATAATTTATGATATAATAAAACTGCCAGAATTGTTTACCATAAATTTTCAGTAAATAATTATTATTTGTGCCAATTACTCCCTACTGTAGTCCAAATAATATCCCTAAAATAAATGATGGACCATTTGCATGTTTACCTACATGGATTTATTACCTGAGTTCCATTTCTACTAATTTATTTATAAATAGTTTAATCTTGGAAATCAAAATAAAAATTGTCAGGTCATCATTAAGAATGTTTCTTTCCTCAAAGGCCATCAAGTTGATAAAGTCTAATTGTTTATAAACGTTTATTTACACTCACGACGCACACACATACAGGTAATATGTACAATAAGATGGATATAAAGAATATAGCAGAAAAAAATATATACACGACTTAATGAACGATAGAAATAAAATATATATATATACACTGCTGAAGGCGAACATAGAGATAGACAAAAAAAACAAGTAATAAAAAGAATATTTACAATAAAAAAAAAGGATGGGTTCGAGATTCGAACGGACGACAACGACAGCGGTAATGTAGCTAAGAGGCTAGAGCTCCCTCTTCCTTGCCGCTGGTGGGTGGAATGTCGGAGATAGCCAAATAGTGCAAGAGAAAAAAAATGACAGAAAAAGCGCAAAGATCTCCCTCTTCCTTGCCACTGGTGGGTGGAATGTCGGAGATGCCGCATTTAGCGAAGTCTGGGGTTTTTATACCCAGCTCAAGGACTAGCGAGGGTTGGGAAAAAGAGGGGTTGACGGTGGGGTTGTGGTGGAAGGGCGAAAACTAACGATAAAACATAATTTGTTTGTATGTTAATTTCGCGGCGGAAAAAATGGAAAACGGATAGCAGAAACAGGAACAGCATGCAAGAAAACATAGGGTTAGAAACAAGAACGAAGATTTTACGATAAAATTAATTGAAAAAAAGAAAAAACAGAAAAAGAAAGAAGATAAAAAGAATAGCGAAACATGCTACTAAAAGAAGGAATGGAATTAAGTGGAAAAACTACAACCGAAGAAGGAACGAGAAAAAAATAGAAATAAGAAGTGAAAAAATAAATAAATAAATAAAGTTAAGAATAGAAGATAAAAGTAGGTTGTTATTTACAAGTTCGGTTGTAGCAAGGGATGGTGCAGGTACTCGGCTAGGTAATTAGGGTGACTACGTCACCGGGAAAAACCTACAGAAACTAGTTATGAATAAATTTCCGGAATTCATAGTAACCTGGATATATCAAAGTAACTTAATTAGACAGTCAGGACACTTCAGCCCCGGGACATTTCACCCCCTGTTTTGTACTCCTTTATACCCACGATCACGACTGAAGGGACAAAACGAATATGCGACTCGTAGCAATCACTTTTACCCCCCTTTCTGTGGATTTACAGAAGAGGGATCGATATACGTTGTCAATATCGATACCCTTTATGTTGCCTTGTTTCTTTTTAGACAGTGGTCACATTTGGGAGGATGTGCTCAGTGCAATATCTATGACTATACTGTAAAAACCATCAGCTATAATTAATTTTCTAATTACCCCATAATTGTAGTAGAAAACGGAAGGAATTATAACTGTAAGTTAACAAGGGTAATAGGCTACTCCAGAAACGTGGTCTGATCCAGGCTAAAATGATTGAAAACAGATGCTAACTATTAGGACAGGTATTTTAAAAGTCAATCCACTATTTCCTTGAGATAACTATACTAGACTAAAGACCACAGGACATTATTTATAGTTTTGCAACTTACCTTAGAAATGTCGTTTCGTTCGGAGTAAGGCGCATGAAGTTATTTTGAATGGATATTGAAATTAAGAATTTAACAAATAGAAAAAATTGACAAAAGCTGAACTGTTCATTTTTACTTATTCAAACAAAATTTACTTTACTCAGCTTGAAACTTTTCGATATTCAAGAAACATCATGAGACGCGAATTCTATAAAAGATTGTAAAATGTTGTAGTCAGCAAAGTCAATCTACCATTTCTCTGAGGTTACTATACCCAGTGCCTTTCGTTACATCGTTAGCTATATTTTAGAACTCTTTACGTACCCACAACAAACTTTATAACTTCAAAGGGATGATGTTACAATAGCATGACGAAATAATGACGATTATGTGTACTTTGCGGCCGTAGATTTTGCGGCCAAGGAAGAAGTCGTAGTCTTTGCGGCCACTGTATGCTTTCGGTTGTACGGCCGTTGCTTTTGCGGCCACATATCTTAAGTTATACTTATTGATTATTTAAAAATAAGAATAATAGTATTAGGACGAAAATTTCGAGTAGGTAAACAATTGCAACAAGTAACAACCAATGAAATTAAATTTAACCTAACCTAACCTAACCTAACCTAACCTAACCTAACCAAATTCAATTAAATTGAATAAAATAAATTAATTTAATAAGATTTTGACCTCGACGTATAGTCCTCACATACAAATTGACAACGATTATCTAATCAGCAACTTTTAAACCACCATCGTTAAATAACGTTGCCAGTCCCAAGTCTGTATAAAAGTGTGAGGGAAAGTTTGCTTATTAGATAAATAATAATAAATAAGTATAACTGAGATATGTGGCCGCAAAAGCTACGGCCATACAAGCGAAAGCATATAGTGGCCGCAAAGACTACGATTTCTTCCTTGGCCGCAAAAACTACGGCCGCAACTGCGACGCGACCAATAATGACGACAACGTTTTGCTTTTAAAATTTTGGTGTGAAGTGAAATTATTGTCGTAATTACGAATTCTACAAGGCTTCGCTTTATCGTTCAAGACAAATGCTTTTGCAGTGTTTTCTTTATCTTAGTTAAAAATTGAAGAGAAATTGCCTTTTTTTAATTTTGTTAGATTTAAATCAGAAAAAAAAAATTTTGATTAAAATGATCGGTTATTGAAGCTAAAAAAAATTTCCAATTTTGATGAAACTTCACTTTTAGTACGAATATTATCATAGCCTAAGGGATCAATACTGACTAGATTGATCCCTAAAATTTTTATCTCAGCTAATGAATCAGAAAAGTGACAAGAAAAATCCTCACAAATGTTTATGCAAATAGTAACATTTGTACGTAAATTATTGGTTTGGTTTTATCAAACTAGTGATCTATTTTAAAACCTGAACGTAATTAGCGTTTGGTTTTGTGGAATCACTATATTCTATTATATCCTTTGCGTAATTAGGACTACCGTATTTTAATCGGTATTTGCAATTTAGTTCAAATAGATCATTAGTCGGTATTTGTGTTGTGGACAAATTTAACATTTTCTTTACCGAGGTAACAGTTATTGTTTAACTAACAAAACATTGAGCGCCAATAAATACACTTGTTTGCTAACAACTTTAGTAACTCATAAATTCCTTATCACAATTCGCATCATGCTTTATCTCATTTGTGCGGAATTGTCTCAAATTGTAAGTTAACATTTTCTGCAGCGAGCGCATTGACAACCCGCTTGTTTATAATGTGTCGGAATTCTAAATTTATCGAAAGAAATCATCAATTTCTTCCAAACTGGAAAATATACGCATGTGTTTGGATTATTTTACCTTTTCGTATTTTTGCTGAGGTTGTGAGATCGAGTAATCAGGTGAGTACGTCATATAAAAAGTTGCAAATTCACTGGAATTTAGTTATTTTGAAATTCTTAGATGGCATGTCCGATACAACTAGATAACGCAACAACTGGAAAGGATGACGAATTTAAAGAAGGTTACGAATTGAGTGAATCACCTGGACGAAATGTTATTTCAACAACTCATCCAATGTGTTTTGATTCTAATGGAAATATCGTTTTAAATATTTGCACACCCAGTGGCTGGATTGCAACCAACAATCAATCTCAATGCGAATATTACGAACTTTCTCCCTCATGCCCTTATCCATTTGCGTACAAAAAAGGAAAGTGCATTTTGGTCACAAACCCACAAAAAGCGGACGATCCTTGTCCAATACCAGGAGCCAAATATGTGCAAGGCGCAGATTACAACAATTTTATGTGGTTACCTTTCAGAAGAAGCAACAAATTTTTGCCTTACACAATAACTACGCTGGATGGGAATTATGGTGAAAAAGCAAAAATTATGTGTTCCTCAAAGTGTTGTTCGGAGTCCAAAAAACTTGTGCACGACTGTTTGGTAGCAAATGCAACATGTGTACAAGATGTACCTTGTGACAGTAAATACCCTCGTATGTGTGGATACAATTACGACCACTTTCTTCATAAATGTCCAATTGGATGTTTGCCAGGTAGACTAGACAAAGGATATTGCCTTTGCAAAATTTCAACTGAAAATAAAAACGCAACGAGAAATAGTTTTTGCCAAAACTTAGCAGAACCAACGTCCTCATCTGAATTGACTGCTGCAAAAATACTGGCATTTAGAGACAGCTGTTGGATATCAATGAAAAATGCTGAAAATGTTTTGCCAAATAAATTTCCAGCTGTTAATGCAGCAGAAATAAAACTACATGATGATGGTTCCTTATCCTGCGCCGTTTGCAAAACTGATCCGGTTCCGTATTCTACGCCTCAAATGATGTTAACATTTGATCAGATCTCGAGGGACCTCTATTTGAGAATTTTTTATCCAAGAAGTTTATTTAAAGACAACGAAGATGATTTAGCTTACTGTTTCGTAAACATATCAAGAACTTATCATGATAGAGTTGACGTTGAAGAAGTTTGGGATTCTGAAGACGAAGATGAACGCCAATTATCCAGACCATTTAAAATATTCAAGGTAAAGATTAAAACAAACACGAAAGCGTTCTATTGGTGTGAAAGTTTTAAATTACCAAATCTAGAACGAATAACCTCGAATGTAGTAAGGGCGTACAAGAGAACTAGAGGCTGTCATTTAGTAAGTAAAATGACTGTTTATGATTATTGTTTCAATGTAGGAGAATGCCAAAACATGCAAATTCACGATTTCAGTGAAATAATGGAGGATATATTTGACATGTACGTTAATATTTCTGAACCAACATGGGAGGATTTACAGGTTATAGAAATTTACGACGTTAATACAGATGAACAAACAGTCACATTGTTAATCCATTTTAGTGTAGAACAATGTGATAAACTTAATGAGGTAAAAGATGTTTTGGAGTCTGTCATTAAAGCAGAAGAGAAAAAGTTTTTGTTGGAGTATTTAAGAAGTGTCGACTACTGCTTCCCAGAGATGGCAAATGGACTATCTTGGCCACTCACGCCTGTTGGCTACACAACTATTCCTGAAGAAGTCTGTGTTCAAGAAAATTTGGTTCCAGTTACTAGAAAATGTAAAGGAAATGCGTATTCTGGTGCCTATTGGTTACCAATCGTTGGAAAATGTTCCAACAAAACATTGCCAGAAACATCGCTGACTTTACTGAATGTCTCAAAGTCAATATTAAACGATACAAGTGCAGTGTTACAAAATGTTCATCAATTAGTTAATAAAACAAAAGAAATCAACATTTTAGATACCTTCACCGTTGGTAATATCCTGTATCAAACTTCTTCGATTGCTCAAGCAATTTTTGAATATGACATCACAGAAGCGGTGGGAATAATTGATAAACTTCACGATTCGGATTATAATTTGCTGAGACAATCCCAAGAAATCCTCAATTCAACCGATACAATTTTAGACGCCACGGAAAAATTTTTGGAAGGTGTTAACATAAGCAGCGTAGAAAATAGCTTACTACTTCATAAACAAAGGAATGTATTGGTGTTATTAACAAATCCGTTGGTAAATAACGTATCTGGATTAATAGCTTACGGGAATGATTTTGACTCATTCCTTGATATTGAAGTGGATTTCCTCTACGTTAATTCTACAACGGACGACCTGACACAATACGAGGACCTAGAGGTTGCGTCGTTCATTTCTAATGAAACTATTGAACAGTTAATTACACAAAATAACTTAACGTCAGATGACTTTAAAATAGCAATAACGATTTACTACAGTGATTCATTTTTTCAAACCGGAAGAAACGACGTTGATAGTAAAATTATCAGCGTATCTATACCTGGTTATAATGACCTATTACCGTTTTCAGTACCAGTATTTTTCAAAAAAACATTTGTTGATTACAATAGCACGAGACAGTGCGCATTTTGGAATTACGGAATTGATGCTCCTAATTCTAAGGGACAATGGAGTAGCGTTGGAGTTGAGATATCGTACTTGATTCAAAATTTCATTGATTCCTGCATTTATTCGCATCTCACTCATTTTGCCCTGCTGGTTACAAACGTGCCCATATACATAGAAGATGGTAATGGTTCATACTCTATTATTCAGTTTGAAGATCAGAAAGGACTAGAGATAATTACATCTTTAGGATGCATTTTGTCAATGTGTGGTATTGTTGGGATTTATCTTACGGCTTTGGTGTTTTCATCGTGGAGAAATAAAACAGGGAACAAAATATTACTTCAACTTTCCCATGCTACCCTCTTGACGATTATAGGCCTGTATCTGTTGAACACTGCCAGCCTCCAGAATACTGTGTGGTGCACCGCATTAGGGATTTTGTTACATTACACCGTTTTGGCCAAATTTTCTTGGATGTTAGTAAGTGCCCTTATGCAGTTGTACAGATTTGTTAAAGTAATTGGTCCGATGCCTTCGCATATTTTTTTAAAATCTGTTATCATTGGTTGGATCTTTCCAATAATTCCCGTTTTCATCGTTGTCGCCATCAAGTTCGATGAATACGGATTGGAGATGTGCTACCCCAGGAACGAGTCGTTGTATTATGGTGTTCTTTTGCCGATTTTGTTAATTTTAGCTGTCAATTTCTATGTTTTTGTTGCAGTTATGAATAATTTGAGAAAGAGTCATTCTAAATTTCCGCACGCGTCAAAAGATTTGCTTCGTCGTGAATTATATCTCGCCATCTTGTTGTCGTTTTTGTTAGGTATTCCTTGGTTTTTTGGACTTTTGATTGAGCTTAGTTTCTTTAGTGGATTTTTACAAAATACATTTGAATATCTCTTTTCTATTTTCGTTTCTATCGAAGGATTCGTGCTGTTCTTTTTTTACGTTCTGTTGGATGGTGCCACTAGGAAGATGTGGTGCAGGTACTTCAGAAATAATTTCTACAAAGCGTCTAGCAACAGTAAAATTCACAAGAGTCCGATCCATAGCACCCAACATACCAAAGATAGCAAAGTTATTACCAACAGCACACACTGATTACTTAGAAATTCTTATCGAACTCAAAGATTGCCATAATAGTGTGATGTAAATAATGTAATATTAATAAATATGGGTTAACAATAAGTCTGATAACATTTTGGTCGATACTATCTGCATAAACCTTTAATTATCTATATTAATACGTTGTCCGCAATTGCCAAAAATTTTACACGAAGTGTGTTGTGGGTTTTGTAAATTTCCATAAAGTGAAATTTCGCTTTCTCTCTTCTGCCTTTACGAGGGTTGAAAAGTATATGGATATACATAGTCCACAGTAAAGTAAAAATAAGGACTGGATAGAGTGGTTAACACACGAAGAGTTAATTTTTAATTTGCAGAAGGAAAAGCATGTTTTGACACAATTTTGTGGCCTCTGCCATGGTTGCCAAATAAAGAAAATTTCCGAAGAAACACAAAATAAGGTTTAGAAAATTTTGTTTGGCATTTTAGCGAATTGTCCATTTTGAACATGTTTTTCCAGAAAATGGAAAATTGATTTAATACATTAGCCATGCATTCTAGGCCTAAATTTCACATCAATGTTGTCTACATCCATAAACTTTTCAACCCTCTTAAAGGTAGAAGACAGAATACGAGGCACTGAAATCTACAATCACCTGACGGTCTGTTAACATAACCTAACAAAACCTACCCTAGTCCACCTTTTATTATTACTTTAACATGGCACCAAAATAATTTATACACCAACTCACCAACTACTTGATGTAAGACGTAGATTAGAGTTTCTATTGTATTTATTTTACTACAACGTCATGGGTTTTCGATGGTGATAGAAATTTTTTTTTTTTGAGTTTTTCTAAATATACACATTCCATTCTAGATTTATAAAATGTGCCTCAAATTCTATGTGAGAAGTAGACAAAAATCACAACAAATAAATGCAGCTCGTATATGGTAATTAAGTTAGAAAATAAGTACATATTGTAGTTATCACATTAATCGACGAATAAGTATTATTTAATTTCTTTAAAGTTAAAATTTTCTGTTGTAGCTGTACTTAGCGACGCATTAATATGTTTAATGATTTTTTATAAAATATTCTACCCGTACCTACTACGGAATAGTTAAGAATATAACGTAAGTCATAAGTATCTTTGTGAATCTACACTGATGTATGCTTACACTATTTAAATATTTCAATAAAGTGCCGCTTGTTTGTTGTATTTTGTAGAATTTATTCCAAAATTCCATTAATTAAATATTTATTTTAAATCAACCAAATGCAGGGATACAATGTGTTCTGAAAACGTTCTAAAACGTTTGTTGTTTCTATTTTACAATCAACTGTATCATTTTAGATTTCTAACTAATCTTTCAACTTTTCTGTTTAATTAACCCAAAAATTCAATTACCTCTAAAAAAATTACGGAAAGTTATAAATAATGAAATAAATCCAATAGCCTGAAATTTAACTTTTGGTATTCCATTGCCAAATACCAAAAATAGGTTCATTTTGATGCAAGCTTATACGTATATACATTGTGCCCATATGCTACCCTTGGAAAATGTACATTATTGAATGTGTTTTTGTAATTAAAATATTACGTGAAAGAAACTTCAGGTGAAGGTCCTAGTTTATATTTAAATAAAAGGAAAAATAAAAATTATTTTTCTGTGTGCACATCCATCCCTTAACATTTTTTATTTTAAAGTCTCCAAAATGTTTTCCTCTATCGTATCTTAATAAATATATTTAAAAGTTTGGATGTAATATTGAAGTTAGCTTTTGTAGAGGAAGAAAACGGATTTTTTTTATTTTTGACTTGTTTAATTAGGCCAAAATTATTAACCGACATATAATTTTAAATGATAGCATTATTGCAATTTATTCATAGATCTTTATGGAATATTTTGTGTAAAACTAATTTAACTATTTATATCTATTTCTAATCTGAAGCACGTAAGCTTAAATAAGCACATACATATGCAGGGTTCTGGGCAACTCGGTAACTTGGTTCACTCTGTACATGTAACTATAAATTATTGCTAGCAAATTAAAAAAAAAATAGTTTTAGCGAATTACAGAAAAAATTCAATTTTCAATAATTTTTAAACAACTTCAGACAATAAAAGCAAAAATAAAGTAATATTTGGTAACTTACGAGTGCGGGGGTGAGATACTGCCCAAAAATGTTCTTGTTATTCCCTTTTCAACGCTTTCTCATGCCACTTGATAGATGTAAATCACTCATGAAAAACGGATGTTGTGTTGAATATGCAATGATATCACTTTGAATAAAATAAATTCATACGCACTTAAGCCTAACTGAGGGGAGTTATTATTTACTTAAATCGCAATTGTAAAATTGCTCTTAAATGGCTTCCTACCGGTAGATTTATCAAAACTGATTTATGCAATATTGCTTAAGAATATTTTCCATTGCTATAGAACATTTGCTAGGTATCTACAGGGTGGAAAATTTGTACTTTAGTGACCGTAAGTATAAATTAGCAATTTATTTTTAAAAATATTTTATTTTGATGTGAGCAATAATAATTAAAATAAATAGAAAATTAATTTCATTAAGAGAAAAATTAATTTTTGTATTTATGTATTTATAACATGCTTTAGTTTCCTATAATTTCACAAATGGTTGGTTTATAAAAATATTTATAGAAAGACTGTCTCATTCAGGAAACAAAATGAACACATGAACACACTAAACACCCTAATTCCACAGCCATACGCGTTTTGATACCCAGGATGTGTCTAATAGGATAGGTTTGACATCTGTGGTTGACTTCTATGGTTTTTAAGGAACTGGGCGTTTAGTGCTTTTATACAGCTTTGTTCTACACTATTACTTTTATATTTTATTTGAATTTGAAAATTAACTGTAAATCATTGTTCAAAAAGCCTGCTCGATCAAGTTCTTCAAATTGTCTAATAATACAATAAACTTTTTTAATCGTATATAATAGTGTCATTAACTTTAGAAACATTTTAAAAAAACGAGGATAAATGGACGTTTCAAGCACGACTCTGTAATCGTTAGAAATGTGGATGGTGGATGTTATAAACGAGGACATACTAGAAAAATTAGGAAAACAAAGGATGCTATGGGAGCCAAAAAGAAAGAAGGGAGATAGCTTATTGGGATATTTTTTGAAACGTGAAGGGGATAGGGAGAGGTATTCTCAACATAAATCGTATAAACGGAAAATAACGTTTAATTCTTGTGTATAGGACTCAAAATGTAGTAAAAACCATAAAGGAATAACTTTCCATGTGATATTTTTAATAATGTGTAGAAAATAATAGCCACTACAAAAAATAAATCATTACTTATAATGTTTCTTTTATCGTCTGACATGACGTAGAAAGTAATTTGTTGTTGAAAATTTACATTATAAACAAACTTATTATATACTTACAAAGAATGTGTATTATACTACAATAACGTCTACTTAATGTAAATGAATAGTTATACTACGTTTTTGTCACTAGTTATTAGTTATCTACAGGGTGGTCAAAATTTATTTTATAATATCATCTTAAACTGCACAGTTTCCGATATATAAGATAATGTTTAATAGTTTCAATATTTTTGGGTGAATTAGATTGATTACCATGCAAAACCGAAGGGCAGGACAAGTGACGGCTCTTCGGCTTCCTGACAGAAATTATGGTGGGAATAAGAGAATAGTGGCGTAGAAGGAAAAAATTGAGACGGGCGAAATGAAGATTAAAACTTGTCAATTAATATAATTCAAGGAAATCACAGAAAAGGATAATCGAACCTGGAATCAAACCGGTGCATTCCCGAATAGTAGTTTAAGACTTCGGGGATAATCCTTAAGGAAGGATTTAAAATTAAAAAAAAACACGTTGTAGTTTTTGAATCAAGAATTAATATTTTCGAGAAATTACATTTTGGTTTATTCATATGGAAATAAAAGCAACTACTGAAGAAACCGTGGTTGTTTCAGTAATCTACACTCTTTTGCTGAACAAAACGGAAGCCACTTACACAATGTTTTTTAATATACTACGAGGAAAAGTGCCAACATTTAAAATAAGGGAATATCATGTAGATTTTGAAAAACTCGCTATAAATGGAATTAAATAGTAGCTTCCTGAAGTAATTATCTGGAGATGTAACCTTTCACTTTACTCAAGCGGTTTGGCGTAGAATAGAAGAACTAGGACTGGTCAATTCTTATATTACCAAGGGAGGAAAGTGGGCTTTACAGACCATGTGTGCATTAGCAAAGACGTGGTCTGTTTAAGCCTACTTTCGTCATTTAATTGAACAAATAGAGGTTAGGTTACACTTGAGGTCGTGAAATTTATATTATTACGCATGCGTTACCTTGTATCCGTGCACCTGAAAAAGTCGTACTTTCGTTGATGGATTGAGCAATAGAAAGACGAACTTTCCGCATGAATGTGACAAAAAAAATTTTAAACACGCCAAAATAAATTCGTTTAAAACTGTGTGCAGGAAGTTTGATGAAACTAATTTAACTCATACATAATAATTTATCTAACAAATGAGGTGCAGTTTCGAGGTAGTTTATTTCAGGTAAGCCGAGGACGAAACAGGAATAAATTATTACCTGCAGAAAGGTATGACAGGGTAAGGTGACGAAACAAGAATTTTTGGTGTGGGTGACGAAACAGGAATAAATCTTGGCACACGGTTTATTTCAGTCTAACAATAGGAGCATCCCCAGCAAGGAAATCCTCAGTTAAATCTGTTCTGTGGCGTAATCTGGTACAATTTTTTACACTCTATTAAACACAATTAAGACTAATATTAAAGTTAAATTGACGGAATTTTTCAAGGCAGACTGCTTGCAAATTTTGTAAAATTATTTGAAATTTCAGTTATAAGTATTTAATTTTGTTGGTAATACAAGGATCGAGGATGTATTGATGAGTATCTGGTCGACCATATAAAATGTCACAATATTTTAAAACGAACTTAATAATTAATTTTTAAGCACAACATTCCTAAAGTAATTATTCTAAGCCATTGGATTTTTTTTAATCTTTTGTCGAAAATCATTTGCACATTAAAAGTTTTTGGAGCGTTGGGAATAAATAGTGTTCTGACGGTGTTAAATCGGGAGCAACAAACCAATAATTGATAATTGTCAATTTTATTAACTACTAATTAAACTAGAACTTGTGGGGAACACTTTTGGCTAATTTTCCACAATTCTTAGGTGTAATTTAGTGAGTAAATCACTATGATATGCTCCAGTAACTATTTCACCACTGACAGAATTATCCCATTTTTTTTTACAGGAATACAGTGTTCAATTTTTGTCTATAAAGTAAATATTATAGATATACAGGGTGGTCATTCTTGCAGTTGGTAAAAAATACAGCTTTAGTTAAATTAGAGAAAAGTTGCGTTATTAGATGCCTTCCTGAATATGTAAATGAAATGCAAGAATATTAAACAGAAAACTAAGGAAATTTCCCACATTCGCGAGTTATAGCAAAACACTGAAATTTGTCAATTTCGTATTTCATTTATAACTTTTTTAATTATTTCAAAAACGTTAGGAAAATTAGTACATTTATACTTACTGCTGACAATGGACTTTCTAATCAAATTATGAAAAATCTTCTAAACCTACTCTAAAAGTCATTTTTAAATAATTATTTTTGATTTTTCTTATCGACACCATGTTAGATTTTTATGCCAGTAAATAGAGCAAAAAAAATATGGATTCACCGATTAATCATACATTGAATCTAAAATTTCAGTACGCCCCCTACAAAAAAAAAAGAAGAAGAAGGATTACTTTTTATGAGATTTCATAAAAAATAACATTTACTGAAACCTTTTCAACGATTCCTGAAGAACCTATTTCGGAGGACGGTTCTCAAGATACAGCGGTGTATTTAGTAAGGAGATTATCATATCGGCCAATTGTATTGTTACTCTTGATAATGATCGCAATTCGATCGAAACAATATTGTCGAGTTATCGAAAATAAATTTATGTGAAACATTTTTCGTGTTTTTCTACGTTTTTAACTTATTTAATTATGTTTCACAAACGTTGCACTATCGAATCTCTCAATTGCTTTAATATTAATTTGATAATTTATATTTTTAATTAAATAGTAGCTAATTGTAGTAATTTATTAATTTATGTTTGTTTACCGTTTCCACAACATCATTTATAGTTTTCACAAATTATAATCAGAGATTTGTTTTAGATTTTTGGATTCATTTTCTTTCATAGCAAACTTAATGTGTTAATTTCCGTCAATGAAAAACAAAGCAATTTCGCATTTCATAAAAATTGCAACTTGATATTAACGAATAAATATAAAAATGACTATTTAAGGGGGGTACATACATTTTAAATCCTATGTATAATGCATCATTGAATTCGTATTTTCTACTATATTTACTTGCATAGAAATCTAATGATAAAATCAAAAGTAAACACTACAAAATCAGATTTAGAGTAGGTATACCCAGAAAACTTTTAATGTACCAATTAAAAAGACTATTTTCAATAATGTAAATGTATAGTAAAATTTTTCAACCGAGACTTAACGACTATGTGCGCACCAGCAAAGCCCGTCCTAAGAAGGTAGGTAAAATGTTGGAAGGGGCAGGCACTCTAGCTATTTCCTTTAAGTACGCGCCTATGAAATATGCAGGTATCGGCATACAGATAGGGAAGTTGCTCGTGATTGGCTGTCGGTAAAATAATAATACAGCCCTTTGGTCTTGCTACATCTGACCGAATTCAAGTCTCGGTTGAAAAATTTCACTCTTGTAAGTTTTACATTTTTACAACTATTTTAAAATAAATAAATAAAAGACGAAAATGGCAAAATTTCAGTGTTATTGCGATAACTGCAGAAAGGGCGAAATTACCTTGGGTTTCTGTTTAGATTCTTACCGTTTCGGATATCCCAATGGTATGCACCGAAAGAATGATCACCCTGTATGTTCCGCTTCTAAAGCAGACCACACATTATCACGTAACGGAAAGGAATCGCTTAGATTGCCAATTGGGTGAATTTGTCGGTTTTCTATAACATTCTCCACTATTCAGTGCAATGTTTACGAAGACGCGCAAATATATTTTGTCGCGGAATTCCGCGAGGAGAGCCAGAATTTCTATTCCATCTTTACGTTCCATTAAGTTCTATAAAAGCTGATTTTATAAATTAAGAATTAATTCTGTTGTTCGGTTTGAAAAACAAAAATATTTGACGGGATAATTTTGGTTTAAAAGAAAACAATTTTTTCGCGCTCGCCATGATAATTGAAGAGTAAAATAGCCAATGTTTCTCTTGTATAGTAAATTCTTTATCGACAATTGTAACACATACTTTGTTGAATGCTACGGTTGAAAACGATTTCTTTTACATGCATCTAACGTCACATTTCGGTTTGGGTTTTTCTAAAATGTATACCTATGTGATGCCACGTAACGCGTTTCAGAGTTTGTAGAAAATTTTATCAGAGGAACCTCAGAAATATTTATTGTAATCGAATGTAAATTAAGTAAATAATGTATGACACCCATATGACTTGAATATTTCAAAATGTAATCGAAATAATTTAAATTGATTACATTTACAAAAAACATATCTACCATTTTCTCATATTTTTCGTTAGTCTTGTTTGAAAATAATTTGAAATATATGTTGCCAAATGCAAAAACTCTTTACTAAATTTTCGATTGGTAAACTTATTTACAAAATTGCTCAAAGTGTTTAAAGGGAACGTGTGTCCTATAATTTTCCATTAAAACAAGAGTTTACTTTACCAACAATTTGTATATACGTTGGGTCCAGTTTTTTTTTTGTCGGAAGAATAAAAAAAAAACTTATCAATTTTTAATGGCAAAGAGAACATTTTATCTTCATGTAAGACATACCTCTAGTACTGTTTTAACCACAAGAAGACCAAGAAACAATTTTAAAGTTATACAACTATCGTTGGGTGTTTATATAGATTTTCATAAGATTTTAACGTGAGTATCAGTTGAATCTCCGCATATTTTTATAAGAACTTAAAACAATTTTAACGACTACCTCGAAGAAATCATTTGATAATATCATTTTTTTAAAAGTCTATTTAATTTCAATTCACGATTAATTTATATTCTATAAAAAAATAAACGAAAAAAGAAAAAAGAAAACGTCTAAATAGCATTAAATTTTTTTTAAAGATTAAACTAAATATTAGGAAATCATTTCAGGGTTAGCGTAATATTAACGACTCTTTTGAAGCTGCACTGTGATAATTATTGTGTTTACCTCACTTAAAATCATGTGATTGCTCATATTTTTCATTGGTAATAATTGTTTGAATAATGTTTTACACCTTTTCCATAATCTTAAATATACAACGGCTTTGAGACTCAGTTACAGTGAAAAGTTTCTCTTGTTCAGTGTCTTATCGGGCGTATTAAGAATTTTCTTTATTTTTCAATATGGATTACAATAGGAAACCCAAGTCTGTAAGCATGTCACAAAACTCATAAAAACGCCAACATTCTTCACTGCTTATTACGTTAGTACGTAAAAGTGCATTGCTAAAAGTAATTTATTTATTGTTATCCAGCTTCAATTAATACTTTAGGTGGCCATGCCAATGTAACTGCTCATAGTGAACGGTATTTCATGCAATTTGCTATATCTCAAAGTTCTGATACGAGAACAATATGCTATTAAATTTTTGATTTACAAACAATGTTAGTCAGTATTGCATCTCAAGTGGGAGTAGCTTCTAGCAAGAGGAAAACGGAAATTTTTTTTTTATGTACTTATTATAGATTTGATTGCGATTTAGTTTGTGAATCAAAACCCAAAAAATAAAAATAAAAAGTGAGTGTGATGGGGAAAAGGAGCATAGCAGTGACAACTAGTAGGAGTGAATTTCTACCGGCAGAAGGTGAAAATAATGAGTTACAGTATGATAGAGAGGGCGGTTGTTTTGTGACCACCAAAAAAGCTCTACTACTGGTCTTCTTAGCAATTGCTTGTTTCATTGTTCTTGCTCTCTTAATGTACTATTATGGACCAAACAGCAAACCAAATGAGGTGAGACGAAATACAATCTCTATCGCACCATTTCACGTATCAAAAATTATAGGTGGTTTCGTCAGAGAAACCTGACATTGAAAACCTCATCAACAAATCAATCGAAAGCGTAACATCAGACTCTCTTCATCTTCCACCCGATATTTATCCGACATTTTACAAGCTGCGAATTCAACCTTATTTAGAAGAAGTACAGCCAGAAAAGAATTTTACATTCGTGGGAAAAGTTATCATAGGGATTCGATGCACCAAGAAAACCAAGACCATCGTTATGAATGCTGGAAACATTCAAATAGAAGATTCTGGTGTGAGAGTATATACCACGGAGATACTCATTAAATCTCTTTCACAAGTAAAGGAATCTCCAAGAAACGTAACTCAGCAGGAGAATATTACTAATAGCAGTAGTTCTCCAACCTCATCCACTCCATTAACAACCCAAAAACCTATGGAAAGTACTTCTACTACTAATTTTACAACTAAACGCGTGATCAATTCAACAACCACTACAACCACTGAAATTGTTTCAACGTCTACAACTCCTTCAGTCTCCGATACAAATATTCCAACTACAAAAACAACTACACTAGAGCCACCTCTTACTTCTTCAACGACCACTGAAAACCTCAAGCAATTGAATGTTAACCCTTCTTCCCCTGTACTATCTAAAGGAAGCCTTGTTGAAATTCCAGTAGAACTTGTTGATAATAGCCCTATTTATACAAATCTTGTCATCACTCTTGGACAGTACTTGGAAGTAGAGGTAAACTATACGGTGGAAATAAAATTTTCAGGAAATATTTCGGATCATTTGGTTGGTCTATACAAAGCTCCATTTATTGATTTCTCAGGGAAAAAAAGGTTATTTGTTAGTAATATAAACATTTAGATGGTTTATCTAAAACATTTATTCCTTTTATAGTTGGATTATTAATACCAATTTTAATCCTGTATATGCTAGAAACGTTTTTCCATGTTTTGATGAACCTTCTCTGAAAACTACCTTTGAGATAAGTATAGCGCGAAAAGTAAACATGACTGCAATGTCCAACATGCCCTTAAAAGAGACTGAAACTATGTAAGAGAACTGAAGTAAAAGTTTTAGTCTACTATTTTATTCTTCAATTTGTAGGTCGGAAGATGGCTGGGTGTGGGATCATTTCGCAAGGACACCAAAAATGACAACTTACTCCGTAGCGTTTTCGGTAGGTAATTTGAAAAGCAGGGAAGTTTATCCTGCCAACCCAGAATTTCGCATATGGGCTGTCGATAAATTATATGATTCAAACTATTCAGCTGAAATATCAATGATGGCATTAAATTATCTGCAAGATTATTTTGGAATGAAGTATCCGTTACCAAAATTAGACTTCGTCGTGGTTCCTGATTTGGTCGAAGATGCTGTGGAAAGCTGGGGTTTGGTAACTTTTAGGTATTATCACTCATCCATTCTGAGGACTTTTCTTAATCATTCATTTACTCGTCTATAGAGATCAAGCTCTTTTGGTTTACCCAAAGTCAGAGAATTGGGAAATTAAATCCAATATTTTACAAAATGTAGCAGAACAATTGTCCCATCAGTGGTTTGGTAAATTGGTTACGATAAGCAACTGGCCAGACTTCTGGTTAAGGGAAAGTATTGGAAAATTTCTAGCATTTGGAGTTGTAAATTCTGTATGTATAAACAATCAACGTCAGACATTGTTTTTCATGTAGGCTACATTGTAGGTTAATTCTGGAATTGGCCTTTTCGACACGTATATAATTGATAATATACCTATTTTACATTCTGATAGCTTGAAAACTACGAAGAAATTGTACTATGATGTCAACACCATTAGACAAGTTAAGGAAATGTACAATAGTGATATTACGAATAAAGGAACTTCTTTATTGAGAATGCTGAATTTCACATTATCAGGATCCATTTTCAGGAAAGGAACCGAGGACTTCATAAGGAAATGGTAAATTTAGGGTTCAATATTTCCTGGTCTAATTGCTAAAGTCCAAACATTTTCTAAAACTCATAATAAGGAGACGTTATAGTCTCAGCGAGCTGAAGATCAAATTTTTTTTTAATTAATGGCAAAAAGTTTTATCTGCGGGTAGTTGTACTAGATCACATAACAATTAAAACCAGAAATTCCACAAAAACAATTTAGAGACTTCAAAGGCGATTTGAAACTCCGATCCTGAGGATGAAAGATATGTTAAAGACCAAAGATGTCACAAGAGCGCCATCTATGGTAAATGCTATTTAATAACAGGTACTGTAGTGTTCAACAAGATACCTACCTTTTTCATTAAGGCAATGCTTGCTGAACCAGACCTCCCGCATAGCTACGACTGCGTGAAAGGCACGCATACCTAAATAGAACAAAATATGTTCTCGGTCAGTATTCCGTCGAAACCACCAGACACGGATCGCGATTTCGAGCTGGTTGGCTCTCATCAGCGTGCCGAAGATGGTTCCGACAGAATACCGACCGAACGATCTGCGACACGCTGATGAGAGCCAACCAGCTCGAAATCGCGATCCGTGTCTGGTGGTTTCGACGGAATACTGACCGAGAAGATATTTTGTTGAAAGATATGTCTTTAAAT
This sequence comes from Agrilus cyanescens, assembly GCA_947389935.1. Lineage (NCBI taxonomy): Eukaryota > Metazoa > Arthropoda > Insecta > Coleoptera > Buprestidae > Agrilus > Agrilus cyanescens. The sequence continues at coordinate 23,647,694 of OX376709.1, forward strand.
CCTTTTCGTGAAATTTCAGGTTTTTGTCTGTAGTAGGCCTTCGATTTTCTTGTACAAATTGCAAAATCTACCAGTGGTATAAATAGAACATTACATCTCATAATTTTGTGAATTATTTAAAATTTAGGTCATATCATTCAACAAGTGAAGAAGAATACTGGAATGCTTTAGATAAGGTCGTCTATGACAAGAAGGTACTACCAGAAAACACAACAGTTAAAGACTTCGTTAGAAGTTGGACCAGACAAGCCGGTTATCCAGTAGTTACAGTTAACTATAACAACACCTCTGGTCACATTTCATTGTACCAACAGAGATTTGTGGAAGGAAGTAATAACACCGATGATGTGTGGATAATTCCGCTCTCTTATATAACTCATGAAAATTTCACTCTTAATAGAATTTGGATGAATGGAGAAAAAGAAAAACAAGTTAATATTGAACTTTCTAGTTCAAATGATTCGTGGATCCTTTTCAATGTAGATGCTGGTAAAAATTTATATGCTTTTTTACGCTTTATTATATATCATTGTAAAAAAAATCACCGTTTTAGGTTTTTACAGAGTAAATTACGATAATAACAATTGGAACAAACTTTTAAATCAAATCAATTCAGATCCATCAAAAATCCCTTCATCTTGTCGCGCACAGCTACTAACTGATGCATTTGAACTGGCTTATAAAGGTATTATTAATTACACTGTTCCATTAGAGTTTACGAAATATATGGAAGAGAATGAAAGGCAATTTGCTCCATGGGAAGCTGTCTTGAGAAGTTTTCGTAATATGGAGTATATTACAAGAAGGTCAATCTACTTTGGAAAAGTTCAGGTAAGCATATAAGCAATTTAAAAGCTCAATTTGTTTAGAAAATTATCAATAATTGCATAGATTAGGGGAGGGGGATCTGTAAAAGTTTTGGTTTTGAATATCAAAATATCTTACTAAGTGTAAAAAAATTTGGTGATTGTACTCAAATTGCAAGTTAATAACAAAATCTAAGACAAGTCCACTTTTTGTTTGAAGTTATACTTTTTTTTTAAGTTGGTAATTTTATGTCGAATGCACTTAGTCTGCTCATCCACATTTGAAAGATATCACTTATTTTTGATTTTTTTTTTGTAAATGAATCACCACCATCTAAAGGTAATTTTTTGAGGACTTTAGCTCAGAATCTAGGTGTGGGATTTATGAGTTGCAACCCAGTGTCCCATCAGATTAAGCCCAGAAACCAATTAAGCCTAAAGATAAGTAACAGAAAAAAAAAAATTAAATTATCAAGTCTTTCGATCGAAATATGTACATGAGAGTGAAATACCACTACTGAACTAATAATAGTTTTAAAAAAGGGCGGGAGGCAGGCCCACTTTCAGTTCTACAACCTAGGGCTCCGAATTCAATAGGCCGCCCCTGTTAATTTGATGTAGGTAATATTAATTCCTGAAAATAAAATTGACACAAATCCGTGCGGGGGCATTCTACCTATCCCTTTCCTATTTAAATCAAGCGATCCTGTAACTTTGTGTACTCACTGGTGTTCTCAAAAAATTGTTACCGTCTTTTATTTTCGAGTTACAAATAAAAGTTGGAATATTTGGGTTTTTGAAATATAATATGTCTATATTATGGTTGTTTGAAGATTAAAAAAAAAACTTTCACGTTCTTTAGGCACTTAAAGTCAATTATGTTTCCCACAAAAAAAAAACACAATTTTATGATTTAACTCAAAAGTGATTTTTACTTACATTTTTTCGACGCCAATCTATTCTACATAAAAAAGTGCCTAAAGAACGTGAAAGTGTTTTTCTCTTATTTATCATACAATCAAGATATGGACATATTTCGACAACCAGAAAATTCCAACTTTTGTTTATAACTCGAAAACAAAAGACGATGGCAATTTTTGAAAACACCAGGAAGTTTTTCTCAAAAAAAAGAGATCGATGATGCGCCATTAGTTTTTTTTGCATATCTTATAGTTACGGAGTTTCCCTATAGAATTATCAAAATTGGGCCACCCAGTGCACCAGTTAGTCATATTTTCTAAAAGAAATGTGACAAAGGTATGAAATTTACTAGTTCTTTGTGTTTACTATGGTTTCTCATACTTGCCAACTTGTACAAGGTGGGCCGAATTTGACACTTTTAAAGACAAAGTAAACTTTAAAGAGGAGATAGACAAAAACCGATGTCGGTGTCTGAAGCTTAATTGTTATGAGAAGTTTATTGGTGTTTTTGGAAAATGTACGTTTTCGAAGAACCTCTATAACTTTTTTCCTGGCGAAAAGTTTTTATTTCTGTAAAAACATTCCCAAAGCACTTTTTTATGTAGAATTTTACGGTGTTAGGTGAATCGTTGTAAAGTGAACAGTTTAGCTATAAACTACATAAACAGTCATTTTTTAAATGGAACACCCTGTATATTTTAACACTCTTTAAGAGTGCTCAAATTTAACTTTCCAAATGTACAACACACTTCATATTTTTTTCAAATAATCTTCAAAATACAGCACTTTATAAATTTTGTATTGCTGAATTTCGACAAGTAGGCCATGGAATCAAACTACATACAAAAAATATCGTTAAACTAATAGCGGAGTTGTTGCTGCTATTTAATATTCACATTTACATTTAGAATAACAATTTCTCAACATCAAATCAGTTTAACAAATAATTTAATAAAACTTACAGATTTTTGTGATGGATAGAAACTTTTAATGTTATAACTATTGCTCTACTTTATTATTATATTTTCCTGATTAAATAATTCTGTTATTAAAATTTTTGTTTATCTTGATTATACTTTATTAAGTTGATCTCTATTAGTTTTAGCAGTAATTTAGAATTTTTGACATGGTATCTATGGATATTTTTTTTTTACTTTAGCTACAATAACTGTTTATCTAGTTAAAAACTGTCTTCTAAAGTAGGTAAATACGAAACTAATTAATTCCTCAATGATTAAAGTGTAGATACACGTGGCCTCATAAAAATTACCGTTTTAAGTACAGTTTTTTTAAATCCGGATTATTAACGGATTTTCTTCTTTACAAATAGATACTGTAATAAAAAGAAAAGAGAATATTTTTGCAGCGTTTATAATGTTACTGGCCTCTAGAATAATATTCAGGCAGCCCAACACGCCAAGTGTTCCGTTTAAACATTTAAGCATTTTATATATATTTCATTCTAGGAATATCTCACAAAATTGATCAATGTAGCATTTAAAGAATTGGGATTTGATGAACAGACTGACGAGTCTCTAAATACAAAAATGTTACGAAAACGTATAATTGAAGCTGCATGTTTTGCACGTCATCAGTCGTGTTTAAAATGGGCCCAAAACAAATTTGAAGAATGGACTCAAGTATCTCAGCCTGATATCGATAATCCGTAAAAACTGTCTTATATTTCTCATATATAAAATATTTCTCAGATGCGTTTTTATACTTTAGAATACCTTATACTTTCCGAAAAATTGTCATGTGCAACGCTATAAAAATGGGGGGAGATAGAGAATGGGAATTCGTTTGGAACAGGACCTTATCCTATACAACAACCTCCGCGGATTTAAAAGTAATGTATCTCAGTCTGGGATGTTCAAGAGATCCATGGATTATTAAAAGGTAATCGATTATTATTCAAGTATGAAGTTATTCTTATTTTGTTCAATTCTTGCAGGTACTTATTCAGATCCGTAAATGGAAGCGTAGCCCTGCAGGATATCCCGTATGTCTGGAAGTCCATAACGCATCCCGTAGGAATCGATGTAGGTGTCCAGTTTGTTAGAGAAAATTGGCAAAAAATCTACGACACATTCGCAGATGAAGATTATACTATTCTTGTCAGCATTGTAAATGAATTTTTTGGAAAACTTTCAACAAAGTCGGATTTGGAAGATGTGAGTTTTCATTAAAGATAAGTAGAAATAGTAAAAGTTACAGAAATATCTGAATATTACTAACAGTGCCAAAAAATTTAATATATCAAAAACAAATACTGAGCCACACTAACAGCAGTGAATGTTTGTAGGTTGGTGAAATAATAATATTTTTCCATTTTGCAACATTTTGTGGTGTCAAACGATACATTTTCTCGACGAAAAATGTGACTTGTTAAGTACGTATATGGAGGGTTACACTTTTTTTTGCCTGTACAAGAGAAAGAGCTGCTGTCCTGGACTTTTTTGTTATTCGCCAGTGTTTAAAAATAACGCAAATGCTCTTCTCATCGATCTCTGCAAGAATCCGTTATCAATTTATTTTTTCCTATGAATCCTTTGGTTACTGGACTAAAAGGGTTCCATAAAGTTAATCTTCTATAGTGACGTATCAGACTTTTTATGTCGAAGATGTTTGGCCATGTTATTTCTCGATTGTAGGGTTAAACGTCGTTCTGTACTTCTACAGGTTCTTCTTCCACTCTTCCCCTGCGTGGTTGAGAATGCCTTACCATTTCAATTAACTTTTTTCCAGCAGGAAGCACACTTCACTGCGTCAATAACTGCTAAGTTCATTTCATGCTCTCTTGCTATTCTAGCGCCACTCTGGAGAGACTTGGAACTCTGTTATTTACAACTTACAGCTGGACACTTTTGCAACTGTTCTCCCATGTGAGTCCTACTAACTTCTACCCTCCACATACTTGGTATGGCTGGTCCATCAGTCATCTTTTTTCATCTTTTTTAATCATCTTCTTCATAAATGCACGCATGCATGGCGCCAACTGCTCGCCTGCTCCCCTTGGTATTGCTTATCTCTCTGGAGTTTTCATCTATCTCTATGGTAAATTCACCTATCTTAATCTGATCCACCTCGAAATCTGAACCTGTGCTGTCGTCGCTTGTCTTCTTCTTCGCTATGTCGGCCATCTTTCAAACTCTTGCGTCCCACACCACATCCTAAAGACCTACCTACCACCTGCCTTGTATTTCTTTTATTTACTCCTGAATTTTAATATGCACAAAAATGTCAGGAAAATGTAGAGATATTTTCAATTGTTATTAAAAAATTGTCATAATAGTATTTAGGTTAGAATCAGACCTTAAAAACCTCACTTTATATTGATGATCAATATTAGATCATTTTGGTGACGATATTGGCGGATTGCGATGGAATAAGGTCAAAATTGAACAATATTTTTCTACTCGAGAACGAAGAACTGTAAAAACTGCTTTTTAATTGTGTATACCAATAGTTGAAGTGAAATACTTACCATTGATGTTTTCTTGCAGCTAACGATGTTGTACAAAGAACACGAAAATAAATTGGGAAAAATATCGCCTGTTATGTTGAATGTTGTTGAAAGAATAAAAACCAGAATCGCTTGGTCTGATACCAATATGGAAACCGTGGTGACGTGGATAGAAAAGAATTTATAATAGTAGAAACACGATCTCTATATCCTTTTTTTTTTTTAATTGGAGCATTTTATTATTCTGTAAAGAATCAAATTTCCATAATTCCAATGTACTTAATTGTAGTTATTGTGATCGTTAACACTGTTTGTTAAATGTTGTGTTTGTTATGGCATATACATAAATCCATTGTTTCCTTTAATTTTTAATAAAATGATGTGATAAATGAAATTTAGTGACAGTTTTAACACCTTCAAAAAAAAATGAAAAACTATTGTTAGGTTAGGCTGTTAGGTCCAGACGTTTAGTTGCCAACTGCGGCCGACATCTTCAGTGGGAACTGCGCAGCCAGTTCTCCGGGCAGTTGCTGTAGAGACTTCAAGAGACAATAATTTTCGTTGTTGTTGCCTACACTTTTCCTACTGAAGATGTCAGTTGCAGTTGTTAATTAAACGTTTGGACATAACAGTTTACATCGACTGTGGCCTACAAGCCCAAACTTTAATTCAACTATGGATTTCGGCCGTGAAAGTCTATGTTCCTATATTATTGCTGATTCTTTTTCATTGTAATCGCTTTTTCAAAGCATTGAATTAATTGAATTAAAATTATATTCAAACACAATTAAAATGCAAGTTCCCACCAACAGTTATCCTTAGAGCAATTTCCTTGGATGTACAGTCCTCAATACATTTGCATTTTAAATCAACTTTAAATGAATTAAGGATTTCTAGTGAATTTGAGTTTTAACGAAATAGCTTACAATCAGGATTTCGATATTTTCTTTTTGTATTTTTCGATCATTAAAACATATAGCATCTCATTATTGATTAGTTTGGGCTTCTTCAGACCCTAGATGCACTGCTAATTTCACCAGACCAGTTTACACCTCAAAAGAAGCTTCCTAGAAGGGATGTATTCTTTGGTCATCGGAGGTAGCCACGTCTTCGGCTTCCACGATATGATTACCGATCCCGTACAACTCTTCCAGCCCCCCTGCGAGGGTGCGAGACTCTTTTTTAACCCTACCCGCAAACCTTTGCTTAACAAGGCTGTTAGAGGTACCAATGGCATACCTGAGAACCTAAAGCAGTACGACTTGCGATGTAGAGAGTCAGGTAAAGCCCGCATCACACGGGGCTAGATTACGCGCTGGAATCTTTGCTCGATTTAGTAGCTAGATTTGAAGCGTGCTATGACGCTAGATGTCGTGATAGCTTTTTTCACGCTTGGCTTCACACGGTGCAAGTTTCGAAGCTGGATTTTAAAGCTGGATTTTAAAGCTATCTCGCCTAGAAAACCATACCTCGACGCATTCTAACCCTTCGTTTCTTTCTGGACCTGCACTAACATTTCGCACCCGTACAGAGCCAGTGCTCCAAACGTACTCTCAGTTCAAAGTCTTTTTCTGATAATTCCAGACAATATGTACCTATTTAGTGATTCTAAAGTTGTATTATTTTGGTACACTTTTTACAATTTCAATAAAGGTAAGATTTTAGTCAGCACTGCGTTGGTATTAGTGACGTTTTCTATGCAAGGGATAGAAGCTTTGCTTCTTCGGTGTGTTCCAAATGTACACGCTTCATTGTTTTGTTGATAAGTAATTAACTGATGTTTAAACGGCGATTGTTGCAAAATAAGTCTGGCTTGAACGATTTCCTTGCCACTTCCCGTTTTTAAAGCTGTCGTTCATGTTATTTGTGAGCACTCCTTGTATTGCTTTCTATTGCTTTCTGTTCACGAAGTTGAAGCAAAATGAACGAACCAAAGAATGCCTTTAGAATGGCTTTAGGAACCTCTGCAGCACTGTAAAATGAACACTAAACGACTGAAATGTTACTAAGGTGACGTACCTGCCACGAATGCAAACAAAAACCAGTTGAGTCGTTAGTTTGACGTTTTCCGGTTCATTTTTGTTAACACAATAAAGTAAGAATATTTTAAAATGAAGAATCTTGGTTTTTAGCACTTATTTTTGTTTTTTAGTGCGTGCTTAGTTGTGTAAAATGACTTCGTATTTATCTGTTCGACCGCTTGTAGATATTGCACGTAGAACGTTGAAAACTACTTACAATTTAGCAGAAAATCAAGAAGAAAGTATTTTTTATATTACATTAAATTCAGAAAAAGCTTATATAGAATTTGATTTATTAAATGATAGCGTTTATCATCTTCATCATACTGTTGTACCAGATAGTTATGGAGGTAGAGGAATTGGAAAAATTTTGGCTGAGGTATGAATGTCATAAACATAATTTTTACGAAAAAAAAAGGGTTTAGGTAACACTGAAATAATCTAGTATTTGAGATAAATACCTATACCTACCACTTTTACAAATTCTGATAAAAACATAAAAAATTCAAATATTTACATCAACTTCATATAAACATTTGTATGCATTTGTAAACAAATTCATACATACATAAATTAAAAAACAACATTTTCCTTCATGTTAGACAACTTATATTTATAAATATTTGAGTCGTTTTGTGTTACAATTCTTAAACTAATAAACGCCATGTCATAAGTAGAAAAAATAACAAACATTTTGTAAAGAATACATCAACAAAAACACAGAAGAATTTGTCTACCTGGTACATTTTACTGCATTCTTTTAAACTAAAACCAGTTTTTCAAAATCTGTATTGTGATTAGTTATTTGAATAAGAACAAATTTTACATTTTCTAAATTACCTATACTAAGTTTCACATTTATATACATACACAGTGTGGTCATTTCAATGTGCAATATATGCGTCTTTTTTTTTGTAAACTGCACAATCAAAAAAAAAAATTCCAAAAGTTAGTACATGTTTGTTTGATAAATATATTAGGTGTACTTAGAGTAACAGGATAGGACTTAAAATATAAAAATTGTACATATAAGAGTAAAGTACCATTATTTCAGAAAATTTAACAAATTTTTATTAACAAACGTTGTTGAGAGCTAAACGCTATCTGTAAATACCAAAACATAGCCTCCTAAAAAAAATTAATAAAAAAAAATGTTCTTTTTTAAATTCATCATAAACCAATATACATATTGATTAAAATCAAATCCATTTTGCATAACTTTTGTTCGAATTTAAGCATAATTGTAAAATTAACTTAGATTTTTAATTTTTTAGGGAACCACAAACTTCGTGTTTGTTGCAACGATAGGAAACACAATTTTAAAATTTTGCAAACATTCTTTTTAACATAGTACAACATTAGTAATGATAGTATGCATATTAAAATACTCTCATTTACAGTGCAAAATCTTTATTTTACATTTTTGTTTGGAAATGATTATGTATTTTTCCCAAAAAGAAAAAAGTGGAGGTCATTTTTTGATATCAATTCTCAACAAATTTTCTTTATAAAATTTTGCTGAATATTCTGAAATAATAGTATTTTACACTTATACAATTTTTATATTTTAAGTCCTACCCTGCATGCTGTTTGACTTGCAACCATTCTAAATGCACCTTATTTTCCATATATTGCACACTAAAATGACTACAGTGTATAATACAGTAATGAATTTCGTATACACCCATTTTTGGTTTAGAATAAAGCTTTATATTACGTAATCTCTAAATTTATTATTTTATAAATTGTGCCTGGTTAGCATTCTGTTGCATCGGCCAGACGCTAATTTACGCAGATGGCGTTAACTCGCTGTCTAAATTTACCTTTATATTAAGATTCTAAAAGTAATAAAAAAGAATTGCAGAAAAATTTATTGCAATCATTCCAATAAAATCCAATACTTAGCCTTTTGAGTAACAATATATTTTTCATCCTAAATTATATTTAACCCATTTAGTCCTACTGTACTTTATAAAGGACAACACTTTTACCTAATCCTAAGAAATAGCTACGCTCCTTAAATTGAGATTGCGCCACCAGTTATACAATGAATAAGGTGTTCTTTAACTAATATCACAGTATTGTGCCTGCAACGAGAAGTAAACGTTGTGTTGACCGACTCTTAGTAAACACGTGTTACGCGGATTTTTTCAATGGATAGTTGCAGGTAAGTTTTTTATGTTTTTTTCGTAAGGTTTAATTGATATTTGTATTAGCTTTAATAGTATATTACCTAAATTGATGCCTAGAGGTCATATTTTATTTTGTATTTTATAGTTAACGGCAAAATACGAGTTGAAATTTTATAGAACTTTTAAAAGGCCAGTAGGACTAAGCACTATTATTAGGTGGTATTATTTGTCTTTTATTTTAGCTATAGAAAACTCCCCCTAACGTTAGCTGAGCTTCTTGAGGAGTTAGAAAATGACGATACACTGGAAATACCCAATAGCATTACCATATTTCCACCAGATAACGCGAATGACCCTGTTACTGATGAAGATTCAGGTGAGGAAGACAATGTGGTAATAGACAATTTACCAGGATCCCAATTGAGAGTAGAATGTGAGGCTGAGGGAGAAGTTGAGAGCTCCAATGAATGGGATTCTGACGATGAACAACCTTTACTCAAATTTGTTCAACACAAGCCAAAAAAAATTAAATCCTTTTCGTATTCAAAGCAAGATCTTGCACATACCACTTTTCTTCCGTGGACTCCACTTCAAACTGTAAAAAATCAACGATCTCCCGGTTCCTTATTCAAGTTATTTTTTTATGACACTGTCATGAGTCAGATCCTGAATTATACCAATCTTTATGCGCGCCAAAAAAATCTTGTTGGTGATGTAACAATTGATGAACTATTCTCCTTTATTGGTATAATGATTCTTAGTGGCTACTCCTCGGTGTCTAGACGAAAAATGTATTGGCAAAATACGGACGACACTAACAACAAACTTGTTACTGCAGCTATATCCCGAGATCGGTTTCAGTACCTAATGAATAACATCCATTTCAATAATAACACCCAGCTGGATAAAGAAGATAAGTTTTCAAAAATGCGACCACTGTTTGATTCCCTAAATAATAAGTTTGTTGAATATGCACCTATTGAGGAATTCCATAGTGTTGATGAGGCTATGGTTCCTTATTTTGGACGCCACGGATGCAAACAGTTCATCCGTGGAAAGCCAATTCGTTGGGGCTACAAAATGTGGGTAGGTGCAACACGACTTGGATATATTGTAAATTTTGATCCATATCAGGGCTCAAGTTCAACCATACCTGACGAATATTCTCAGTTAGGTTTAGGATCTGCTGTAGTTTTAAGATACTCCGACGTGCTAGACACTTTACCGTACGGTCCGTTTCATTTGTTTTTTGACAATTATTTTACTTCCCTCTCTCTTATGAGAGAGCTCAAACTCCGAAACATAAAAGCAACTGGAACAATAAGAGAAAACCGCATTCCTGGTAGCCCTTTACGGTCAGAAAAAGACATGAAAAAGCAAAATAGATCTTTTGATTACGGTCTTGCAGACAATGACATAGTGATTTGTAAATGGCATGACAATAGCGTTGTAACTCTGGCATCTAATGCATCATCTGTTTTTCCACTGGGCAAAGCTAAAAGATATTGTCAATCAGAAAAGAAACATGTGCAAATAGATCAGCCATGCCTAATCAAGTTGTATAACGAAAATATGGGTGGTGTTGATAGAAGTGATCAGAATATTGGCCAATACAGGACTACAATACGTGGGAAAAAATGGTATTTTCCACTATGGTCCGTCTGTGTCGATATGGCAATCCAAAATGCTTGGCACTTGCAAAAACTGGATGGTGGTACTTTGGATCAGTTATCGTTTCGGAGGTCGATTGCTGTGGAGCTATTAGAGACCCATAAACGCACCACAAAGAGGGGACCTTCAAAAGCACCGAGAAGTCAGCACGAACATTCCCGTTACGATGTGAGGGGTCACCTAGTGGTATATTGTGAAAACCAGCGCAGATGTGCCCTCTGCCATAAAAGAGCGAATTTCGTTTGTCATAAATGCCAAGTCGCTTTGCACCCAAAAGAATGTTTTTTTAATTATCATACTTTCTAAAACTCACCATATTTGATATTTACTTTGTTTTGTTTTGTGTAGACGTTTTTTCCAATAAATCTGTATATTGTCCTACCGGCCTTTTAAAAGTACACCCTTCCCTGACTAAACAAGAAATGCATTATTTTTATTACTATTTTTTAGACCTATATTGCATCATGCTAAACTCATATAAACAAAAAAATTTGGTGTTTCTTAAAGAAAAATGTTTCAGGACTTAATGGGTTAATACAATTTTTTTAAATTTTTCACCTAGTGGCTTTTACGTTTCCTTGCTGTCTCGCATTAAGTCGTTCTGTACTCAACGTTTCGTTACCGCATGTGGGCAGCATCTTCAGGAGAACATTTTTGGAAAATCGACTCGTCGGCTCAGGATGTACACATCTGAATAGCTCTTCCACAGTCCAAATTCCAAAGAAGTTCTCTTGAAGATATCTTCGTGTGATGACGAAACAATGAGTACAGAAAGTCCAATAAGTCCATAAGCCACTAACAGTAACCAAGATGGCCGCGGAAGCTTAAATCCGGCACCTATCTATATTTGAAGTACTTAAATTCAATATTACATTTATAATTTAATTTAAGATAGAAAGCATATTTTTTGGCTGGCGTTTATCAAAACTTTATGTACTCAAATACCGTTACCCCGTGGACGACATATTCAGAAGAGCTTCCTTGAAATATAGACTAGAGAGTATAGAATAGCTGTTAAGGCTTCTATACTGCATGTTCCAAGGAAGTTCTCCCGAAAACGTCGTACGTGCGTCCGGACGAAAAGCACCTGATACCGCGAACCAAATATTCACATGATTTTTAGGCAAAATATTTGGTTGGGGACAGGGCTTTATGATCTATAATACAACTTGTAATTCGTTAAACTTTACAAACAATAATATTAGAAGCTGCCTACTCATTACGTAGTTTACTGTCCTGTTAATTAAAAAGAGGTGACTGGTTTTTGATTTCCTTTTTCCTTCTTCCTCACTATAAACGTAGCTAATACTCACTGAATATTCGTTAATCAACATTGTCACGATTTTTAATGTACGTAAATGTACTTTCTTCCAGAAGACATTCGATCACATTGCCAACAATAACAAGAAAATGACAATTACCTGTGATTTCTTGAAGAACTTTTACGAGAAGAACAAGGAAAAGTATAAAGAAAATTACGTTGAAATTGAGTAATTTTGTTGTTTTGTTCCATCGTTTTTATTCAAGATGGATGAGATTTTGTTAAGGGGTAAAGTGTACTATTTTTCGCGTGAAAAACTATATTATTCAATGCTGCAAGTTTGTGAAGAAGGTGTGAATAAATTCAAACCTGGAAACCTGTCTTTTAACTTTTATAGGGCAGTTGCCCTTTTGCTGTGCAATCGTTTTCACGAAAGCATTCCAAAATTACAAACTCTACAAGTGGAAGACGATTTTCGCTTGGCTTCACTTTTAGCTTTGGTTTACATTTATGAAGTCGGGGAATTGAAAGATTCCGACATTTTTCCTCACCTGTACGCACAAATAGAAGACTGTAAATTAACAGCGAATTCCGAGGATTTAATGGAATCCGCTTACCTTTCTTTTTTGTTCGAAAATTACCAAACGGCTTATGAGTATGTCAAAAAATCGATCAAACTAAATTCGACATATTACAACTTAGTTCTCAAAGGATGGATCGAATTAAGATTAACAGAAATCGATTTTAAAATTTCTTACAAACCAAGAGATTCATTTGAAATGGCCCTCGAAAAGGAATGTGGTTTGGATGCAATTATTGGTTTGTCAAAATGCTTTTGTAATAGCGGAAAGTTCGAAGAAGCTCTAAGTCTTCTCAACAAGGGTTCAGTTCAGTACCCTGATGCCGACTTCCACTTGATGCAGAATTTGGAGGTATTCTTCATGTCCCAAAATTGGGATCAGTTTGGTGAAATGTACAAACGACTTCAGGATGGAGGGAAACATCGTTTGGAGTCAATGAATCTTCACATTGTAAAACTGATTTGCGTGGATGCTAATTATGAAGAGGCGGCAACTTGCATCGATGAAATGACGAAAAATATTGACAAGTTTGAATCAAAAAATTCCGCACTGTTATACGATTGTGCAAAACTTTATTCGCGAATCTGTGATAGGGATGTCACTATATTAGAAAGAACCTTTAGGTTAACTGAAATGGCAGTACAAATTTCCACCAATAAATATGAATATTTAGCGGAATTAGGTTATCAGTGTTATCTTCAAGGGAAGTTCCAGGATGCGATTAGATATTACAAACTGGCAGTCAAACAAAATGAATCCTCCATTTCCACGTTAGCAGAAATGACCTTATGTGAATTAAATTTAAATGGAAAAACAAATCAATTGGACAATCAAATAGAATTTCTTCTGGAGATCCAGGAAACTGAGTCAACATTACTTCAGTATTTGGCTTCAAAAATAGAAAGAAATTCTAGCGAATCTAAAAATTTACTTAGAAAAGCTATCGAAGGACAAGTGAAGAGAGTTGAAAACTATTCTTTCTCCACAAGGTTATTACGTGTTCTAGATCCAGATTTTCTGTTAATTCTAGTTAACGAATTGTTAAACACCGTTCAAAGCACATCGGAAGATGAACGTGAAATATCTGCCGATCCAGACATTTTATTTCTTATTGAAGTAATTAAACGTCTAGTAAAAGCGTGTCCTGGATTATTTTCGGCAACATTCTTACTTGCTAAATTGGATTACATGGCTGGAAAAGTTACCGAATCGCAAACTATTTTGAATAAGATAATAAACGATTTGAAGAGAACCTCTAGTAATACTTATCTGCTGCTTGCACAAACCCAGATCAAGCAAGGATGTTACGAATCCGCTATGCACAATTTAGAAATGGGCCTTAGCAACGATTTTACAATACGAGACAACGCACTGTACCATTTTCTTATGGGAACCGTATCAGTGAAACATGAGCAGTACGACGAAGCAATAAAACATTTCAAAACAGCTCTGAAACTCTTCAATTCCAAAGATAAATCTTCAAGAGACTCGCTGCCGTTACTATTGAAAAAGGTGACTATCTATAAAGAATTGGTGCAAATCTACTTGAAGACTAATAATTTCAACAAAGCTGCCGATCTACTGCAAGAAGCTGTGGAAGAATTCAAAGGCACTTCCGATGAATCAAGTGTGCTCCTGATGAGTGCTGATTTCGCTTTAATGAACGGAGAAACGAAGACTGCCATTAACATGTTGGAAAAAATTGTATCCGACGATCCATGTTATGTTCAAGCAAAGATTAAATTGGCATCCATTATGTTAAATAAAAGACGAGACAAGAATGCTTATTTGAATTGCTACAAGGAGGTGATTACCAATAACAGATCTGCAGAAGGTTATGTTCTATTGGGAGATGCTTACATGAATATTTCAGGTAAGGAATGCATCTTCTAACTTTAAAGACTTCATTTCCAGTGACAAAAAATGGGGAGTTCAAAAGTGTTGGCTAGGGGAGGGAGGTGGAGGTAAAGTTGCTATACTTATTACATACAAATGAGCTTATGATGGGGTCGTCAGTTGGAGGGGGGTAGGAGGACGTAGGGGACGTTGGAAAGACTTCATCCCCTCCTCCACGCCCCATGCCATCACTTTTCGACTCCCACTTTGATAGTACTGGGTGTGAAGTCCTTGGACTGTCCCTGACACCCTCCCACCCTTATGCACTGAAGAACTGCCCAAATATTCAGAAATTTGAACGTCTTGCAAGTATATAGATAAACTTATTTCGTTATTCTATTTAATGTTTATAGAACCTGAAGAAGCAATAAAATCCTACGAAAAGGCCTTAAAGGCGAACCCTAGCGATCCGAACTTGACATCGCGAATGGGGAAGGCCCTTGTGTTAACACATCGATACAAAAAGGCGTGCGAATTTTACAAAAGTGCTATAAAATCCACTAACAACAACACATTGAAAATCGAATTAGCCGAATTATTTATACAAATTAAAGATTTGAATACGGCTGAAGAATTTCTAAAATCAGAAATAGCGAAGGAAGAACGTAAGAACGCGGACGATTTAGATTCCTTAAGGTATAAAACCACGTTATTAAGACTGCTAGCAGAGATCCATATTCACAAGAATAACGTCGATGAAGCATTAGAAGCATTAAAAAGTGCAGTTGCTAATCAAGCAAAGATTAGAAGGAAATTTGCTTTTGAACAAACGAGTAAGTTAGATAAAATATAGAGGGTTAAATATTCCCATTATCGTTACTTTTATTCTTACAGATGTTCCAGAAGAAGAAGTTGACTTAACAATAGAGTTAAATCTGAAAATGGCTAATCTTTACCTTTCCCAGTGCGAGTACAATCAAGCAATTATGTACCAAAAGGATGCGTTGTTACTGAAACAGGACAGAAAGGATGTATTAACAATTTTGGCAAAAACCTACGTTCAGGTACAATTATTATTATTATGAACTTTGGAGTTTTGCAACAAATTATTCCTTTGCTCTTGTTTACACCCAACACTTTTTCCTTTTTAAAGGTTAATGAAATGGAAAAATGTCATGATATGTGCAACGCCCTTCTAAAAGTGGAACCAGATAATGAAACTGCATTGATACTACAAGCAGATATCGCCTTCCACAATGTGAGCACTTTAACCCTAAGAATATAAGTACACATTTACTAAATTTACAGTTCTCTTCAAGGTGGATTTTGAAACAGCAATGGGTAATTTTTCCAACTTGGTTAGCAAAAATCCAACAAACTGGAAAGCATTGGAACGATTAATTGAGACATTGAGGCGTTTAGGAATCATTGATCAAGCGGCACATTATTTAGAAAAGGCAGAACAGGCGTTAGAAGTTCCTGACAAGAACTCAGGCAAGTGAAAATTTATTTAATGTTAACCATTTCTTCTGTCCGTAACAGTCCACCTTTCTCCTTGGTGCGTAATATAATTACGACATATTATGTTTAATTTGAGTAAATGAAATAATTCTTACATTTAGTTTATATTAAAACACAGGTACTTGCTACAGTTTCCAAAATTTAATTGCTACCTTTTCATTGAAGGATTTTGTTATTGTTCGGGTCTGTACCACTGGTATTTGGGAAATCCAAATTCTGCATTGAGGAGCTTCAACATTGCTCGTCAAGATAGTGAATGGAGCAAAAATGCTCTTGTCAACATGATCGAAATATGTCTAAGTACTGGAGACGAAATCGCTGCAGACAATTTGAACATAGACGACCTAGAGTACAAAGATTCGAGAACCATGGCTTTAAAAACCGGTAAAGAAAAGTGCCAGAGTTTTTGTTTGTAAGTATTTATTGTAATTTTTTCTTAGCGGAAAGACTTCTAAAGGAACTGAAACAACAAATCGCAAAGGAACCAGAGTACAAATTGAAATTTAGACTTCTCTCCAGTTTTCATCTTTTGGCAAACAAAGAGAAAGCCCAAATAGAGGCAGCTTTAGAAAATTTTGTTTCTATGGCTTCAGAAGATGCTCTCAAAGAACACGTTGGAGTAGTTTTAGGTTTAGCTACTGCATATACTCTTCTAAAGCAATCCCAGAGAGCCAAAACACAACTCAAGAGATTATTCAAACATAATTGGACCTACGAAGAAGCGGATTATCTGGAAAGATGTTGGCTCCTTCACGCCGATTATCATTTGCAATCGTCCAAATACGATTTAGCATCTGATTTATTAAGGAAGGTTTTGAAATACAACAAATCATGCGTTAAGGCTTACGAAAATTTGGGCTTCATTAGTGAAAAGGAACAAAGCTACAAAGAGGCAGTTAATTGTTACGGCAATGCCTGGAAACTGGGCGGAAAGTCCAATCCTGCAGTCGGATATAAACTTGCTTTCTGTTTCATGAAATGCAAGAGATACGCAGATGCCATTGAAACGTCGCAATCCGTACTTTCACTTGATCCAGAATATCCGAAAATCAAAAAAGACGTTCTAGACAAATCACTTAACAATCTGAGAACTTGAAGCAATATATTGTAATTAGAAATTGTATAATTAATTAGTTTTTTTTTTTGTAAGTAGTGTTTTTTATTACGTATATTAAAATATTTTTGCTCACTGTCGTTTGTTCACTCTCACCAGGAGATTCGGTTTGGTTGGTATTGTAACTTCTTCAACAGTTCATTTTTCAACTTTTGTTTTGTTCTGGTGTGATTTTATAAAACATTCAGAGATTGTAACCTGAAGGGTATGGTTTCTAAGTCCAACCAACAACTATTAAGGTTTTTATAAAATCATATCATAACCTGAAGAAAGAGTTGAAAATTGAGTTTCTGAAAAAATCACGATAATGCGACGAAACGTCTAATCAAATTTTAAACATCGTTCTTTTCTTCTGTCCAAATCTTCACGAACCATAAATAAATTAAGAAAAGTTAAAGGTTCTTGTTGAACATTATTGAATTGACTCTTTATAGAAATGCTCCACAGATGGCGTTCACTTCCTGCCTCTGGCAATGTCCCTAGAATGGCGAATGGTCATCTAGAGGGTTAGTTCGAATTGGTCTGAAAACAGTGCGGAGTTGCTTTGAAGGACGCGCTTAAAAATGATAAGCATCATGCATTAAAGTCCCTATATTAATGAAAGTCTGGCCAAGGCGTGTCGTTCGCGGTATTGGACTAGTGATCGACAAGAAAAAAAATGGCACTGTCAATAAAAGAATCACATGTTTACATTACAGTCCAATAGGTCACTGATATTGACATGGATCACGTGAACATCGCCACTTTTTTCCTCGCAATTATTAAAAACGAGAAGGCAAGAAGAGGACAGAGGGATCTCAATCTTACATCAAGCGAGTAAATACACATGTCCAGATTTTTATTATATAATGGCTTTATCATGCACGTACCAAATAGATCACCTAACTAATTCATTTTCAATAAAGACCATGATAAAATATCCACAAAACTTTAATTCATTTATGCATTACAAATGTAGAAAACTGCAATACATCAGGTCGATTTTACAATTTTTTATTACAGGTTTTGACATTATTATTGGGTTTTTTCTTTAGGTTTATGCACGCTACTTTTAATCTTATTCGTATAACTCTTGTACATTTTAGATCCTTGAGAAGGTATAAGAACGGAATGACGAGTTCCATACGGTATCATCCTGTTGGGTTGCAAATGGGGAAAGCTTCTTATATTCTGTTGTTCGTAAATCTTTTTGTAATGATCAAAAATACTCAAATTCGTCACTCTATCTTCTTTTGCTTTGCACGATTGCAATTCGTAAACAGGAGATTGACTTTTTCGGTATTTCATGCTTTCCTTGAGAATCGCATGAAGTTTTCTGCTCGCCTGTTCAGCATCGTACACAGGCAGTGGTTCAAGATCCTCGTCGTCCTCGGTGTCATGGTTGTCGGAAAGTGAGGAATGCTTTCGATATTGTGTGCCGTTTAGATCACGTTTGTATCGAATGTGAGAGCCTAGAGAACGAAATAGCGCACGTCCCCGATTTTGTATTAAGTTGAAAACTTGCTGCAATTTACGTGCAGCCATTACACTGGAATTTTGACAATGTTTTGTATGCAAAATGACAAACTAAAATATATGACGGGTGAAACCAAGTATATTTGATTTTGATATTTTTATTAAATCATATAACCTATAATATTTCATTAGAGTATATGAAGCGTTCCTAAAACATACCAGGAACATGTGAAGACCACTTTAACTGTTTCGTGAACCCAATGGAATATCTATTAGCAATGACGTTGCACGATACGTAGTAGGCCTTTTATAACAGTGGGTGTTGGTTAGACTGGCACGCGCGCGCGCACTCGTGTCTCCGTAAAGTACCTCAACGGCCGAATATCTCAGAACACAGACCGAGAATCAAAAAATGTCTTCTACAAAAATTGTTTTTGATCAAATAATGTTATAGTGAATTTCTTTATGACCCCAAAGGCCTGTTGGACGATCACATGATGGTCAACTTTTCTTATAACGGAATTCGAAAGAGACTATAGTTTTACACTGAGTCAGGGGCTAAAAATTACCCCAGATGGTCAAAAAATCTTTCTTATATCTGGCGCGTAAAACCAGAGACCCGGGTTCGAATCCTGAATAGTTTTCTGAGAAAATAGGAAGATAGAATAATTTTACGGAAAAAAAATGTAAAAATTGAATCTTCAACAGTTCAGCTAATACAATTTCAAATAACATCACATTTAGATTTTAGGATATTTCCTCCCCTACTTTCCAAAAATTGTTTCCAGATGAATTATAAGTATCTGCAAAATCTAAAATCCTAAATATGCATCAAAAGCTTTTATTGCTATATCGTACTATTTCTTTTATTGACCGTTATTTTAACATCTAAAATTGTAACTGTAACGAATTATAAATGACATCTACTAGTAGGGAATGCTAAAAATGCTTTTAGCTGTCCTTAATAGTCAGGGAAATAAAGTAATGAACCTCCGATTTTTAGAACAGTAAAATGGATTTTAATGCGGTACAAACTTTGTGACGTAAATTGACCAACGTGGTCTCTCGGAGTTTTATGTTCAGCGATCCAAAAAAAAAAACCCGAGTAACGAGTTTCGACTAATTACATATCAGTTTTAAGAAATTAATTTTGTTGGTAATATGATCGCTAATAACCAACAATCATTAAAACAACTAACATCAGTTGGCAGCAAATGAAATAATTTCGTCATATTTTCAAATCATGCTA
This sequence comes from Agrilus cyanescens, assembly GCA_947389935.1. Lineage (NCBI taxonomy): Eukaryota > Metazoa > Arthropoda > Insecta > Coleoptera > Buprestidae > Agrilus > Agrilus cyanescens. The sequence continues at coordinate 23,667,728 of OX376709.1, forward strand.
TGGATTGATATTCTAGCTGTTTGCCTAATGATGATCGAACCTGCCGGTCGAAACGTAGCATAATTAAAATGATTTTTAATAATTGTTGGTTATTGGTGACATTATCTTCTATTGATTATAAATTATTCGACTAATTATGTTACTAATTCCCATAAAACTTCAGGAGATGACTTTCATAATGTTAACTCTGGGCACCAGGTACGTCGCGATGCTCCTGTTCAGCGATTCCAGAAAGCTACGAGTAACAAAGTTGGATTCATTACCATCAACATGTACCGAGTTATAAATTTATTATTTATTGTCTCTTGGAGATGCACATCCAAACTGCATAATTTTTATGCAACAATGTAGTTTTTCAAAACTCATTGATTAGTTTAGGCGTTACCATCGTGAGACAAGGCCTGCGCGCTGATTACGAAACCACCTATGCTGTGTGTGAGCCTACTATGATAGCATACACACAACATAGGCGGTTTAGTAATCAACGCGCAGGCCACGTCTGACGATGGTAAATGTTTAGGTCCAAAAGTCTACAAACTTTCGGTAGACGCTCTAAGGAATCGAACGTACAAAACCCCAGTAACATTCATCTTTTACTCTTCAAAAAATCTGAGGCTAAACGGTTTTTAGTGCTTTATTTCCTCGGCTACTTTTTAGAAAAGAGTAAAATTAATAAAATCGTATTCTACAAGAATGAAACCCATATAGATAGGTAAACTTAAAAATACAGGTAACTGTAAATTAGATTTCAAATTCTTCAATCAGTTTGTTGATTTTTTGATGTGTGTTTGACCTTATAAATTTAATGAAAAATGCGTTCATTCATTAGTGCTTTTTTGTAGCAAGGCCAACTGCGTATTTGTATGTATTTAGACTAGAAAGCGTTTAAATAATGTGTTTTTATCTGTGACCGTCTGACTGACTCACTTCAAATTTGGCAACCGTAGACATTCAGTAGTTATTTGGTAGCGCTGTAATGCAGCTTATTATTCATGGCAAAAATCACTTCAAAATCTTGTGTATCTTGGGCAGAATGCGATTTGGTAACTTCGTTCGACCACCATGAAACGTTCCCACGGGAATCTTACAATGGTCAGTGAGGATTATTCCTGTTTTCGAACTAACCTGTAAGAAACTGTTTTGTGTGCTTTAAATTGTTTTATTTTTCTGTTACGTGTTCTATTATGAAGCGCATTGGTTCATACATGATAAGGAAAATCGACGCTTTCAAATTTTTAATCTGATTCATTTTTACCGAGCAATTCATCCAGATAACCAAAAGTACTAAAATTATTAATCAAAGGCAACATCCAATGTTGGAGATCGAGAAAAAAGCATAAGAAAAGCGTTAAATTTTTTACAATGGTTAGGGTATTTTTTGTGACACCCTGTATTATAACTTTTTTGCATACATTATCCACACAATTACTAATGTTTTCAAACAGAAGCAGCAATGTTTCTAAAATGCTTTCTATTGTTTTCTTGCACGTGTAAGCCGGTAATTAAAACCTGCATCAACTTAACTTAACGATAATAATCACTACTCCTATGATTTGTTTAGAGACTTAACAGCGTTGTGCCAAGAACGTTATAAAACAATTTTGGCATTAAAAATTTGTTTATTTATAGTCGGAATGAAATTTAATTTACTTAGATGGAACTTGTGGTTAGTGTTGCTCTAATTAGGCCAAAAAATCTTAAATGTTTAAATAAATACCTACGCCTACATGTAATCGATAATTGGTTGTAATTTTTTTAATTTTGACGATCATATATTATTGTGTATTGTCAGAAAAATTGAGTATATGTTATCACAAATTATAATATTCAAAGTGGAAAAATTATGTGAAGGGGTGGTTTACGTGCCCAAAATATATAGGCATGATAGCTAGTAAAACATATTAAAATTTGTGTACCTTAATATTCACAATTACTTTATCAATTTTATATAGGATCAACAACGGTTGTGTATCTTGGGTATCATGTTTTAATATACTAAACTTAGACATGGTATAGGGTTTTATGATCAATTTTCACCAAATTATTTGTGAAGTGTAACTTTTTATAGAAGTTATTTTTTTTTTGGTTTTGGGTTGTACTACCTAATTTTTTTCTGAATGATGTAAATTGTCGTAGAAATTATTTATTGTAGGTTTAGTGCTTTGGACCTCGAATTTGCACTTCAAAAATACACAAGGGAACTCCCTTGAATTAAATAGGAAACATAAAGTAATTAAGACAATGTTAGGTTTATGATAATCCCAGAACAAGTTAGGGTAAGTTGGATTAGGTTAGGTTAGGTGAACTAGTTCTTCCATTACTGAGAATTGTAAAGTCAAAAATACCGGACTCTCTGACCAAGGGTTCCCTACAAATGTGTAGGGACATTTTTTAAATAGTTCAGAAAACGAGTCCTATACATCATAAAAATTATTAAAAATCTCTTTAAGCTTATACCAATGAAGCCCTTTTATCTACTTTGTTACTGGGCACTTAGTATTTGCTGGGTACCAACCTGAAAATTATAAGGAAGAATTTTTTGAGCCGTCTTTTTTTTTAAAAGCCAATTTTTCGTTGAAAAAAGATCAAAGCTGACATCCACTTTCTATGGAAAACGGCCGACTGTTGAAATTATTTTAATCAAAAGGATATAAGGGTTATCCTCGATAATCCTTGCTTTCAAATTTCCAAATCTCTAACAGATAATTTCCCTTAAACATCTCATATAACAATCAGTTTAAAAAACTCTTTGTGTCATCCCTTCTGAGGTCAAATAGAGTAGCTAGTAGTAATTTGAAAATTTGATCAATTTTTATACTGATTAGCATCAGTGCTCAATCTATTATCATAAGGAAACGTTAATAATATTGTAGCAAACCGAATATGCTTGTGTGCGATCGGCCACACGTGTATGCGAGCGAATCAGTCGACCAGTCGGTTGCCGCAGGCGATTTCAGCGGTGTGCGTCGTATTTGTAAATATGTGTGTCGTACCTGCCTTCTGGAAGAGCAATTAAGCAGTTCGGAGAAGAATACGTTTCGAAATACCTCCAGAATATTTCAGACTTTAAATACAGAACTATAAAAAGAAGAGTGGATTGCCAAAGAGTAAGAAATAAATTGACTGTGTTAATAGTGTCATAATAAATAAATTGAGACAGTGGCAAGTGAATAAGTGTAAATAAATAGTGTAGTTAGTAATATAAGTTTAGTAATAATTCAATAGAGTATTTAAATTTAATTAATAATTAGTGTAAATAAATAGTTGTTGCCGTTATAAGTTTTTAAGTGTAAATTTATTAAACCCGCGAATATTTCAAGATTTTGACTTTTTTATTTATTTATTTAGGTACTTTTATCCCACATTTATATCATCAACCATAAACAAGAGAAAAAACAAGTATTTTATGTCCGTTTAATTAATTGTTACAGAAAAAGATTTGCTTTTATAAACCAAATTATCGTCTTCAACAATCATATTATTTACAAATCTAAGTACATAACTTGTGTGGCGGATATAGCTCCAAAAAATGCAAGGGTGCTAGCAACAGCCACCACTGCAGTTGTCGTACCAGACACACTGACGATAGTACCCATACAAATGGAAAGAATGAATTGAGCTAAAAATACCATGCTCGATACAATTGCAATGTCTGTACCTAAACCACGAAGTTGATTGCCAGTTTTTTCTTCTCCTTCCGAGGTAACTTCGAACTAAAATATTTGGCATAATGAAGTGAATGAGTTTATACAAAATTAATCTGAATTAGAGCCAAGGTAGTGGAGTGGTATGAAAGTATTTTCGTTTTTTGGTACTTGGCTTGGACGTTACAAAAATTGTTGCAACAAACTCGTGGTTTAATGATGATGTCTGCGAAGCATAAAAAATTTGGCTCCTAACCATAACTATTGGATATTCTATTTCAAATGTCAAAGACCAAAATCGACCGGATAGAAAAATAGATCGATAGAAGTAGAAAACTACCACGACGAAGAGGAAGTCTTACTCTTTGTCCTTTCGGCAGACTAGTTGGGTTTAGAAAAAATTAGTTCTACTCAAAAAATGGTTTGGCCAGTAACATATTTTAGTACCTACACAATGTCTGCTGTAAAAGTATGCACTAAACTGTGACCGCACTAATGTTTTTGTTTTGGCCGGTTCTAGTGACAAGTAATTAAAGGCTGAGTTAAGGCCAAGTCACCTGGAACATAATTTATTCAAATATCATAAATAATAAAAGCAGACGAAGTTTGTTGACAACCATGATCTATGCTCAAATCTAAATGATTTTCGTACTATTGTACTAGACACAATTTTTTCATATTAAACTTGCTTCCATTTTTACTAGTTGATGTTGTCTACCCGACATTTATTATTCTAATTTTTTTCGGAATTTAGAATTATATTTACTCTAATTGAATTTTTATTTTCATTTTGATTTAAATTTCGACAAACAGTGACACTTAGTAAACGAAAATACTTATTTTGCACATCCCTAACATGCCATTGTAACTTACAACTCCTTTTGCATGATAATGTGCTACCAAAAGGTAAGGCATCGTGAATAGAGTAGAGTACATAACTCCAGCAGTCCAACTAAATAGAATTACCCCAACTTTATGCTTGGTTAGAGCCATTAGACACATTCCACTTGAATAAGTTAGGAGGCCACAAATGTACACTTTCTTTGCACTATAAAGTCATTAATAATGATTAAGATGATATGGACGGGTGGGACATTTTTTTTAAAATTAATTACCTACCCCAAAATATTTATTAATTTTTCTATAACCAGAGAGTAGCATGCACAGGATAGGGAATACATGGACATCCCCCAACATCCAAATCTGACCCCGGACTCGTACTGTTCATGAAGTAAGGTTCCCTTCAAAGCCTACAAAAAATTTAAATTAGTACAGATTAAGAGGTATTTAATGAGATTGGTCGGCATTATATTAACTCAGAAGGATTGCTTATTATACTGACGTATCCCTCGTTTAACCCCAAAAGGGCCTTCTAAATCAAAGAATTCATCCCTTTACTAGTCTTAGGGCAAATAACAAAGAAATATCTATGCATCGAAGACTTCAATAAACGAACAATTTCCGAATATGCTGATATTTTGATAAATCGATTTATATCGGATTGATATACGTACCTACTTGAACGTGAAATAGTTCTGGGTAAAACTATCGAAAGCTATCGATAGTTATAGTTATATCGATACATTTTATAACTCTCAGTTTGTCGATAGCTAAATTCTTCCTATTGACTAGTTCTAGTCCTGGATGACAACTTATTTTAAGTAGATAACAAAAAAAATACATACATATCCATAAATCGACAACTGTTGGGTAAATCGATATATCGACAATAATCGTATGTATCAATAACCATCGACAGCTATCAGTTGCTATAACTGTATCGATATCTTCAATAATCGATACTAATCAATATTTTTGTCCCTCTGGCTATTATTAAAGTCAGTAATTTACAATTATATAACTGAGGCACTATATGGCCTCAAATAACTTAATTGTTACTTACGGGTGCGAAACGTGGATGGTAGGCGCAGTAGAAAATAAAAGAGGTTAGAAATGAGGAGGAGGTATTAGAAAAAGCAAACCCGAGGGCGCTATGAATGTGAATATAGAACCTGAGACATTTTAAAACTTGGATACTTTCTAAAACATATATGGTTAGATAGAGACGTATTAAAAGCAGAAACAGGACCAAAGAGTGGCGGATGGATACCTAGATTAAATTATTGTTCGCAAATAGTTGACGATCTTTGATGTTCTAGTTTTTGATGAATAGAATAACTCATTAAAAGGCAACTATGTTGGTCTTCGGAGTGGAGACGATATGATGACAATAAAACATAGCTAGAATTGTTGCTTCTATATATATAAACACTGTCAATTAAAAATACAAATACTGTACACTCTACTTTAAGGAAATACTCAGCAAACAAGGCTATGTAAATGTTAACTATTTCTTGAGCAACTTATTTGTTAGTAAATAAACAATAATGATAAACTAGAAAGGAAATATACGAATGCAAATGGAACGAATTGTAATGCAAATTTTAATATTCAGCTGTGAGTTGACGGCATGTCTTTTAAGAATATGGTTAGGACCTTTGGGACTGACTATTTGGCACCCTGCTAAAGTATCGAAATGTTTTAATAAAAAATATTTCCTGAGCTGAGATTAGGGTAATGACCTTCAGAGATCAAAATAGGACTATTCAAAGCTACAATTCATTTTAAAATTTTCCGTCCTTTTCAATTCTGTTCCCAAAAATATGCAGTCCCATTTAAAAAAATGACCTTGATCCTAAAATAACCTTAAACGCCATATTTGAATACTGAATAACTATCAGTTTTCTGAATAAAGAATAACTGAAAATATCATGAAACCCTAAACATATGAGAAGCTACTCACTGTTGGATTTCCTCCAAAAACAGCTTCTCCAACAAAATCAGTGAAGTAAAGAGAATAGCAAACGTGTGCCATCCAACAAAACAAATTCGTAAGACAAAGGATTCTAAGAGACGGTGGCATATGTATGATACTCTTTAAATAAGTTCGCAAAGAAGCTTCAGCTGGAGGAGCTGAAAAACTCTCACTTCTTTCCATTGGCATGCTCTGATAACATTTCTGTTGGTCAAAATCTTCAGGTTCTTCTGATGGACTCTACAAAACATTAGCAACGTTTGCTTTCGAAATGTATACCTATTAATGTGTCAAACAAATACTTTTTCTGATCCTTCTTCTGTAGTTCCATAATTTGCATCTGCATTAATGTCTATTTTATCAGATTCTTTCGGAACTTTCGATTTGGGTTTGGATAAATCTACAAATTCTAATTTTTCTCCTTTTTCTAGTATAAAGAGAGGAATCTCTTTAAAACTGGTAATTGTGCATGTCACACATATAATAAACAAGAATGTAATGAGGGTAAACACTGCTTTGACATGTCCTCCAAGGTACTCTCCTAAAAGATATTTTACGAAAGGAATGCTAAGAGAGATCGTTATATATGTGCAGCTCTCCGAATAAAGATATCTCAGCGACAAGAATAAGATTTTTAACTAACACAAATAATTTTTTTCGTTTACGCCATTTGAAAATTCGTCCGGCAAACTACATGAATGATTCGAAACCAAAGTCAACTCTTTACCCGTAAGGTCTCTTTTTACGGAGAGTGTGTCATATAAGACCGTCAGGTAGTGCTTCATTTTCCTCTTCTACCCTCAATAGAGTTAAACATTTTTTGGCGTACACTACAAGCTGAATTATGTTGCTAACATTACTTTTTAATATTCAAAAAGAAAACTCTCGATCTATCCATCATTGTAGTCTACATGCACAAAAATTTCAACTCTCTGAAAGGCATGAGAGGCAAATATGAGACACGACTATCTCCGGCCTATATTTTCTTCAAAAAAGAATTAGTAATTATGTATTCACTAAATGCAATCCATATTATAATGTGAGTTCGTTTTATTGCATTTTATTGAGGGAAAGTATGAAGTATTTGTGATTCTCTGAATGAAGACAACCTGAGTGATTAAAGATTCAAAACGGTTTGTCACTGTGGAAATTTTTGGTATTTGAATGTTGACTAATAAAACGTAAATATTTGTGTGATAGATACCAATAGCAGTAGAATCCCAATTAATACCACCCAAAGCGTATCCCATGAATCCCCCAAGACCTGCCATCACAGTAAACGTGCTTAATCCTCTGGCATGGTCATCTGAAACAGTTCGCCAATTAAGCAAAATGATGTTAAGGATAGTAACAAAAAAATACAGTAAATCTCGTAGGTAATACGTAAACAACTACAAAAAATAATTATACTTTCAAATTAGCGCTGATAAATATCTGGTGTTTCTGTCAATGACCGTCGGTGGGTTTCAGTTAATTAATTTTGCTTGTTATCAATCACGACATATCTATAACCATTAGATGATTTTCTGACGGCAGAATTATCCAAATATATTACAAGCTAAAACTTCGTCGTGTTCAGCTATAATTGACAATTGTACAACAGACTCAGTTTCAATCAAGCGAAAGCAATTTAGATGAGGTCATTGTAAGCGTGTTTTTAATGATAAATAGATCAGCACGACTTGTAAAACATTCCGTTTTCTTACCAAGCACAGTCACATCCAGGAGGTATGCCCTGGCTGGACTTTGGCATGCGTCCGCATCAAAATCCAGTAGAACTGTTCCCAAAACAGTGAAAAAAACACCCCAAGGATGATAAGGATTTTGAATTATTGCATTGGCCGAAATTGGAGACGATCCACTCACTAATACTGCTACTTTGGCTGACGAACTTAGAGTAAAATTTGCCGACAATTCTTTATCTCCAAAAGCGTAACCCATATTTTCTCCATTTGGGACCAAAATTAAACCTGAAACATTCATTTTTTTTTTCCATTCAATAATAATAATAGAATTATCCATTGAATTAAAAATTACCTATTAGAACACCAAGAGACATTGCCAAAATGAAAGGTCTTCTTCGGCCTAGACGCATGTGACACCTGTCGCTCAAGGATCCTAGGATCGGTGTCAGGAAGAATCCTATCAACGGGGATAACGCCCAAACGAGGGTCATATGTTCATGTTTTACGCCAATTTTAAGAAGTGTAGGTGACACAAAAGCTGTTTCGGCAGCATAGGAAAATTCTATTCCCATAACTGCCGCTGAAATACGTACCAATTCTGCCCGGGATTTTTTACTTAAAAGCCAAAAAAGGAATGAGAGCATTCAACAAAATTTACAAAGAGAATAATTAATAAATAAAACTGTTGGATTTAACAAATTACTAAAAGCGAAACACATTTATATGTCACAATGTGTACACGTTTTTAGCCGTTACCGTCGTTAACGAAGGCCGGAGTGTTGATTTGCAGCGTAATATGCGAGGGTCCTCGTAGGGAATTCTTTAAATCTAATAGCCAAAATATTCTATCGTCCAAAATTTTTTTTGATCGCAGATTCTTGTAGAGGAAGGCCTGAGGAGCGTTTTTTGACATTTTTAAGCTGGCAAATAATTGTTGCTACTTTTTATTTAGCGTTAAGTTTTGCAAAACGTCTATTTCGATCTTTCGATGCTCACGTAGTTCAAATCATTATAGATACGAAAAAACTATAAAGACCTTGTTGTAGATAATTGAGTTTTAAATACATTAATGTGAATTAAATTCAAGAACCATATACAAATAACCTCAAATTAATGAGGAATTATTAATAGATATTAATAATAATATACATTAATTCGACGATTCAGTGACTTAGGAAGCACGTTTCGTCGATGTTGCTGTCATCATGTCGCCGTAGCTTAGTGGTTAGAGCAATGGCGCGTAAAGCAAGAGACCCGGGTTCGAATCCCGGCGAGGGCATGATGACAGCAATAGCTTTTTCCTCATTAATTTGAGTTAATTTGTAGATGGTTCTTGAATTTAATTCACATTAATGTATTTAAAATCACCACTACTAAATGTTTCTCGATATTTCATCGTTAATAGAAATTAATTGAGTTTTATATAAAAAAAGTCCGCGATAGCACCCCCATTCCACCCTTGGTAGCACGTATCGGTTCCATTTATTTTTCTCTCCTTTACAATAGCCTGTTCGCCAATATCCCGCTGTTAGATTGCTGTAACGATTTTTTTTTTAATCCTATCTCTGCTGAACTAAAATGCTACTAAGGTTTTTCGGTGAACACAAATCGCCACGATATTCGAATTGAACGCGGAAAATATCAATTTCAAAAACCAAAAAAGAGGGTGATATTTTATGCCTACTGTCAGCTTCATTATTTACAATTTTACTTTTAAACTGGATAGAAGATATAAAAATTTCTGAATTTTTTATTATTTAAAAAGAAAGTTCAAAAACATCCAGAACATTCCAGATACATTCTCGACCTATGATAGTAGTCTCTTCAATGGAGGGTGAAAAAGGTAAAATATAAAACTCAAATGCAACTTTTTTTGTTATAAGCATTTCAAGTTTTATTTATTTATAAACAAAGTTATTAATTTTTATCAAATAGCTTGCGGCTGCAAATTCTTTTGTACCTAATTTAGAATTAACCGAGAATTGATTGAGTTTATCAACTAAACATGTATTTATAATAAGCTTATATTTAAATGACCTCTCTATGTTTGAGCGGAAGAAATTTAACAATAATGTCATTGGACTAATTTAGTAGGGAATTATCAAAAGCTCCCTGTAGGCAAATAATAGTCTGAGACTTGTTTATTTTTTTGTCGATTCCTTTAGCCACATTTTCCTGATAAGCTTCTAAATATATATAATGAGAATATAGGCAGATACCTGTATACATGAGAGAAATCTTCAGAGTTGATAGAAGCATCAGGTTGTGTTGAGAAACTGGCAACTAATTCTTTGAATACCCCTTTTATTCCTTCAGGATGTTGTTCTTTCCACGCAACCCACTTTTCCTTCTGATTATCTCGTAGTGTGTGAAGCCATCCAAGGTACCCCTGGTATTCCGAAAGTTTCTCCGCCATTTCTGATAACATGAAATAAGTTTATTAACTATGTCCAATTTACCAAAATACATACCTAAATATACCAATACTAATTAGCCAGATTTGTATGCGTCGTGGAATTTTTATCACTTTTATAAGTCATTGTGGAAATGTAAACTTTCGTATCGGACCGAACGATAGGAAGCCAAGGGTGGTAACTGGATTTAAATGATTGTATAACGTTATTTCTTGCGCAAGACAAACTGATAATGGAGACTAAATAATAGAGCAGAGGCGGGGAAGTACAAATAAACATCTTACGAAGAAAATAGGTACTTATTATCAGTTCTAGAATTTTGAAAATAGTAATTAAAGTATTGATAAATAGGAAGAAAACAACTGTTTTCTGATGAGTCGTATTAGTAGGAAAAATAAAAATTGTAATTAATATGGCACGTTACTAGTCGAGGGCTGAAAAGTGGACATTTTTCAGACTATAAAGTAGTGTGAATTGCCATTCTATTCGAAAATGAGGCTGGTAAATCTGTTGCTTTGTAAATGACGTTTTGACTTTTGCGCATGCTCAGTGAAACGAAGCGCATGCGTATAATGACAAAATATCATTACGTTTCTGTTCGGATGTGGCTTCAAAGTAATAAATGAGCTTGGATGACAAAAATAAGTTCCATGTAATTCCTAATGGACAAATATTAGATAATATTATGTATTATTAATTAACTATGTTTTAACACTGATTCTTTTATATTATTTTCTACATTAAAATATTCTAAACAGAGCACGTCACTGAATGTTGTCACAGGTGGTCCAAAGGGCTGTCTCATGAAAATACCATTTTAATGAGGGAATAGCATCGTCTTCATTTGCATAATGATTGAGTTTCTTTAAATGACATCTTCATTCACAATTTTAATAACCTGTTTTGTCTACACTTCGGTATCAATTTGGTAAATGAGTTTTGTATATTATGCTTCCTATTAAACAAAAAGGAATTATGTATAGTATTTCTTGTAAACAAAAGTTAATTCTTCTACGAAATTTTAAAAATATATTTGTGGATTGTGATTCTTTAAGACAGCTATTTTATTAATTTTTAATCTAAATGAACTGGATAGCATTTTTTTTATAATAGTTTAACTCATTCATAAAAATATTGTCATCATCTTTACCTATTCCATAGAATACATAATATATAAAATAATGCAGGTTTATCATACGGGGTGTATTCGAAAAGACCGGACTCATTTCCTTCTTGTCAAAAATAGTCAATTGATCTCCAAATGATCGTAAAAACGAGCTTCAAGAAATAGAATTTGATTACTCTCTGATACAGATCATATCGTGCAATCATTTCAACATACAGTACAGAGTGGAGGCTCAAGATGATTTTTTTTGTCATTTGATGAAATAAAATTTCATCTATATAAAATAAGTTTCGGTTTCTATAATAATTTGGAGCTACAGGGGTGAATGATAGCATTCATTTTGCACATTTTTGGGCGTTAACAAGAAAAACATGAAGAAGAGCAATTAAAAAAAATGTACTTAACTGTTTTTTAATTACACCAATTCAAACATTCGCAAGCAACGTTGTTCCATTTAGAGGTTTTTGGGGTTTCTAGTCAAATAACAAGGATCCATGAGACGTAAAAATGTCAAGTGTCTAGTTATCTCCTTAGTGATTGAAAAAAAAGTATAAATTACAATCAATGTTCCCTCTAATTTTAATGTTGACTGCGCGGTACAAAATTATGTAGTCTTAAATAGTCTTAGAATATGAGTTTATATTAAAATTTTACCCACGGTTCCATACCCTTAGGGGAAGGTCGTCTAAGGGTACGTTCTTAATTTTTATGTGGATGTAATTCAAAATTAAATTAATTTGTGTAAATAAAACACTGATTTTGCTGTACTATGAAGTTTAAGGCAAACATTTTGTTTATTCTGCAGAGAGCATATGACATAGTAATAAAAATTAGTCTCTAGTAAATGCACACTTTTGGGACACATGTTGCCCTAGAGTGCGCATAATGGGTTATCAATAGCAAATTATGTGATACTACTTTTTAGACATCAAACTCTTTACTAAGCCTTTGGGGCTCACTATTTGCTCCTTTGAAAACAAGGTAAACGGTGGATGAGATTTCCACTGATATTTATAGAGCCATTCAAAAATGTAGGCAAAATAAATGATTAATAAAAGAAAATTGTAGTGCGCACTTTTGGATTTCGGATACATCTAAAGAAATTTAAAAATTTCTGCTACTTATTCAAAAATAAATGATGCTCACTGCATTGCTGTAACTCCTTCATTTTAAACACGATATCGACATGATCTAAAAATATTTTTTTTAAATCGAAATGAAAAATGACAACTATATTCTAAGTTTAATCTAATAAATAATCTATGAGCAGATGATGCGGGACAAGTTGTGTCTTAGTAAAGTTTTCTTATTTCTTCTGGAAAAGGAGAGGGTCAAAAATTAAATTCCGTTACGAAATACACCCCATGCGTACCCCTAGGAACCTGTGTACTCCTAGGCGACCTTCTCCTATAGCTTTAAAAAAAAATCAATGTACCTGTATTATAGCGTTGTATAAGGAAACTTTGTGAACGATTTCAAGCTTCCTGACTAAAGGTTTTTGGCTATGACTTAATCAGTACATCAAATTTTGAACTTTATTTTCATCTTTGTAGAGGTTATTTAAAATAAATTCTGTTTTATAATTCGCTTTCGATGTAGATACAAAGAATTCCTATGGAAAGTTTCACGTCTTTAAATCCAGGGGGTTGTGTTGTGAAATCAAAACTATTTGCTATTAATATTAAAATTATACAAATATTATCGACGGTTTTGTATTACATTGAAACTGTAGACATATTTGCGATAAGTATTTGTTGATAAATTATCTTTGTTGCACGTTTGTTACATTAAACAATACGCGTAGTTGTGGGCAAGTGGTTACTTACCGATGAATTAATATGTTAATTCATTTAGATTTTAATTATCAAGTGTAACAATTAACTAAACGAGATATGATTTCATTGTCTGATATTCGGGACCAATCTCCCTACGTAAACCACGAAGAAGAATATAATTTTAGTGAAAGTGAAGAGTCATGTGAAAAATTGGTAAACGTCAATGAATATACCGCAAAAGAAGAAAATAAAGATTGGGAAAATGTTTGGTTTTTTTCCGATAATCGAGGTAAGAAATTTTAACGAATTAATTTATATGGACTATTACCAAAAAATTCAGGGTTATTATTTCTATTTTTCGTATTGTGACGCTTTAATTAAATTTTTTGATTTTATTTTAGGATGTGCATTAAATTTACTGATAAAAATGCTTTGGTGATACTGTTTTAGTTGAAAGCACTGCTCCTTTTTGTCCTTTATAAATAACCATTCTAAAATATATTAGTAAAACAGGATTTATAAAGAAATAAGTCTGATTATACCCTAGTACTTTTCCTTTGTTCGAAATGGAAAGATTTGTGCTTTACATATAAGAAGATTTTGTCATTGTTTACGGAATTGAGGGTTGAAACTTATTCCGTTTTATTTCCTGATTTATTTCTTTCAGCTGTTGGCTTTATCTATCAAATGAAAAGCACAGAAGAAATATTCAAATAACATTGATTACATTTTAATGAATTCTGTATATCGATTTCTTTATTTTGTTATCGATAATTGAAAACTAAAGTCACTTATCGCCCAAAACTAGTCCATAGTTTTTCAACTTATGAAATGGTCCGAAAGACAGAAAAATGTTTACAATATATACAGGGTGTTTAAGGTTTAACTGGTGAAATTTAAAATCGATAGTTAGAATACTCAGACAAGGGAAAGCTTTCGTATGAAGTTATGTCTGGAAACACTTCGATAAATAGTTACGCCTTTTTAAATTCTTTTTTCTCAAATTTGGGAATAGATGAAAACTTACTATGACAGACATTTTCGACTAACAGGGGCACTTCTAAAGGGCATTTTTTAATCAACCCCTATTATTACAAAGGGGCTGTTCATAAAATAATAGGGGGGAGGGAGGGGTATTGCTTAGCGTGTCGAGATGTGACAAGGGGGTGCACGGGGGAGTTTCGGAAAATGTGACGTTCGCAGTAATCAATTTTATTTTAATTCTCTCTTAATTTGGCAGTTCTTAAAGCTTTATCTGTATGCTATTTTTAATCATAATAAATCGTTAAAAGGTGGTGGGGGTCAAGCTTTTGTGACGTAACAAGGGGGAGGGAGGGGTCTAGAAAGGTGAAATTTTGAGTGACGTATTTCAAAAATTATAGTGATAAGGATAGTCAAAAAAAAGGTCCTTTAAAAGTATTCCTGTTAGAATAAAATGTTTATCAAAATATTCATGGATATAAATCTAAATTTGAGAAAAAAAAATTAAAATCATATTTTGACCAACATATTTGCAGGGGCCTAACTGTCTGTAGAACATAAGTTCAAACCGTTTCATTGTTTTGAATTTAGATTTTTAGTTTGGTCAGTCAAACCTGTAACACCCTATACAACTTTGACGCTACAATTGGAAACACTTAATTTTTTTAAGCTTTTATTTTAAAAAAAAATAACGAAAGCATAATTTTTAAAAACCATTTCACTTTACTATCTCTTATCATTTACTCGTTTATGTATTTATTGTTAATTAATAAATTAATTGTTATTAACTAGGTACTAACATTCCTTTGCAATATTTAACAAAAAATTACGTGGGGAAAAGTGGCGTTTAGATATTAATAATACAATGTGTGTGTTTGGAGTGCGACTCGGTATGGTGAGCACAAAAGAGAAGAAATAGTTGACAAGGAGGTGTTAAAAAAAAATAGAAGGAAAAAAAGGGCGCTATGAAAGTCAATAAGGAAAAGGAGAAATAGAATTATTATTGAACACCCTTTTAGACATGAAGGGTAATTAAAACATTTCCAACGCAACTACATAGAAAGTGCCTAAAGGACGTGAAAGTAACTTTTTGAAGACACCAATAACGTCTCTTAAATTTTTTTTTTTTTGTATCTAATACAGTTATCAAGTTATCCCACTTTATAACAGAAATGGATTTGCTGCTAATAGTTTTTTGAAACATTTTATAATAATGATGATTAAAAGTAAAAATGCTTTTTAATGTTTCAGTGTTCACTTTGTACTAGTGTTCCAATGTCCTGTTTATTGCTAGTTCCTAGCCTAATCTACCCCTAGAAAGATTATACTTTACCTACCCAAAAGTTTTTTTTTATGCAAAGAAAATACATTACACATGTCAGTTATGAACTGAAATGAGCATTAAAGAATTTTTACAATGCATTTTCAAATACCATTAGTAAATTACAGTTAATTGTTCTGTTCAGAATTTTTTTGCAAAAGTAGGTCCTAATTTTACCTTTTAGTCACTTCGTTTGCGCGCTACTGATTTTCAGATATGTGTTTTGTGTATAACTGCAGAAAATAAATTTTCGACATGTGCTAACAAACTAATAAATAATTAAAGAAAGTATCCCAACATTTAACACTTGTAAACACAGGCGACCTTTTGGAAACCTGCACGTTCACCTCGAACTGAACCTTCGTAAATTTAAAGACCAAACGTGAACTGAATGTAGTTTTTATAACCTCTATGTGTAAAAACCGCAAAAAAATATACTTGTCAACCATCTCTTTACCAACTAATTGTTATTATGAGGTTTTGTTCGAGTTTGTTTAGTTTTTTTATTGATACAGTTCTAAAGATGAATAGGTACTAGAACTTTGAGAAAACTTAAACCTAGTAATGTGAAAAACACTGTTTTGAGAAGATCAAATTTTAAAATTCTTATGCCTCATTTGAAAGTATTAATTTAATTTAATTCGTAATATTTGTAAAATGTAACAAATTAGAACAACAATAAATATAAGGACGTTGCCTATTAAATGTATATATAAAGATAAATTCCATGGTCATTATATTATTTTATTTAGTAGGTACTAGATGACTTAATGGACTTCGTATCAACACAATTTATTTGATTACAACTTTCGATCAGCGATTATACCTATTATCAATTCCAATCAATCTTCTAACCCTACAGTTGTTTTCACAGTCACTCAAATCTGTCAATTTTTTCTTGAGAATTTTACAATACCGAAAACCAAAAGAGTCCTCCAGTCACGCTAAAATTGTGGTTGGGTTAGGTTAGGTAAAAAGGCAATAGACAATAAGTACACCACTAACATCATGCCTAAATAGTTGTAATCCGAAGTGACTATTCTAATATAAAATTACCAATTTTGAATT
This sequence comes from Agrilus cyanescens, assembly GCA_947389935.1. NCBI lineage: Eukaryota > Metazoa > Arthropoda > Insecta > Coleoptera > Buprestidae > Agrilus > Agrilus cyanescens. The sequence goes on from OX376709.1 coordinate 23,684,557, forward strand.
TTTTGATTTATTTTTTTAATTCGGGATTTCCCTATTTTTTTAAAGTTGAATTGAGTGAAAGTGAATTGAACAAAAAATTTAAATCGGTCAATACGATTTTAAATTTTAGCAAGAGTAACGAACAGCAATGGATTTCTTTTATACATAGGTATATAAGAAGTACAGATGATCAGGAATGGTTGACAATGGACGCGGGATTCGACGGTGCTTTCTTAGAGCAGCTAGTTGAAAAAAATATGTAATGCCCATTTTTTAGGGTGGACAGTTAGTTCTGTAGGGTGTTAAGTACCCACCTTTACCCCTCTATCCAACTACACTCATGAAACTCAGAAAATTTAATTATCTACAGAAAGGTCTATATACATTTTTCATATCTGTCACGGTTTTGGCTACGTAGGCGTCGATAGATCAAACAACACGTTCTGAAGAACTTAACGTTCAATGAAAAATAGTAACAATTGTTTGCCAATGCTAAAAGTTAACACACGTACTATTCTGATCTTCCTTTATAAGAATCCGCAATCAAAAAACTATTTGCGCGATAAATACCTCGGCTATAAAATTAAAACAGTTCCCTACGAGGACCACCTGATATGACGATGCACGTCAGCGCTCTGGCCTTCAATGACGATCGTAACCATTGAATTCATTGGTACTATGTGCAAATTATGAGTCAGTGAAAAATGTGCAATTGGCAATCTATTGTTGTGCGAATGATGAATTAATCTCTGATTTTGGCTAATTTCATAGTCGTGTTTTCAAATCAAAATCGAAAACAGTTAACTAGCATTTTTTTTTTAAAAAACCATCAGATAGTTTCTTACATACTTTATGTGTGTATGTGTTTATTTTTGATGTTTATTACTTATTCTAATTTACTTTATGTTAAACTTTATTACTTTCTAACAAAATTGGCGGCAATAAAAGAATTAATGGTTGTAGGCTGTACTTGTTGAAACTTATCTATATATAGTTGTATAATTGTTCAATACAATATTTTGGTGAAACAATTGTTGTGAACAACCTCTTTTATTTATCTAAACAATAAAACAAGTCTGAACACTAAAAAATGTTTTAGGAATTTGTTTGCAGTACTTAAATATTTTGCGAAAACAAACAGAATTTTTAACAATAATAAATAGACCGCCCTACAATACGTATGTATAATTCCACGGAAGCTTCAATTCTAAAGGGAATTAATAAGGGAAAGGTTTTAGCAGTCCTCTAATAAGATTAAAACAAGCTTAATTGGATTCTATGCTCTTATTTACTGTCTGTATTGAACTATCAGCTTGTTATTGAAAAAAATTGTGAACCAACAATTCATTGTAGAAAAGTAGATACAACTAATAGAAAATTTGATCTAACAAAATATTTTCCTACGATAATTGTTTACAGTTGATTTGCTTTGTTATTATTCGTAGCATATTTCATTTGTCGTTTTTATATGCAACATACTTATGATGTAAGTCGGAACGTACGGGTACGATCGAATTCAATAGGTTGAGAATGATTTTATAAAGGACATTTCTCCAAAAAATTGGGTCGCATTTTGTCCTTAGCTTCGTTTTGTTATTTACATGTTATCTAGATACCGTAACTGACGTATTCACACGCAAAAGGAAATTGTAATTTTTTGTATATTTTATATCTATTTGTAATAAAATTTTTCTTGGGTAAGCAGAATAAAATTAGTGTGGGAACAAATTTCTGGATTTTCATTTAAAAGAGGCTTCATCAGAATTAACAATTATTCCGGCAAAAAAAAGTAAATATTTGCGATTTTGAAGAACAGTAAATTTTGATTAACGATATTATTGTAACTAGTATACCTAGATATATTTTTAATGAAAGAATTATTGCTAAAAAAATTAAGCATTACATTTACAGTTTATTTAGTTATTAATTAATTATAACGAAAAACGACTAATAAGGCTTACGACGTCACAGCTGTTGACGTACATTGTGTTATTATCCAAGGTTCATAGAGGACGCTAGAAAGTTCGATGAAAATTTACTGAATTGGCGAAATCATTTCATATAAGGGTTGACAAAATTAGGTACATTGAAGAATGAAAACTATTTACAATGCATATAAACAATATTTAATTGTGTTTAATTAATTTAATTTATATTTTATTATTTATAGGTCGGAGTATTTTAATTGTTTTTAAGAAAAACGAAATCGTTATCATATTTTATTCGCGCGATATCGATTAGGAAAAAAATGATGCTTTCCTTTCACTCTATTAGGGGTAGATTTTGAAAAAAAGGACAGCCTATGTATGTACCTATGTCCTCTGGTGTCAAACCATTTCGGTGCCAAATTCCATCAAAATCAGTTTGCAACTTAGGAGTGAGAGACGACTAGGCAAACGGACAGACAGACAGACTTTTGCACTTACCATATTAGCATAGATCACTACATTTTTTTAATTATTTTAAGTGCGAATTATCTTTCGATGAAAAATTTTTATTACAATATACCTACCTACGATGTTTCATTGTCAAGAATTAGATGCCATTAATTTAAACAAAAACAAAAATAAAACTAATAAATATCATCACTTTTTTAGTAAGTAAAATTCCCAAATGCTACTAAAAAACATAACCACAATGTTGCTTATCAACAACAATTAAACAATATTTATAACAAGATCGTCCTTCGTGCTAGCTCCAATAGACATTCCTCATCATGCGCTAATAAATTTTGAGTTCCTAATGCAAATTAGATGCGACAAAGTTGGCAATGAACTCGCCTATGTAACGCATTTGCATCGTGTATTCTATATATTGTGTAAGTTTGTGTGTGGTTTGTATACACACATTTTTATATACCATTAGGTGTATTACGAGGATCTGCACAACTGTCTCAAGTACATGCCCTTGTGTTTAATTATTGTGAACGACACCTTTTGTGTCAAGTTCAACGAAAATAAGCGCACAACCTGATACTTACGTGAGAGTAAAAGTGATCGACTTCGAAACTTAAAAATTCACTTATGCATGCAGAAAGGACAAGTTTTGATTATTTAAAACGGTTTAGATACCTTATAAATTTCATACTTACAAGCAAACCAGTGGAGTACTGAGGAAGTTAACTGAGCAAACAAGAACTCAAAACTCCAGTTGTCAGCCTCAGTTAGAGACCAACACTAACCAAGGATTACAACTTGTGGGTCGAAATGAGTTTTAAGCATTTTTTGTAGAATTTTGGTTTTTAGTGTTTACCTACTTATACAGGTTGACCAATATGCATTTAAAGTTTAAACCCATATGGCTAGGTGCTTTTTAGATCGCCAGTTTTGATTGTTTTCCTTCATACAAATCAACAATTCACTGAGAAGCTCAAAACTGATATCTGATGACTCGTAACCAATCTAAGTAGAGTAAAATTTTTGAACCGAGACTTGAATTCGGTCAGATGTGGGAAGACCGAAGGGCTGTGTTATTTAACTGACAGCTAATCACGTGCAACTTCCCTATCTGTATGCCGATACCTGCATATTTGATAGGCGCACTTGAAGGCAATAGCTACAGTGCCTGCCCCTTCCAACATTGTACCTACCTTCTTAGGACGGGGTTTGCTGGTGCGCATCTAGTCGTTAAGTCTCCGTTGAAAAATTTCACAGATCATACTCAGCAAAACTGTCACAAAAATTAAAAAGAATTTGTCGATTTTACTTAAAGAAAGAGAAAAATATAACCATGAAATATCTGTGAATTATTTTATTTTAATGACCTAGTACGTTTGGGATAGGTAAAACAGCCAAAAAATAACAAAATTGCGGTTATTTAAAAAACAGTCAAAAATAGAGCCCAACATTTATTAATAAAATAGAGAATAAAATTCTGTATCTGCAAAAAAAGTATACTAAGTATTCTATTTAAGAAAATGAAGTTTTAAGGGGTAAGGTTTAAATATAGAACCTGTTCTGTCTTAATAAAGGCGAATTGAATTAAATTTGGATATGGGGTGATAAATAATTTCTTGCATTACATAGTACTGAAACTTGGACCTTTATCTTGTTTCCCTTTGGAGGACGATTTTTTTTCAGAGACGCTACAGTACGTCCTTTTTTTTAAATATGCTAAATAGTACCGAAACGATGCTACTTACGCACAATATTTAGTTATCAAAGTGATTTTTAACTGGAAATTCAAAAATGTATCAATATATAAGGTATTCTATTTAAAAAAATGAAGTTAGGTGGCGCTTTGCCGAAACGGTAGACCCTGTACGGTGTCAATTAGTTCATCCAGTGAATCATCTTTTTCGTAAAACCAATATTAACAACACAATCTTCCATGTCACACTCTATTGGTCCACCCTGTATATAGTCGAAAGATCCAGGGCAAATTGTATCAGTTGAAATTTTTAATTATTAGTAGAAGTGGTATCTATTAACCTAGTTTAAGGGATATTCAATTCTACAATGTACATCACCTTAAGAGACCACTTAACATTTAGGTGTACAAGTGATTGAATCCATTCTGATATTATAAATGCGAGAGTATGTCTATCTGTACATTTTCACTAATTAACCGATTATGATGAAATTAGGCACAGAAATAGTTGTATAACACATGCTAAATTTTTTCTTAATCTGCCCTTTAGGGGGATGATACTCTGTACGTTAAAATCTTCTTCTTTTTCAAACATCCCAAGAGGGTAAAATGGATAATCAAATTTTAATTGGGAACTGCTAAATCGTTAAGCCAATTTTTACAAAATTAGCCATGGGGGTGGCATGACATTCTTCGTATTTCCCTACCAGCCTCTCTTTTAATTCTCCAGCTCTGGTTTTTTTTATATAATATTGTAAACTTAGTATTATCGTCGGAAAGATACTGAAATTGTTTTCCACACGGATGAAGTCTGCTAATTAAATATAAAATGAGCGAAAGAAGAAAGAAAAAGAAAAAAGGAAAAAGTAGGGGTAGTATATAAGGGCTGGTCCTCAAATATGAAGGGCTAGTCAGGGACACATTAGTAGTTAACGGAGAAATGAGGGGGTGGACAGAGACCTAAATTGGATTATTGTTAGAATATAATTGATGTAAGATATTTTGAAATTTTCTTTATTACTCGACAATTTTCTCTAGGGTGAAAAATCTGGTAGTGGAACGAAAAAAAAAGAAAAACGAAATATTTTATAAATTAATGTCTGCATTATTTGTATTACGTATACAAGTTAAGTTCTTGCAAGTATTGAATATTTCAACCACCATTTAACCCCACGCAGCAATTAAGCAAGACATAGAAGTAAATTGGAATAATGGAAACTATGAACCCTCTAATAAGCACGAATCATTTTGTTGGTAATAACAATTCACTCAATTTGACAGCTATACAAGCCCACCGAGCGAATATATAATACATTTTGTGGGCATTTTCATTTGAACCAAAAAAAATTAATATAAAGATTGGCTTTTAGTATAAAAATAAACACAATATTAATTCCCATATTTTCCAATTTCAGTAGTTTATAAATTATACAGAAAAATTTGAATGGTAACCTATTATCTAAATTGTTTGAAATTCTCTTTTTGGTTGTCTTGACATAATATGTTCTTCGATTGGCAAAGTTAAATTTTAGTGATTATACTTTTTTTTATTTTTTTTTTGTTTTGTAACTGCAGCGCCCATAGAATATGCGTGTGTTTCATCTACAACAACTAAGAAGGAACATCTTTAACATAAATGACGGTGTGAATAATTTACAACCTTTTACATAAATATAATTTTGAAAGTCTCATTAATTTACTTTTACTTCCCTTAAAAAAAATGTTTGGTATAAACAAGCAAAACATTATAGACGCCAACATATATGTATAGTACAAATAGTTGTGGCGCCTTCTACTCATAAATCTTCATTAGTTTTTTCATTATCTCTTTTTCCATAATATGTTAAATAGTTTTTTAGTAGCACACGTAAAACTGATTGTTAAACGTTATTTTGTAGTCATTAAAAGTCTATTATTATCCATAGATACTAGGAAATTAAGAGGTTTAAATTTTTAACCAAAAAAAATACTGACTGCACAATACAGGGTGATCAGAATTAACGTGGATAAATAGGAATGTTTCAAATTAAAATCAAAAAGCGTCAATTTTTTTATTTCTTTTAATGAGATCAGAATAAAATGCGAATCAGTGCGTCAAATTGTCAAAAATGAGTATACACATGAACGCTTTTAGTATTAGAAATTCGATCTTCCCACTGAAGAAAACAAGCTCGTGAGACTCCAAAGATTCCGCCAATGGGAACCTAAACCATAGATTTCGATTCGAATCGAACGCACTAGAATCGGTTCTCAATTAAATCGAGCATTAATGATCGATTATTTATTGATTAATCGAATCAAGTTTATTTTTAATTTTCTATTTCAGTTCAGAGTTCAGTGGACCAACTTATTGTACAAAATTAAAACAAAGAAATAAGGAAAACAATTAGTAAATTGTATTTGTTCAGTGATTCAAATAATGATTTTATTTAATTTATCAATATTTTGAATCAAATGATTTTAAAAATATTGATTTATTTAATCGTCGCAATATTCTCTGCAACGAAGAAAAGTCGCTCACAAGGAACAGATTTTCCGATAATACAAAAATATTTATGAACAATCAGTTCCATTAAACCATCCTACTAACGGATTATTTATTTGATGCCAATAGATGAGTGGTATTTCAGATCAGAATTTTTCCATTAATTAATTTTAAACCGACATACCTAATGGAAAAATATTATCTTTACTATTGAGAAGATTATTTACCATGTTATTAGTCACGAAAACTTTCTGGAGATTCAGTCAGTGCTAAACATTGTTAAAATCACAAATAGTTTATAGTGGGGGAAGGAGTTTGCAGTAGGGATGTATTGATGACAACTTTTAATCCTATAATCCTTCTCTACAAAGAGGTCTCATCAGATTGGTATCAAAACTCCATCAAGCCGTTCTTAAATTCTGATGAATTTATAATGGATTCCAGCAAACTCCGTCAGATGCCACCAGGATTCCATCAGAATTCATTACCGATGGATTTCTGATGGCTCCCATTGAAAGAAATAAGAAGAAGAAATCGGACAATCGCGTGCAGTTTTTCAGTGATATCAAGTTTTAAACACCTGTCCATTTCGCATAAAAACTAAAAAACAAAGGAAAATAAAGTCAAATCAACTGTTCTTATGACGATAATTTTTTATAGGGTTATATTTCATTTTCTTTTTGTTAGGTTATGAACGTTGAATATGTTTTCTGTTGTAAGAAAGAACGTACCAACAGCTGGTTACATCATAAATTCATCTGATGATATGCCCTAAAGGAGGGAACGACTCAAGAAAGATGTAAAAAAATATATTTCATAGAGTTCAACTCAGCCGATATGAGTAGGCTGCCGAATCTTATTCCAATGATTTAACTTGAAATTGATTTCGTATCCGAGAGCCTGTCTAGAACTGATGGTTTTGATGGAGAAGGAGATATTGAAGTTGCCACCGAAAAAGTCTATCGTCGAACGCTATCTTTGGTCCCCCTGTATACAATGTTATGAACAATTAGCAACCAAATTACCAAACTGCAATCTATCTCTGGGATATTGATTAACTATTTCTTGAAGAAAATCTTTTACAGGTCATATTTCCTCTAATACTTCACGAAAATTAATTATTAAGGTATCACTTTAAAAATTACGTTCCTCGCTATTGACAAGAAATTAATAGGAAGTTTAAAATGAAGGCTTTCATTAATACGAATAATTTGAAGAACTTAAACCAAGAGCGCCATCTATTGGCACTATTGTTAACTAACACGTATGACATCTATACTTTGAATTAGCTTATATTCTATATACTTATGCCTATGGTGTACGATTATTATTGTACAATAACTTGAATTTATTAGTACCTAAATATAGTTTAGTACTACACGTATAAGTATAAAGAGGAAGTTAGATCAATAATGATGATAATACACATTTGTTGAATTATCTATCAGTCATTAATCAAATATTTTACCCTTAGTTGGTGCCATTTCCATGTTTTTCGTGCCTCAATCGTCCTTGGCCAATCTGTCATTCGTTTTCGCACTGCCTCCGTTTATTGTATGTATGTTTTTTAATTAAGTTCGCTCTCCGAAGAGAGTACACACACTCACTTAGATTAATTAGTGAAACGTTTCATCGATTCACTGTTATTTTCGTCCCATTCTATAAAAAGGGATGAAATGGCTATTGCGCTTTCTCTAGCGAAAAATGTACCGCATTTTCACATCACCACAAGTTGTTGCTTTTAACGCTCCATAAAGTAAAGAGATAATTGTCAGCTGAACTTCGTTAATACATAACACGAGACGTGTCGCGTATCTTTCATAACATTTCTTTCTATTACTAAATATTGCGTGTTGTACAAAAAATAGGGATGATGTGATTTTGTACTGTTTCAATGTGACTTTTTTGTTAAAATCACCGAAAAGAAACATTTACGGAAATTGTTTTAAGTGCGTTTCGGCAGAATGGTGGCTCCACAACGTTGAAGGTACACTGATCTAGAATATTGCTATGGGAAAATGAGAAGATGTTGGACATTATCTCCTGCAATTTTTTATGCAAATGGAAGGTAAAAAATGTACTTTATTTTGGTTTATATTATTCAATATTTCGAGCAGATATAAAATGGTCTCTAATGTTCGATACTGGGCTAATTTTTTTACTCGAAATGCGTTACGGATTTTGAAAAATACTCATATCCCGTTTTTGCAATACCAAAAAGGTTCAATAAACGAAATTATCATTACCTTTGAAAACACACGACGTAACTTCAACTATCTATAACCTCTTTATTGCTTTATATACCAAAAATTAAGTTTAGTACTCGTTTAGCCCTTATGTTAAAGTTGTGGTGTTTTTGGGTTTATTTCTGACAGTTTAATTTTCTTACAAAAACAATGAGGTCAGCTTTGATTAAGTAGGTAATTGGTTGACCTTTAACAGGTTTGTTAAATTTGTTGAAAAAAATCGAAATCAAAATCGCAAAAAAAAAACAAAAACATAACATTTTCGCAACTAACCTTCATCATCATGGATATCGTAGAACTGACATAAGTCATATTAGGGAAGTAAACAACAAGTAAACAATTAGGCAACGTTGGTGGAGCCTGGGCGGTTTAGCGTTTGGAGCTTTGTGAATTCTTCTATTAATGTACAACGGGATGCTTGGAATTTACAAACTCCACAACGCGTTCAGAAAAAAAAATTCGGCCAGACATTTTACATTGCTCATGGAAAATAATTTTATGTTTAAATTATTAATAAGGAATTAAAATGTCATTAATTTGGGCTTACCTACTTGTAGATGATATAAACTAATTCGCATTAAAGTATTAAAAAACAAATTTTCTTGAATGAGTTACCTAAAATCACACTACGCCTTTATTTTCCAAATATATTTTTACTAGGTTTCTGATTCAAATGTACAAATATAATCAAGTAATAATTTGATATTTTATTTTAAATTAAAACGATGTCTGACAAACCAGAAGAGAATAAGTTTATACCTAGAACACTACTAGAGTTTGCAAATTAATGTTAATGACTTAGGATGAAATTGAAAATTTTCCATGTTCAGTAAAACTTTCAAACTAAGTTGTGTAAATATAATCTTTTAACATATTATATCTGTTATATACAGTGTGTAAGTAAAATGGTTTGATTTTTTTAAATTCTATTAAAACAGGATTTAAAAAACCTTGAAAGCTGAAATTAATTTAAATATTAATTAATTAACTAAAGTTGTAAAAATTTATTGTACAAGATTTGTAACAAGTATTTAAATAAAACATAAATGTTAAAAAGAAATAATAAATAAATGTTTATTCTTATAGACGTTGACAGAAACAAATCTACCTACATAGACGGATTTAGATAGTTAGCTAACAATTAGAAACTTTGATTGTGATGAAAAAAAATAATAAAATGAAATGAATCAACTTCAAATTTTGAAAGTAAACTATGTGAAAAAAAAACTTATCCCCATCACCACTTCCACCATCAAATCCACCCCAAAACCATGAAATATTAAGTATTTATGTCGTTTTAAAACCAAAATTTTATAAACCCCATCTACAAACCAAATAGAATTCTGTAAAGGATTATTTAGAAACAAATCGTATCTATTAATTAATCGAAAAATCGACTTTTTCTAAATTTTTCTTTTAGAATTTGTTCTTTCTTGCATGTAGATTGGAAAAAAATATGTAAAAGTAATCTGAAATCGTGAAAAAAAAATTATGAAGTTTTTGTTGAAAGAAATAGGTTCTATTCAGTTCGAAAACTATTAAAAATATTGATTTCTCTTTATTTTTGTACATATTATTATAAATACGCCGTAATATGGAACAATTTAAAAAACAAGACATGCAGATTGGTTCATTTTTTAATTTTTTATGGCCAAAACACAAGATGACCGTAAAAGTGTATGTATAATTACCAAATTAAATAATTCAATATCCTGTGTTTCCCCTATTTCCGGTTCCCTATTTCCGTCGTATTCATAATATTCCTACAAGCCCGGATTTAAAATAGAAATAAAGCATACATAGTTTTGTGTTTAATTACATTATTTAAAATTCTTGACTAGCGTAATTTTTAATGTCTATGGTATCCATAGTAAAGTGTTATTTAAAGTTCTCTTAAATCTAAGGAATATAGTATAGGTATAATAGTAGTTCATTTTGAATGCCGTAGATAAAACCACAACTTTCCATTTTACTCAATTTCGAAGTTATTCATAATTTTCGTAGGCACTGCAATTAGGAAATTGTTTCAAAACGGTAAATTGAGCATTGCAAAATTTTCTGTTTTTGCTGTTTTTGTTTGGAACCACATTTAGACATACAAAAGTAAATGTAATTAATTAATGTCTATTAACCATGAAATATTAAGTATTTACGTCGTTATATAACCAAAATTTGATAAATACAAACCACAAAGAAATTATTGAGATTATAAGATCTACAAGTGGTGTTCCCTATCAGCTGCTTTCTTTCAACAGTATTTTTTGGAGATTGATGAAATCTAGACCTACTTTTCTACCTACATTTACACAGATTTCATTCTAGATGATTCAAGTACGTTCTATAATTTTTTGAACATTTTAGATCACTCTAGATACATTCTGAATCATAGTTCTCGAACATTTCCAAATAATTCTCTAAAAATTTTAAGATTTTGCAGTAATTCTGAAATATTCTACGCTATTTCGAGCACTCTAAATTATTCTCGGAAACTTTTGAACGTCGCATGCTATTCATAAAAATTCGAGACCAGTTTGCAAGTTTGTAGATGATCTCCTAAAATTTTTGACGATTCTGTAAGATTCCAGACCTTTCTCGACCATTTCAGTAAAATTTGAAAAATGAAAAACTTAGTAGAATCTAAAACATTTCAAATAATCCTCAAACAATACGCGACAGTTGGAAATGTTTTAGAACATTATGGAACATTCTTGTTAATTCTAAATTTTCCTGGAAGAATCTGCTATATCACTGTTATTGACTTTAGAAAATCCAATTTGTCAAACGAAGAAATATATATTATTTATCTCATTATATATTTATTTTGGGGGTAAGATCTCTTACTATCGAGGATCGAGAGGAAAGGGCCATTTGTCATCCCACCAGTCAACAGGTGCGGAGAAAATTAAGGATCCACATAAAAACATCATGTATTTTTAAGGAAAAACAAATTCCTGTATATTGATTTAGGATTCATTGAACTTTTAAAGACACTTTTTATTACTATTACTACTTTTGTTTCTTATTGCTTGTTTGAATATTGTTTTCTTACGTTAAGGTAAATTTTTTGGAAAATATTCGGCGAAAAATAAAAATATCCTTTCCGAAGAAAATTCGTCACTAATTTTTTGTTCGCATCAATACAAAAGTTTATCAGAAAAATTTGCAAATATAACAGCAAGAGCACGTATTCTGATAGTGTTTCGAGTAGAATGATGTCGAACTTGAAGAAATCGGTCGTAGCCAATGAAACAAAATATTGAAGGCTACTCTTAATATTTGTTTGGTATATACTATCACGATCCCAAATAAGTGTACAATTTCTTTATGGTGTCTACAGCGTGCGTTTGGTGTTCGAACTTAGTAGACAATGTCCGGTGACGGGTTTTAGAACGACTAACTAATTAATTAGTTCCAGATAATTATATTACGTCTGTGTTATAAGTGTATCATTTGTATTACGTATTATATATTTAACAACAATTATGGGTTAGTTTGTGTTACCAAATTAATTATTTTTTAAAAAAAAAAAAAAGAAGTTTCATTAAGACTGGATATTGAGTTCACGTTCAATTTCATTACAGGTTTGGATTTCATTGAAGGGCCTGGAGAAGATTTTGAAAGGGCTCTTGAGAACACAGGTGAGTCAATTTTTTTATATACCTATTTGTTTTGTTTTTCTATTAAAGTAAAAAATAAGTACAAAAAGTAATTGTTTTAAATTTTAAAATGAGAAATATTTTTTTTTATGTTGTTGGTATGTATAGATTTTCTTTAGTTTCAGTAAGATATTTTTTCCAATCTGAAAATTTTAAGCTTCCAAAATGTATATGCACAATAATTATTCGAGATGTTTTAATTTTTTTTTGTGTCAATTGAAAACTCTTTGAGGTCATTTTTTATATTTTTCATTAAAACTTGTACAATAAAAGTAGTTGTAAATCAAATCCTTCTCGTGTTTCCAATGTTGAATTCTATTTTAAAATTGTAAATGGAAAAGGACAAAGCAATAAAATAATTACAATTGTTTTTACCATCAACATAACTGCATCAGATGATGTTATTTATAAATAATAATAAATTAGTAACCAATAGAAAAAGTGATTAGTATTTTTAATATCTGCGAGCAGTTTTTCAATGTCTAAAATAGCTTCAATTAATGATAAGTAGAGAAGTTGTTGCATACAAATTATAACATTAAATTTGAAGACGTGTTATGATGAAACTCGACTTGTGGTCCGAATTTACTTCACTTTGATGACCCACACGTACCTAACAATTACGTGATTACTTCCTGTATGTAATGCACCTAAGGTTAAAAGGAATAATTTTGTAGAAAACGAAATCACTAGTACGTGGACACACTTCAAATCGACTATTATTTACAATCAATTCAAAGTAAATTACTTTCTTTTTAAGTATTAAAAGTATTACGTATAGACAGGTGTATACGTGGGTGGTTCAAAAATGAAAAGGAACAAGACAATAAGTGTCTCATCTTGTTATCAGAGGTTTCTTTCTGTATGAGTCAGGCTTAGGAAGAACTCCCACCGAAGTAATCTGGCATATAAGCTGACTCATGCTATGGCAAGTGGCATACATCCAGCTTGTCAATTAGAATAATGGAACATTAGCTAAAGAACGTAACATTGCTTATCAATATGATGTAGTTATGGAATAATTTTAAAACATGTTCTACTCTTTGTCACACGATACCTATCTACAGACGAAAATAAGGAATAATCCCCATTTCACTATGCAATTTTTCTCAATTGTAAGGTTAGGTTAAGAAATCCATATATTTGTCATGTCATATCTGCATCACACTAACTTGGTGGGCACTGAGCTTTAAAAAAACACGTTAATGAAGAGCATCTTTCTCATCCCAGAGTGTGGGTGGTGTAGGTTGTTGTTTAGAGGAAGGTATTGTTGTCCTCATAACACCCCTAGAAGTACCACGTAGGCTAAAGTGGGATGTGCTATTGCGCCCTCCATATAGGCCTGATTTAGCGCCATCAGACTTGTATCTGTTTCAGTTTCGTAACGAATTTTATAAACGAAAAGAGATTGTTTAAATGATGTCGCCATTGAGGAGTTGATTAACATGCAACCAAAAGATTTTTTTAATTGAAAGATGTTTAGAATTTCATATAGCAAATGAAAAATAGTTTCGATTGAAAATTCCTGTTAATATTTGAATCACACATGTATTCATGTTACAAAACTTATTTTCTATTTGTTTTTCAATTTGCATCACTATTATGTTGCCACAATATTTTGACAACAAATTACCTGAGTTTAATAAGTCATTTTTTTTAAATCTTGGTATACAAAATGAATAATGCAGGAGTAGCACGAGACTTGTGGGTATATTTCCACGCTGTTGCTCAAAATTTCTTAAAAAATTCTCTAAAGAAAAAGATTTTTAAAAAATTTTTAGAAGTATAAATTTCACAAAAGACATGAATATGATAGTAATCATAAAAAAATCGTACCATTTTGTTCAATAATGTTTTATTTTAAATTCAAGACAATGACCTCAAAAACTATTCTTTTATTTGTTGCTTATTGCCTTTTAACTGCGGCTGATAATCCATATCGAACGTATTATTCAGTAGAATGAACACCTTTTGTTAATAAAATTAAAGCAAAAAAAAATCGATTAAATTTTGTACTTTTTAATTGTTGAAAATGTCTTCTTTTTATAAGAAGAACAAATACGTGGTTAATAATTAATCGAATACTTTTATTTATTTAATTTATTATGGAACAGATAATTAAAAAAAAAAACAAAATAAGGTGTTTCGGACTTCCCTTTTATTACTTCTAGAAAATCGTAGCCAATATATTTTTTAAAGTAGATTCTGTCAAATCTGGATGGTTCAATAAGATTTCTAGAAGTTTCTAGGGATAATTGTTCCTAGTTACGAGAAAGTTTGTAAAGAATTATAGTGTTATGTATGAAGTTTCTAGAGATCTTGAGTTTTCTAAACAGTTTTATGACGTTTGAAGAAAGTTCTTCAAGATTTCTCTGGAAGTTCCTACCAAGTTTTTCGTGAAAGTTTTCCGTAGCTACTAGAACTTTCTTGAAAATTCTAGTAGTTTTGTCTGTGAAACTTGTAGATGGTTTTATGAGGTCTCTTAATTGTTATACGTATGATGTGTCATCTTCTAATGGGTTGCTGGTAGTTTCTTCTAAGTTTCTAGGGAAAGTTTTACGAAAATTCTTGAAATATTGTAAATGAACTCTATATGATGTTGAGAATTCTTAACAGTGGCATGGCGTTTGAAGAAAGCTTTAAAAGATTTCTGGAAGTTCCGACTGAGTTTCTCGGGAAAGTTTTATGTAGCTTCTAGAATTTTTTTAAGTATTCTAGAAGTATTGTTTATGAAATATCAAGATGGTTTTGTGAGGCTTATTAATTGTTGTATGATGTTTGAAGGAAGTTCTAAAAGATTTCTGGAAGTTCCGGATTAGTTTTTCAGGAAAGTTTTACGTTGCTTCTAGAAAGTTTCTTGAAAATTCTAGTAGGATTATCTATGAAACTTCTAGATGTATGATGTGTCATGGAAGTCTATAAGGTTCCGGGAAGTTCCTACTAAGGTTCTAGGAAAGTTTCACGTAGTTTCTAAAAGATATCTTGAAAATTCTAGAAGTATTATGAATGAAATTTCTGGACGGTTTTGAGGTTTACAAACAGTTGCACGACATTTGAATTAAGCACTAAAAGATTTTTGAAAGTTCCGACTGAGTTTCTCTGAAAAGTTTTACGTACCTTTTAGAACTTTAGTATTATCTATAAATTATCAAAACGGTTTTGTGAGGCTTCTTAACTGTTGTATGACATTTTATGAAAGTTCTAAAAGATTTCTGGATGTTCATAGTTGGCTTCTAGGGAGAGTTGGACGTGGTTCCCATATTGGTTTTCTAGAAATACTGCATATGGAATTTCTTGATGGTTTTTTAACAGCTGTATGAGAATTTAGAAGGTTCTATGAGACCTCTGAAGCTTCTATGGTGGTTTTACCTCCCCCCCCCTCGAGACATTTTACTTTTCATCACACTTTTACCAGGTTTTTTATATTGGACAAATAATAAATAATTATTGTATCGTCTATATCATGAATAGATAACGTTCTAGTAATATTGCATTATGAGCTTTTCCTTATTGTTATTAAATTTACATATTTTGATTACATTTATTGTTTTATAGTTTGTTGTCGTTATTAAAGAAAAAAACAAAAGAGCGATTATGTACATGAAATTTTAATTTAAAAAAATCGTACTTTATACCTAAAATACATTTGCAATATAAGCATAAAACTTTCAACATCTCTTTTATTTTTACTATATAGATAACTTTAAATAAGTACTTATTTTGAAATTACCTTGAAAAAATGAGTATCTGTTTCTTCCAGGATTTGGCAAATTCCATTTTGCACTTCTCACAGTATGCGGGCTTATATACCTGAACACTGCCATGGGCATCACCATGATTTCGATGGTACTGCCATCGGCTACCTGCGATTTTCAAATGACTTCTACAGACAAAGGGTGGCTTACCGCCTCCCCTATGTTAGGTAGGTAAACACAGGTAGTATAATTGAATTCAATTTTTTTTTTCTAAGAAAGTAATAGTCGTTCAGAAAGTTAATAAAACTAATAATAACAGAAAAGAATCTCTAATAACTTTACTGGAATTTAAAGGGTTGTTATATTGTCTTTTGCCGTTGTTTCATCTTTACATACAGGTAATTTCCAAGTATGACAGAACTTGAAGTAAGGACGAAACGTCGGCTGTAAACGACTTCGAAACGCGCGTTAGCTTTGTTCAGTTGGGGCTCATTCTGGAAGTTGCGTCGACAAAATCTTGAAGTTAGAAATCTAAACCGTCTATAAAATACGTCACTCAAAATATCACCTATTCAGACCCCTCCCTCTAATTTCGTCACACCCTAAAACTAAACCACCCTCATTAAACGATTTCTTGTAATTAAAAATAGCATACAGATGAAGAATTTAAAATGTTTTAAGAACTACCCAATTAAATTAAAAGTGATGAACTGCGAACGTCACATTTCCTTAGACTCCCCCTGCCCCTGGTCATATCTCGTCACGCTAAGCAATATCCATCCCTCCTACCTCTTTACTAACATATTCAATGAACAGCCCCTTATTGTGCATTTTATTATTGTTTAGGGATGGTAATTGGTTCCTACTTCTGGGGTTGTTTGGCGGATACAAAGGGTCGTAAGATAGTTTTAATAGCAGCACTCTTGATGGATGGGATTTGCGGTCTTTTATCAAGTATAGCTCAAAAATTTTGGCTGTTCATGCTCCTACGATTCTTAAATGGATTTGCGTAAGTATGAAGACATCAATATTTCATTCAAGTGGCGTAATATTTTTGACATTATATTGGTTGAAGAAGAAGAAGAGACAACCTTTCAAGTAAACCTTCCTTTAATATTTCAACCACTAGAGTATTTCCTCTGAATAAGTTCCTTTTCTACTGTAAATAAAAAGAAACCTCTCTTAATTTTGGTTCCTTCACTATTAGTGTTTGAAGAAGTATGACATAAACAGATCTCAGAATTTTTCCTGAACTACATTCTGCTACAATGTTAAAAATGTAATAGTACTAAAGGAAACATTTACTTCTATTGCATATATGTTGAATACGTCATCACTGTCAGTGGTCAGTTTCTACCTCTTCCTATTGTGAACTAATCTTTGCATTCAACAAGAATTAAAATATATAACATCCTTAATTATTTGTGAGTAGGTAGTAGTTCTCATCTGCTGCTTTTTATTCTCCTGTTTCTGTCTCTAATTAGCTCTTTTTGTCCACGTTTTGCATCCGTACAAAGTTGCAAAAAAATAATAGATAATCCTTTTCTTCTTAAAACTAGAATAACTGGAGCTATGGGCATATGCTTCCCATATTTGGGAGAATTCCAGCCCAGCAAATACAGGGAAACGATACTTTGTTGGATGGAACTATTTTGGACAGTAGGCGTTATTGTTCTTCCAGGTTTGCAGCCCTTTAAATTTTCGAATCCACCAATTTCAGAAATTTATTTTTTTAGGAATTGCTTGGATTATAATTCCAATGGAGTTTAAATACTTTTACCACACATTTCAATTCGCTAGTTGGAATCTATTTGTTGCTGTATGTGCTGTGCCCAGTCTGTTGATAGGTTTTTGGTTGTTTTGTTTTCCGGAGAGTCCGAAATTCCTTATGGAATGTGGAGAACCAGATGCTGCTTTGGAAGTTCTGAAGGAGATGTATGCAAGCAACACTGGAAAGTCTTCAGCTAATTTTCCGGTTAGTTATATTCTTCGATGCAAGAGAATTAAAACAGTAACAGAGAATCCTATTTTGCTTTTAGATAATGAGTCTAAGGGAAAAACAGAGAACTCTCAGTGTTGTTTCCCAAATGTCAACCAGGAGTGTTCGAAACTTAAGGATTCGAAAGCCCAAAGAACTGAAGTTGTTGTTGCAGGAAATATGGGAACAAACGAAAGCACTCTGTCACGCTCCACATCTTAAATACACTGTGATAACATGTTTGATTCAATTCGGAGTCACTTCAAGGTAAGGAAGTAAAATACAAGGAATTTCGATTTTTACAACAATTGGCTTTTAATGAATAATCAATCCAAAATAATTATTACATTGTAGCTACTATACCTTGATGTCATGGTTTCCGGATCTTTTCAACCGTTTCGAAGAATTTGAAAGCGTCCATCCGGGTCAAAAGGCGTCGGTTTGTGAAGTATCAGGAATTGTATTGGGCAACAATACAGAAATACAGGAAGAATTCTGTGGCGAACCGGTCCCTGAATCTGTCTTTTTCCACACACTAATTGTAGGATTAGCTTGCATCCCAACTAGCTTTTGGTTACCGTTATGTGTCCATCGACTTGGTGCCAAATTCTTTCTAGGTACGTTTTTTATAATGTTCAGACATGTTTAACTACCAAATTGATAATTACTAGATGAGTTTATTATTTGTTGATCTTAAAATAAAATGCTTTTTGTTTAGTTTTCAGCCTTCTCGTGGCAGGTGCTGTAACAGGAGGGTTATATTTTGTGAATTCATCTGTCTCAAACTTAGTATTATGCTGCATATTTGAAGCTCTAACTAGCTTAGGGATTAGCACAGTCTATTGTGTTATGGTGGATTTATTCCCTACTAATTTAAGGTAAGTTTCTATTAAATTATGTAGAATATGATGACCGACATTTGGATAGCAATCTATTTATTTCTTTATGACTTTTATCAAAGGATGTCATTAAAATGAACATGATCTTATTCAGACCAAAGAGTGATTGGACACTCATCTCCACTTCGTCCTACCTTGTGCCAATGTGCGCATTCTAAATAGAACATAAAACATCTTTAACTATTTCTGAACAATAGTTCAATTTAGGTCTCCTCTCTCGTGCTCTTCTACCACTACATCTATGTTTGCCTCTTGTATGTCTTCAACTAGCCATTCCTGCCTCAGAAGGTATTCTTCTACCTTATGCTTTCTTTTCCATAATGGCTTGTACATATAACGCACTTTACTACATCAAATGCCTCTTTATGAATAAATGACGACTCCATTTCATTTATTCTTACCACAATAAGGAAGTTCGCCAGAGGCTAAGGAAAATAAATTCCTCCAAAATCGTTACAAAAATTCGTATTGATATATGGGGATAGTCAAACTAAGATTTCGGCTTGCAAGCCGTGGTAGAAATGAACGGTTCCATCCAGACGTTTCGTCGACTACTGCGGCTTACATTTTCAGTGAGACATCAGCCACTGCAAAAATTTCGGGACATCACATTCGTTCACTGTGTCAACGTAGGCATCCACTGAAGATTGGCTTTAGTCGTCGAAGAAACTTTTGGACGTAACTGTTATTGGCCTACAAGCCCAAATTCTGCTATGGATTCCGGCCGTGAAAATCTACAAAAAGAGGATGTTTTGAACGGCTAGCGAAACCTTTCTCCTCCTTATTGCTATTTAAATTTTTTTTTTAGGAATTTTTGTGGAAATTGCTTTGATTTAAATCGTGTAGTTGCATGATTCAATATACTTCTAGAATTCAAATAAAAATGTAGTGGGTTTTCAATATTTCGCAATTTGTAGGGTAATGGCAGCAGCTCTATCACTGACGTTCGGTAGAGGGGGCGGACTCATAGGGAATTTAGTGTTTGGATTTTTGATAGACGGACATTGTGTCGTTCCAATAGTTTTATTTTCTGCATTACTTTTCGGTAAGTTTTCTTCTTTAATAAACTGAACACAAAGCTGCAGGTTCTTCTTCATTTCAGTAAGTGGATTTTTGTGCCTTCTGCTACCTAGCACAGGAAAGGGATCGTTAGAATAATTCGATTAAAATTAGGGAGCAGTTCTCCTATCGGCGTTATAACAGTTTTATTATCAGGAACAAGAGATATAGATCTGACGAACCTTAGAGGATTAAGTGCATATTTTATTTATTTTATTTTTTCACAAACTTAGCTTAAAATAACTTATTGAGAAATGTGACAACAAATAATGAGTTTATGAATTTATTGTTAAGAGTTTTCCAAAATTGTTCAAAATTCATTCTGGCAATTGCAAACGTTCAAAGCGCAATTTAATTTCCGGAAAGCGACATGCCAGTGGCCAAACCACGTTTTGGCGTATTTATCTTTGTTTAATTCCAAAATATATCTATCACTCGATTATTTGTGTGATTTACTTTGATGTGATATGTTTCTCTTGAATTTTTTGATATGACAGTTGTCGAGCCAGCTACAGTTAAAGTATTCGAAGAATGAGTCAATGAGAGCTCATTTTCTTTGCTGCAATCAGAAGCAGACGTTGTTACTGGTGATTGTCTACTTCTATTTTTGCAGCAATTCTTCCAGTGCTTCAATTGTTAATAATTGGGAATCTATGAAATGCATAGAATAACAGAAAAGAGAAAAAAAGTAATGAAAATTACACAACCAATCGAGTGACTTCGTTTTCTTATAATGAATAACTTCAGATCACTGTGTATTTATACAGTAAAAAAAGGGCTTTATCAAATGATTAAATTGCAGCAGGGTTTTTAAAATATCGTATTGCGTATAGACTTTGTGCAACAAATATGTATTAATGAACTAATCAAATTATTATACTATTTATAATCGGTCGTTGCATAATATTGTAAAGTAAAATGTATTTTTATATTTACTTAAGTAATAGATCGTTAGGTTGTCGTTGACTTCGGTGCGTTACTTTTTCTTCATTGTCTTTTTGAGGGTTGAAATTAATGTGGATGCAGACTACAGTGATATAGAAATTGGGGTGCATCGCGCGACTAACTTATTGGAAATCCATTTGCAGGAAAAACATGCTCTAACACCATTTTGTTCTGTTTGTATGCATGATGATAGAGGTGACAAATTTTTTTCCGGAAGTTGAAAATAATTTTTTAATACCTATGTTAACCACGTGATCCAGCTCTAATTTTTTGCATCGTTGTAGTCTACACCCCATACGTTACAACCCATTTAAAGGCAAAAGAGAAAAAATGAGACACTGAAATATTCGACTATATCTGACGGTCTACGTATAATGTACAGAATAAACAAAACATACAATATTACTTAAGAACCAATTGTTTACGAACTTAATTAAAGTCTACTTAATAATTTACGTTTTCAACACCCGCGAGTAATTAGTAGATACGTAAATGTAAGTTTACAGCCTATTAAGACCGAAAGGAATGATGAGTTACTAAATTCTTTACCAATGGAGAGAAATATTGAGAGCCGAACTGTACCGAAGAGAAGCGGAAGTTCATTGCCAGCTTCTTCTTGACACCGTATAGAATTTTCTCCTAATCTCGATACTGTTCGGCAGTGCTCGGTGATCATTACGTTGTGGTTGATACAGTATCTTCAAAGATGTCTCCACAATTGGTCGAAGAATTCATTTTTATTCGCGGTAGTTGAATGAAGTATTATGTGCGACTTTTGGCCGTTGTTTCTAATTAGCCGCACAATATACTTACTTTAATTAATATGATAGGTACTAAATAATGAAATGTTTACTTAGGTATTTATTATTATTTTTGGTTATATACCTATCTATATAGAGGTCATTTTTGCCTTTAGTTTTATTAAAGGTTTATTTTTATCTCCTACATAAAGAAGAAATAATTGGAATACTATTATTTTTCAATGTATCTTTATTATGACGAATTGCTTTATAAGTTTAGGTACTATCAAATTTTTCAACCGAGACTTAACGACTAGATGCGCACAAGCAAACCCCGTCCTAAGAAGGCACGTACAATGTTGGAAGGGGCAGGCACTTTAGCTATTTCCTTCAAGTACGCGCCTATTAAATATGCAGGTATCGGCATTCAGATAGGGAAGTTGCACGTGATTGGCTTTAGGTTAAATAATACAGCCTTTCGATATTCCTACATCTGACCGAATTGAAGTCTCGGTTCAAAAATTTCACTGAGATGGGTATGTAGTTGATTTAAATTACCGATCTTGTAGCAATGCAAACAAAGATTAAATTACTTAATGTAAACATTAAAAAATGTTTCATAAAATAATAAATCAAATATTTTTATCACTATTAGTGAATTGTTTGAATTATATTTCCAATGAGCCCCAATTCCTAGAAATTATATCGTACGATGGAATTTCGACTCAATTATTTTTCTTCGACTTACGTTTATTCTCGAATTTTGTTTTGATTACTCTGGATTATTGTAGAATATTCTTTAATCTTTTAAAATATTTTACATCATAGTCGACCATAATAACTATTTTCGAAAAGTATGGATCATTTTTCAAAATTATAGATAATTATAAAACATTTCTAACCACTTTCCAAAAATCTACAATATTCTAGTTCATTCTGTAATATTCTAAATCATTTTCGAAAACTGCGAAACATTTCAATCTATTTTGGAGTAGCTCATAACGTTACTAAAGATTCTTAAACATTCTAGATCTTTTAAAAAAATATGAAATATTTTAGATCATTCTGGAATACTCCAACTAATTCAAAAAAAAAAATTTCAAATTATAGGGAACACCTACCTAACAAAACCAAGCTCTCATATTGTATAGACGATGCTGAGGGCTATCTGCCACCACAATCTAGAGTAAGTGGTATAGTGAAAAGTGAGGACAAACAGAAAAATTCTCTTAGTTTTATAAATACGTACTGATTAAGAAGGTAAGTATGAAAATTGTGTACTTCACATACAAAAAAATATACCACAGTCGTATGACCAGGAAATTGCAAAGTTCTTATATTTGAATCCTTTCAAAAAAAAAAAAATTTTGGATCCTGTTTGAGTTGTCCAATTTGCACCACAGTGGCATTAAACGATACTGAACTTACAGTACGTCAATAAACAAATTATACATATTCGTGAAAGCTATGCTACCAAATTGGTGAAGGCTTTCGCGGCCAGTTGATGAACTGGTGATGTCCTGATTCAAGTCTAAAGGCCATCGTCGATTGATGTTACTTCCTAATGTTTCGCTAGCACTAGTTTGGTAAGCTTATTGAGAGGTTCTAACCATATTCGATGCTGGATGTAGACAGGATGTAGACTAGTTAGTTTCTGAACAACCTCTGAAGAAGCTCGTCACTCGTACTAGCCAATCGTTAGGAAGCAACTCCAACCGATGACGGCCTTAAGACCCCAATCAGGACATCACCAGTTCAAAGCTAGTCTATTTTATGACCCCTGCTGACGAAAAGGTTCAAATTGTGACCTAAATATGTTCCTTTTTTCTTAACTCAAAAACATAAATGCAAAAATAAGACTTACCTAAGCCTCTTTAGGCTAGTGGAAAAAGTGGATGTGTTGAGATCTGAATTAATGTCAAGTTCAAAACATTCTTCTATAGTCTAAATGTAAATAAAGGATGTTGAAAATAATTATAAACGTGTAATTTTTTTGATTTTGTGTTGTGTACAGTTACCAAAAAAAAAAAAAAAAGAATGTTACATATCTACACTATCCACCAGTTACATTAATTTGGATTCGAATTAATTTGAAAATGAAAATGTTTTAACCATAATAATACGCAGTTTCATTTAAAATTGCTACAGTATAGGGTGGGCCAATTTGAACACGTTTAATAAAAAAATACGTGTGGCACTCGGGGACTGCCGCGGTAAAGCTATTGCATAGTTTATCAACTTATGCAATTATAATATTTATGCAATATTTTTTTTCTTTGATATTAATATAACAATAAACTTATACACTTTCTCAAAAACAGCTGCTTACGTATTCGTCCGATTTCGGAGCAGCTCGTCTCGATCCGTGTGACCTTCGTAAAGTCTACACGCATACGTCTAGTTGTGTTAGGTTTTTTTCGTTACGGAATTTCTTGATTCGGTCGCCGCGCTCAAAGCTCACGATAAAAGCTATCCAATAGCTTAAAAAGTATCTATATTTTAGAGTGGAGGTGGATAAAAACCGAGGTTGGTGTCTGAAGCTCAATTTTTATGAGAAGTTTATTGGTGTCTCATCACCGTTTCAGAAATACAGGATGTTTCTGGAAAGTGTACGTTTCCGAAAAAACACTGTAACTTCCTTTTATTTCTGTAAAAATATTCCTAAAGCACTTTTCTACGTAAAATTCAACAGTGTCAGATAAAAAAAAACTTAGGTTCGGGCTTGTAGGTCGTGATCTATAGGAACTGTTTAGTCCAAACGCTTCGTCAGCAACTGCGGCTGACATCTTCAGTGGAAATGTCGAGACTTCGAGGTACAATCTCCGCTCTCGACAACATTTCCACTGAAGATGTCAGCCGCAGTTGCTGATGAAACGTTTGGACTAAACAGTTTCTATAGACCACGGCCTACAATCCCCAATCCAAGTTTTTCTATGGATTCCGGCCGTGAAAGCTTATGTTCTTATAGTGTCAGGTAAGTTGCAGTGAAGTTAATAGTAGTTGTAAACAACATAAAAAATGAATCTTCAAATAGAACAACCACTATATTTTAACATATTTTAAGGGTTTCCATTACACTATCTCATTAAGTGTGTTCAAAATATCCACCTTATACAGTGGATAATTGATTTTCGAAAGTCCAGAAAAAAAAAACAATTTTCTTCCAAAAACAGTTGTGATTTTCTTATTGTTTTGATTTTCTTTGTAGGAAAATAATTTTCCATGAAAACCTGCACATAGCGACACCTACAGTTTTGTTCTTTGCCTGACTGTAGCTTCAAAATTTCTTAAGGTGGCAGCATTCTCTTGATGGATACACACATTTTCTGTTAGAGATATAGGCACCTTTTCTTAAAAGAGTTATTTTCTTTTCTCACTATTTCCGCCGTTTAAATGTTTCATCAATAGAATAACTCAGAGTTTATGTTATGATTTCATTAAATATAAATAAAACTTTTATATCTATTAATATGTTTGGGCATTAGATTAAATATAAGATTACAAAACTAGAGCCTTTATTTTCACCTAAGAAATCTTGTCGAAGTAGAATCAGGTCCAAATAGTAAAGATTAAAATCAGCACATTTTTTGGACTTCAAAGGAATAAAGCCAAAAGCAGATTTTTTTTTATTAGGGACAATTTAACCGCCATTATTTAGATTTATCTACATTTACCAAGTAGAAAAGTAGAAAAGTATTGACTTACCCAAATAGAAAATAATCTGTAATCTGTAGGGATTAGATTCAAGTATGTTCAAAATTTTGTGTTACATAGACCAACTTATAATTTTAAAACTATTTGCTTTTTTGTACCTCTACTTCTACTCTATGGTCTGCATTTATTAAGAACGAAGTCTAATCTGCTTATAAAATCTTTTTCAACCCATTTTTCACGTATAAAATAATTCTATTCGTTCATTAATTCTACTAGCTATGGATAAATTAACAATGTATAGTAAGCGGCGCGTAAGGAGATTCAGTGACGGTCAGATTGACAGGTAGGTAGGCGGAAACATTTAGTACAACAATAAATGGAAGGCGAATAATATCGTAGGACCGAAGTGATAGAGTGTTATTGCTCTGACCAAGTTGCAGTTCATTGGCGCGTAGTCAACAAAATTTATTTCATGCTGACTACCCCCGCCCCGAGTGGACTACTCTTTGCCACTGCGCATCCTATGATTTATGGCTTTTGAATCTCCTAAGACGCCGGCAATTATATTCTTCTTTAATTGATTCAGTTTCTTTGGCTTCATTTTAGCTTAGGGCATGCTCCGCCTAAGTGTATTAGGAGAAGAGAAATACTTTCCGTTGAAAATTCTCATTATAGCTAAAATTATCCGAGGAAAATTCTATATTATTATAAAACAGCGCTAGAGGCGTCACTTGCCAGATGCTTTTTTAGTGGAAAAGGAGGAGCATCAGACGATGGACCTCCTTCAATTTAATGAGAAATGGAAGGAGCCGCACTACCAGTTCCATATTAGAGCAAATTCAGCAATAATACTCTACCAAAACGATTTCTCCTAATTAATGGAGGTGAGTCTTTAAAATACAATGATTTAACCTACAAACATTATTAAATAACTATTTGTTAAATTTTAAGTGCTTTAGAGTAGAATATTGGAAGTTTATTTAAATATATGAAAGGATGCATGGGCAGATCCAGAAATTCATAATATACATATAAGGGAGAGGGTGATATAAAATAAAATAATAATAATAACATTGGTCAGCGCAAGTTTAACACGTTAAAGTACGCCATAAATAAAACGAACACAATAGGAACTCGAGTAAAGTCTAGTACGTCATTCTCGATTCTTCTGGAACTTTCGGTGTCTGTATAAATACTTGTTGACGTGGTCAGTGACGGCAGTTTACAGTTAGCTTCCGAACGAGTAATATAAATACCGAACTACGATATACCGAGTGATATAAATACGCATTTTCCTGGTCATATAAATAAGTTGTTGAATTGTTATTAGTGTTTAAGTATTCTCTTAGTGTTTCAGTGTTAAATAAATAGTTGTAAATAAATATCCGTAAAATAAATAAATTAAACTAGAAAAGTCGTTACAAAAAAGTCAAATTTGCTCCTTGGACAAGCCTCAGAAGGGGGGGGGTGTCCCCCTTGGTACCGTCCTTTTGCATAAGTTAAGTTAGGTTAGATCAGTCCTAGTTAAAATTAAAATTAAGTGATCAACAAGTGGTATCTACCAATATGTTACAATAATCTTAACTATAGATGTTAAGCCAGGAGCTCAAGAAGTAGCAGACGTAGGGTCCTTTAGACTAAGGCCCTCATCCCATCTAGGCGATGCGATGGTGTTACGATATCGCCAAGATATCGCGGCGTGTATCTTTCGTGTCGAACCCATGGTTTATAATCACCATGTACCCACCAAGGCTACAGCAAAGCAACATCCAAGCGACGCGTCGGCTACTTGTTGCCGAGCGATTCGACATAACAGTTTTGAAGCGACATCCAGGCGATTTGGTGGAGTATTTTGCGTCAAATGACGAAAAGAGAAATGTATATTACAGCACAATAGAAAAATGAACAGGACTTCAATGAAAAATTGGTAGATGCTGTAGAAAAATATACTTATATGTGAGATTTAAGATTTCTTTAATATTAAGTCAAATGAAACGTGCGATGGTTAACTATAATATGCGTGTATTGTCACTCCGAAAAATACAGTGTTCTTTCTATAACAGTAGCTTGGTCAAGAATGCCAGAACAAGGGAACAATTGAACATGATTGAATTTGTATTATTATTTTAAATGTAATGCGTCACTGGACTTGTTGAGTTCCCAGGAAATCACCATCATATCAGTTCGGCTGGTCGGCGCCAAAACCATAACAAAATCGGGAGGCTGCGTTGCCAGATAGCGCGCGCTCACATATACAATTACCTAGAAAAGATAAAATAATTTGCTGTCGAATTCCTTAGCAGCAATATACATTCTGTTCTTGGTTTCTTGCAATAAATGAATGCACCCACCATTTCTTTTTATTAGACTCGAATTGTTTTTCTATTTTGCAAGTATCAGTACACATCGTCGTCTTCACTTTGTTCATTGAACAGAATTTGTAAAAAACAGGTCGCTTTGGTGGGACTACTCCATGTCGCCTGCTTGTACCGTGGCGATATCGTATCGCCATCGCGTCGCTATGATGGGACAAGGGCCTTAGAGCTTAATCCATGAATTATTTCCAGAATTAAATTATCAAAATGGAAGCTTTTAGTCTAAATAGAAGTAGAATACCTGGATACTCCCAGATTCAATTCTCTTTCTGACACTTCTAGGTCTCCAATCTGTACACTCCAGTCAGTTCAGGAAATAGTCCTTGACAGGATTCTTTTAGATCCAGACTTTATTCTTGACTAGTCTGAAACGTCTAGCAGATTCAATTTAATAGACTGAAGATCTCGTTAAATCCGGATTGTTCTTTTCTTATCAATTTCATGAAAAGCCTGCTTTTGATTTATGACTTCGATAACGCTTATTTGCCCAGCAGGCGCGACGTTCCGAGAACTGATGGTCTTTCTTCTTAGGACTGAAATCTTGGAGACTGCGGTCTTACTCCTTAAGACCACTCGCTTAGTGACAAATGTAAGACTCGTTCAGAGACACGGAGTTAGTCCCTGATGCCAAGACTATCAGAGACTGATAATTCTATCATGGGAAGCTGCGTATACTCTTAAGCATTTGATCCTGATTGAGAGCTTGAGACACTTGGCATATGTCTTAAGTTCCGATTTTACTTCCTCAAAGTTGTTTTATTATTGTAGGTACTTTCAATATAGTTTGATGTTAGTAATGTAATCGGGAATTCCATTTAAATATTAATTCTTCTACTTACCTCTGTTCTGTTATGCATCTTGAATTTGATAGATTTATGTTCCCTGCCAATAAATAAAATAACAATAAAAAGAAAATCGATGTATTAGGATGTATACCAACTGAAACAATAAGCAATAATATAGCCTCATTGGCAATAAAACCACCTCAGTTGGTATATTCTTATATACATATTGTAAGCTCTAATTTATATACTCCTTTAATAAATATAATAATTTATGCGTAATAAGCCAAATATAGGAATATATCTAAGAACAGCTGTATAACGACTGTAATGCAAGGAGTCCCGGCACCAAGTGTCCCCTCCGGCCTTCCAGTACTTCCGTTCGTCAGTACTCGATGACGTATCGCTATCCATAACCCAAACAACTCCCAATAACATTGATATCATTGAAACCTGTTGCTAACAATATATATATATATACTGCGATTTATTTAAAAATAACATTTGTCTTAATGATTTATTAATCTAACTTTGGCACCTATATATAACAGTATTATATATAATAATTCATAAATAAATGTTATTCTGAAGCATGCGTTGCCGAGGACAGACTTTGAGTAGAATTTTCGGAAGTGAGCTGCATCGCAGATTCCTCAAGAGTAGGAACACCCAGGATGCAACCCATAGGCGGATAATAAGGTGACAAAAGAGCAGAATAGTGTTGAGCAGCAGGAGAAAAATAATGCGGGGCAAAAAGACCTTGTCTTTGGGCCATTTTCAGTCGCGTTGTCAATTGTTTTTTCCATTTGGTTCTTCGATTTTGAAACCACGTCTTGATTTGGACTTCCGTCAGATTAAGAGCTTTCGAAAGTTCCATCCGTTTGCTAACGCTCAAATATTTGTCCACTTTGAATTCACTTTCGAGTCTTTCTAACTGTTTTGCACTGTAAGCTTGACGAGGTTTTCGGTCCAAGCCTGGTTTTCTTGATCTTCTGCTTGCTGGCTTTGGAGCTGTGAACAAAAAGTAAAAAATTATATGATAACAGGACAACGATTTATCCAATTTACTATAAAGTCTTAGTACCAATTAATTAAAAACTAAATATTTTTGTTATTTTACATTAGAGTGATGAGTGAATATAAAATATCGTAATTAATGATTTTGTCCTACCAAATTCCCATTAAAGTTACCATCTTCCTTCATGAGCAGATTTTATTCTTATTTAACTATTTTTTTACCTTATAGCAAAAATATTCTGAATTTTTACATATATTTTGACTAGGAACAATGGCCAGCATTTCCTGAGAGAGAATTGTATCGGACATTTGATGAAATTAAGACCAACTATTGCCTTCTACAGCTACTTATCTTGGAACATTCTAGATCATTCTATAATAATTCCAGCTACTCTCGAAAAAATATAGAACATTCTAGATTATTTTGGAACATTTCAATTCATTCTCGAAAGATTTGGAACATTCTAGGTATATTTTGAACAGTGTAAATAATTTTCGAAAAACTTGGACAACTCTATAACATCCTTTCATAATCACAACTACCTTCGAAAAACCTGGAACATTTTAATTCATTTTCGAACATTTCGAACCTTCCTCGAAAAATCAGGAACACTCCTGATCATTCTCTGATACCTAGGTATACTAAACCATTTTTGAAAATTTTGAAACACTCAAGATCATTGAGTCATGGTCGTAGATTTGCACTTAACGTTTCGTACGTATACTGTCGGCTTCTTCAGGAGAAATCCAAGGACTGCCTAAAAAGTTAATAGAATGAATAGGGAAACATCAAGCAGATATTTACGACCACTGCTCAACCCGAGAGACTTCATAATGTGAGGGAATTCTACAATATTCTAGACACTTCTGGAACATTTCAAACGAATTTTGAAAATTTGGAACATTGCAGATCATTCTCGAACATTTTTTAATATTCCAGATGATCTTGGAATATTATGAAATCTTCTCCAATATTTTTAAATTTTCAAGAACTTTTTCTAGATTAATACTCTAGGGGTGGCGTTCACAATTTAATTAATTTATTTTAATTATTTTCTCAACTAGGCAATTCTTAAACTTTTTTCACTATGGTAGAAAGTCATACATATGTTTATTAAAAATATATAAATAGTTAAAAATTGATATTTGAGATTGTATACCATTATTTTTTATTTTAAGTGGTCGTAATAGAGACAACTTTGCTAACTATTTTAACAAGCATTTACTTATGTGGGGTGAATCAGCTTTATGACGTAATATTGTTAGGGGATCGGTGGGGGAGGGAGGGATCCAAAAATGTGAAATTCTGAGTGACGCATTTTATGGACGACCCCCAATTGGAACGTGACGGTTTACTACCATCACAATCGCGAGTAAATGGCAGGAGTTTATTGTGAAAAGTGAGAACAAATAGTAAAACGCCTCTCTTTTTATAATATACATAGTTATACTAAAATTTTTTAACCGAGGCTTGAATTCGGTCAGATACAGGGCTGTATTATTTAACCGACAGCCAATCACGTGCAACTTCCCTATCTGTATGCCGATACCTGCATATTTCATAGGCGTACCTGAAGGAAATAGCTAGAGTGCCTGCCCCTTCCAACATTGTATCTACCTTCTTAGAACGGGGTTTGCTGGTGCGCATCTAGTCGTTAAGTCTCGGTTGAAAAATTTTACACTATATTGGTTTATTGTAAGTACCTGGAATGTTGCTATACAAATTTTGTAAACAGTGAAACAGAAACTAACAATTTTACGTTATTATTTATTATTTCTAGTTTAGTTTCACCCTATAGATAACGCTACGAATGTATTAAATGTGAATGTGCATAAAATGGGAACGTGACTATTTCGAGTTTAATGTAGGTACGTAAAAGCTGCACCTTTTGATGAATCGTCTTCGACAAAATCTGAAAGTATGTGACAAGTTGGTGTCAACCGCCAATGCAAACAGAGCACATCTTGTGGCCGATGTTGAACGACAATAATAAGGAGAGCAAACAACGTTAAAATATGCCCTTTGTGACCAATTAGCACATTCGACCTAAGATCTGAGCAATTCAAACATTACCACTTCTTTTTCTGTCGCTAATAAGCATTTAACAAATAAATTACTGGGCGGACGATTATTAATACGAACCCATACCCACTGTAGTCATTACAAAAAAAAAAAAAAAAAAAGAAGCCGAATGAATTAGCTGGTAATTGGAATTTACTTGTTAGACCCGTTCAGAAAACGAAACTAGGGTTGAACAGTATAATTTGTTAGATAATAATGATTTGACAATAATTATACAGAACATGCTTCGCACTAAAACCTTACAACTAATTTCAAATTTGTTTAAAAAGTTATGATAAAAATCTATTAATTACTAGCTTTTACGTTACGTTGGAGTTTGGTCATGTGGAAAGCAAAAAGAGCTGCAAGGGGTAGGTATATAAGGCTTTAGGGGTTGAAATTTTTAGTTAACTGTTTTCACGTGCATATGCATTTTTTGGGGGCTCAAATTTAAGGGAAGGTTTAGTCTTAAACAATGAATAATTTTTAGGATCATGGGCTCAAAAACAGATTTTTCAGTTTTTCACTTTCTTACTCTCAAGGGTCAACAACAAGGTAAACATAACCTCCAAAAATTGTTCTTCTTTAAGCTCTATTTCCGTAAATAAGGGGTTTGAATTCACTGTTACAAGTATTTATCAGTTTTTGTTTTCTAAAATAATAATATAAGATCCATTAATTCGAAGTATAGCTACTACTTTTTTTTTGTGTTTATTATAGAAAAAAAGATAAAAGATGTGTAATAGGAATATTTTGATCTAGTAGCTATTTATTTATTTCCTTTTAGAAAAGACAAAATAATGAATGGTTATAACAGTGAATTCAAACCCCTTGTTTACAAAAATAGAGTTTAAAGAACATCAATTTTTGAAGGTTATGTTCACCTTTAATAAACCTTGAAAAAATTTTATAAGAAGCAATAAACTCAGTGTCTCATGAATATCTTTGTTTTTTGTCAAAAATGAGAATCTTCGAAAAGAGTTAAAACGTGAAAAACACTTTTTTGAGCTTATGGGACCTAAAAAAATATTTGGAGTTTAAGACTCAATTTCTGCCGCAACGTACACATTTGCAGACGAAAAAAAAAAAAAAAATTGAAAGCAGTTCCCCTTCTGAAACTGAGGATACCCCTAGCTGGAGTTTTATAAATTATTTAGAACAAATTTAATTGTTAAAAAAAAAACAGCCTTTCTACATCTATAATTTTTCAATAAAAGCTGTTTCAACATTTCAAAGATTATCACAAACACACAGACATGCACTCTGGTTTTACTTATAAATGATTGAGAAATTGGGAAATTAACTGAAATGTTAATCTGAAACGCGTTGTGGATTTCATAAACTTAAAGCGATAAGTATACTGCATATACTTAATTAAAAGCAACATATTACACCACATATACCGAGTGAAACTCAGTATTATTTTGCATACTTTACCGTTTCGAAACAATTACGTATTGATCTGTAAATTAGCGAATGCAAATATTAAATGCTAAAGACACTTAAAACAAATAGAAAAGTTAGGATTAGCACTTTTTCAGGTTTGTAAATAATCAACTGATTATTATAGCTATTAACATATTGATGTCATAATTCACATTTGATATGTACAATTAATAACTTTATTTTTGTTCATTGCTGCTAATTAGAAAATAATATACTCACGCTTCATCATTCGAAGATATGAATATAAAATCTCATACAAGAAAACCAAACTATAAGAAGATGTAGAGGGTAGTTATCTAAAATAATACAATTATAAAATACTTCTAAAGCTGAGGTGTTTTGTATTTTTGTGATAGGAAACAACACAACAATAATTATAAATCTGCAAATAGGTACCTAGTGATAAAACTGACACGATGTGGTTATAGTTCTCACTATTAATAACAACAATTGTATAATCAATCAACAAAAGCTAATATTGCCAATAGCCATCACTAATTAATAAAAATCACTTTGATGGAAGCACCATTTTGCTAATCATCAGAATAATAACTAATAACATAATTGACAATTAACAATAACAATAATTGAATGTCTATTTCTGATGTGAAAGTGGTAGAAATAGGCAAGAAGAAATAAGAGAAACAATTTATTGGAGTTTACACTTTAAGAGTCAGTATAAGCCCGAGGTTAGAAAAATGTATAGTAAAGTCGGGTGAACGTAACGGAACCAACGCTGCTACTTCCGTATGAATTTCCCACCCGTTTTGTACTGAACGCACACGGAAAGGGAAACGGATATGTATACTACATACTCAATAATCTTATACTGTTAGCACGTTTAGGACGAACAAATCAATAGTACGGTGTAAACATATATCATGCACAATCTTACAGCTTCGTCGTAACTTACTTATCATTTTAAAATAATTTACATTGTCCGTTTATTATTAGATTTCTGTTTTAGTTAATTATAATATGATTTATTCAATGGGGCAGTTGAGTATTTGAAAAGAGTAAGGGAGAAAGAAGACACCTGTCAGACGATCATCTTGAATAGCACAACATATTGTGTGTGGGGTAGTAATTTAATTTATATAATTCACACATAACCTAACCTAACCTAACCTAACCTAACCTAACCTGACCTCTATCCCAAATAGTCACCTGAAACATGTTGTGAATAATCAGAAGAACCCAATTAGCAAAATATTCGTTAACCAAAACGCGTTCGGGGTAATATTGATTGAAAGTGGCTAATCCACAGATTTTGAGCCCTTATAGGGGAATAAAAAAGGAGTATCTATTGGTCAACACATGGCACCCGGAAATTGAAAATTTTAATAAAGTTTATTCTGGGATCTTCAAGGTCCTCACATAAGCTTCAGAAAGCGTTTTTGTAAAAAAGTTACTTATATATTGCTAGCGTACACTGTGCATAATGAACGATGTTTATAATTTCAATCCCTAAAGGGGTGGGAAAAATACCTTGTAAAAAAGGTTAGGTTAGGTATTTTTGTTGTGCAACTAATTAAAAAAATTTGCATATGTTGCACACTAAAATGGCAACACTGTATATTTAGAAAATTAACAATGTTAACATTTGGTTTAGGTATGTATTAAAATTTTGGATTTTTCTCAAAACTCCTTTTTCTCTGCATGGAAATGATGATGCACACTGAAACTCGCGTACAAGCAAATCCTTATGTTATTTTTTAGGTGTATAATATAAAAGCCTATTGTGTTTAACTTCGCTCTTACCAAATAGCGCATTTTAGAATTCTTTAGAAATGCAACCTACGCGTATTTTATATTATAATTAATACATAATTAGTTAGTGTAGCCGAAGCAGGAGCATTTAACTTACGGGTTCAACCGACATTTTATTAGTTTGCGTTTAGAATTTATTATGGTATTTTAGCTCTTCGCACCTCCGTACCTTCTTGGAAGTCGACCAAACAAAAAAAAATGACAGTCGTTGAAAATTTATGAGTTTGTTTGAACAATTTAACCTCATCTGTCGACTATTAGTGATTGTTGATTTTTTAACCAGAAAGCGGTGACCACGATAACTAGAAGACATTGTTAAGTTTTCCTTTCTTACAACGTTCCACCTGCTCGCTTCTTCATTTGACGCATTGAGACCAGTTGCTCGTATTAGGAGCGGACTGCCCACTACTTTTACTTATCTAATTAGGTACCGTCACATGGGGCTACTTCGACATTAAAGGGTAACTTTGACACTAAGAATACTATGCGTTTTTTTTTGTTTTTGTTATTTCTTTTGCTTTTTTCCTGCATATACATAGTATCCTTTATTGTTTCTGGTGTTAAGGAGGTAGAGTTAAATTTTTCAACCGAGACTTGAATTTCGTCAGATGTAGGAAGACCGAAGGGCTGTATTATTTAACCGACAGCCAATCACGAGCAACTTCCCGATCTGCATGCCATTACCTGCATATTTCATATGCGCATTTGAAGGAAATAGCTAAAGTGCCTGCCCCTTCCAACATTGTACCTACCTTCTTAGGACGAGGTTTGCTAGTGCGCATCTAGTCGTTAAGTCTCCGTTGAAAAATTTCACAGTAATTAATTAAATGTGGTCAAATACTACCAGAATATTCCGGGAACCGGAGTTATGATTGCTGTTCTGAAGAAGATTTAAAAAGTGTCCTTGATTTTACTGAGAGTTCAAAAAACGGTAGCTGTTCTCAAAGTTACCTAGTACTACAGAAGCCACTTCATAGACCCTAAACAGGGCAATATTCTGAGTTTTAATTTTAATTTTGAATGCCTTAAGATTTGTCTATTGTAATAAACGTCCAGAAAAAACGTGTAAATTAAATTAGCTCTTTTTGAAAAACTGAAAGTCAAGAAATTGCAGCTGAATTATTATTTACTAGGGGGAACCAGTGACAATTAGCACATAAAATTGATTGTGTGAGGACTTTATAGTCCTTGGTTCCACGCCTATAAACAATTTTGTGATTATCTCACCGTTGAAACTTTGTATATGTGATCTTAATGTAAAATGAACAAATTTTTTTGTTGGAAAAACTTTTTGGAGGGGGTGTGTGTCCCACAAAATCTTTAGGGTGTCCGATAACAGGTATCCCCTATTGAAATTTGTTCGACAAGGTTACCAGTTAATTTGGAATATTTTTTTTTATTACGTGTTTTATAAGTCTATAATGTCATATGTTTCCCTATGATCTATAAGAAATCAAAAATTTTGATTCTTAATTTTTATGTACTAATAAAGATTGGTTTTATTTGCCATTATTTGTGGAGTTATTTTATGTAAATTTGGGTCTGGACTCGTTGCCCTTCGATCAGAAAAAGAACTGAACATTCAGCATTTTAGTATTTATAGTATGATATAATTATTTCAGTTGGTAAGAGGAAGGAGCATAAATGTGCGCCTGCGCCCCCTTTCCCAAAAGTTCCAGATCTGTCTTAGGTTGTCATTAATCATCAAATCTCGGTGAAATTCTCTTCTTCAGAAAAATTTGCAAGACGAAGAAACTCAATTGCCATATTTTTTGGGAATGTATTTAAAATTATTAATTAACATAGTTTAGGAAACAGCATATGCTTTACTTTTGTCCAACTTTTTGATGACATACGCCCTGTCACTGTAACATATGCATCATACTGAAAACTCATACTACCTTAATTCAATAAAGGGTGATCGTTTGAATAAATTGTATCTCCAAAAATGGCTTAAATAGTAATCGAAAAAGCTATTTTGATTCCAGTAAAACAAATAAAAGCAATTCTAAAAGTAAATTATTTAGCAGCTATTACCAGTTACTGGTCCTGTTGCTTATATTTATATAATATGTAGATAGTTAGATACTTACGTTGGACTCCAAACAAATGACCAGAAGCTTTATGATCATGAATACTTCCTAGCCAATTTCCATAAAACACCGCGTTAGGATTGCTTCCAAAAGACGTATCCGGAGGAATTTGTCCTCTGAAGACATCTGCTGATGATGCTGCTACTAGATTCGCTGATAACGCATCTCCAAAATTCCTTAAAATTGTCGCCTCTGAAGAGATAGGATTTGAACTAGCAAGGTGAGGTAGGTCCAATATGGTGTGATATAAGGAGCCTGTAGAGCATGAAAGAATATGAAAAACATTCGTCCTGACATAAAAATCTGACGCTTAAGTAACCGTCTTTTTAATAAAAATTTCGGAGCTGTACCCATACAATAGAAAATAAAAAAATAACTTTGGAAAATTTAGCAAGATGAAGATTCGGTCTTGTAGGTCATCGTCGAAATGAGTCAAAACGTTTCACCAGCAAACATGACTCACGTCTTCAGGGAGATCAGTAGCCATATACAATCGATCTAATCATAAGAAATCCATATCAACTAATGTTAGTGTACTGGCTATAGAACGCAACATTCATCTCTACATACTCCTTTTTTGGCGTCCACTTAAGCGGAACATTTTAGCAAGACTGGTGTTGTCGAAACGACAATTGACTTAAATATATTTTTGGCTGCCATATTGAATTATAGTTCCCGAAGTATTATTAAGTTACTAACAATGAAATATCCTGAAACATTTGACATGACATGACAGCAACATCATGTCGCCGTAGCATAGTGGTTAGAGCAATGGTGCGTAAAGCCAGAGACCCGGGTTCGAATCCCGGCGGGGGCATGATGACAGCAATAGCTTTTTCCTCATTAATTTGAGGTTATTTGTAGATGGTTCTTGAATTTAATTCACATTTATTATTAAGTTACTTTATATTATGTATAATAAAAGGGGAATTTCCATTTATAAACCTTGAGTTCCATCTAAATCGAGAGTTGGTTTCTAGAACGAACTGCAAATTGCGTGTATGCGCTTCCATACTTTTCAAAGACCCTATTGGTGTGGACTTGTTTGACAATGTTAAGACGAATCAAGGCATACTTTTAACGAAAGCTTGCAGCACTTTGTTATCTGATTTATTTTGTTGACGAAGGCAGTATCAGCTTCAAAACTTCGCTTATACCTAAATAGGAATTTATTGGAACATGACTCGAACAAACATGGACGTGAACAGTACCCATGTATATAGAGAATTCTGAACTGATGCAGATTTAAAGAAATCCAAACATACTCAATTTTCTTTTAAGGAGAGGTAGATTGATAAGACACCTTCTGAGATATGAAGTTCTAGTTACAAACATATTAGAGGTAGAAACAAGGGTAAGGAGCGAGAGATAATATGATTTTTTTACAAATAGTTTTCATTTTTAGAAAGTTGCGAAGTCTAGTAGAGACGATGGGAAAAAATGAAGATGTGAAGGATTTTTACTTTTGGCTGGTGGATTTCAATCGGTTTTAAAAAAGAAAATGTTGTGAATTCTTCAGTGGAGTGAATAACGGTCCCAAAAATGTGGGGGGTGCAGCAAACTAGGATGGGTCTCAAGTTCCTTCATGAAAATAATAAGTTAAATGAAGATCGGCATTTGTTTCATAAAAATCACGATAGGTACAAAATAGTAGTAGTCTATGATCCTAAAAGGAAACCTTCTTTACCCATCGTTTTATGCGTTAAAAAGTATTTTTAGATAAAATTTGAAATTATAGATGAAATATGATCAATGCAAATGATATGAAACGACCAATTGGACATTGATAAGTAGATAGATACTCATTATTGAAACAACTTGAGTGACGACTTGGACTCGTTAGAGAACAACTGCGATTAATTTGTTGCTTTTATAATTTTTTATTATATATGCAATAAAACTTTTGGAAATAATTTTTCAAGTTTTCTAATTTACCCGTCATAATGGAAGATAGTGAGATATTTACCATGATCGGAATGTCCAAAACTAAGTAGGATACATATAACATTCTTATTTTTTTACACTTTTATAAGACTTTAGACAGCCATTTCGAATGCGCATTTTGAACTTTGCATATCAAATATAAAATTAAAGTCTAACATACGTATTACACCATTAAATTATTTTTTTTTGCACTTTTATTACGTTCCGGACGACCATTTTGTGTCCGTCAATCTGGATTTTATAAATCTGAAACAATTCAGCACACCAACAAACCTCCATTATTTTCTGTTGTTTCATCTTCGAGTTATTCCAGTTTACTTTCAATTTTGAAAATATTATTTGGTATTGAAAAAGTACGATAACAGCCGGATTTTTTAAATATGTCAAATTAAAAATAATTGAATATTGTGGACATAATGGTGATACAAGGTGGACAAAGCGATAGACTGTTGTTAATTTTGTGCATCATTTCGGTAGCTAACTTCAATTTTTGCATTAGAAGAAAGAGAAAACGTGTTGTTACTACCCACCGTTATTTACTGACTTCATATTGTTGTAATGGAAAAGTATTTTTTTTTGTGTGACTTAGGCGACTATAGTGGAATTTAACGATGAGATTTTTAAAAATTATTCTTGGAAATTAGCTTTTCGTGGCGTTTTATTCGTGAATAGACGGTTGATAATACAAGATATCCTCAAAAAACATGTCGGGGTTGATTATTTGCGCGGTGCAACGGTCAACGCGCTCCAATATCTGCATTTTTAAGAAAGATGCGGTTGTTCAGGCGCTTTCTGGAGTTATACTAAATATCTATATGAAAAAGTTTTAATTTAAATAATGTGTCCATTAATCTACAATTAAAGAGTTCCTTTATAGGTCTTCTTAAAATTTTATGACCTCCGATTGTAGCATGTCCTATCTTTCGATAAATAATTACTACGTACCTTCAAGATGATAGTGTTTTTATTGAGTTTTATGTATTTGTTGCATTAAATTTAAGGGTTGTTGTTGTTTTCGGCTGAGAGGCAGTGGTCGATTTCTCACGCGGTGCATCGGTCGGCGCGCTCCGAATTCGGCCTTCCTTACCGATGCATTGAAGAGTTTTAATTTTATTTATCATTTCTCTATTATACATTTAAGGGTTGCTCTGGAGGCAAGTTCCGAATCCGAAGATTTCGGAGTTCTAACATTACATAACATCCACTGTAGGGTCGCCTAAATTATACAAAAAAACGTTTTATCTGCTCAGCATTTACTACAGTCCATCGCTTTTTAAAAATCGACAACCGGAATTTAGCACCAATATCTTGCAATCACCATGTTCGCAATAAAATTATCTCTAATTGTGTAAGTGGATAATTGCAAATTACTCGTGTCGACTTACCTGTTTACATCTGCCTACTTAATAATTGCACCGGGAAAAGGTAGTCAGCATAAAGTTTGCATATTCCATTCCAGATACTATCGATAAATGTGCAATTTATTGTTTAACATAATGAGTGCAATTTAAAAAAAAGGCCATTATTGAAGTTTTAATTGATTACAGTTTGCACTTTTTCAGGCTATGTTTTTAACATTTTAAATTTTATACAAAACTACCTTTATAACACGCAAAGCGATGGGTAAAGCAGGTTTCTAATTAGAATCCTCTAATATATGCACGGCGAGTTCAGAAATCAGCGAGGTGGGAGGGAAGCGCACATACTCCTAGCTGCGCCATTGGATAGATTCCTTTTATTTTTTTGTGTATGTTACGTTCTATGATGATATCTCCTTCTATGAGCAATATTTTTCTACCTACGGTATACAGTGCCTTCATAAATGTCCGAGAGCCACGTCACTTAGTTTTTGGTAACCTATAGTGTATTTGTTGACTTGGGGTTGGCGCACTGAATTTACCTAGTTACTGGTTGGTTACTAAAATTACTGCCATCTGTCAACTAAATACTACTGTCGTCCTTGTGAGTAAGTTCAATTAAATATAATAAAATAATTCTTCTTGCCTTTTTGCCTCTTTATTCATTTTAATTTATCCCGCCTTCGTATTGTTGGGCTCAATACTAAAAGTTTAAGTAACTTTTCCATTTTAAACAATAGTCACTACTCAAACCTACTTGTATTTAATATCTTTAAACGCCGCTACTAGAATTTGTCAGAAATCGTTTAGGGATTTTTGAATTGATTTTGTCTATCTCGTGTTGTTGGTTGTCTAAACACGGAGGTCACGTGGCTCTCCGACATTTTTGAAGGCACTGTGTAATATGTAGCCCCAAGGTGGAACTATTTTAATTTCATGTCCAGTTATCATATAGACTTAAAGACATAGAGAACTCTCATCAAATTCAAATTGCGAATTCTTGATTATTGACGTTTGTGGTACTCTCAGAATAAAGT
Source organism: Agrilus cyanescens (assembly GCA_947389935.1). Taxonomy (NCBI): domain Eukaryota; kingdom Metazoa; phylum Arthropoda; class Insecta; order Coleoptera; family Buprestidae; genus Agrilus; species Agrilus cyanescens. The sequence continues at coordinate 23,725,866 of OX376709.1, forward strand.
AGGTAAGGTCAGGTCAGGTTAGGTTAGGTTAGTGAGGCTCTACCTATCAATTAAAATTATAAATTATAATTAACTGCAAAAAATAAAAACGACTTCAAATACACAAAAGATAACATAAATCAGGAGAAAAGCAAAGAAGAAGAAATGTTTTTTATAAAACAGTTTAACTTAAAAAAGTTACTTTTTTCATGGTATTGGACATTAGTGCTTGTTGTATAATAAATTTGCCTAATATGTCGAATCGATCAAAGTAGCTGTAATTCCTACAGATAATAGGTACCTACTTTGTGAATAAAAAAATACTAAAATTATTTAAAAGTTGTAACAAGTCCAATGCTTATATCAACTTATGTTTTTGAAATTTAATATACATTTAAATGTCATGAAAAGTAGTTGACAAAACATATTAATGGTTCCATACCTGACTTAAGGGTTGTCGAAAACGCCGAAGGTTTCACAAATTTCCCTTTCTCGTTCACGTCATTATTAGCACCTCCGCAATCTGACCGTCTTTTTGTACAATCGTCACTTTGACTGTCCCTTATTCCCAAAATGCTATCGATTGAAAATTTGTTGTCACTCACAATACCGTTGCTTGAATAAATTTCTTCTTCCGCGGCGGAAGACCTTCCCGGGGAATCGTTTATAATGTCCAAAGACGAATTGTCATCCACGTCCTGATCTGAGCATTCGGAGTCAGCTTTTCTGGGATTTTCTAAAAATTCCATCGTGTCCCTTATTCAACAAGTCAGGAAGCATTGAATTATGATGATGCGGTCAAGATGGATTTGAAACGACTAATTTATAAAACACTCACAACTTAAAACATGTTAGTTGCGCGGTTCATGCGGTCCATTGGATTCTTTACTGAATAAACTAACACCTTGTTGGTCCCTCCCCCTACACACACCTTCCTTCCCTCCATGCGACCGCAGCTTCTATCGCAGATTGGGATTTCGCGTGTTTCAAACTACCCCCAATCTCATCTTCACACCTTAATACTTCCTTTAACGCGAGTTTCTAAAATTTTATTCTCCTTCCGTGATTTATTTCCGGACATAATCAGACGCTTATTGTGCTATATGTTGTATGATTGATTAGTCCGAAAATTGATGAATCAGTGAGAATAAATGGAAGCAGTATATTTACTGCGATGGTTCTAATTCAATGAAATTAGAAAAATCAAACACGATTATGTTACACATTCAATCGTATTGTTTTAGATTAAGAATTCTGGAATTTATTAATGTAGATAAGCAATCAGTTATAAATAAATAAAAAGCTCTGCTTTCCGTTTTAGACATTTCCACTTTTTGTTATGTAAAAATTTATGACAAAAGTTGATTAATTAATAATCAATCATTAGCAAAAAATTAAAAGCTTAAACAATATTGAATTTTGATTAATGCTATTGATTAATTTATTAAAGATGTTATAATGCATCAAGAGGATGAATGAAAAATGTGCAAGGATTCTGGAGGAAAACGTTCCATCAGCGGCAATTATGTCCTCTAAGAATTTAGGAACATAAATCCTTTTGAATCATTCAGGGATACATCATAAAGATTTTCGTTTGTTAATATCCAGCACATAATTTTTGCATTATTATACAAATATGGATGAAGTTCTTGAAGCACTCCATCAGCAGGGCCTTCGATCGATGACTCTCATGTTAAATAAATGATATACAGAGTGCAAATCGCCTATTGACGGCCAGGGAAATTTTGGAGGAAGTTCACATTCCAACTGGATCTTGTCACGAAAATTCTGACTGAAAAATTGTACATCCATCCATCGAGTTTCACCAAAATTTATTTCACATTGAACGCTTGATAGCAATTCCTTCAAAAATTCAATGACCACCAAACATTCATTCAAAGGCTTGTAACGAGACACGAAATTTGAGGTTACAACCACGCCATTAAAGCAAACTTATAGGTACTCGTTATGAAGAAGGATGTCAATATTTATCCAATGTCAAAGTATTGTTTATAGTTTTTCTAATCTTTAATAAAATTGTGTAATTGGAGTTCTTGCCTCAAAGCGTTTAAAAATCAGATGATGTCCCTATCCTTCCAATCACTACTTTTGGTACCTAATTTTTTATTTTCGAAAATAAAATCAATGCTTAAAGACAGGTAATTTAACAATCATGACATTAAAACAACTTTGTCAGACTTGAAGGGTCATTTCAAAAGGAGCTATTTAGGAATTTTTACTTGATGGAACCACGACCTAAGGAAGGCAAGGGACTAATTTGAAGGGGACAAAAGCTGATAATGTATTAAATTAATAATGGCAAAAATGTCCGATTATATTTATAGCAAAGAGTTTCAAAAACTTAAACAACAGTAGGTAATTAAAATTAACCAGGCCCCTAATAATGAGCTTTAGCTCCTAAATTCCAATTGGATGAAGATTTTACTCAAAATTGCTCAATGGCCTTTAAGCTCTTACATGTTGGAGTATCCACGGTGTAGTGGAGAAAAGGAGCAGAAATTTTTGAGGATCCCCTTCCCAATATCGCCCCAGTTTATACGTAACTATTGTTTTTGTAAAGGGTAGTAAATAATTGGAATTGTAATAATGAATATAGTTCTTGAGCCCTCTTTGAAATGATTTTAAGAGAACACAATATTCTCAAAAAATTTCTTTTACTATTGCGGATAATCGAATTTGAAAAGGAGAAGAGAATAGAACACAAGTAGCTTGAAGAAAGCAGATAATTCTCGGTTAAACATCAATTTATAACCGTTAACAAGATCCATCAGTTGAAGCGTCGCGGAGACAATAGCGTGCGATGCGGCATTCGCGTTCTCAAAACGATAGGGACTACTTAACAACATCTATTTCCCCCATTTGGCAAACCCTATTAGCCGACGAACATTAAATAACTTGCACAATGGGTGTAAATGGGGTTATATCTCGACAAGCGTGGTGCGCGGGGACTTGTTTCCGAGAGCATCACGGTGTGGTGTGAGATGAGTAGTGTGGGAGAATTTTGACAAGTAACCATGGACCACAAAACGTTTCTAACAATGACGAACGAAATGTAACCCTGTTGATCGTTTTCCACAATAAGCGCTGGCTAGTTAGTACTGTTCAACAGCAATCATGCAATACAAATTAGATTGCATTTTCTGGATGGGGTATGAAATAGAGGAAAGTTTCAGAAAAAGTTCTTCTTATTGGTATTTTGCACTTGCGTCTGAGCATGTAGAACAATTATTTAAATTTTTGTGTTATGTATGCCTTAAATAATAAGCAACTGTGTACTTATTTGGTGTCTTTAATCTTTAAGGAGTTCTCCTGGTAGTTTTACGAGATACAGGGTGAAACTTTTTAGAATGACGGAATGGGTTTCAAATAGAGTTATATGCTGTGAAAAGGTAGTGCAAACGTTTCGTGGGCAATTACGGCTAACGTCTTCAATGGATTGGGCTTGACGAGAGAAGATAATTTGTGGTTTTGGTTTATTAAACGTTCTGCATATGCAGAATTACATTTTTGTGATTCATAGAATTTTTTATGCTCTTATATGCGTTCTATAATGGATCAACCTGTTTGACCTATATATACACAACCACATTTTACTCTGTAGACTACTGATTTTTAATTCCTGTCTAATTTATCCTATTCATTTCTAATAAATAATGTCTGAGCATTGTAAGGTATAAGATAAACTTCCCGCTCACTGAAATAGATAATAGTAAATTTTTATGACGTTTACCAGAATGCATTATTTGCTGGTGTATCAACAGTGAAAACCAGTTTATTATTAAAACAGGTTTTAACCAGTTGAAACTGTGTCCAATGGATTCCAGGTGTCATCCAGAATCCAGGACTATCTAGTTGTGCTTCTAGGAAAAAATGGAAATTAGTTTAACCAGACAAAACGCGTTAGTGTAAACGGCTTCGACTGAGGAAAACTTCTAGCTAACAGGTGGAAGACATGTCTCTTTAGGTTGATTTAGAAATCCTGTTTTCTTACGGTCTGTTGATGGATTTTTGCTTTGCCAGACGTTCCATAGTTTCTTGCTGTCCTAGCATCTGCCAAGTCAACACTGAAACTGCCGTCAAAAAGGAACTGCAGAACGTCTGTAACAGCTAGATTCGATGGACCAGACTATTTAACCCACAAGAAGGTAATATTTCAGTGAATTCTGCCATTCTGCTGCTTCACTTTGATCAAATTCATCTCCATTTTTACGAATCACTTCCAATGGTCTATTATTTGTGTTGACCGCCGGGTTATTTAGGCCTTCGGGATCAAAGTTGCCTCAAATTTCTTCTAGAACAGTTTTGAGTTCACAAAGACTATCGTTTTACTTATTGTTGGCACACAGTCGTCAAACAATCATTCCTCAATTGGATTTAAATGTGACAAGCGTGCTGGCAATTCCAATAAGTCAAATTCATTACCGCGGAACCACTTCATGGACTCTCTGCCAACATGAGTTCGACCATTGTCTTCCTGGAATTCGAAATGGACATTGCTGTTTTCCTTTAAAAAGAGAGGCAAATGCTCTTGAGGCACATCACCATTTTCTCAACTATTCTGACGTGTTGATGGATAAGCTGTAGTCAAGATATTTGTTTCGGTAAAGGAACCAAACAGCGTTAATGCTCAACCTCCAAATCATCAGTGGACTAAGGTTAGTTGAGTAACTCTCCAAAAGCGCAATTTTGGAAGTTCGTCATTTATGGTGTTCGGTACCTCTACCAGAGCAAACGTCCTGACTATGGATTATCTATCCATCGATAAGTCTGAGTAATTAAGATCGCACTGATGTGCCTCAAGATCATTTGCTATTCTTTGTAATGGAAAACAATAATGTTGATTTCGGGTTCCAGGAAGACAATGTTCGAACACACGTTAGCTGAGAGTCAATGTGGAATGCTTCTGTGCAATGAATTTGACTTATTGGAGTAACCAGCATACTTGTTAGATTTAAATCCAATTGAAAACCTCTGAGGAATCATTGTTTGACGACTATGTACAATAGTAAGGAGTACGATACTCTTCGTGAACTTAAAACTGTTGTAGAGGAAATTTGAGTCAACGTGGAGCCTAAAGTCTTAAATAACCCGGTGGTCAGTATAAACAATGGACTATTTGAAGTAATTCCTGAAAATGGAGATGAATTTGACCAACGTGAAGCAAAATTCTTATGTGTTGAAGTGTCTGGTCTAACTCATATTTGTTTAGTTATCTCCTTTTAGCATACTTTCTTACCTACTAAATCCTTTATAACTCATTTTTATCTTACGTGGACAATCACTGCAAAAGGTAGGGTGGCGCTATAGTTATTGTCCCTAATTAATGATTTAAATTGTTACGAAATGATGATGATGGCACAATCTTTAGTTTTACTTCTTAGTATCGCTTTCCTTTTTATTCTCAGTGTCTAAAAAAATTGTTGGCTGAATAAATTTTTCGCAAAAGAACGCGATCATCTAGATATTTTGAAAGAACATTGGCGTAAAGAGGGGTTTCATGAAAGCGTTCTATTGCCATAAGTGCTTTTTCACAGCGGCCATGAGAGCTTTTCAAGCGTGATTTATTTGTTTGCCATTGAGAGTTATGATGTGGTCGAAAACGCTTTAGGTGGCTGCTCCCGATGACGGTGGTGGTATTATTTTGTGTTAATGTGGGTATGTGTGTGTATAGGCCACTTCGAGATTTTAACAGGTGCGTTTGACGCTCTCTTTCGCATTCTCTTAAGTATAACGTCAACTTTTTAGAACTCCTTTTAAAGATTTTGTGTACATTGGATTAAAAGCACGGAAATCGCGGGGAAATTCGAGATTAAAAACGCTCATCGATTGCTCGATAACGTTTATCAGGAACCTAAATGAGACCACTATAGGTAAATAAATTAATATCAGAGAATAAGTTTGCAAAAAAGATACTACTAACTGTAAGTAATAGTATTCGAACTATTTTTCACTATTTGTTTAGATTGTTTCTATACTTATAGATAGGTACTCTACTTTCCTTTGTACTTTAACAATAGATACTTAAGAGTATACGAATTAACATTTTTTTTTTAATTTAGTATCGTAAATCAGTCAGTTTACCAACTAATTTCATTTAATTAACTAGATCACTAAAATTTGCTATTAAACTAAACTCTTATAAATTATAAACGAGTAAGAAAAGGTCTTCAATCAAAAGCTTATTTAGGACTAGAACTGAAACAACCATTTTTTTTTACCGTTAGAAAAATATAGACAGGGAACAGGATAGTCAGGAGTTTTAGTGTCAGAATTCAAGGATATTTAATTAAATAAAACAAAAATGTGGAGCTGAAAGTGCTTCGTCAGCATCAGACATGAATCGCGATTTCTTCCTATTTCTCATCATCCCAACATGGGCAACCTTCAGAGACACCCCGTTACCTGTGCGACTGGAAGAGAGATTCTCGAAAAGAATACCCACTAAGCAGCTCTCCCTAGTAAGCAAGTGGAATAATAAACCACCACAGACAAGAAGTTACCGCCATCTGTGGATGTACGTTATAAATTTAAGGTTAATGATATCTCAAAGGCCCTTTTGGATTTAAGAATGATTTAAACTTGTCTTATTAAAAAAAAAATAAACCAGCATAGATACATATAGGAAAAAAAAGTAAAATTTACAACCTATGTTCCTAGATTTTAATTATTAAAGGCATTACAACAAATCCAAACAATTATCAGGAAACTATTAGAAATTTCTGGTTCAAAATCTTGCACACAGTCAGATTATCAACAGTTGAAAAAGTCTGAAAAAGAATAAAATTAAGTATTAATTTTGGAACGTCACAGAACCTAGTAGATAATTATTTCTTTTTTACTTCGAAATTTTGTGTAGTCTTTGGCTTTTTAGTATCTGCGTTTTTTTGAATAAAATTTCCTTTTCTTTCATATTCTATTCGACCACCTTCGAACACTTCTGAGGTTTATGCGATAGTCGCGCTACTATAAGCGATCACCTTGTATATTTGCCTCCGCCGACGTTCTTAAATAGGCGATAATGATGTTGATCAACGTTCAAAGTTCTTCCCATTTCCAGGACCGGGCTCTCATTGGTCGTCCTAGACGCAGAATCGTATCATTTTTCGTTGAGATTCTCCTCCCGCCTCCTCACCTATCTAACACCGCTTTTATAAACCATTCGCTGTTTTACAGTATTGTCGCTGTTATAAATGATCCCTTATATTCGCCCATACCATAATATGGCAGCTGTAAATGGGTTATATTTTCCGGGAGCCGAATGAATGTCAAGACTACATCGTCACTGTTAATCTTGTATTCTTTCGGGCAAGCTGCTTTTAAGATATGAGTGGTTTGAAAGAGAAGCAAAAGTTTCCACTTAAAACGAACCATTCGAATACAAAAACACGATGTTGTAGACCTACACGGAAATTGAGGACAATTTTTTGTAATATGCATGACATTCTTGAGTCTGGAGCTACTTCACAACGTTTGAAAACTTCTGTGCAGTTTCATTATCTTTCTCTAAACACAATTTTACAACAAGCTATTCGGAGGAATTGAAATTAAATAGGCTTTAATCTAGAGATAGGATTTTCCAAAAGTAAAATTTCAGCACAACGTATGATATTTCTAAAATACGCCATCAAGATGGTCTTCCATTTTGTTCACCACTACTGCTAAGAAATGAAAAATAAAAGAAACTAAATAATACTTATTATCTGCGAATTTTATGGCAATACTTATCAAAACTCAACTCGTCTAAGAGTGGTTGCAATGTTAAGTGCACCCCCAGAAAATTCGCATAGGGGAAGGCCATCTTGGAACATCACCCAAGGAGCTAGACTCTTGCCCATGAGACAAAAAATATACATAAATAAGAAACTTATCGAAATGGGAAGACAATTAGGGGCCCAGGTTTGATTTTACAGGGGTGGAGGGCCGAAGAGATTTGCGTTACGCCACTGCGTGGCTGCAATGTAATATTTCTAACTTTGGGCACATAAATACTGCAAGAACGAAACCTAAATACGAGAGCGATAAAATATATACGAGACTATTTGATATTAAAAACAACACAAATATGTAATTTTTGTATATACCTAATCCCCTGCCTTCTGTGGATTTTGTTCCCAGCGAATAGGTAACTTTGATATCCCGTCCTCTATTTCAGCATCATCGCTGAATCTTCGACCTCCTATCGATTGTTTAAAAGAACCAAAGACATGAAAGTTGCAGAGTGATAGATCATCCCAAATGTTTTCCCGCTTATCTGATCTAATTTCTGTACAGTTAGGTGTATGGGGACGAGCGTTATCTTGGAGATGTGAATCACGTCTTTTGTGGCGTTATATCAACCTAACCTCACTCAAAACCTTGAAGTTGTTTTCTTACTCTTATTGTCTGTCGATGAGCAAAAAATCAACGTACAACAAACCACGCCTATCAAAATCCATGACTTTACTAGCTGAGAGTCGTGACTTGACTTTCACTGGTGCGGGCTCTCCTTTTTTTCTCCACTCCTTACATGACTTGTTTTGACTCAGGGGTGAAATGATGCACCCAGATTTCAACAAATGGTGATAATGTGATTCAGGATTTTGACTTTTTCCATATACAACAATTGCGCAACAGTGGTCGGCACTTCTTGCTCGAACATTGTAACCACTACTATCTCGGAAACGGACGAACTTACACCACTCGGGTGATTTCTCCTTTCTCGTATCTCCGCCTTATATATCTGGAACAGAGAACTTTTTAGTTTCAATATTGCGCGCGCAGGGCAAAAAGTATCGTTTATGTTTGATTTACCCTCGTATATAGTATAACACAATAACAGAAATTAAGGAATTGAAAGACGAGGGAAGAGGAACGAGAAGTACTGACCATTTCCTACCAACCGTATGACCATCATCCCAATTTTTTTTACGATGGGCGCAATCAGAATAGTTGGCTGTCTGGCTGTTATTAAAATTTGATAAGAAATATAAGCAAAATAAAAATAGGAAAAGCAAGTGGAGAAGATAATATAGAACCAGAAATGATTAAATGGTTGGGCCATAAAGGGGTAGAGTGGTTATGGAAAATATGTAGAGAATCATGGGAAAAACAGAAGATACCAGAAGAATGGGAGAATAACCTAATAATACCAATATATAAAAAAGGAGACTCCACCAAATGCGAAAACTACAGAGCGATATGTCTATCAAGTGTTTGCTTTAAAGTATATACAAGAGTGGTGGAAGGAAAACTCCGAAGAATAATAGAAGAGAACTTAGAACAAGAACAAGCAGCTTTTAGAACAGAAAGACAAACAAGTGACAACATATTCGTACTAAGAAATATTATAGAAAGAAAAATAAATGAAGGAGAAGAACTATTTCTAACATTCATAGATTTAAGAGCAGCTTTTGACACAATAAATAGACAAAGCATTTGGGAGAGCCTAGAGCAAATAGGAGTACCAAAACAGATCATAAAATCAATAGAAAGCATATATAGAAAAGTAAAAGGAAAAATACAAATAGCAGGCAGGAGATCGGAAGTTTTGAAATAAAAAAGGGACTGAAACAGGGAGACAGTCTGAGTCCTTTACTATTTATAATAGTAATGGACAAAATACTCAAAAACATCAAAGAAAGAATAAAGGGCCTAGAAACAACAATAGGATACAAAAACCTAACACCAATTAAAATCAATTGTCTACTATACGCAGATGATATAGTTATAATAGCAGATAAAGAAATTAAAATGCAAAAACTAGTAAACATATGGATAGAAGAAATAGAGAAGATGGAAATGGAAATAAACATACATAAAAGTAAAATGATGATAATAAACGAGAACAAAAATATCAAAACAGAAAGAGAGATAAAATGTAAGGGAAATAAACTAGAGAGAGTAAAAGTATATGAATATCTAGGAACTATAATAACAGAAGATGGAAAGATAGACGCGGAAATAACAAACAGAGCAAGAAAAGGAACAAGAATATACTATACAATAAATAAAACCATACTAAGTAATAAAGACATAGAGAAAGAAACAAAAATACGAATTCACAACATAATAACGGTACCAACCATAACATATGCAAGCGAAAACTGGACGATACAAAAAGAACACCAAAAGAAAATAGAATCAATTGAAATGAAACACCTACGTAAAATAGCAGGCAAAACAAAATGGGATAGAGTACGAAATGACGAAATAAGAGAAATGGTAGAACAAGAATCAATAATTAAGAAAATAGAAAAGAAACAATTGAAATGGTATGGACATATCGAGAGAATGGACACAGAAAGAATAACTAGAAAAATATTAGAAACAAAAACCAGTAGGAAGAGGAAGAAAGGAAGACCAAGACGAACATGGATAGAACAAATAGTAGAACTGGGAAAACATCGAGGAAAAACACAAGAAGAAATGAGAAGAATAGCACAAGACAGGAAAATATGGAAAAAATGGGTTGAAAGCAACCCAAACTCCGACGCCTGAAAAGGCATAAGGAGAATGGAGAAGAAGAAGAAGAAGATAAGAAATATACTTAATGAAATAGTTTTTTGCGAATTAAGTCGTAGCTGTATTTTTTATAGTTTTCTATTGATTAGTCCTCAAAGTTAAAAGGGTCAACTCTTCCGTTTTTTACCAAAAACAGCATGTTAAAAACATCTTTTTTTTTTCAAAAAGCTCAGTAAGCTACACAATACATATATACAACACCAATAGCAATAGAATATTGGATTTGATACTTCGGTTCCTTATTACAAATTATAAACTCTTCTGGTTTCTACTATTTGGAAAAACGAGGGAGGAAATGTGAACTGTAAGCATCATTTTTGGTTCAAACATCATTTATCTCAACTCATTACATCAATCTCGTAATGTAGAACCATTAAACAGGAATGAATCACTGCCGAATCTAAATTTTTTCCGATGTCTAATTTTACTACAGGTTCATGTACCTCCTTTTACGTACGTATTGTTCCGCTTGTTCCTAACTTAAACAAGTATGACAGTTATTTTTTTTAAGCTAAATATATGTACCTGGAAGTATAAATAAGATTTAGTGCACTCGAAGATAACTGTAATAAAATCATATGGCGTGAAATAATTTTACGGGTATAGTGCGGAAAATTACAAAAGATTGTTCTTAGAATGACAAGCTTTCGCCGTTTCATCTGTTAGTTTACGCGTTTAGTGGCTGAAACTGTCGGTGAATTTTAAGCAGAATGCCTCAGATTTTAGAGTATTACAAATGCAAATTTTTATTAGTTATTTTACTTGTTTCTCGAGTCGTTATATGTGACCAAGAAGAAGCTATTGACCTCTACGATCTGCTAGATGAAAACTATATGCCTGGAAAGCTCTTGTTATTGGAGAATATTTCGAAAATTTCAGGAACAAACGTAACTTTTACTCAAAATTCCATCGATTCGCCTTTTGGTAGCGCAGAAGAAGCAATTTCAACCATGGGTTACCATAGGTAATTTTTTTTTAAAATATAATAATTTTAAAGTATACACAAATGTGTAGAATTAACCAATTTCCGATTCGAGCAATCTCAAATTAAATATACTAATTAAAATAGAATTGGTGTTGGAGTCGTTATTGATTATTTTGAAAATTGCTGCTTAATCGAAAAACCAAAGTTTTTCTTATCTAAACAAATAGTGTAAGATATAATTCTCCATTTACACGTCTAGGAAAATGATGAACGAATACTTGTGCCGAACTTACATATCTGAAAAGATTGTATCCGGTATGACGTTAATAAGAACTAAAAGAAAATTAGGAAACGATAGTGACCCTCCGTCAGAGTTATCGTCATTGACAATAACGGAGAAGCTTTTAAACGACGAAGGATCGACGAAATACAAGGAATGGTTGAAAAGGTAGGCAATGACGTACTGCATCTTCATTGTAATACAAAATTATTTATTATAGTGTTGTTAGTATGGGGTAGGAGTAAAAATATTTATGAACAATAACACATTTTATTAAAATAAAAATATAACTTTATTGTGTAAAATGTAGGAGTGCAACCCTTCAAGACATTTATCGCCAGTTTGAAAATCCCTCTCAGTATGGAACCAAAGAACCGCACAATAGAAACGATGGAGGTTTGGGAACCTACGCTGGTCCTTCGGATTACGCTCATTATGAGCAATCAACAGCTTCTTCAGCTGTTGGGTCTGCTGCAAAAGTTGGTTATATCAGTGATACGTCTTATAGCTACAGTGGGGATCATGTTAGCCATCCGGGGTATGGCTATGGACCACCTGCACCTATATACGAGGGTAAGTCATTCTTTCACAAACTACCATCATCGTGGAGTAAGGATGATGCCATAATGCTTTGAGATAATGTTCGCATAATAGTTTATTCAAAGACATCCTCTGCTACTCTTTACTAACTAACCCTTCATTTGTCAGAAGTCATCCATTCCATTCCATCTTCTCATTTCCTCACTGACTTCTACAGAATCATAAGGTTCCTCTTTTCTTCATTATTTCTAAAACTGCCCCTTTTCTAACTTCTTATATCCACGGAATTTTCGACATTGGAACTACATAAAATGTTATATTAAAATTGAATGCTGTTACTACAGATTTCACTTACGAAGAGCAACATCACTATGCCCCCAAGTACTATCCAAAGAACAAGAAGAAGGAGGAATTAACTCAACTATTCGAAATTGCCCTCACGGCTTTAGCATACCTATCTTTTGGGATGTTTCTTATCCACGTTTTGATATGTATATCAACAGCGGTAAAGTTATTTTTAAGTAGTTTTGGTAAAGCATTTACTCACATGATGTTGAAGGGATCACACGCAAATGTTACCACAATGGCTGCAATGGCCATGAGTATGGGACCAACAGCAGGAATGATGGATGGTGGAGGGACTTTCAATTCAGCAGATGGAGGAGAACCTACCTCTACTGGCGGTACAGCCACTGGGACTGGGACTGGTACAGGCCCTGAAACAGGGAATGGTGGAGATGACGCAGGAACAGGAACAGGAGGTGATGGTACAGAAACTGATGAAGGTGGTGATAGTAGCGATAGTGACGATGGGGTGGATGTAAATGGAGACGATGGTGATAGTGATGATGGTACTGGGACGAATGATGATGGTGGGATAGGTGACGGTGATGAGGATACGGAAATTATCACCTCTGAAGATGGTGATGGCATGAGGTTTAGATTTAAGAGAAATGCTAACGGTTTCGGTGAAACTTCATTTTTAAACGAAATGGCCAGAAAAATTTTGATTTCCATAGACACGGCCCTGATAGCTGAAAATGATAATGGAGAGTGCTTAAGACGAAGTCTATGTGAAAACAACAAATATTCGAGAAGTTTAAATGAAAATGGAAAATACTGGATTCCAGTTTGGAGGTAATTATTTGGTCAAAATAAATTAAATTGACTTTTATTATTTAATGCATAGAATTAAACTTTTACATTCATGTTTTCATTTCACACTGTTTTTGGCAACTAGTTTAGGCATGAGCTGGCTTTCTGGACGATTGATAAAAGAGTTACCAAAATCGACATCTATGCTAGAAAGTTTGAAAGCGTCCTTACTTGGATTGGGAAATACAGATTGTGAGTTCATTTATAGGAATTGTAACCTGCAATTTTGGAGAAAAGATTTCATGAAGTAGACAAAAAATAAATTGTTTATTTTGTTGATTATTAAAAATCTGTAACTAAATTCAATGTTTTATTTAATATTCTGTATTTTTAATTAATGTAACATTTTTTAAGTTGAGCCTAGAACTGGAAGAAAGTTACCGAGGAAATCAATTTCCGATTTTTCATATGGTGTTTTAGAAACTGCTCTAGAAATTCAGAATTAAAAATTGATCCAGAAAAAAATTATTGAAGCTAGCAATTAAAAAAAGGCAACTTTTATAGTCACCAACTACCAACAATTTATTATTAAAAATCACTTTAATTATGTGACTTTTCGGGCGACAAGTTCATCAGATAAACAATTTGATGGCCGAAACGTTGCACAATTAAGATAATTTTTATTAATTGTTGCTTATTTGTGGTATAAGTTTCTGTTAATTATAAATACTGATGATGGAAGCTTTCACTTGTTGAAACGTACATAACATATTTAATAAGTCACAAAGAAACCTGGTTTCAAACATTTCTATTAATTTAGACACTCCAATATTGTTTCGACAAACATTGCCTTCACAGGTGATGATTTTCAAATCATCATCATGTCTTGTGTTCAGGAAAATCGGTATTTTCTATGTGATAATTTATACTATGGTCATGTTCTTTTATTCGTGTTGAAATAGCCCTCCTACTCTGTTCTATAAATGTCACATTACGTTTTTTGCATGATAATTCACAAATATTTCAATACCATGATTGCCTAGACTTTTAATTTTATTTTTGAATTTAATGCTAACCTTGTTAATGAAGCGTATGTAAAGGGGTTATTTATTTATTTTTTTTTTAGTAATTGCTTTGTCAATAATATTTGAATCTTAAATAGCCTCTTATTTTTAAATATTATATTGGTTATATATAATTCAATTGTGTTTTATTTCTTCAGTGATTTTAATGTGATTTGATAAGTTTATGGGCTTTCCCCACACATTATATGGAAATAGTTGTACGAATTCCGAAAAATTTTCAATGAGTTTTCAATGTTGCTTATAGCGTCCTCTTACTCAGTTTCCTTAACTTATTTTTCGTTATAATTAATAAATAATGCCTGATAAGGATGTAGGATTTATAATATCATTAAGTAACATTTAGGTTTACTTGTAAACATCTAATTAAATGTCAATATTTTGCTGAAGCCCTCGGAAATTTCAAGCCAAACTTTGTATGAAAAGCAGGAAAAATTCCATTCCTTTTCCCAGCAAATCGATATCAAGAATTCTGTAGATATATGATTTGAGTACATTAGGAAAGATGACGCCAAAGAACTTGAAAAAGCTTTCTGACACACATATATGTGAGAAACTTCTATCCTTTATCAGTTTTGGAATATTTTCTAAGTTTCCAATGGACCATAAAATTCTTAAAAAAGATGCATCTATCTACGTTTGAAGTCTATAAGAAATCGTTAGAGCTTTAGTTTTCCACGACAGATCACGACTCGGCGGGTAGAGGACGCTAAGTACCTCATAAACGACGAAAATGAAACGTTTATGCAACATTTTCTGTATTTTCCTGGTATGATATATGTATAAACTTTATTGCAATTTCGTAAGTGACCTTTACAGCTGATTAAATTTATTAAACTATAAAATTAGAATAAAATACGAACATAATCAATAAACATTACACAATAGCGGGTAACAATTAAATTAACAAATTTATAGTTTACAATTTAATAATAAATAGTATCTACAAACTTTCTTTAATTCTTTTTTAAGTAAATCATTTTTTTGATACACCTCAATTCGGGTGGCATTGTATTCCAATTTCGTCTTAGTCTAATTAGGATTGCATGATAGGTAATCAGAGTCATTCCTTGGATTTCAGCTCGAGACCCAGGATCTCTCGAATCATATTTTCATTATCTAAACTGAAAGAATGTTTTTAGGTCACTGTACTGCATCACAATACTCAAAATCTTGAAGACGAATAATCTATTATTTTATTGATGAAGAGATCCAAATTTAGAAAATATCGTAGTGAAATTATTGTCGTAAAACTGTATTTGGTCTGTAGTCTCAAGAGACAGTTTCCTTTTAAATTTTTAAGTAAGATGTTGATCGATATAAACCATTCATTTATTAGTAAAAAATTGTATATAACAATAACAATAACACGTCAGACGTTTCGATCATTAAGCTTTATGATCCTTATCAATGTGAATCTAAAAAAAATATATAATGATTCAACAATACTAATTTTTAATTATAGATGCCATAATGAATTTGATATAAAATAATTAATAAAAATACATACCAAGGGGATGAAGAACAACCTTTTCCAATTAATCATTAAAAAACCAATCAGGTTTGCATTTAAGAGAGTTTTTTGTACAATACACTAATTTTAAAACATTTTAACAATAGAAATGAATGGTGTAATTATAATGATGGCTTAGAAATTTTTGAATAATTAAGGATATAAAAACTATAATAATAAATTGTAGAGAATGAGAATGAGGAAAAATTACATTTTTTTGAGAGATATTACAATTGACACAAATGAGGTCAATAAAAAAACCAAGATATCTAAGAAGTAAGCTTCAGTTCTTATGTTGGACCAGAACAACAAGACACTCAAAAAGGAAATTTAGATAGCCTTAAGTAATTTATCATATATTTTATTAAGTTGGTCTGAATCTTTTTGTTCATTAAGAGTATTTGGATGTTTTTTTATATGAGTCATTTCAGAGATGAGACGTTTATAGTACTGGGGTTCATTGTCAAGAATAGAAGTTCCTTCCCAGTCCATTTCATGGTTAAGATCAATGACATGTCTAGATATAACTGAATTTTTGTTGAATTCTTTTCAGTCTATTCGTATGTGTCTGATGTTGCGGTGTCAAAATTTAGGAGCACTGCAGCACGTTAGGAATTACTAATGTTTTAAATAGATAGATTACTGTTTCAGGTTTTTTGAATTCCTTCATGTTATAACGAACGTGTATTTATGCGAGAGTAGCGACGAGATCCGGGAGCAGATAAGCGGAGTTCAAAGAATACCGGCGTCGGTCGGCGCTTTGATGACAATAAACAAGGCCATAAATAAAACGAACACGAGTAAATTCTAGTAGGTCGTTCCTGATCTTTCGGGAATATTCTACGTCTGTATAAATAAGTGTTGACGTGATCAGTAATGGCAGTTTACAGTTAGCTTCCGAACGAGTAACATAAATACCGAACTACGATATACAGAGTGATATAAATATGCATTTTATTAGTGTTTAAGTGTTAAATAAAGTTGTAAATAAATATCCGTTAAATAAATAAGTTAAACTAGAAAAGTCGTTACAATATATAGGAAGATGAATCAAGTTCTACTGAAATCGGAAACAATTAAATCCTGCTGAAGATCAACCTCAAAAGATTATTAAAATGTTACCCCTACATCCATAATACCTATCAACTACACGATCAAGTAGATGGCCATTCATTTTATAATTAAATTTAGTTTCAATTTTTTTTTTTGTAAAACAATACTAACTTACGTTGCTTGTTCTGCAGTAGTAAACGAGCACTAACTGTCTCTATATTCAAAAATATAGTAAAATATTTCAAATATGATGAAATTATTTCATTTGCTCTCAATAATTGGTGCATAAATTTTTAAAGTTGTCAAGTTATTTTATCCATTTCAACAGTTTGGGTTGCTCCTTATATTTTGGAATTATCCCAATCGAATCGATTTCATATTTTAGTTTATGTATTTAATTTACAATACTATTTATGACAATGCTTGTTTTTAACTAACATAAATATAGTTCAAAAAAGCTAAAACTAAAAGAAATTCTGGTTTAACCACGAATAACTAATTGACGTCACAAACAGAATCCTAACGCCACATTGTCCCAATATTGTCTATTGGGTGAATACCCAATTATGATTGCTTTGAAAACAAACTTAAAATAGTTTCATTACATTACCACTTTATATCTCAAAAGTACTATCATCTTATTTCTCCTTTTCTTCATTAACTTTCTTGTGGTCTTTGTTCTCCTACTGCTTCTAATACCTCCCTATTTTTTTATCTTCTACCCATTTAATTATACGAAACAAATCTACCTACATAAATGTGATATATTTTATAATTACTACAGAGAATTAATTCGTTTTTCACCAGAGTGGAGAAAACCCTTCGTCGACGTTATTACTCTTATCTGACGCGGACTTATGAAAGAAGAACCATAATGAGTTTAGTATCCTTTAAGCCAAGGATAACAGGCCTACCTTTATACTCCACAATTACAACGTTTTCAAGCTGACGCTTACCTGACTGGTATTCTATTTGGTCTTAGTTGTCTAAACAAAAGGATATGATTCTTCCCTTGTTTTAGTGGATTTTAGAAATTTTGTCTTCTCTCCATATAATAAATAATTTTTTGCATACAAATTTCAGAAAAATCTCCAATTTTATGTTCCATTTAATAATTCTCCCTCTTGTTGTTCCGAAGAAACGTGAAGTTTTCAGAAGACAAGATCCAAAGTGCTGAAGTTCAACTCGAATTTTACTCCAGCTTAAGAAGTTTTCGTATAAAAGAAAGTTCTGCATAAGATTTTCTCCGGTGCAGGTAATTATGTTTTAGTAGTTAAAGTTTTTTTTTACAAAGCTGCCAGGTAACTGGAAATGAAGCGCTTCTTATACGTCTTCAAAAAAAAAAAAAAAAAGAAACCAATTGAAATATCTTCCTTAGCTTCCAATATTTTTAATCCTTAACATTTGCTCTATCTTGTACTTTTCCTGTTTCTAAACATCAGTTGCATATCGTATTTATTTCACCCTTAGGCTCATAATTCTCATCCGGCTCAAAGGACCGCCTTTAAACGTTTATGAATGACGGATTAAGATTGTAATTGTAACTTATTACTTGCTCTAACATGTTTTTTATTATGATGTTAATTTTTATTCTTATCCTTAGCTACTGTTCCAATGTGTATTTGCTAATGTTATTTACTTCAGTGTCTGAGTGAACACACCATATGAAGAATCTCGAAATTTAGTTCGCAAAACTAACAGTAAGTTTGTATATTGGGAATCCTGCACTTCTTGCTGTAAATTTAGCAATTGAATTCAAAATAGTATTCAGTCCGCAAAAATGTACATATTTAGGTTTGATGGAGAAACCGTGTAACAAAATGTTCTTCAAATGGACCACTTTATAGCAAATGTCGATACTGTGTTAAGTATATGGGGTGGAAAAAATTTAGGATAAAAATTTAGGCTTCTGGCTATATAGAAATACATTTATTGTTTCCGTATTTCGCTTTGTCAGTCATTGATGACAGTATAAGCAGTTTTTCTGAATCACGATTACATGTTGCCTCTATGAGATGTTGTGTCTTTTATGTCATAGAAAAATGATATCATATAATGAATTATGATCGTACTACTCACCAAATAACCGAGGCTGGAATGCTTACAATTTTAAATTGCACATTCAGTTTTTTTTTTTTTTGGTTAAAGCTTTTTTGATGTTCAGTAATCCTTTGTTTAAAGGATCTCATATTTAGTCCAATGTAGGCCTCTGTACAATCTCCGAATTCTAATGAATATATGATTTTGAAGATTTATAAGTGTAATTTTTAATAAAATCACTAGATGCCAGTAGTTCGTTCTAAAAAAGAAACACTATTTGAGTTTCTTAATTTTACAAATCTTTTAAGTAATTTGACTCATAGATAAACATGGAACAAATATTGTTTGCCCTTTGTGGTTTATTTATTGGAAAAATTAAAATTGCTTTAATTTTCAGTTTTTTCTTTAAAAGATTAATAACATATTACATTTGTGAAATGGCTGCTATTTGGGGCAATACAGAAAATTCTATTTGATTTAATGTCATAATTTTCTTTATTTAGATTTAGGAAGATTAATAAGTCTATGTAACGTTGAATAAAATGATGCTAATTTATGATTTAATGGCGAAATGACTTTACATATATAAATGTCTGTACGAGTATGTTACGATAAATTGCAAATTCATATTTGTCATTTACATTGGGTTTATTTAGATCTAAAAAATTGGTTGATTTATTAAGTTGAGTCTCCAAAGTCAATTTCATAGTCGGATATACACTATTAATATTGTTTAATAAATTGGCTAGTTTTAAATATCAAATTTTAAAAAACGATGAGCATCGCTAATATAGACCTCTGGGGGTTCCCCAAAATTTATTATTAAAATGGAGATAATTCTGATTTGAAGTTGTCATTTTTTTTTTAATAAACTACTCTTCATGTTTGAAGTTCCGTAACAATTGTAGAACCATATCATACTGAAGTAACTTTATTTTTTGAGGTAGATCTAAGTTTTTTGCTTTTCACATACAAATGCAATAATTGTTATACAAAAAGGATATATCGTTTAGACCTTCTAGGCGGATCTTACATGTGAGAAGCTAAAGGAGTGTTCAACTAACAAGTTTTTCTGTTAAAAAACTTTTGAAGTACTGAATTATTGATATCCTTCCCCTCTACCTAAATAACGCTCCAGACTTAGTGACATCGGGCTAATGTTGAAGAAAGTTAGGAAGAAAATTTGACCCAATTCTTAAAAAGGTTCGCCAATATTGTATTAGGATACTAGGGTAACTGATTTCTAGTTAAATAATACATTGAAACTGTTTTCGTTGTCGTTATCTTTACTTAAGATGCAGAATAGGTAATATCGGAGAGTCAAATAATCAATTAATCAATTTTAGATTTAATCTAACACATGATTTATTTTCCTCACCTTCAATAAACAGCTCAACATATAATAGATACTACCTTCAGGGAACATTATTCTGGTAACCTCTAAAAATTAGAAACATTCTGTAACGTTCTAGATTATTTTTGAAACCGCCATCAAAAATTCTGTAATATAAGTACTATATTTTGAAAAATCTGGAACTTTGTATATCATGATCTAACATTCCAAGTCAGTCTATATCATTATCGATTATTCCAAATACCTTTCAATATTTTGATCATACATTAACCAACAATTAAATTCATATAACTGAAAATTTTGTACCTATATTATACATGTAAATCATTCCTTAAAATTTCAAATCATGCTGATAAGTATAGTAGAACATTAATTATCATTTTTGAATCTTCAGGAACACTGTTGATCAACCCAAATGCAGCAGACGCTCGATATCGTGAACAAATTTAAACTAAGCGTTTTTATTTATTATTGAATTATTTACATCAGCGAGTTTTCCTCGATAACTCTTCCACATCTTGTAACTCCATCCTAAACCACAAGAAACAAACACATTGTTTAAATTGCAATGCATTTATTTATTTATTGAAGTCCACAAAATTTTTGCGTTTAATCACTAAATTCTTCAGATGGAAGAGTATTTGCTACATCATTATTCAATAGTCTCTTTGACCGGTTGATAGTTTCTGTCACCAAAAGTCGTATTAAAACTAAACAAATACATAATTGCAAAATTACTTGGTAAATAAATTATTCCTCATATTTTTGTCCCGCGTCGTTCTCTATTAAGCTTTTTTTAATTTATATTTAGTTACGTATATACATACACATACGCTTTGGTATTACTCTCCTCTTTGTCTTCATTATACATGGATACAACGCAATTCTTAATTGCCTCTTCCTTTTCATCCTACTCACATTTCCAACCCACTTCAGTTAGTTGAATTTTCTGAATTACCTTCCAAATTGATTTACACGTGGCACCTTTCAGATGTAAGTATTTTTTTTTTATTATTTAGCGTAGAAACAATTTTCTGAGCGCACGTTTTAAAAAAGAACTTACCTTTTATTATGTACTCTTGTTTAAATTTACATTCCCTTTTTTTATTACAATAAGGGTATGAGTGTATCCTAAGCATCTCTCTGGTGGTAAGTCTATCCTAAGCATTCCCTAAACGGGGATTCCCAAAAGTAAAGTAAATTATGGGTGTGCTGGGCAGTAATGTCTTCTGTCTGTGTGAGTATGCGTCTAAAGGATCGGAGCCTATGTTCATTTAGTGGCAAAGTATGTGCATGGTATTTTCCATTTTTTTTCCACAGAAGCGGCAGAGATGGCCAACTGTGAGCTCTAGCTTGTGTTGGTGAGATTGTAGCTGCCCATGGCCGATGAGAATTCTTACTAGGGCTTACAACATTTACTTTTCAGGCCGAGAAGTTGATTTTCTCAGTCTCACACCATTTCGTAATTTTTTTATTTAAGGATGATGCCACAGATACCTACAAAGGGTTCTGGCACGACTAGGCACCCCTTGGCACCCACTTTTGAAAGGTAGTCCGCGATTTCGTTTCCTTTTACGCCACAATAGCTAAGGATCCAAAAGAGTATGACATTGGTTCATAGGGCTAGATTATTAAGGACTTTTAGGCAGTCCCTTACCAGTCTGAACCTTATGGAATACTCTCTCAGGGCCATAAGTGCATTTATACAGTCAATGCAAATGTAATTGAGTTCAGTGTTTCTTCAGGCACATTCCATAGTAGCAATTATTCTTCCATGAGAATGAGTAGTGAGTCTACTAAAAGGTACCGACAACTTGTTCCACTTCAGCAATTATAAATGCCAGCTCTGTTTCCCTATATAATTCAGGGCCACATAAAATGGATGCTGCTCCAGTATACCAGTCTGATTTAGTATGTAGACTGATCCTGAAGTTTTTTCGAACAGGAAGTTTGTTTTTGGTACTACTGAAAAGCATGTCGAGGATATTCCACTTGATCGTAACCCGAGGGAGTTCGATGAGCCCTCCCTACCTTCTTCCCTAAGTAAATTTTTGGTCCTATAAAGGGCCTTTGTAGTTTTCCTAAAGCTGCAGTAGGAGTTACTCACTCACCACGGCGATGTTCTGTAGTATCGTGCTTCTTAGTTTTTCCAGACCTTGATGAGAAGTGACTGGAGTAGCTCTGCTCCCTCAGACCGACGTTGCGGAAGTCAGTCTAGGATTCACTATCGCCTCAAAGGTCTACTTCAGATATCTGGTGTGAGACCCCAGTCCTTGTCAATGGTGCTGTCAGTTTATCACAGGAAAGCTGTTAGGCTTTTCCCCAGGTAGTTGAGGTGACCATTCAGCACACTTTACTTACCCCCAAATACTTCACTGAGCTTTGTATCGAGTGTCTGCCCCCCAACCCAAAGCGGGCTGGTTATGTCTTGTATTTTCTGGTGAACAATCTGTTTTCTTCGGGTGATTACCATTTGGGTGAAATCTGTAAGAGTCCTCAGGAACGGGCTTCGGACAATAATCAGTACAGGGTTTGAACCAATACGACGTACCGTCTGGGGGAGGGTTAACTCAGGATGCCCTCAGGGAGGTGTCATATCCCCTCTAATTTGCAGCCTAGTGGCCGATGACCTTCTGAGGCGGATGACATAAACGAGATTCCAGGTTAAGGGATATGCAGACAGTATACAGGGGAGACCAATAGTGCATGAACGGAAGATTGTGTCGTTAATATTGATTTTACGAAAAAATGATTCAAATGATAAAAGTTTCACTGACTGAATTCGAAAATCGTTTCAGGATATGAAGGAGTTCATTCTGTGAAAGTATTATTTGAATCATTTTTTCGTAAATTCAATATTAACGACACAATCTTCCGTGCACGCATTTTTGGCCCCCCTGTATACCGTCTGCATATCCCTTAACCTGGTATCTCGTTTCTGTTATCCAACTAAGAAGGATAGGACACCTCCCTGAGGACATCCTGAGTTAACCCTCCCCCAGACGGCGAATTTTCCTTTAGTGTCCTGAACAAGTCGATTTCCCAGCATATGGTTAATCCACTCATTGATGGCAAGTGGTAATCCCCGCTAATTTTTTTTATATTACTTACTTAAAATAAGGGATTTTCACAAAACGAATTCTGTTCATGTAGGTACCGAATATGTCTGTTTATGGCAAATATCACATACATATGGTTAATTTTGATCTAGAGTTGTCAAAGAGAAGCCCTTGTATTCGGGTCAATGTTTTTAAATTAAAAATTAGAATAGGACAAAAAGCCCATTAATAAAAAATAAAGCTCGAGTAAAAAAGCTTTTAAGTTAAATGATTGTACATTACACTCATGAGGACGAAAGGGGTGAATAATTATTTCATGTGGATATTCTGATTGGCTGCCAGTTTCATTCAAATAGAGCCGTAAAAAATTGATATCCAAGCTCAACTTCAATGGAATGGCTAACATTTTGACAAGAATTCTGTGTCGTCCTATTTGTCTATTGACATCTTCGAATTTTATTGTATAAGAAAGATGATCAAGGCAACGACAGAACGTAGATATGGATCGTATGAATTCTGTCTTATTATTTATTTATTTTTTGTAGAATGCATTTCGTTCAGAGTAGTGGAGAAGAAGAAAAATCAATTCAGAAACTCGTGAAATGTTTTTTGTTTTCAATAATTTAAAGTGGAGTTTCCATATATATAAGTGCAAACACAGTGAATAAAATATATTGATTTTGACATGTTTATTTCTTTTGAACGTTATCCAACAAACATAATCTTTGACGTCGCTGGTAATATAGAAAATTTCCAACGATGTATTAACATAATTTTCGGCCGTTAACTTTTGTTAAATTAGTAGCTATGAAAATGTACAATCCACCTTATCTTCTAAACTACTTAAAGCTAAGTGGAACTGTGCTGGAATACGTGCTGGTTGGAAATCACGTGCAATAATGGTAAAAATCGGCCTCAGTCAACCTTCTCGCCGGTAATGTTCATCTATTCTTTTCTGGTGTGATCTAGCTGTTTGTTCTATGTAGGCATTTCTAACATATTCGCTTATAAACTACTGCTTTTGAAGGAAAAAAGGCGCTTGGGCTTTCTGTATTTTTTTTTGTATACAAACAATAAAAAAGTATTTTTTGATCCATAAAAAATATAATAAACTGTTTTCATCAATATATACGTCATTACGTATCTATTAGTCGGGAAATAGATTCCCATCTTTCCAACAATTTGGTTATTCTGTGAAAAGAGAAAATTCTTTTCTAGGGAAAGATTTAGAAGGAAACGTAGGTAGAATTGTTGTAGGGATTATTGTATCACGTACCTACATTCGCCACAATTTCATTTATTCACGGCGAACAGAGCAAACGAAGTATATTTTCTATTTTCGACGTATTGTGCTTTTCTTCAAGAAAGAACATTGTGAGGATTTCCGTTCATTCCGTCCTGTCACGGAAGCTATCCACTGGATGACAGGGAACGAATCGAACCAGTCGAAATGGTTCAGGTGAATTGTATCTGTGTAGTGTAAACAGAAAATTTTTATTATCAACAGCTAACATGTAAATGTGTTCAAGACAGAGAATAATAAACAATACTCCCAGTTGCAATCGACGATCGATTTTGAGTCAGGATAGGTCGACGGAGAAAATGAAAAACACAAAATCTGAAATCCTCAGAGGCGTCGAGACATTGACTGACAAAAATACTAACAACAATAATAATCTCTCCTGTTCTTAAGGGGTATGTCAATAACAACGATGATGTACGTCATTGATAATGTTATTCAGGAGTAAGAATCTTCGTAAATTCGAAAGGTTAGAAAACAATATTAAAGTATAGGGTTGAGATATAGGGATAAACGGGCTAAACTACATAAAATGGTGGCTTAAGCAATAAAATTGCAAAAAAGTGAGCCCCCTTGCGTACATCTACCTACATTTAAAAATAAGGCATTTTTCAAACAAAACACCTTTCAAGTTCTGTCGAAACTTCCATAGGAATTCGTGTAATGATTGCGAACGGAAGCCGCAGGCCATTACATCGGTGGTGGCGCTCTTAAACCGGTTCGCGGAACGTCGTGTCTGTAGGGCAAATAAGCGTTTAATGTGCAGTGACGAAGAGGAACAAAGCGATAACAGCGAAATGCGAAATGATATACTTGTAAATACATAAATAATTGAGTTATAGTTATTTAAATAGTCGTAATATAAATAATGAGTTAAATTGTTGCATATTGGCCGTTATTATTGGTGTTCTGGTTGTTAATGTAGACTGTTTAAATAAATCAATTATTTTATACCACAAAATTTGTTACAATATTTTGCATTGTAACCAGTCCGAGGGGGGTACCCTCACTTTCTAGTTAAAATCGAGAAAAGAAAAATAAACAAAATTTAACTTTTCAAAAATCTTTATTTATTTAATTAAATCGAAGAATTTGGCTGTGAATGTGAATCGTCTAGTGTTAGGACCTTTTAATTACGTTGTGTTAATTGAATGTAGTAAGATAGATTCTTTTATGAGTTCCGTACAAGTTATATGTGCTAACAAAGAAAACACAAGAAATTCGAACCACATGATTTATTTACATTATATACATATTGACAATTGCCCTTGGTATCGGTTCGGGAAGACAAGCACCTTTTTATTTTACCATAGAATTTAGGGTTGGGACAGATGCGCTATCAAAGACATTTAATAGCCAAAGTTATGTGTTGGTACAAAGTTCGAACATCGTCAAACAGTGCAACAACGAATTGTGTAGGAAAAACCCTCGCATGTTCGTCTTGAACTGGGAGAAGGAAAGTCGTGCAGATCGTGAACTTTAACCGTCGAAAAAGCCACAACCGCTGTAAGCCCATGGGCTACCTTGGTAGGCCATGTTAGAATACCTGTTGTCTGAAGATGCCATGTCACGGGAGTTTGTATATAGTTTGTTGGTATGAGGAATCGGGCACACATGGTAACCACGAAACCTTTATTATTTGTCGGACACGTCACACATGGTGAACATAGCCCTATATTGGTTTGTCGAGACACGTCACCTTGGTGAACATAGCCTCTAATTAAGGTGGTTCGAGACACGCCACTCTCAGTGGACGTCGCCTCTATCTTATGGCAGTTCAGAACAACAAAGTATGTCAACTTACTCGACTTCCCTCTCTCTGATCAAGAGTTCTTCAATTAAGAGTTTCGCCTAAATTTAGACAACTGCAAATCTGCTATCTTTTTAAACACATCTGTTTCCAAGGCAAAACCTCGAGATGCTCAAACAGTGTTAGTGGTTCAAAGCAAACCAAAACGGATACCTTCAACTGAAAGAATAGATACCGCCAAATTGGTCTAATTACGGTAGCTACACGTTCACCTGAATTAATCATAGGAGCGTAAACCGTAGATAGATCCTTCTAAACTCCTGCCGCCTACAGCTTCAGGCCAATTTAGTCAACATCTACGTTTACGTAATTTTGTAGGTAAATATATATACCAATGTTAGAATGAACCCATTCTAAAACAACTGATCAAAACTTCTCAGGCTATACTAATTTAATAAACCAAATTAAAGTGCTTGTCATACACCTCCCTAGTACCACGAAGCAGTACATGAATCAGTGAAGAATTATACATGGGCCAAAAAGGACTTGAATTAGACAATTGTACCTTAAAATTAATCACACCAGATAATCGCAATCAAACAGAATAAAATATATTAACCCTGAAGGGTAAAATAAGACAATGGTAGCAATGCAATTCAAAATAAAAGTAACAGTAAATAAAATCATAAATCGGGGAAAGTTAAACGACCTCAAAATACGAATAAAATATCGGTCAGTAAGTTACCCACCTTTGTATTGTATGTCATCGGCATTGACAGCGTCTGGCTCGGGGTTGACGGACGAACGACCGCTAATGGGGTAGTTTATGGTACCGGACAGATCGGTCAGGCGGTGGCTTCGAACAGTACGACTCCCGGACAATGGTGGATAAGCAGGCGCCAGTGGCGGGGTTGTATACGACTCCGATAAAGGGTGGCAGCGGTAAGAAGCCAGGTTACGACCACGGGAACAGACCGAATTAAACCAATCACCAGGGGATGTTGGACTGCGCAAACCAACAGCCATTTAACTCGTTCAATACAATTTAAATTGCGTTACAGGACCTCTTATACTGCAGATCGAGGTAAGCCGTTTTCCGACTAGCCTCGCAACAGTTCGAATCCAATGTAAGGCATTCAAAATGACGATTTGACCTCTTATACTGCAGATCGAGAAAGCCGTTTTCCGACTAGCCTCGCAACAGTTCGAATCAAACCAGAGATAGAGAGCCAACAATATTCCAACTCCCTATGAAATCCTGTAAATACTCGCGGCTATTTATACCAAAATTCTGCCCTCTCCAACACACGAATTCTGCATCTCGCGAGCTTCCCCTTACGTTCCTACATCCCTAACAAGCCTATCAAACGACACCACGAGCGCGGATATCTCTGTCTCACTTTTGGATAATGCTCTCTCCTTCGTTCTTATTGAAACGTGAATTCCCAGCGTCCGAAGATATTCCCTTTTCCTCTCTACACCCTCGCCTAACTTCTAACAGAAAGATCAAATTCGCAGACTTTCCCTTTCGCTTCTCTAAGGCCCTCTCGCACATTCCTATTACCAACCCTAAGCGCCCTAAGGTGTTCCCTTTACCCTCCTATATACCAGCGACTACCTACGGACGAACGACCAGACCAGCTGATTTTCTCTCTCGCTTATTTACCAGAAGCTACTGTATTACTTTCTGTCTCCTTCAATAACCACATGGTGGTGACCCAGAAACTCCGAGGTACGCCGTTTACGCCAAGTGCATGTTTCCAGGGTGAAATCTGTCCTTTTCTTACTCATTAAGTCCGAAGAATATTTTAAAATAAAATTATTCAATCTTATTCTCATTCAAAATAAAATCAGAAAAATAATCGAAATTAGAAATACGAAATAAAAGAAATATTGAGACGAAGTGACAAAAATACCTGCGATTAAATTAAATAGCATTATTATCAGATAAAAAACCACCTGCTAAATAAATAAATATAAGTGAATTATTTATAATATGGTAACACCCGGGTGCGGGTGGTTACAGCATGGGCAAACACTCACTATAAGAATTATTATCCCATAAAATTGTTGCTATTTTGGCTGTTAGAAACAGGGAACTAAATATAGCTTTAAATAACATAGGAACATTATTAATTGAGGAACCAGGAAGCAAATAAAAATAAATGAAAATCAAAATATTTGTAGGCATCTAGGGAAGTAAAAAGAAGCGTTAAAACATATGTATATTAAAATTGGGAACGGCAAACTGGAATTTGTAGATCTTTGTTTTTTAGGGATTAGATAACCCAATATGGAAGAAGTGAAGGAAACACTAAACGAAGAAAACATGGAAACATTTCTGCGTCAGATGAATAAATGGTCAACCTGATAAACTAAAAACTACTACTGACGATTCATGTTCGGGCAACAGTTCTGAGCGAGTGAAAAAAAGATGAGTTCCACGCATTTGGAATGTGATGTTTATAAGCTAAAAAATCCAATGTTGAAAACACCGTGAACTGAAAATGCAGGAGAAAGAAGGGTGATATGGAACTCAATAAAGAATTAAAAAAATTAAATAACAGATCACCATCTGATAAATAAATCGCTAGTCAGGGACAAATTAGAAGCGTGAGCTAAAATACAGATTTATATCCAGAGGAATGTCTACTGTTTGGAAACAGTTTAAGCTGTTAGGTAGATGCTTTGGCTTTCGAGTAATGCGAAAATTTGCTTGGGATAGGAAAAGGCAGGTCATTCAGAAACCCTTCCTGGGTCAGTATTTGATCCCTGAGTCATAGATTCGTAACAGGATTCCATGACTGCATGCATATTAGCGGAACGTAATATAAAATGCAATACGATAGAATCCAACTATTGTAGAGTCACAAAGATAAACAGAACTGATGAAGATCAGGAGTACCTTCAGGATAGTTAGGAAAGCTTCTCAGAGATTAAAAGCCATTAAATTGCTTGTTACCTATAATCAAAGGAGACGATGATAAGAAGGTTGGGATATTTACTTGTATCTAAATATGCAGACTTTATGGAAGTGGTGTGGATCAAAGCTCATATGCAGTGCTTTAGTGTGAATACGTTTACTATTTGAATAAAATTAATATTAGTACGTAACAGTTCAATAAAAAATGAAAATTTAATTTGATATCGAGAGAATTCGTTTCACATGCAAACTGATATTGTACAAATTACTTCTTGACAAACGTTTTAGTTTTACTCATTTGGACAGCCGCGTAATGTTTGAAATTGTTTCAGCTAATTGCATACAGACCGATAAGGTTTTTAATTTTATGTAAAATAATTAGCGAATATTCCAAATGATATTGTTTTCTAATGGCGGATCGGAAATGTTAAATAGATATACCATTGAACGGGAGGAGTCAACTCTGAATCTGAGAAGATTTGCGAAATGGAAAAGCAGCAGGAATGAGGGAATGAGGCTATTAAAATGGAGATCCTCGAAATTGTCAAGGGCGTTGAAAAAAAAATTATTTTTACAAACTGCTTATAAATCGAGTCTTGAGATCTGCTTTTAGCTTTAGAATTTTGATAGAAATAATTCAATTTTTAGTAGCCACTTCAAAATCAGCTCCAAGAAAGCAAAAATACCTGTTTTTGACGTACCTAATACTTTTGATAAAGATAGGTAATTTCGTTTTAAGTATTTATTTTGAAATCAGGTTCTAAACCATCCCAAGCCAGTTCAATTTTGTCGCCATATTCTGTTACGAATTTAGGAAACACGCTCAGGGGATAAATAATTGATCAAACCTCTCCGTCATTTCAAAAAGTAGTAGAAAAAGCAATCTCTAGCGGTAATAACAATGCTATATGAAAAAAAGTAATGGAAATAAAAGAAAAAATTTTGACCTACAAATTTTCTATTGTTTCGTAAACGTTGACGTGATCTCCATTTAACAAGTAATCAGTTGAATTTGTGTGTGTGTGTGTGTGTGTGTGGGTGTGTGTGTGTATGTGTGTGTGTGTGTGTGTGTGTATGTGTGTGTGTGTGTGTGTGTGTGTGTGTGTGTGTGTGTGTGTGTGTGTGTGTGTGTGTGTATTACGTCGTTTTTGGAAAATGTTTTGTTATACATCCGAGTGGAGAAATCGTTCAATTAATACGGCCAGGAAATCGATATGGAGAGAATAAATAACGTGGGCGAATTCAGCCTGCTGCTTCACACTCGGATTCTTTTTTCGGACTTTTCGCATTGATTGAAAGGAAAAGGAAACTAAAGAAGTAACCAAAAAAGCCGCGTTCAATGATGCGACTAGTTAAAGCAGCTGACGAAGTAATTGCAACAATCTATCAGATCCTTTTTTTACTCCGTGATCCAGTGGCTCCAGCGAACTTTCACCTCGGAGATTAGGAAGTATACAAAAAGTTCCTGAAATTGCAAACACACTAACGATTGTATATGCAATTGAAAGATCTTATTAATATTATTAATAGAGAAAATAATATTTCTAGAGCTGAGGAAGCATTTAAGTTTTGTCCCTCCATATTAACGAAGACACAAATTCAAGTTAGAAAAATTGAATTTTTTTTTACAATTATAGGTTAGGTTAGGTTACACACATTGTGTTCTTTTAAATGGAAGAAGTTTTACTATTACTACCGTATATAGGCGAAATTCCTTTCATATGGTAAGATTAATGTCACCTTGACCGCTTATTGTGCCTACGACGTGTATCGCCTTTTGTGTTCGTGACTACAAGAAATGGCATCGAACTGTAGCGCCTTGTACGTGTGAAACTATCGATACCGTTCATTGTGCCAGAGAAATCTGTCGCGCCGTTGTGTTTATGACGATCGATACTGCTTATTGTGCCTATGGGTGTGTCACGTGTGTAAGTGAAATGATCGATACGTTAGCGCCTAGGAGACATGGACCTGTAACACTTTGTATGCTTGCGACGATCGATACCGCTTATTGCGCCTGTGAAATCTGTATCGCCTTGTACGTGTGTGATGATCGATACCGTTACCGATACTGCTTATTGTGCCTAGGGGTGTGTCGCTCTCTGTACGTGAAGTGATCGATACCGCTAGTGCCTAGGAAGTCTGTAGTACGTTGTATGTCTGCAATGATCGATGTCGCACTTTGTTTGTGTTGGTTTTTTTTACTTAATTTAAATCACTTTCAGAAATATATGCAATATATAATAATAAAATGAATCTGTTTGACACATTACTTTAGTTTAACTTTTTTAAATACATTAGTTACAAATATTACTTACAGAAAGCCAAGTTTATGTACTTTTATATATACCGTGGAATTTTGTAGATGTTTAGATTTAGCTTGGATATAATTAAGTGCCTGGGCTTTAGAGAACGCGGGTTTCGGTGACATTAACTGCAAATTATGTTTTGTTCCTAACAAAAATATTGGACAATTTACTCAGAGGTTAAAATACAGAAAGCGTCTTAAGATTCTTTTAAATCAGGAAACTTCATAAGCAATAATAGTCGAAGGAGTTCTCCACTGCTTGGAATTTCGAACTTCCAGAACTGATCGCTTTTTGATTACGTTTACTAAAAACGTTAATTTTAAAAGTAGTGGTAGTTCGGTCATAGAGTGTACTAAAATTTTAAATAAGGAATCCGAACCTAACCTAACCTCACTAAGAAGTGAGAAAAAAAACAGGAATGTAAGAGAGCAAAGAGAAATGACAATGCAATGAAAATAAGCTGCTCAAAAAAAGAATGGCACACAAATTTTCTGTTGTATTTATTTATTTCGAGATCCATAATAATTTGTTCTGAGCGCTAAAAGAAAAAAATTTGATTTTTAAGGTGACACCAATTGACACCAGTATTCAAACACCAATCTAACAAAAAATAAGTGTAAAATTCCACTAAATATGTCAAAAGTGCAATGTCTTGTTTTTTTGTCAAGCAGTGCACATAGCTAATAGTAATCTGTCCCTCAGCCCCTTATTACTTTTGTTTCTGTTTCTAATGTCTTTCTACCTGAACCTTCACGTCTAAGAGGGTGTGGTTTGTGAGGAGGGCAATCAAAAGGTTCACGTCACCGAAAGAAGTGTGAAAGTGCACACCTCGACTGTGATTTTCTTCGTCAAGATTCTTCAAGCTTCTACTGATATCGTGAAATGAATTTCCTCCACAAAGGCTTTTCATCTAAATGGCAGACCGTGCAAGAAATAAACAATTAAGTTAATGAAATAGTCCTTTTTTTTATCAAACAACGAAATTAAACCCGGACTGGGACGTGCAAGATAACATACACACAAACACACACATATGACTGGTTGGTCGAGTGTGTTGAATCTGAAGTAATCTTTGTTAACACTGTAAGTGCAACAAACTTGTCAAGCAAATAATCTGAAAATCTAGAAGAAACTGATTTTGAGTGAAGGACAAAATTTGTTTTTATAAAAAATTGTGATCAGTTATTTTGAATCCTTCATCTACAATTTTGTGTGGCTACATGATTCCAATCAGTAACCTGACTACTTAACATGTAAAATAATTATATTTTATTTTTTAATTGTGTGAATTTAATCTTTTCGATTCTAATATTACATTTAGAAAAAGAAAAAATTTTTCGAAAAAGATTGATACCTGAAGTGATATATATAAAGAAGAATTCGAAATCCTTGAATGCGCAAACAGATACAGACAAGTTGAAGGAAATATATAGTGCGGTCCAAAATTCCGGAGACGGCTGAATAACTTTTGAATCGCTGTTGATAAGAAAACGAAATTTTGGGAGTGTTTCTTCTCAAAATTAAACTATCCTTCAACAAGTCGAAATTTAGGACTGCCCCAATAGAAGGGCCTTAGCCCCACCATCCTCGGTTTTTAAATGGCAACCCCCCACTTGTGGTACATTGTTAAAAGGAGCAAGAAGGAGAAATTTCTTGGTGTAAACGGCAGCTCTCTATCTATGACCGTTTCAAAATAAAAATGACGAAAAATGGGAACTTTTTCTACTTACTACTAGTTATCTTATAAACAGTCCTACTAATATACCCCTAACTACATCAGATTGTAATTAGAATTGAAAAATAAACGTATATTGCCACATCAAATGGCAATTCACCTTACATTATCGATAAAATGCTAAATAAAAAATTAAAAAGACAGGTATCGACCTTATTCTTTAATAGCGACACCCTTTGTCAGCAAAAATGCATCTTTGACTATATCAAATTCATTAACAACCTTAGCTCTTAATTCAAACTTCCCTTAAAGAAAAATTTTAATTATAGAATCATGGAAGTGGGTCACTTAGTTTAAGATTAATTTTTTCATGTCACAAAGAGCAAAATGTTCTGTTGGAAAAAAGCGGTAGGTACATATCGAATTTCTTACAACAGCTGTGACGCCATTTATAGTACTTACATCTGATTAGAGAAAGCACAAAGGCGTCATCACTATTC
Source organism: Agrilus cyanescens (assembly GCA_947389935.1). Lineage (NCBI taxonomy): Eukaryota > Metazoa > Arthropoda > Insecta > Coleoptera > Buprestidae > Agrilus > Agrilus cyanescens. Next base: position 23,759,764 of record OX376709.1, read on the forward strand.
TGCGCAAAAAGACGTAATAAGAAACAAATAATATTTAACTGACGCCACTAAATCATCACTTTAACAGGTCTGTCAGCTGTTTTGTGCTTAAAACTCGACTTTGCGCATAACGTCATCGATAATGCTCTGTGCCTCCTCTAATCAGATGGACTATACATCAGTGAGTCAGGCAGAGCGATCTCAAAGCGCATATATGAACACCTTTCTGCAATAGAAAACAAAAAACATAACTTTAGTGGTAAGGCTGATCATTATATTAACATAAACCATTTCAAAAAATGGCGTCTGATGTAGACGAATCTCCTTGTGAGGAACATTATTTTGCTAGCCATTTTCAGATTTCTTAACTTTACCAGTATCCCAAAAAAAAAAAAGATACAATTACCAACAACTCATAAAGAAGTGAGTAGTAAAATGAGCATAATAGAGACAATCAATACATTCAATGCATTGCCGAATGAATTAAAAAATCTAAATAAAAGCAAAAAAATGATAAAGAAAGAAACATGCAAATGGATAAAATGAAATATATAAAGATATGGCAAACAGTTTTTTGGAATAATTAGAATTAATATTAGTTTATTTATTGATGTACTTTTAAGTTAGTTTTAGTTTAGACATAGTTTATTTTCATTTTTGTATACCAGCCTGCGTACAGGGACTTGTCCCTCCTTGCTAGGATGTACTTTGATTTGTAAATCAATGTAAATTATATCTATGTATTGTAACCATCCGCACCAGGGTGTCTGTTCCCGTGGTCGTAACCTGGTTTCCTACTGTCGCCACCCTTGATTTGAGTCGTATACAACCCCGCTACTGGCGCCCGCTTATTAACCATTGTCCGAAGAGTCGTACCGTTCGACGCCGCCGCCGAACCGACCCGTCCAGTCCCATAAACTACCCCATTAGCGGTCGTTCGTCCATCAACCCCGAGCCACACGCTGCCTATGCCGATGTCATACAATACAAAGGTGGGTAACTTACTGACCGATATTTTATTCGTATGTTGAGGTCGTTTAACTTTCCCAGATTTATGATTTTATTTATTGTTACTTTTAATTTTGAATTGCATCGCTACCATTGTCTTATTTGACCCTTCAGGTTTAATGAATTTATCTTGTTTAATTGCGATTATCTTGTGTCATTAATCTTAAGATTCAAATGTCTAATTCGAGTCCTTTTGGACCATGTATAATTCTTCACTGATTCATGTACTGCTTTTTGGTACTAGGGAGGTGTATGACAAGCACTTTAATTTGGTTTATTAAATCAGTATAGCCTGAGAAGTTTCGATCAGCTGTTTTAGAATGGGTTCATTCTAACGTTGGTATATTTACCTACAAAATTACGTAAACGTAGATGTTGACCAAACTGGCCTGAAGCTGTAGGCGGCAAGCGTTTAGAAGCATCTCCCTACGGTTTACGCTCCTATGATTAATTCAGGTGAATACCGTATTAGATCAATTTGGCGGTATCTATTCTTTCAGTTGAAGGTATCCGTTTTGGTTTGATTTGGAACCACTAACACTGGTTGAGCATCTCAAGGTTTTCCCTTGGTGACAGATGTGTTTAAAAAGACAGCAGATTTGCAATTTGTCTAAATTTAGGCGAAACTCTTAACTGAAGAACGCTTTATCAGAGAGAGGGAAGTCGAGTAAGTTGACGTACTCTGTTGTTCTGAACTGTCATAAAATAGAGGCGACGTCCACTAAGAGTGGCGTGTCTCGAACCACCTTGATTAGTGGCTATGTTCACCAAGGTGACGTGTCTCGCCAAACAAATAAAGGGCCATGTTTACCATGTGTGACGCGTCCGACAAATATAAAAGGTTTCGTGGTTACCAAGTCTGCCCGATTCCTACCAACAACCAAACTATATACAAACCCCCGTGACATGGCATTTTCAGACAACAGGTACTCTAACATGGCCTACCAAGGTAGCCCATGGGCTTATAGCGGTGGTGACTTTATCGACGGTTAAGTTCACGATTAGCACGACCTTCCTTCTCCCATTTCAAGACGAACATGCGAGGGTTTTTCCTACACAATTCGTTGTTGCACTGTTTGACGATGTTCGAACTTTGTACCAACACATAACTTTGGCTATTAAATGTCTTTGATGGCACATCTGTCCCAACCCTAAATTCTATGGTTAAATAAAAAGGTGCTTGTTTTCCCGAAACGATACCAAGGGCAATTGTAAATATGTATATTTGTAAATAAATCCTGTGGTTAAAATTTCTTGTGTTTTCTTTGTTAGCACATATAACTTGTACGGAACTCATAAAGGAATCTATTAACACAACGTAATTAAAAGGTCCTAAAACTAGACGATTCACATTCACAGCCAAATACTTCGATTTAAATAATAAATAAAGATTTTTGAAAAGATTAATTTTGTTTGTTTTCTTTTCTCGATTTTTGACGAAAGTGAGGGTACCCCCCTGGCTATAGTTACAGTACCAAAATCTAGAAAATTATCTTTTCTAGAAAACCTTGAGATAAAAAAAAGCTCTATATAAGAAATTGAATTTGGTTAACAATCAAACTGAACCATTGAACTAACAACATATAACACCCCGGTACTCCTATATAAATTGCAACAATTATATTTGTAACTTTTAGTTTTATTTAATATTTTTGTATCACCTTATTGCTTTACATTAAATTTTGTTAACGTACAAGAGCATTCAGCTTCGTCATACGCTTGAGTAGATGAATCATATTATAAGTGACAATCACTTATTAGGGATACAGTGTTTTCTATAATTTATTATAAATTAGGTGGAGTTCCAAAAATTTGGTTATCGAAATTAAAATATATTAATTACCGCATTCAAACTTTGTTAGTATTTTACTCGCAGTCAAATAAAGGCTTAATGGATTCAAGAATTAATTTGCGTCCAGACTCATAATTCTTGGTTTCTGCGGAACCATGCACCCGCAAGGCAGTTCGTCTTCGTCTTACATTAAAAATATTACTTTCGTGTCGTTAATTTTCCCTTCTTTTCCATCACGTTCTAATGCACGCGAGGAAAAAAGAAAATTTAAAAGCTCATTAAAAACAACTTTGAGGAGACATAGAACCGTTTCATCATTACTACTTAAAACGTTATATAAACACTTTTAATTACTTGGTGCAGTCGTATACTACACGATGAATGTGGTAGGTAAACGTTGTGGATTTGTCTCGGATTATGCTGCAGTTAGAAAAACGAAGGAAGCATGATGATATCTGTGTGTGAAATGGCGGTTTTCCTTGGCAAATAAGTCAAATAAACCTCAGAAATATTAACTTCTTCGTGCGAAGACATTTATTTAAATGAATATTTCTTTCGGTGGAAATGTATGCGGAGAAAATATGAACATGAACATGTAAACTGAAGTAAGGTCAAATAGAAAAAGTGTATGTCAGATCCGACACGCGACTGGAGTTTACTCCTTGAGAACTTCTGTATTTATCATGTCGATACGTCGATAGTCGATAGAAAATATTTATTTATGATACGTTTAATTTAATCAAAAAATTAAAATGATAATGTGATAAGTAGGTTATGCTGCAGATGCAGGATTGTTCACGCAAGAAGCCGTCATGAGGAACGAATGCGCACGACCCTCGACGATATTTCTAATGAAGCAACGTCTCGACCGTCAATTTCGTTCATCGTCAGGCTAATGCACAACAACATCAATTACTGTATAATAAATTATGACAGCAAAATTAGTCAATATGTGACGTTCAATTCATCTTACAATATTTTATTCATACCAACAAGATTAAGTTCATAAATTGAAGAATGTAAATAAATTGGTAAACTACATGGAAAGCATGAACGATATCATCATTAAGAGAAAATGTTAATAAATAAAAAAATTAGCATAATAGATTTAAATTTTAAAAGATCAACTATTAAAGCGAATTATACACTTCATTTGCTTAATATTTTAATTTTTTATGTTAATTTGTTTCTATCAATTAGTTGTGATGCTGTAAATGTTCTCAACGTGTTTTTAACAATTTATTTATTTATTACTTATTGTTTATACATAATACGTTCAATTCGTTATCATAGTTTTTAAATGCTTGCGACCCTTTAATTTTATAAAATAACAGTGATCATGTTGTACATTTGCGATAAATTTTGTCATCTACAATTTCCCAATTTTTGACCATTAAAACCTGGTATGTATACAAGATCCCAATGAGTAATCATTAACAACAAATGTTTATGTTTTGCAGTAACAATAAGACTTTTTTATTAAAATTTATGGTAATAATGAATAAAACGTACACTTTTTAAGGGTAAGGATGGAAAGAACCACCAAAAGTATGAGCGAGTGAGAAAGAAATCAGAATGAGGGGTAGTAAATGTACGTGTGGATTTTCGTGTGACCGGACCAATAGAGGGAGCAAATCATCCCAGATTAATTGAGTTAAGGAAGTTTGTCAATCCTGATACATGCGACCTAAATGTCTTCCATATCTCTTAAAAAAGTTCGGCAACTCAAATCCTTTGTGGTTTTAGTAGTACCTACGTAATGTTTATGTTCCAGAAAGTTTTTATGTAATTAGTATACGAGGAAATACTTTTTCATAATTACAAAACATTGAAATGAACTTTTTTTTATACAGTGAACGAAGGATTGTGGGAATATATTATATTTTGTCATTTCCAAGTGCTGTCAGTTCCTCTGCTTGTTTTACAATAGACATTGTAACGAGCGTATATGTGTGCGAGAGCGGCGACGAGATCCGACAGCAGATAAGCGGAGTTCAAAGAATGCAGGCGTCGGTCGGCGCTTTGATGACAATAAACAAGGCCATAAATTAAACGAACACAATAGGCACTCCAGTAAAAGTCTAGTACGTCATTCTGGATTCTTCTGGAATGTTCCATATCTGTATAAATACTTGTCGACGTGGTCAGTGACAGTAGTTTACAGTTAGCTTCCGAACGAGTAATATAAATACCGAACTACGATATACAGAGTGATATAAATACGCATTTTCCTAGTCATATAAATAAGTTGTTGAATTGTTATTAGTGTTTAAGTGTTAAATAAATAGTTGTAAATAAATATCCGTGAAATAAATAAGTTATACCAGAAAAGTCGTTACAACTTCGTTAGCAGTTACATTTTAGGAAAATTATTTCGGCTACAAATTATCGAGACGTTTTTGCCATCACAACGCCTCCTTACATCTGGATGGTTCCTGAGTTGAATAATTTCAGTTAATTATTTTCTGACTATGTAATTAAACCTGGCTACTGGATCCTATTCCATTACTGTTCGTTTTAGTAATCTGCTAATTCAGTTCAGATTTTGAATGTAAAGGAAGGGAGACTGAAACACTTGTCGTCAACTCGTCAACCAGATTGGGTCGTGAGCTTTCAACAACAGCGCTTAATGTTCATTTAAATACAACATTGCTCAGAAGTCTGGAAGATGATGGAGGCCAGATATCCTTAACAATTCTCCATCAGTTTCGGCTACATGTATCTTGCCTACGGATGCTGTTTGGATGATAACCAGTTTGAAATTAACTTGTTTTGCGAACTCGCTTCCAACGTTTTCCACTTCTGGTGTAATTAAAAACGTGAGTAGGACGGAAAAGCTGAAATTAAAGTGTTCGAAAAGCCTTTCGAATTTACTGTTGTTGTTTACCGCCCACAAAGTTTTTCACAACTAAACTGGTCTGCCAAGAAATCAAACCATTCGCGTTTATTTTGATTTAAATAAAATTCATTAAGTGTATAATTACATAATGTGCATCCGTCAAGAATTTAAATAAGAATTTATTTTTATTATAAACAAAATAAAAAGTACCATTTAGGAAATACAACATCGTCTATGAGAAAACCATAAGGGAAAACAAAAAAACGTGTGTGTGTCAGCTCCAAAATACGACTGAGGCTTACTCCTTGAGAGCATCTATGTTTTTTTTCTCAAGTCGGCACTTCGATAGTCGATAGAAAATATTTATTTATGATATATTTTAAATAATTGAAAAACTAAAATGTCCTATTGAATAAATTAAATTATAATTAATTGAAACTAAAATTCAACAAAAAAAGGACAACGTAAAGTATTTTAGTAAGTTCTGCTGGAGCTGCCACTCGCTCTAGTCACCGGACAGAGACAAACCCATATATCTGTGCATATGCGTTTACATCGTACTATTAATTCGTTCGTCCTAAACGTGCTAGCGGTATACAGGGTGTTACTGATATAACTGCGGATATTTAAGGAGGTGATAGGGCAGTAGAAAATAAGAAAATTAAGCAAAACTTCGCAAGTCCTAAAGTTTACCGTTTTGAGAAAAACGTATGTGAAAATACAGGCAAAACCGAGTACGGTCCTGTGTAAGACGTGTCCTTGATTGACCTGGTCGTGTGTAGTGGCAACGCTGTCTTCAATCAGCTGACCGTGAATGAGGTTACTCGGTTACTGTAACGTAAACAAGTGTGTTCGAAAATGGCGTTTAGTTCATCAGAATTTTGTGACAGTTGCCAAATGTGTTGCTTAAGTCAAAGCGAAAACGCACAGGACCGTATTCAAATTTATTCATGTTAAGATGTTTTTCAAAAATTTTGAAATTTTTTTTGTTTCTTCACCGCGCTGCTGTAGTGACCATTCGATGATATATTGCATCTAGTTGACACCCTCCAAAAATCCGTATTTATATCAGAACCACCCTGTATTATGAAGTATGTATATCATATGCAAGTTTTGATGTCCTTTTTATGGATGATGGTAAATTTCAAATTGACATTTTCAAATAAAAATAAACGAAAAATGTTTTATTACGTCGATATTGCTTCTATGGTTCTGCAACAGTAGCACCGGACAGACCTAAGCGTACAAGCGCGTCTCCCCCTCCCTATGCTTCAGCATAAGGTGGGTGGGGAAAGCATGGTAGCACCAGTTCAGTAACGCTTACTTCCGTTACGTTCGCTCGATTTTACTCCATATCTTTTTCATACCCCGGGCCTTGCATTGATTCATATGGAGTAATATCCAAAAAACTGATAATATTCGGGTGTGCTGAAATTTGAGCAGTTTGGTTTATGCCTTAACTATAACAAATGTAACGTACACTCAAGTTGGACTTGCATCTGAAGAAATTTATGGGAAGTCTTAAAATATATATCATTTAAGAAGTTTTTTATATATAAAAAGGACACTCCTTAGACTAGGAAAGAGAGGGGACACGTAACTCCTATGCCGACTATACGTCGAAAATTGACGCAATATTTTGGTACCGGCTCCATTTACTGATCCCAAACAGTGCGTTGACAGCGTTGTGTAAAAGTGTCAATATAATTAAATAGTGTAGTTAGGTTTTAGTGGATTTTTGTTTAAAACAATGCTGATTTGTTCTTCTTCCGGCTGTAAAAGCCGCAGTGAAATAAATGAACCAGAAATCACATTTCACAAGTAAAAAGAATTTTACGTAGTAAGGTTAAGCAAAGAAAATCGCGTTTAATTTGTTTATTGTTTACATACCTACTACTTAAAATATGTTATGATTTACGTACAATAATTATTAATGCATCATATTTTTTTGTTGGAATGGTTTACTGATAGTGTAAGAAACAAAAAATACTTTCAAAGTTGTAAGATGCATGCGTTTGCCACAATATTACCATAGGCGGCGTCACCTTTAGTTATAAAAATCTAAAAAAGTAAAATTAATTAATTAATAAAATTCGTCTTAATGTTTTTTAGTTCCGCCACATCATATTAATTAACGTTAATAAAATAATTCTTTGCATTTAATTTCATTGAACATGTATTCTCTTTGACATAAAATAAATAATGTTTTCTTAGTAACGTAAGACGCAAAAAAAAACAGTTCTTAATAATTGTTTACGTTATCAAATAAACAATTGATACTCTGTATGGAATGATAATTGTACGAATAATGGTAACAAAACAAACTCCCTCTTAACATTTTATGTTGCGATACTGAGCGCTGTCTCGCGATCCAAATCGTCCTCAATTTGCAGTCGACTATTACCTGTCCCCTCTCTTTCCTAGTCTAAGGGACTCTCGCTTACTCAACACTTCTTTGATATAAAACAAAATCTAGAAAAATATTTGACGTATGAAGCTGATTGGTATTAATTAGATAGGTGTGTTTTCCCAAGAAGAGTTTTGGGCTTTTATTCATGTTCATATATTTGTTAGGGGTAATGTTATTTAAGATAAAAGCCAAATGAATTCAAACACAGTATATGTATCTGACAAGAAACAATCACGTTAAATTAGGCAATCTAGTGAAGAAGTTAGTTAAATAACTTACATTAATTATTTATGAAACTAGTACAAATAATTTTTCTGAATCCGAGTGTGAAAAGTCTTCAACAATGTTAAATTAAAAGTAGAGATACCTAGTCATGGTTTATAAGAAGGCGAAATAATATAACCAATATTTCCAATGGAATTAGTCAATGTTTAAAACACAAAACGTTGGGAAATCTCTAAAGCAACCTATTTTAATTCACAAAAGAAAGTAAATAATTATGGTAGGAAAGAAAAATTGTCCAAAACGGATGGCGTACATAGTCTAGTATTGAAAAATTGCACCACGAGGCTTCTAAGATATTATTTAATTTTCCACTATTGGTAGGGGTACTAAGGTTACTGGCGCCCATCCTTTGGTAGGTAGATAATTAGAGCTGAATTAAGGGACTCTAAAGGTAATAATCTATACTTATAAAGGGATGAAGTGACTGATCCATATATCTATCAACGCCCAACCCAAACCCCTTGGTATTGAGATTTGGAACTTAACACGGTTACGATGATAGTGATGGTGACGGTCATAGTATGCTTGTTGCAGTGACGATGACTGTTTCGATTATCGACCACTATTATGGTTCTGCAATTGTAGTCAATAATTACCAAACCTAAGAACATACATACATAATGTTTTCTTTTTACTCATACGATTAAAATTATTGCAATTACTATTAATCAGCATCATTCATTAACTGGCCGCGAAAACCTTTACCAATATCCTATAATGAGAATGTCTTTATGAAAATCTATTCACAGAAGCGTTTTCAGTTTTGGATACCAATGACACTTTAATAATGAAGATTTAGCAGTTTTGTCATTATAACCTCTAGTCTATTATGGCATTCACAAGTAACTTTTAATTAATGAGGAAGAATTTGTTGATATAGTCACGCCTCGTCGGGAATCAAACCCAGAATCCCTGGTTTAACGCACCAATGCTCTGACAACTAAGCTGCAGGAGGTGCTCATTAATTTGAGGTTATTTAAAGTTGGTATAAATTAATTCACTCAATATTGTACTATTCCCATTTCTTTATTTAACTGTGAACAGTATTCAAATTTCAAGTTTATTTAGGTATATCAATCTGGCATTACACTATTTGTTTTTTCCTGTTTCTTATTATTTTCTTCTTCTTTAAGTATAGCAACGGTGAGTAAGAATTACTTCTAATTTAAATTCTAGTATTTGTCTTTTTTAATATACTTCAATTTTTTTCAAGAAATTTGGAGGGTATATAGGCTGAAGTTAATAAATAACTATTTGCATTTTGTAGATGGATCAGTGGACAAATTAAGCTATTAAATGTTTTACATTGAGTCAAAGAAGATCATGATTTATGTTATCCGGAAAAAAACATTATTCTGAACAACACTCTAGATTATGTCTAATCCTTTCTTAAAGTTTTCTATTTTCAAAGTAAGACAAAAATTTTAAAATTTCGAAAAAGGTGAGTATTCCTGTTTTTTAATGCCAGTCGTTTTATTAGTTTCTTTCATTACCTTTCCTTATAGCTGCTTTTATCCATGACATCCAATAAAGAGATTTATTAAAGGCCTAATAGAATTTCAAAGTTTACTCTTTACTCTTGGGAAGACATATAAACTATAGCAGAACAGTAAAGGACGTGCCAAATTTTTCGATTTTTTTTACACCTTGAAAGTTTTTGAAGTAGTTTCGTAAATAAGGTTAAATATTTGTTGACGCTAATTCCGAAACTCGGCTAAAGAAATGGACGAATAATTGTACTATTAGACAAAAAATGTGCAGATGACCTAATGAGAAGTTTCTTTTAGTATTTTTGAAAATTTTCTCCTTTTAAATATATATAATAAAATAAACAGTTCATTTTACTTTTGATATCTAACTTGTATTTTTGTCATGTTTCTTATTGTACTAGGAAGATATTCCACATTAGGTGCTTGCCAAAAACTACGGTCGGAATCACCGACGTCTCTATTTCATTTTGGCAAATGTCCAAAAATAAAAAAAATAATGCAAACAGTGTCTATTTTATTATTTGGTTTTCTTAAATGTATACTGGGAACAAAATTGATTTTTGGCGACATTTGGAATAAATTTCACCGCACCCTATTACTTTTTAATTGCCCACAGACCATCGACAAAATGCCAGTTAACAGAGAAAAAAACATTCGGTTTAACATTTTCTGTTTGTTATGGCGCCCTTAACTCCTAAAATTGCGATTGTACTCGTCACAGATGATCTTTCAGAACGATACGTTCGTAACCATCAGCAAAACTCTGACGATTACAAAACATTGTTCACTGCAAGAGAAACGATAGAAAAAGCAGGAGAAAAGAAGGCCATCAAGTCATAAGAGTCATCATGGAAGAGTGAATTTATTTTTCGAGTGGTTTGCTCGTTCTCTTCTTCGAAAGTAACATCTTGCCACTTGTTTCTAAAAGCAAAAATACATTTAAGAATACCTCCTTATGATCTTTTAGTGCCTATTATTCCGTTTAGAAACTATTTTTGTTAGAAGCTTTCAAGTACTACTGTGGCAAAGCACTTACAGGATCAGAATTTAACATTCGAAATATATCTAGTAATCTATTAGGTATTAGTTATAATGTGCACTTGAATTAATGATACTAATGAAAGAGATACATTTTAAATGCAAATCAATCCAATATTTCAACTAACAATACAACTATTAGAAGTGCAGTGTCGATAGTTTCAAAAATAGAAAAAGCTCGAACAACAGTTCCAACAAATAAATTTTTATGCCTTTTTTTAAAATCATAACAGTGCTAAAGTATAATACTGACTAGTTTACCATTTAAAAACCTCGATCTGTGTTTATTTAATAGATTTTTGCTACATTTCGAAAACAATATTGCAAATTCGCGTTCAATTCCAAAATAACTGTAGCAGTTTTCCTTATATGGAAGAAAAGAAAAGAAAAGAAACCATTTTCTGTAATGGTTACCGTTCATATATTGTAAATTAGAAAAATACTTTAGCTTGTAACGGTTTATTTTCGATGAATATTCCAGTCACCCTGATCAGTTCAACTAACGAATACTTCAAATATGGAACATTCCAGAAGGATCTCACTCTATGTGGGTAAAGGACAGAACCTCATTAGAGAGGCGTGGTTGAGGATCCACGGAAGTGGCCTTGCCCGTTACTCATCATAGGTGGCTGAGGCAGCTCGGCCGACATGAGTACCAGGGAGGTCCGAGGCAGACCTTCCCTGTCTTACCGGCTATATTGAGGTTGGACTCGTAGTGGCAGAGGTAGGGGAGAAGCAAGGTTGTATACGGTTGAGTATCAAGTCTGGTAGGGATTAGATAGACCACGTCCGCACCAGAGGGTCTTGCAAACTTTCGGAAGAAACTGGTAGTGGTTGATTTCGGTTTTCCATTCGCTGATTGGGCGTATCCCAATCAGCGCGCCAACGGGGGCCTTAGTGAGTAAGCCGAATGGCAGAGATCACCACGTTAATCAAGATAAGCCGAAGCGGGGTAACCTGTCGGTGAAGGTAATGTACATAATTGCATCCAAAAAACAATTACCTACTCAACATTAATCTAATCTTGGTCTCCCTTAGTCCATCCATATAAGTACTCCTGTATCTGCCCCTCATATGACTCTAACATGCCCTTAATATCTCGGGTGTTCTAGCATCCTATTTCACCCTTCCCTTATAGGCTTTTCTGATGCCTTCTGTTCTCCAATTTTTTTTAATACTCCCTTTTTTTAACTTCTTCTAGTCATGGTATTTTTACCATTCGTTGATTAAATCACACTATTATTCTTTTTAGCTACTCCCACCGTCCACGTATCTCATTCGTAATTATCGAACTTGTAGAATGATAACTAATGATGTATGAATAGTCAATTTAGTTGATTTATTAAAAGTCTCTACACCTAACCGTAAGTATAATTTTTGTAGATTTGGCTTGTCTTTTTATGATTGGTGGATTAACCATGCCTAACAATAAACCTTCTGGGCTTAAGCAGTACATGAAAACAGATCTTTCTAGTACGTCCTTGCAAGAGCTAACATTCCTGATGAGATCTCCTGCGAGGCACCATTTGCTTTGTTGGGATGTCGGTCCTTTGTGTTTCTAAGTAATGGATATTGAATCTCAAATTATCTCATCTGCATTCCTTTATCATCTTCAATGGAAAGCAAATTTTTGTTTCGTTTTACGGTGCGGTGGTTGTCTGATCTCGTAAATCCTGTCTTGGTGTTAGATTCATTATGGAATGGCTAGGAACAATTTTTCTTCTAGCGAGCTGTAGGTACACATATTGAATCCGTGGAATATACTTCCTTTTAGCTTTTGATATGAGTAATAGGAATTCCACAATTAAACCATTTAAATTTATTCAAACAGTTTGGTCGAAGAGTTTCCATCGCTCATTAGTTCATCAATTATTATTTTTCTTTTGGATTTCTAACGTTTGATTCCAGTTTTGTATTCCTATGTTCGACCAATGGAATTGAAACCGTAGTTTGTGGTACCCTTTATGGTTTTAATAAGGAAGTATAATCCAAATTGTATATTCGGATCGTAACATGTACTTCGATGGAATGTGGTCCCTTCTTGATTTTGGTGTGAGCGCTGGTTTCCTATTTTATCTCCTTTCCTAATACTAATGTATTTGCATCTATGACATGTGTTTTTCAGTTCTATGATTATGTGAAACATTCAACGCTGTTGCAATTATTGTTAATCGTCTACACAATTTTTTTGTGTAGGGTTATTTGACTTCCTTAATAAAAAAAGTTTGCTATATCTTCTAGTTTTATTATTCAGATGTTGGTATTGATTCTTACCCTACTCTTTCCAAGGGAATTGTGTTTCAACATTTACGAAACTATTTAAAGAACGTTAATTACTGATGCTAATTGACTTGTTTGAATAATTTTAAATAATAGTCTGGTCATATTCCAATAAATTAGGTGTTTCATAATTACTTAGTTTGTTACGAGACGTGTTAAAATTTATCTTTAAGGCTCCAACAAGTCTTTAGAAGTCTCCTTTCTGACCTAAATACTACTTTAAATTTATGTTTATTAAAAGTGGAATTGTGTGGAACACTGTCGGTTATTGAACAAAAAAGAGGAAGAGGAGACCTTACTCATATTCCTTGTCTATCTTCACAATAGTCTATGGGTGTCGACCTAGCAAGCTAACGACGGATGGACAGACATACGGACGGATTGGGTCGCGTCCCGACCAACTAGTCGCGACGTTGCTAGTGGTTCGGGGACGCGTCGTCGTCCTTGTTGTTGAATTCGCTTCGTCGAGGCGCCCGGATTTTGGCGGCACCGCGGACGAGCGTCGGTGTCAGTAGTGCGCGCGACGGCTACAATGTAACATCGGCGTCGCGATGCTCACGTTGGTATCGGAAGCGTTACGGTGCTGGATCCTGTCGGCTTTGGTGGTTAGGTGCGCCGTGGCGGGTAACCCCGACGCCAAGCGTTTATACGATGACCTCTTGTCAAACTACAACAAACTCGTTAGACCGGTGGTCAACACCTCTGATGTCTTACGTGTCTGTATCAAGCTCAAACTTTCCCAACTGATTGACGTGGTAAGAATCTTATTCCTATGGCTGAACTGGTCACAAAATGACAATTTTCGTTACGCTTCACGTAACACCTTTGAATACGCTCTGAAAATTCTTCTTGCAGCATCTAGTCAAGGAGTCAGTCTTCATAAATAACAAAAAATGGGAAATTATGTATTTATTGTAATCCTCTTCTTAGGATTTCTAAAAATTCAGTTGCATAACAGAAAGTTACACAATCAGCAGTTAGGTTTATAAAAACTGAATTTCTTAAAGGTTAGCTTTTAAAACGAGTAAAATAAACCTAAGTAAACATCAAAAATATAAGGCAAATAATATAATTGATCAGTACATTTCGTTATCACTAATCATTATTATCTTACCTACATCAAATATATTTCTTCCCATTCGAAAATCTCCACTAATTCAAATAATAAATTTCGTTATTATCACAGCGTTTCATATCTCACAGAGACGATGAAGCGATATAAATGAACAAATGTGATATTTTACAGTTACTAGAAAAGGTCAAATGTACGAATTAATGTTCCATAGAATTTATTGGAGCAAATTGTGATTCTATTCACACCTGCATGCGAAAGATTTTGATATTTTCCAGGTGAGAAATGACATGTTCACGATTCAGCACATTATGCGGAAAAGTAATTTCCTTTCACGCCTCGTCTTGTTTGCATTATCTTTTTTCAAATTTACATTTTAACCCCACTAACAATTTTTTAAGCACAATATATTCAAATACGATAAAGAAACCATTAAAAAATTTAGTTTGTAGAAATCGATAATTTCCCGCTATTACCTATTATCCATTATGTTAGAGTTATAGATATTGTACTCAATTTTTTGTTCAAAAGATCTTATTTTATAATTTCGCGCCAACACCCCATCACCCGAAATCAAACGCGGCAATGACAAGTGACGTAGTTGCACTTAAGACTTAAACTTGAGAATCTTATTGACGAAAAGATAATTTTTACAATGGGTACTTCTTCAGTTTTGTTGTTCAATTAAAAAAAATAAAATAAAAAACCCAAGTTAGAGTTTCTAGAGACCTTCGGAGAACAAACACGTGTTAGTTTTAAAAACATTGATGGGTTTTTTTTTATTTTCCTCATTAGACCTTAAATACAACCGTAGTTTTAATTGGAATTGAAAATAAAGACAAAAATAAAATTGATAACAATCAAGAACAGAAACTTTACTTTGGTTGTCTTTGAGTTCAGTATTTTTCTGGGAACAATAAGAACGTGTTAAACATATCAAACAGTCGACAAAGTTTACGTCTTCTGCGTTTTGGGTTTGGCATGGAAGATATTCGGAAAGCGGCACCGTGAGGAACTCTTTCTTTGTTGAACGACGACATGAATCGATGTGCAAACTTGGACGAAACTTGGCTCACAGTTTGCCTGTTGGAATACAATTCTGCGAAAATTCGTGGATCTTGCTGACTGTATTTCACGTGAAGTTAAAAATTTCTTCCGATCCACAAAATAATGCCTTTCCTTCAGTTTCAACACTATTCGTATATGTGCACATATTTACGTGTTTGTAGGTAGGTGAGCGTGTATTTAAGTATTATTTATGGGATGCTTTTATCGAAAGTTGATTTTCTATTGAAAAATCGATTCCCGAAGGGATTATCTGCCTTTCCATGGAATTATAGTCTTTAAGGGGTGATAAAATTAACGCCAGTGGAAAACGTCTTCGATTTAAACTTTGGAAGTTATTTAAGGAGTTGCTTTACGATTTACAATTGGATGTAAATTATTACCGGAAATGAGAACAATAGGGGACAGAATTCAATGAAGGAATAAACAGTTTATTTCAAAGATTAAGTGGCACTTATTCAGACAAAATAGATACCCTTTACAGCTTTTCCATGTAAATTTTGTGACAAGTTGGAGAAAGAACAAGAGCAAGATAAAAAAGGCGCAAGCTTCAGAAATATAATCCCATTCTTCTTTGGTATTAAAAAAAATTAATTTACCCCAGATTACAAATTGTTAATTGCAATTTACCTGTAAGTTTTCATCAGTGTGCTTTGAATTCCTCACTAATTAAATTAAAATTCCTGAATTCAAAATGAAAAAAGTGACTTTACGGCAGTAAAACAATCTCGTTGGAGTTTCGAAAACTTACACTCCTTTTCAGACTCAGAACAATGAAACCAAGCTATTCTTTTTATAAGTAACGAGAAGCCTGATTCAACCATCAAATCGCCGTCAATGTCCCTTTTTACATGTTGAGACTCGAATTAGGTTTTGGTATCACTCTTTGTATATGTTCAGGAATCTCTTTTCAGAAACCCTAATAGTTCAAGTCTGATAATTCTCATAATGATCCATTCATATCATTCAAAGGTTACTGTTCATATGAGGATTTGTCAATATCTTTTCAGAACATATTAGGTTTGAATGAATTATACAATATAGGGTAATGGTTCCCAAGGTGGCGATATCGATATCGTTTCCCAGGGGTCGAAATAAACGAAAACTGTTTTTGGGGGTGAACGAAGTCTAAAAATTAACCTCTATTTTTATCAATTTTTTATTAATAATTATCAATTGCACTTGATATGTACTAAATTTTATGTCTATTTGTTTTGCTAAAGTTTTATGAGAAGATGGGGTCAAGCTTACTCACTTAACCAAAAGTTATTAAATTGGTAAGTATTTCTATCACTAGGGAAAAAAACTAGAGATAAGATTTTTAAAGTAATTTGGTTATGAAGGTCTTAGGTATTAGTACTTGTACTTCGTCTTTCAGAATACAGTGAAAACTGGTGGAAGGAAATCATACAGGTACGAAAATTCTAACCCTACTTTCTGTATTCTACTAGAAATAATTCATAGCTTACACATTCGATTAATTAATGATTGCTAATAACTAATGTTTCTACATGAAACTAACGTGATACGTCTGAAAAAAGTCTCTGCTAAGATTTGGAGGTACCTATAACGTGATCCACGTATTATCTACAGAAGATGTCAGCCAATGTTGCTGACGAAACCTCTGCATTTATCTGTTTATTGTGGCCGTGAAAGCCTACGTTCTTATAAAGACATCTCATTTTTATTCTTCTATTTCGTTCGTTTTAGAAAACTCAGTTTAGGTAGATACATATGCAAATTTCATAGCAACGTAGCTGCTGGCAACTGCCAGTCTATACATATATTAAAACTATTAGTCAGATTTTGGCCATACAAGGGAAAACTGGTATAAGTAGATTATGTTGGATCCCTAAAGCCTTGTAATGGTGCAAAAATGTTTTTGAGATGTTTTGGTTGTCATGACATCAGACTACTAATTTGGATCCAATTTGTATCACTTTATTTTTAATACATAAACATAAGATAAAAAAAACCAAAAAGAGTACTGTGGAACAACGCCAAATAAAAACTCAAAAATTTACGAAACATTAGTAAACCTAAAATGCATTACGACATCAAAGGCATAATCCTTGGTTAGAGTCTGGAGAGGTGATTGGAAAGTTTCTTACTTGTATCAAAAATAATGTAAAACCTTCGAACAAATGTATTTTTTATTTTTAATAAATTCTGAATTAATTATGCTTACCCTTAATATATATTTTTTAATTATGTAATAAGACTCTCCCAAAGCCCAATTTTTAACTAAATATTTTTAGAAATGTTGGTAGGTGGTGTTGTTTTCGTGGTGTGTTTACGATATTCACCTCCGCTTTCGATATTTCAGCAACTGTTCCAAAACTTTGATCCAAATTCCACTATGGAGTAATAGTTGAGAGTACTTTTGCATATGCAATTTTCATGCAGTGAAGCAGAACAACACTGTACATCCGCAATTCCCTTATTCCCTGGCTCGTAATTAATTTCAGCAATTTAACTTTCTGATGCAACTTTTGCGAGTCGAAAATTCGCGTTCGAAAAATTCATAACAAGAACTAATTGATGCTGTAAACGATTAAAAAATACCGTTAGACCATTTCCTGGGTACGTGCAAGTAATTGGTATTGTTATCGTTTCCGGAAATTTTTTTATTTCTGTAATTACCGCTGAAATTGATACAACTAAACATGTAAATTCCGTCTGTGTGATTTTCGCAGGGTAATTTTAAGAAATGAAGCCCAAAATTATTTGGTAGCTAAAGTTTCGTGGTCTATTATAGCTGTGTATTGTACTATAAAACTATGATAAGTTTCTTCTTTTATTTTTCCCGTTATTTATAAAGAAATTGTGGGTAACGGTTGGTGAAAAAGCCAAATCATAGAAACTGAATGAGTTTAGCGAAAAATCACAGAGGAGAGGATCGAAGGATAAAAAGATTTATTGCTTGTCACGTAAAACTCCGGATGTCCACACTTAAGCCTACTTTTTGCTCTTCTGCAATAACTGTTGGAAACGATGCGACTACATGGATTACGTACCTACAATTCACTGTAAAAGACGCAAAGCCTCTAGAGGTCATTTCTCTTTATTTTTATCTCCAAATGATTATAGCACAGACACCTATTTATATTCCACAAAGTGGAAAGCTTTTCTAGGAACTGTTGCAAATGCGTAGACGTTGATGTTTGTCCTAGAGAAGCTTTGGGATCCTTCATTTATATTCTGATTGGAAATGTAAAAAAGAAATGGTCTCACGTTCTTCGTAATGGTAGTTTCATTTCAAATTTATTTATGTTACTAAGTTTTTCTAGTGATACAGCCATTTAAGGAACTCACAAGAACTACTATGGAAAGAATATCCATAAATAAATATCGGTTGAAAGTAAAAGCAAAATTAAAATATATTAGAGGAGTTATAGGGTGCTTTTAGGAAGAGGAGATGTAAAAAAAAGTCAGATAACCCAATATGGAGATAACGTAGAGATGTTAAACACATACTGATGCAAAGTTGAATCACTGTGGTAAAAATAAAATCACTTAAACGATAAATCTGAATGCTTGAAGAAGACAGATAATGTTTGAAAGACGGTTCCATATGGGTGCGAAACGTGGAAGATGGAGGTGGTAGAAAAGAAAAGGCTGAAGGCCAAAGGCGCTGGAGATAAAATATGAAAATATTGAAGAAAGTGGAAGAACAGAAGCAGTGAAAATGGTGTGCAACTCAATAAGTAAAAGCAGAGATTGGATGGCATAACACCTTATGAGGCATGAAGGGTTAGTTTTAGGTATATTAGTGACAGAAGCAAGAGTAAGGAGAGATAGAGGGTTTTAGTTTCCGGAAAATGATGAGGTGGTGCGGAGGTGCGTCTCCAGCAACTTTTCAGATGATGTCGAATTCTACATGCGTCACAATAATGATGTTAATACTGTAACGACTTTTCTAGTAGAACTTATTTATTTAACGAATATTTATTTTACAACTATTTATTTAACACTTAAACACTAATAGAATAATTCAACGACTTATTTATATCACAAGGAAAACGCGTATTTATATCACTATATATCGTAGTTCGGTATTTATATTACTCGTTCGGAAGCTCACTGTAAACTGACTGACTCTGGCCACGTCAACAGGTATTTATACTGATTAGGAACAATCCAGAAAGTTCCAGAATGACATACTAGACTTTACTGGAGTGCCCATTGTGTTCGTCTAATTTATGGCCTTGTTTATCGTCATCAAAGCGCCGACCGACGTCGGCGTTCTTTGAGCTCCGCTTATCTGCTGTCGGTTCTCGTCGCCGCTATCGCACACACACACGCTCGCCGCACTGCTCGCTCTCGTACACATATACGCTCGCTACACTGCCCACTCTCGCACACATACGCTCATTACAATACGATTGCACAAAAATTTACACTATATCAGTGGCGGTGCATGATTCTAAGATCGGGGTTGCGCCCTACACAAAAATAAAAAATAATAATGTCGCAAATGTCCACAGATTTTTTATTTCTGTAGTCGTGACATGCTTCAAGCATCCACTAAAGTATAGTATCAGAAATAGTTTTGCAACTAATACTTCATAGAACAAAATATGCTCCTGGTCAGTATTTTGTCGAAACCACCAGGCACGGATTGCGATTTCGAGCTGGTTGGCTCTCATCAGCGTGTCGTAGGTGGCTCCGACAGAATACAGACCGACCAAAGTCTCCTCTTACTAGAAGTGGATTCAATAACGACCAAAGATGTCACGAGAGCGCCATCTATGGTAAATACTATGAATAACAGGTACTGTAATGCTCAACAAGATCCCTTTTCATTAAGGAAATACTTGTTTAGCCAGACCTCCGCATAGATGGCGCTCTCGTGACATCTTTGGTCGTTACTGAATACTTCATAGCTTCGTCTAATTCAGCATGTGACCTTATTTTTTAAAGTGTTACTAATGAGAATTATTAACGCTAAATTAAAAAAAAATGTGGGTAGTACGCGCGAACCTGTGCACCTTATGACGCACCGCCAGTGCACCATACCAACAAAGGGTAGGATTCTTATGACGTTTTTGATTATTTGGAATAAATTCAATTCTAGAAAGATTGCTTGTCGCAATGGATACACCAGATTTTAACCTTTTTTGTCTTTATTTGTAAGATAACGATTTCGACCAATATCAGCATTCTAATAGGTATACGATATATCTTCGTCAATCACGCATCTCGAGCGTTGCTACACTTCATCTTCGTTCGTTGAATATGCAGTGACGTTGCATAATTTCGATAACATAACATCAGAAGAATCCCCTCGTGGAATATTCTTTCGAGCCTTTGCTAATTCAAATTATGGTGAATAATTACAAGGGGTAATTTGAAGAGAAAACGAAATGAATGTACCTAAAATGAAGTATAATGCAGATTAACTGAAATAATTTCAAAAACCTTGGACAAACTATTAATTCCAAAAATTTTATAGAATGATAAAATATTGTACATTAGAGATGAAGGTCTTTTCGTTCTTCTCATACATTCAAATGCCACCTGCAGGAAAATTAATAAACGCTTCGTGCACGTTTCTGCTGTTTCCTGGTTTTTATTTTAGTCGTATTCCACTAACCAAATGCTATGATGTAAATCAAAATCCAACAGATTTAGAGCAACTGTACTGCTCAGCCATGAAAAAATTGGGACGCATACCAACCGAGGCAGACAATAAAATTAAAGCCATGGGATTACGTCCTACTGAGGAAAAGTAGGTATACTAACAGAGGCAGTTTCTTCATGACTGCCATCTATCTAAGAGCACGTTGAAACTCAAAATCGCCCTGCGATTGCAGTAATGTGACGCATGGTCGTTTGGTGGACGGCAATTTTAATTTAATGTCTTTAAGAATAATTTTTATTTTACAATTATACATAAAAGAACAAATTATTCTTATGTAAATGTTTATATATAATTATATTATGAAAAATTTGTATGGGTTTTTGAGTACACATTTTTATTTAAAATGTTTCACAAATAATGCGATACGCAATCTATTAACTTTAAAAATATTATGCTTAGTAAATATTTAAAGATGCTTTAAATGATTGTGAATCAATAAACTAATATTAATACACATTGTATTGCATCAGTCTTTATATCGCAGGTATTTTATGGTGAACAGATCCACTTCCGGTTAAGGTCAGTCAGGACATTTGATTATTACAATGTTGCAACTTTCCGATAACTTTTTTGTTTATTTTCAGAAGATTTAGCAACACTGTAGGTATTTTCTTTGTTAGTTGCTTGTCAGATAACATTTCTACTGTAAAACGATGAGCGGAGAGTTTGTTGTTGCAACTTTATAAGTAGGTATATGAGATGTTAAATGGTTCAAGTTTTCAACAGTTCTTGGAACTTTATAAGAATACGATTTTCATTACTCGAAGGCACATCTAATGGGGTATAAGTTTAGAAACCAATCGTAATGTGAAAACTTTTTCAATAACACCAGACAAATCTGCTCAGCCAAAGTCAGATAGATTAAAATCTGTTCGTTTGGTGCCCCCGCTCTGATGGGCAACATTTCCCGAAATTAAACTTCAACCAATAACGATTGAATGCCGCTTTTCGCATTTCCTCAAATTGGAATCCTTTTTAAAACGTTTTTCTTTGAAAGTCGTTATCAATAACTGATTCCCATTATGCCACTTTCCTTTTCTAACCTTATTTACTATTTAAGTATCTTTTTCTTTCTTTCAAGCATTTTCTCAGCAACGAATCGAATGGATAATTTAATAACCAAAATATGAAACATTCGCAGAAAAGGAATTAATGCAGAATAATGATTATAATGAAGGTATTGTCTGATATATAAAACACTCACTTTCCTTAGGTACTTGCAAACAACAATCTAGTATGTAGAAGCCTTCCCCTTATTATTCCTGTTTCGGTTTCTAATACGTCTTATATTGTATCAGGTGGACCACCAACTCATTTTTTCCTTTTTTTTTTTGTTGGTTTGACCACATTGGTGCAGCTTAGGGTACGTTACATTACAACATTATCTGAAAGTTTTTTTTTTTATAGATCCCTCCTTCGACATTTTTTGAATGAGATATAATCTCAGCTTATATTTAACGTTGCTGAACAAATATAATTCTTTATATGTTTCAACTTTATTTCCGTTGGTTGAATCCTCCAGCATGTTTTAACTAGGTTAGATGGTAATCACCTTTTTCTATGGTATGATTCTAATAAACTGGGGGGTTTTAACAGAAAAAATGGGGCGTTTTGCTCCCGTTTGCCAGTTTTGATTCGTAGTTGTTTGAGGCCATTTCCAGGTATGCCACTTAGAACTGAGAGTTTGTTTGTACACTTTCTTCAATTTGGGTTATAGGTGGTTCATTTAATGTGGGTCACCCTGTATATAGGAAAGTGTAATTTTCACAACAATTTGTGTATGCCAACAACATACATATAAAAGCGGTCGATCATACAACAGATATGGGGTGGTTAATTATCGTGTTACACTTCACTATCTTTGAAAACGATAAAATGGCAACAAAAGCCCTTCATTAAAGCAACTTTATGCTACTATATTTGTTCTATATATATTATCATAGTAAACATCGAAATATAAAACCGAAATGGTGTCTCCGCGAGATAAGCCACCTCTGTTATTTAAAACACCGTTACCAACAGGACTCGGACTGCTTTAAATGGGAATAGGGCCATCCGGTTTTATTACTTTGGTCTATTTACGAAGTTGGACGCTCTCTAGGTCGTATAATAGTACATGCAGTTTTAGCTTTCTACACGTCTAGAGTGGACAAAATTAGATATTTTATTGATACAACCCGTTAATTGCGAAAACTCCAAGCGAAAATAAAGCACGTTCGCTTGAAGCTTTTAAAAATTCAAAATTTCAGCTTCCCAGGGCTTCAGCAAGTTCACCACAGTAAGTGGGTGAGGGGTAAGAGGACGTTCTTCGGGTATTAATTAAATCGAAAGTATTAATGCTAGCCAATTAAAACGTTGGTGAGGGTTCGAAAAATATGATGAAGCCTTTCGAAGAACGGAGGGTAGTAGATTTACCTCATCGGAGGATATTTCGTCAGAAACATGACATCAACAAAATAAGGAGGAACCCTTTTGTAAAATAAAACGTGCCTGCAACTCCGACGTGGTACCTAGACGCACCGTACTCACCCTCGTGGAGGCAGCACGCGTCTCACGTCACCGGTACCACTACCGCTTGTACGAGAGAAGTGGGAATACTATACCCTCTCTCCTGAACGAGCCTATAAGAGCGGCTGTTCCATCCTTGAAAAAATAGACTTCTCTGCCTTTGGCTAAGTATCGTATTCACGGACTTACATAACTTTGAAAGACTAGTGTAGATTAGGGTTAATTCTTAGATATTAAGCTTACTAGCTTGTGTAATTAGTGTATACAATTTACGCCGTAGAATAAACTATCGTTTAAGATTGACATCCAATCATATTCTCCCAAGACCAACAATAATAAGCGAAATACACCCACCTACACTTCGTAAATATGGTTGTACTGAAACTAATTTGAATTTTTTTATATTGGTAGGTACATAAATTAGCAATAGCGTAACAAAGGGTATGTGTGCCATGCACAGACCTTCGAAAGTTATTTTGGACTCGTCTTGACTTTTTAAAACTATATTTGTATTATAATTTTAATTAAGGAACTGAAGGGTCGACCCTAGTTTGTCTGCGACCTCCGTGTTGGCATTATTTACCCCACTGTAAAACAATTTTTCAACGCAATGTCTTTTTATCGTATTGCACTGTTCAATAAAAGAGAAGTTATGTATATGTATTACTCTACCTTTCTAGCGCTTACATCCTAAAATTTTTCAAAATTTCTACATTACCAGAAGTAGACGTATGCATGCATATTCACCCTCTTGGTGCTATGCCTTACTTCAGTGGCAGATATGCTTGATTTATGGCTGAAAGGTAGCAGCTATGAAATGAATATATTTTACCGTACTTGTCAGGTCAGCCTAAATTTTCAAGTTTCAAAACGAATGGTTCACTAGAGGGATATTTGTTCCCATAAGCAAGTCAATTTTTTTGACGGTGGAAATTTTGGTGTTTTTTTGAAATCCTCTTAAATTTATTAATACGATCAATCACTTTAGTCCTCTAATGGTTGTATATTTTCCTCAGATTAATATTTGTAAATAAAGACAGGTATTTACTGCGATCTTTTTTTGAATGATTTGTTGCAAAAAACGTGAGGTGAGCGAAGGCTATTGGTCGAGCGACAATAAATTAAAGTCGCATTCCATAAAGGTCAAAATTCAAATCATCAGCATACACTGTGTGACCACTTTAGTGTGCAACATGTGGGAATTATTTTAATTAATTGTACAACCAAAATACAAGTATTTCCGAAAGTTGGTGCATGCTTGGTAATCATATTAGCTACACTTGGTGGTTACAAGCCAAACAGCATACAGGGTGGGACTTAAAATATAAAAATTGTATAAGAGTAAAGCACCATTATTTCAGAAAATTCAGCAAAATATTATTATTAAAAAATTGTTGAGGATTAAATAATATGTCTAAATGTAAGAACATATCCACTCAAGAAAAAAAAAATTAGGAAATAGATCATTTCAAAAAGAAGTGTTTGTTTCTTTGTGCAATTAATTAAAAAAAAATACGTGTGACACTGGCGACTGCCGCGGTAATTATATTGCATAGTTTATCAACTTATGCAATTATAATATTTATACAATATTTTTTTCTTTGATATTAATATAATAATACACCTATATACTTTCTCACAAACAGCTGCTTACGTATTCGTCCGATTTCGGAGCAGCTCGTCTCGATCCGTGCGAGCTTCGTACAGTCTACACGCATACGTCTAGTCGCACGCACACGCCGCACCGCTGTGCCGGTCAGAGTGGGGGGTGTTAGGTTTTTTCGTTACGGAATTTCTTGATTCGGTCGCCGCGCTCAAAGCCCGCGATAAAAGCTATGCAGTAGCTTAAAAAAATCCAATTTTAAGTCTGTTTTGAGCATTTAATTGACGGTTTAAAGTAATGTATTTATTTCCATCATTAACTCCAAGAACATGTAGATAGAGGTGATTGTACACTTTGAATGTGATGCTTTCCGCATTAAAATTTACAATTTGCATTTTTGAAAAAAGAGTAAATATTACCTATATTTAATTTAAAAACCATATTTGGATCAAGCTATAATTTTAATGAACGTTCCGATTTAATGAACTGTTTCTCTTTCGAGTATAATATTATTTACCGTGCATTTTTAATTAGAAATCCGTTTTGAATAGAATTTGTAGCTCTGCATGATTTTATATTTTTTTAAATTTGTAGTTCCCTTTTTGAGATACATACCTTAATATCGTAACAATAAAACATACTTAAAAACTAAAACAGAGCTGTTGTATTCAATTTTTTTCCTCATGCCCCACGTCCATTTTTTTTTACTCACTCCTGTACTACATGTTGCTTTTTTATCCGTATCTTGTCGTTTTTAATTCCTTTCATTGACTCTTTCTCCATTGCGTTTTTCAGTCTCTCATTTGACATTTAGTGTTTATCCTCTTTTACTGATGTTGATACTTTTCTAAATTCTAAATCTGAAATCTTTTGCTTATAAAATTCGTTGACCTGTGTTTATCCTTCCCCATATTTTCTTTTCGTTATTTTTTCCCAATCCACGTTTTGTATTCTTTATTTTGTTATTCCCATGTACATTCCTTCAAGACGAGGCATCACTCGCTTTATTTTGAAATTATAGTTCTCTCCTTCCTGCTTTTATTTTTATTCTTTATGTTTTTAAATATAACAATCCTGCCAAAATCACTTACAAATCTCTTTTTCTCTGTTTATCATAAGTACCTACCTGTAACAAGCGACGATTAAGGTCCATTTCCTAGTATAATAAATTAATTTTCATGAACATAAAAAATTTCAACACATTTACATGTTTAATGACCACAACAGTATTTATTTATTAATTATACTTGCGAAGTCTATGTGTGGTGTAATATTTAACTGCTAATATCAATGTTTCATTGTTAATAACATTTATTTATTGTTTTTAACAGTATAAAAAAAAAGCAATAGTTACTAACAATATTTCATTGTGTTTAATTTCTTTTATTTTATATTTTATTTTTTACAATATTATTGAAACTTTATAAGTAGTTAAATTCATAGAATTTTGGTTTTCTCTTGACTATAAAAAATTACTTATAATTATTTTCTTTATAGAATAATCTAAAATTTTATACTTTCATTTCTTTCACAACTGCCAGCTCTCGTTGGACTTCATTATTTACATGCCACACGGTCTCGTTAAATTTTACCGAGCTACTCGTTATAGAATGCGAGGCTTAATTCTCTTTGCAACGTATGCAGAGTTTTTACATTACAGTTTCGCGTTAATTTCAATTGACCAGATTAACTGCTGGGTAGCATTTAAAATAAAAGTTTCGCGGGGCCCTTCACTGGCACCTGCATATCCACTCAAAACTTTTCAAGCTCAACTTTTTCAACGACCGGACAACTTTAAATCCACGTCCATGTTGTTGACGCGTCTGACACTTAGGGGAGAAACTGTTTATTCAGAGACTAATAAATGGTTCACAGATCTAATCCTATTTTATTTTCCCCATTTTTTATTTCTTTTATTAGCTGTCACGGAACATGAGAAAACAAAAGTCCATAAATCAAATTTTTAGTATAGCAAGGAAAATCTTTCGCAAAATCATTCATTGTTCGGATGGATGAATGCTTCAAGAGTACAATAGAATAAAATAGGAGAAGCCCTACTTTACGGATTTTTTATCCAGCCATTTTCACTCAGTTGATCATTGATGTCATCCGTTGCGTTCATGTTTTCAAAATCGAAACACTTTTTCACACTGTATTACTTATAAAAACCATTTTATCTTTGGATCTCATAAATATAAAATCACTAATAAGCTTTAGAGTTCGTAGAAATACACACACACAAAAGAAGAAAGTGAATTTATTACGAAATAAAAATCTTTGTTAAATCTATTTTCTGATTCACAGTCAGTAATCTTTAAAAAGGAAAAACTGTATCTAATTTTTACAAAAATTGGTTTAAAAGTTGCATCAACACAAACATCAAATGTAAATAGCTGTAGGAATATAAGGTGATTCATAATAAATAATCCCCAGGAGAAGACATAAAAAGAAGTAAAAATCTGCATAATTTTATGGTTTTCAGTTTTACCATGAGATCAAATAGTAAGTTTATTATTTTACTTTTATGTATCTTTTTGTGACTGACGATGAAATAAAAGTCAGAAATAGAATTAAATCTTGTATACATCCCTTTAAAATTAGGAGCCGTTTAAAATGGACAGCTGATGGCAAGATAAAGCAAGTACAGGCATTGAATGACATCTTGGGGTCAATGTTAAAAGTAATTTATTTAACATTTTGCCGTTAATTAATCACAAACTTATAATGGTCATTAAATTTTACAATACGAAGCTAAAAATAGGCTTCACGTTGAAATAACCTATAAGGCCTTCCCTTGGAGGTTATTTAAATAGTCCACTTAAAAAGATAATCCTGACTTGACCATTGTTCCTTATAAAATTCTATGGTCAAACGCAGAATTTTGCTCTTCTAAGACTGAGTTTGAAAGTAGGCCTTTTCTTTCGAAAAACCAACGCAGCCTTGAAATTTGACATCGATGTTAAATTTAAGGCTATACTTCATATGTCTCTAAAAGTTGTATAGATATTATTTCTACCCCTTACTCGTTTGAAACCTTCCCTTATGAGACATTTAATTAGTTCACATAAAAATGGTCATCTTGTATATTGTACGAGCCACTTCCAAGCGAAAGATATAAAACATGTTTGATTTATACTGATAAAGGTTTTCGCAGTCACTTGATGAACTGGTGATGTCCTGATTCGTGTATAAAGACCGTCGTCCTAACGTTTCGCTAGCATGAGTGGCAAGCTTCTTCAGAAGTCCTTTCGTCATTGATACAGGATGTAGACTGGACAACTAAACATTATTTTAGAAAATTATGCAATTCATGAAAACGTAAGTAGTTCTTGTATTTTGTGGTCGTCCCTGAAAAAAAAGCGTTTCGAGAATGTGTGTTGACGACACGTCCTAGAAAGCATTCCTTTTTCGATCATGACCAAAAAGATCGAGAATAACATTTATTCCTGCATCAACAATGGCTGCCAAAGCCTAATTCAATTAATATACAGGGTGGTTCTGATATAAATACGGATTTTTGGAGGGTGTCAACTAGATGCAATATGTAATCGAATGGTCACTACAGCAGCGCGGTGAAGAAACAAAAAAATTTTCAAAATTTTTGAAAAACATCTTAACATGAATTAATTTGAATACGGTCCTGTGCGTTTTCGCTTTGACTTAAGCAACACATTTGGCAACTGTCACAAAATTCTGATGAACTAAACGCCATTTTCGAACACACTTGTTTACGTTACAGTAACCGAGTAACCTCATTCACCGTCAGCTGATTGAAGACAGCGTTGCCACTACACACGACCAGGTCAATCGAGGACACGTTTTACACAGGACCGTACTCGGTTTTGCCTGTATTTTCACATACGTTTTTCTCGAAAACGGTAAACTTTAGGACCTGCGAAGTTTTGCTTAATTTTCTTATTTTCTACTGCCCTATCACCTCCTTAAATATCCGCAGTTATATCAGTAACACCCTGTATAAAGATTTTTTCTTTACCCATTATTATCTTCATCGTCTGTAATACTGATCTCATATTAATCTCCGATTTATTACACTATTACGTTTCAAATTTTGATTATTTATTTTTAACTGTGCTTTTGCTTTTTAGGACCATTTATTTTCGTCGCATTTTCAAAACTTCAAGCAAATTATGAAATAAAGCAAATATAATTCCGTTGAATTCCACATGACTTGGAAGAGTTTGTGAGAGCTTCTGGAAGCACTATCTTAATTTATTCTGTTTCGTTAGTTTTAGAATCAAAGTGAAAGTTCAAAGTTCCTGCAAAAGAAAACGATATATATAAATAACAGTCTGACTTGAATATAACAATTTGCACAAACCAATAATTTTTAATAAAATCCATTGAAGGCTTTTTAATTCACTTCAAGGCGATAGAAGAACCTAATACGTGTTCATTAAATGTAAAGTGAAAGTGCCATGATGCTAATTTAGGGTTTTGAAAAGCAGTTTTCTACCTGTAGATATTATATATATAATTGTGCCTGAAAAGTGACAGTGTATCCACCACAATTGTTCAGGGATTTAGGCCATCATGTCAACCTGTCCAACCCCGCAGGGAGATGAGAAGGAGAAAGGTAAGTCAGCTTATGGAAGGGTTGTATGTTGTAATAGCCCAAATCCTGAATGATTTCAAAAATAATGACGTTCTCTATCGGCTTCAGTGTTCATCACTGTTCTTCACAGACAATTTTCGCATTGATGAGACATTAGATCAGTGATTCTCAAATCTCTTTCTTTGGGGGCACTGTTTAGCAAAAGTAATAGCATGCCTATTTTTAAATAATTATTCTATGAGACAATTTTTCCCACCAAATGGAAGACGTTAACAAAATGACTCAATCAGTTTTTCTTTGGGGTTTTCTTGTTATTCTCTATTAAGACTTTCAAATAATCTTTTTTCCAGTTTTTTTATTGTTAATTTTGAAGTTTCGCACATTTTTGTCGCTGAAAATGTGAAAGCCTGAAAATAACAGTGCT
Source organism: Agrilus cyanescens (assembly GCA_947389935.1). Taxonomy (NCBI): domain Eukaryota; kingdom Metazoa; phylum Arthropoda; class Insecta; order Coleoptera; family Buprestidae; genus Agrilus; species Agrilus cyanescens. The sequence continues at coordinate 23,789,774 of OX376709.1, forward strand.
TTTAGTGAGTCTCATTCCTAGAAATTCTTCCAATGATCTTTTTCTCCTCTTTTTTGATTTCCCGTGTTCCTGCTTCCTATTGTGTGTCAGTCTTTGCTTGCGTAGAGGATTATTGGTTTTATGGCTGCATTATAATGTCGACTTATGGTCTGTCTTGACATAGACATACTATCTACAGAACGATGTTCGCGTGTAAACGCTTTCGACAATGACATATGACACGTATTCTGTTCGATACTGCTTCATGCAACTGATAAAGAAACTGGAAAGGTACCAATGAAAAAGTTAACCTAGAGTTAAAACTTTGAATCGACACTACAATTCGGTCAGATGTCGGAATACCAAAGGGCTGTATTATTTAACCGATAACCAATCACGTGCAACTTCCCTATCAGTATGCCGATACGTGCATATTTCATAGGCGTACTTGAAGGAAATAGCTAGAGTGCCTGCCCCTTCCAACATTGTACCTACCTTCTTAGGGCGGGGTTTGCTAATGCGCATCTAGTCGTTAAGTCTCGGTTGAAAACTTTCACACTATCTTCACTCTACCAGATTTCTTGGTATGTTAACCGGCAAGTAATATAATTTTATCATTCTATAGAACTCCTATAGTCATTCCATACAATTCCGAACTCATCTAGGCTGGGCATTCTATGGAATATTTTATCTAACATGTGGCCATAGTTAGGTCATTACAACATGCTTGCGCATATCTCATGCATTTTGCTTATAAATAATTCGAATTCTAATTAATTCTTATATTTAATACTTAAGATATGGATTTTGTTTCCTGTTTTTGTCTGAACCGAATAACCACTATAATTATTGTCAAAATCGATCAATTTTATTAAAAATGACAGTCTTTAACTAAGCATTGTTTATAAAAATGATATTAAACAATTCTGAACAAGTTAATAATAATAATAAATAAATTCAGTGGCGTCACTACCGCAAGACAAACAAACGGCTGCAATACAGCAGAACACTAAAGGTTGTTTAGTGTTGGTGAAAAAAAAATTCGGTTGCGCTACTGATTAAATATTAATAAGGAAAACACTCTAATGTTCACTACCTACCCTTCACGCCATTTCACCAACCCCCAAACACGTATTCCACATATGTAGAATGCTCAAGCAAAGTATAAAATGTTTCATACTTTCCCTGAATTTTAAGGGCATATAGTGTATGAGACACTGTTGATTTCTGTTTTTTAATATAAGAATTCGGTTTTTAAAGAATGAAAATGAGACATGGCATGTGAAAATTGTTTTTGGGGAATTCAACTGTGATCAGCTATCTACTTAAAATTATATTACCCTCCTATTATTAGTATTATTACTATTACTATAACTTTGGTTTTTCTTTATTGTTGGTAAATATATGAAGAAAGAATTAGGTCAATATCGAAAATAGAATTCACACTCGCAGAATTTGTTATATTGCGAGGGAACGAAAACTTTTGCGTCACCCTTTTGGCACTCTAAAGTGACGGAACAGTCACTTCGACAACCACTGCATTAGGTGAATTCGAGAATTTTAGTGTTTTCTGTCTCCATATTACATGCTATTATGAACACGTGTACGTGAACTAGCCGATTAGCAGCGGGCGATTTTTATTTGTAAATATGTATGTGTATCGTATCTGCCTTCTAGGAAAGCAATTAAGCAGTTTGCAGAAGAATAAACTACACCGGACGTTTCCAAATATTACTCGAAGCTTCCAGAAAGAAACCATTAATGAAGGGACGATCGCCATTATTAAACCCACGAAAATTTCAGTATCTAACATTATTCTTATTGATACTTTATGGTTCATCATGATTTCTCTATTTTCGCTTTCTCTCTCTTATCTTCTGCATGTAAATAGGTACCCAATAAAGATGCAAATGTCTAGTGTCTAGTAGCTCTTTGGGTAATAAGAGGAAGGTTTATTATACGTCTAGTTTAGCAAAGTAATTTCGGTTGCTATGATCTTGTTTTGACTAGCTCGCGAGGGGTAAGTACCTGGATCGCCGTTATTGCATGTTTGTATGTGTAGATTATGTTGTGTAAATGCTGCATACAAGCTTAGACAGTTTTTGTTCAAAGGAGAACAAATGTGTTCATGTTTTGCTGTTATGAAGGAACTTACAAAGCGGTCGACAATTTTGCAATTACGAAAGCCTTGTGCCAGACTACATCATGTTGAAAGGTACCTTAATTATATCGTTACAAAACCGAACTTCTAAAATACAAAATTTGTCTGTTGGATCCAATTTAATTAATACTCAATTTTATCACAGAATACATTTTAAACCTGTTTAATTGAATGTTGCAAACAATATAAAAAGAAAATTAAACAAAAAATGCTTCAGCACCAGTTAATCAATATATAGGTATATGTAAAAGGCAGGGATTTTTCTATGGGTTCTCACTATTCTCCATGACCATCCACAGCCACCAGTCGCCATTGCAGTGCTAAATACCTCCCACAGCCTTCCTTCTGTAATAAACGAGTCTGGGTGGGAAAATATGAAGGTAAAAAGCTGTGTACAATCTATTTAAATCTTTCTGAGAGAGAAAGCAACATTATTGTTAGAGAATTTTCTAGAAAATTCTAGATTTATTGAGTGTTACGACTGGTATAGTACCGTTGGGTACTATCATCCTAAATATTCAGAGGAGACTTCAGAGTTACCTGATGTATCAAAATAACTTGAATAGGTTCTCAAATGTAGAGCTCATTAAGAATAGAATATGTACCAAATGGAATACACAATCATACCATACTCAAACTACCAATATTATTGGCTGCTAATGGCTTTGTGAACGTCAAATCTGCAGAACGAGGTACTTCAGGAACTATCTGTTATGCCTTTAATGCTGGAGAGGTTTATCCGTTCAACTTCCCGCCAGTAAATTTCATGTACTATATCAATGGCTGGATGTCAGGAAATTTTGCTGCTTTCATCTCTTTCCATAACACATTAGTTGCTCCATATTAGTGACTCCATGACCATCATGTGTAATGGTGGGAACCATATTTCCATTGATTCATTGAAGAAAGCAAAAGAAACTGGGATGAGAAGCTTAGCATTCTCACTCCATTGCAGTCACGAACAAAAAATTACAATGTGGCTCATGAAAAAGGAAATCCATAAAAAGCTCTGTTCATTGGCCCTTTTTAGTTGAATTGGTTTTCACACACACTGAAGAAAATTGTATCCGGGTTTTTGTCAACAGCCAGGAGACACTGTTCTGGAAGGTGATGTAAGAAAGCTGCACGCAAGGAAAAGATAATTCAGACACTAACAATCCTTTTGTTAATCTTGAAACTATGCGATCATTTTCAGCGTTAGTTTTGCAGAAGTTGCAGAAAAGTGGTTCTTCAAGAATTCCTACCAACAGGCCATAGAAAAACAAATTGAGGCCGAACTATATGCTCGTAAGATGACCATATTTCGTTTATTTGAATATGTGAATACTTCAATTTTCTTCATATTTTGAATATAAACTAATCAGCTAGCCACAGCGAAGGTGCATCAGTTTTGGAAAGTTCCTGAGGATGTGAAAGCAATCCAACCTGAAGACATCCTTTTAGTAACATTTGCCACAAAATTTTCAGTTGTGCATTGTATCTATTATATGGCCACTAAGCAAAAAAATGCATATTAAATTGAATATCTACGTCGTCAGAGAATCTTCTAGCAATTTTGCTGATCCACCAGTAGAAGATTAATAAATAAGATTAGAAGTGTCTCAATGCATCTCCCCATTGGGTGTCTCGTCTAAGGGAGGCTACCTATAATTTTGAAAATATGGGAACTGAAATGTACTCCATTTGATTTCAGTATTTGAAACTATCAAATTACATGCTGTAAGTATTTTTAAAGAGCAATTCCATTTTTGAATTACGGACACGGATCGCAATTTCGAACTTGTTGGATTTCATCAGCGTGTTGTAGGAAGTTCTGACAGAATACCGATCAACGAACAACGAAAGTCCCCTCTTGCTGGAGGTGGATTAACATCAGGTCACAGATGACAAGAGAGTACCATCTGTGGTAGACGCTATAAAAAAAATTAAAAAAAAAAAATTATATTCCGCATATGGTTGTAGAAGGTACAAAAAGGGTTTAATGGTAGCCTTGGTATTTTACTTGAGTTGGACTGTCAATTTCATAACAGTACAACACCCTCCAAGATATACGAATCGTCAATATTCCATACTCGCTGTGCGTGGTATTTTCTATACACTGGTGTGAATTTGAATGAGGGACACGTCAGGATATTTCGCACTGTAAAGGGAATTTTCGAATTTACAATTACGAAAGCTTTTTCATTGCATATACAATTTATCTTCTTGTTAACCAACCAACTAACTCGTAATTTTGAATTTATTCTTCTACTTCATTTTTCAATGTGATAGGATACGATCCAAACCCCGTATTGACAATGCGAAAGCAGACGTTTTATTCATGACCATTTGGTAACATATGACAGCAAATCTAATAAAGCTTGCAATTCGATAACAGCTTCCCAATGCCTGTTTGATAGTTTTTACGATATTTCTCAACAACAGTGTAACAACTTCAACATTTACCATGAATGTCTAGATGGTGCACTACAATAAATTTACTCTACCCCTAAACGCAACCCTTAATACTCTATAGAAAGCCGTAAAGGTATCTTATAAATCCCCTATGTTATATAGTTTAACGAAATTCATCTGTATAAATATCTTGAGTTTTTGTTATTAATATGAAATATGTACTTTAAATATTTGTTTCTGTAGATATTTGATTCTAAAATATTCCACTTACAAATAGCAACAGTTAAAATCAATTCAAATCAGTGGATAAGAAATACAAAAAAAAACTAATGGCACACCCTTGATCTCTTTTTTTTTAGACAAACCTGGCTATACAAATATAAATAATAAAAGTGGGAAGTTTCGACTTTTTGAAATATGTCCATATCTTGGTTGTTTGATAAATTAGAGAAAAAAATACGACTTTGATTTCATCCTTTTCTGAATCTTTTATAATTTTTAAGTTAAATAGGGTGTAATTATCAAAACGCCAGTTAGTATCAAGCACTTTAAAATGACAAACGAATATAGATGACAGACGTCTGATAGAAACAAGCTTAGATTACCAGAGAGGACACATAATCGTCGACTGCAAATTGTGACATGAAAGCACCAGTCGACGTTGTTCAGTAGCGCAACAGTACAGTGTTAAGAGGGAGTTAGGTTTGTTACTATTATTCTTACAATTAGAAACTATTCGAAGAAATCGATACATGAATGTCAATTGTTTATTTTAAAAATTAGACAATTATTAAGAACAGTTGTTTTGCGTAGTAGGCTACTAAGAAAAATATTACTTACTTTAAATTTCTTTAACGAAAGATAGGTACAAAAATTTTATTTTACTTAACAAAAATTTTGAAAATAGAAAACAACACAACATTTTGTTATAACTCGAAAGTGCAGTTTTTTTTAAATTTTTTTTTCCGATGTCATTTTGTTCAACATAAAAACGAGCCTGAAGAACGTCAAGCAATTGGTATTCGTGTAAGGATTTCTTTAAAAAGTTTCTAATTGTACGAATAATAGTAACAAAACTCCCTGTTGATGTTACTACTGAGCTACGACAGCTCGTGCTTTCATGTCACAATTTGCACTCGACGATTATATGTCCCTTCTCTTTTGAAAACACCAGCAAGTTTGTTTCGAAAAAATAAATCGAGGATGCGCCATTAGTTTTTGTATTTCTTATAGTTACCGAGTTCCTCTATGGAAACAGCGTAATTGAATCACCCTGTACTCGAAGTAGCCGAAGGTCTCGATGAATTTTCAAAAGTGATGTATAAATCATGAGAAGGTTATGGGCTAGGAGCTTTGTTTTTACAAAATCAACATGGTGGTCGTAGAATACACAATGGCGATAAAGAAGAAAGAGTTCTTACCATACTGAGGAGTACCTATGCCAGTTTATAGGTCTTTCAAAATCAAAATGATGTTTTTACAACCATAAACTGCGTTTGGGAATTACACAACCTGAAAGTAGTCGCTAGTAGGATCTAGGTAATCTGGAGGTGCAAACTTACTTACATACACAGGGAGAATTTAAGGGGTCTCGACCTCCGTTAGTATGTGACAGTAAAAATTGTGGCATGTGGGTTGGGTGGTATGGATAGCCCGGGAAATAGTATATAGAAAAATTGAAATAATTGATTTGGTCTTTACTTGATGAAGATCCATAGTTAATGATAATTTACAAATAACACTTTTTAGTTGTTATATAAATATAAATAAAGACAAATTATTGCTCTCCTTTGCAATCTAATTCAAAAGCAATTTTTTGAAAAACAAATATTTTCAAAAAAGTAGGTTTAAAAAACCTCATTCGGGTCATCTGAGTCATAGAGAACCTTTTTTTTAAATCGTTGGGTAGAGAAGACGCTCCATCGCCAAAGGTTTATAAAGTACAGTATCCAATTATTTTAAGCAACAAATAAGGGGTTATTATGGATCAAGGGAATTAACATTAACATGGTAAAATTGTTGAAATGATTAAGTTTCCAAAATTATCATTAATATTTTAAATACCTACTTTCCATTTTTGATGTTATAATTACGTTTATGCAAAAAATAACAAAATTTAACATTCAACCAAGTATATTATATTTCTTCAAAAGAGACTGCAGTACCTTGGAGTGACAATTGTCTTAGATTTCTTATTTTCTATACAATTTACAAAACCGATTTTAAGGGTTCGTTTGATAATAGCAAGGTGAAATACTGAACACTTTTAACTAACTTAAAAAAAAATAAAATAAACAAAAAAGTCCGTATCAACTTCGACAGCTTTAGAGAGTGCTAGACACGACGTAGAAAATTAAAGTTCTATATGCACAGACACAACGTTCTTAATTTGCAAGTTCAATAGTAATTTAGAAGGTGGAATGACTGATGAGTTTTTTGTTAGCAACCCTATTGTTATAGGGTAACGTATTAAACGAAAGCATATAGGGGTAGTAATCTAAACACAAGAATCTTCTAAATTAATTATAACTAAACAATATGAGGCATTTGAGGAATTTTGAACTGAATAAGTTCGAACGGTATTTTACTCAAATGAAGCTTCAGCTTATTAGTGCGGTAATTTAAAATATCTGTTCTGGTAAAATGTTCCCAAGGGTTAAAATTTAATTATTAACGGCCACGGAGTTAAAAGCAAGCGGTGGGTTTTAATAGATGAGAATTCATGGGACCACTGTTCTTATTTCACATAAAGTTTAATGTAAGACGCGACCTAATTTTTTCACGTTCATAATATATAACAGAGATTTATTAAAAAAATGATTAAAACTGAAATTTTATATTGTTAAGGTAATATAGTAAACGAAAAATTGTAAATCTGTTTGAGAAAAAACTTTTTTTAACACGATTTTATTATTTCGACCTTGCTTGAAGATTCAGAAAATTTTCGATTTTTTTATGTATTTGCCATTTTTACCAACAACTTCAATTTCTAAAAATTAAATAAAGTTTAAATACTCACTAAATTGCGAAAACTATAAAAACTCACAACTTTGAGGTCCTGCGGCTCACTAAAATGACTTCCAAAAGATCCGAAAAAAATACAAAACGCTTGTGACTACGTTTACAATATATGGGTATGAGTTTTAGAGAAATCTATATTTTTTTGCCAACAATTTAGTAGAAAATCGCCCATATAGGTATTACATACAATAAAAGTAGGTGTGGTGCCCCAAAAGCAAGTAGATTTTGTACTCCCGTTGGGTTTGTATGGTGTGATCACCGTTTATATTTCGTCCATGAAGAAGGTTTTGCCTCTCATTTGCAGTAGAAAGTCAAGAGAATGCGTGTATGCTACTTGGTTTTCTATAAGTAACTTTAAAAGGCTCGAGAATGTTTCACTATTTTCTAGACTACTGTTTCAGAATGTTCAACATATTTCAGAAAATTGTGTAATATTCCAATAGGCATCAAAATGTTACGAAAAATTTCAGAATATTTTAATATTGTTTTTAGTTTATGCAATAGAATGTTATGAATTTTTCGTAAATATTGTAAAAAGCAACGGAAGTCTCCTAATGGAATGAGAAGTTTCTCAGTCATTCCAGGATGTCATAGAATTTTTCAGAAGTTTTGAGAATATTCCAGTAGGCGTTAGAAAGTTTCTAAGATTCAAGGGTATTCCACAATGTTTTTGGGTTTTGAATAATATTATACATTGCTCCAGGATGTTTTGCAGTGTTCGAGAACACTTTAGGATGTCCTAGAATGATTTAAGATATACGACAATTTTCTTATATGTTTTTGTATATTGAAGAAACTAAAACATTCTAGAATAATCGATTGCTTTAGTATCTTCTACAGTGTTTCACAGTGTATACCGGGTGTCCCATTTCAAACCTTCCACGCAAATATCTCCGAAAAAAGCGTTTCATAAAATAATTTTTTAAACAAAAGTTGTAGTTGTCGAATGGTGATACTGAACATGAACTTGACAATGACCTTGATGGCAATTTTAAGGTCAAGTTTTGTGTTTCAAATGGGACCCCGAAAATGAAAAAATTAATTTTACGTCTTGATATGATTTCGTCCTTGACTTTGGATGTCACTTTAAAGGTTATTCCAGGGAAGTAAAATTAACATCTCTTTTTTCGAAATTGCTATCATGGTCATTGTTAAAGTCATGATTAATGCTACCAATGGACATTAATAACGACTTTTATATTCATTATAAGATGTATTATAAGAAGGTAATACTTAGTTTTAGGAAGGCAACGCAAAAGGACTCTTTTAAAATTAGAAACCTAAAAGCTTAGGGGTTTAAACAAATTTTCAGTCATTTTATCTGAAACCCTACCTGTAGTTTGATGGTTTGATTCTTGTTTACGTTTCGTTAACAAATTATAGATAACTAATTAATATCAAATGGTCTGATGGAATATTTTGATCGTTTTCTTTCACTAACCGCTTTCAGTTAACAGCAAAATCGTAGAGGCAATCAATCAAACGGTTTGGAAGCTGGTCGAAGCTTAAGCTTAAATAACCTCCCCATGAATAAAAACATGCTTATTTCTCCAACTTTGGCAAAGCATTTTTTATCTTGTCCTCTCGAAAATTGATTGTCCTGCTTTTTTTATCAGTATGCTTTTTTTGCCAAACATATACCCCAAATTTCATATTCATTTCATATTCGAATAATATCAGCTGTTTTTTTTTTATGTGATAAATAGCAAGTTATCCGAATGGCTACGTGTCGTTAATTCAATGCTATTGTCTGCAAAATCGAAATTCTATGGATGCGGGACAATCTAATTGCTGTCTACCTCCGTTTTAATTAAAAATATGGAGCTGATGGAACTGAACTGAACACAGGAAGAAGCGATAAATAATCATAATTGTCGTCAATGATAATGGTTCACCTATATAATAAAAAAATGTCGGAAAACGCTCGAGGATGTTATGGTACCTACGTACCATGTATCTACAATAGATAAGTTATAGTGTTGTCTTTTTTTGCAATATTCCATACCCCTGTAATACCTCCTACATATCAATGGATCTTTTTTCAACAGGATCCAAATCTATAATCCAATAACATTTTTCTCACATTTTTTGTCTGATGTATTGAGCCATTTATTTTAATTTAACAAATTTATAAGCTAAACATCCACTTGTAACCATAATTTTTGAGACTTAAAGGTTTAGATGATAATTTTATTATAAATTAGGCGTCAAAATTAATGAATCACTAAAAAAGTGATAAGCTCGATTTTCCGAAAACCATTCAAACCGATTTTGATAATCTCAAATGTAGCCTGATTATTTCGCAATAGTAGTATTTTTAAATGTATTGTTAGGACTTTTTACAAGCTATTTATTTATTGACAACTCAAATTCAGGTAATACTGCTCTAAATTAACAACAACAACACAATAACAGTACCTAACAACAACTCAATTACATTACCAGAACAATTTTCTCTTCTCCCTCCCTCTTCTCCACTTAAAATCACATACTCGCTCTTTTCTCTCTGGTTCGCGCACTCGCAGTCTCTATCGTATTACTGTCACTGACTAACTAACCTATTATTTGAGGATTTGATCTCAATCTATGACGGTTTGCGGTCAGCTTTAGTCCTGTTTGATTTTGAATGATAAGTTTACTTTCACAATATGCTTTCTTAACATAGATAAACTGCTTGGGCATGATAGGTAGTAAATAAGCTATAACAATCTAAAAAAGACAGGTAAAATTCCTGTAACGTCTAAACAATTAAGGATTACAAATCCCACATTTGGAACGCGTCCCTTACTATAGGCAAAACGAACCATAAGCCATATCCTACAACCGGTTTCGACCTATTGGGTCTCATCAGGTAGGCGCTGGCAAACACAAACCTCACAGTTCACTTGAATAACAAAAATAAATAAATAGAAACAAAAGAAATAACTACTCCGAGGGCTATTACCCCTACCGGCATTGAATTACACTATTGAATCTGCAGGCACATATTAGACGTAGATAAAACAATCGAAAAAGACAGGTAAAATTTCTGTAACGTCTAAATAATTAAGGATTACAAATTCCACATTTGGAACGCGTCTTATACAATAGGCACAACGAACCATAAGCCATATCCTACAACCGGTTTCGACCTATTGGGTCTCATCAGGTAGGCGCTGGCATTTATCTACGTCTAACATGTGCCTTTAGATTCAATAGTGTAATTCAATGCTGGTAGGGGTATTAGCCCTCGGAGTAGTTGTTTCTTTTGTTTCTATTTAGTCTTGTTAAATAAGCTATGTTTGCAGATTTCCTCGTCTCGGAATTAGCGCTGCTACTCCCACTTTCCCCACCCATCTTATACTAAACGCGTAGGGAGATGGAAACGCGCTAGCACGTTTATGTCTGTCCGGTGACTAGAGCTAACCGTCAGACAATGAGGAGTACGAAGATACCCGACGTATCTTCGTGTATATTATTGCGTAATGTATATCATTATGTTTGACGCCAATATAAATTGCTGTTTCAAATCTCTTCACGTCAAGAAAAACAGTTGTAGGTAAAACTCGCCTTATGTTTGCAAGAATACTGAAGGAATTATCCACTGCTGTCTGATTATGTAGTTGAAGATCCTTTTTTAAGGTATTAAATTTGGAGTGGAATATGCTTTTAATAATTTTCCTTTCATGGGAATCAAATCACAAATTAATGGAAATTTACAGTTATAACCAGGTTACTCGTTTAGAGAAGGCAAATTTAGATTCCCATTGTCCTTTTTAATACCTAAATCTGTTCTACAAATGACACTTGAGATTGAGCCATGCATACGACCGTTTCGTCCAATATCTAAAGATCTACGAATTTGTATTCAGCATCGACAAGCCCCAACAGCACGATATCGTCTGTTCCTTCGTAATTTCAAAATTTGATCCTATATAGAGGACGAAATTTGATATGATTTCCGTCCAACAAACTCAAACAATGAGAAAAATTCATATTGTTTCAAACTTATGGGTAGCAAATTCCCCTTCCTGCAATATTAATGGAAATTGTCTTAGTTTAGGCTCCAGTTGTACCATTATGGCTTCAAGAGTCTTGTAAGTGGTTATTGAATAAGACCATTTCAATATACGAGTGAGAAATCAAGGTCTTGGAAGGAATCGGATTACCTGTTGTCAGGTGTCGAAGAGTTATAGAAAGCCTTATCTGTCTCTTAGTTATATAGCCATTCTCATAATTTTATTTGGGTGAGGAGAGGGTGTTGCAAAGAACAACAGCTCAATTTTTCGATAACCACACCGACGTTTCGCCTAAATTCTCCAAGGTAGAGTAATTACATTAGTTGGAAAAACAAACAAAAAACTTTATAGAGCCAAGTAGTAAAACATATTTCTATTTTACAAAAATACATTAACAGTATAAACGTTGATAGTTAAAAATATTTAATCTCTTGAAATGGTTTCATAAATAATTCTGAGTAAGATAAACTATCCTAACCTAACCTAAATTCATATGAATTAGGAAGATTGAGGTGAAAATCTCAAAATTAATACTTTTGATTTGCCTGAATTTCAAATCTACTGTTAAAAATTTATGTAGTAATTTTTCAAAAATCGTTGGAAGTTTTTACGCACAAGAATACAGTAATAATTAAATTCAGTTTTGTAAATTTACTACATTATTTTTTTCCATCTCAATTTAAAAAAAAATACAAAATATTTATTGAAATTTCCTAAACAGCTGTAAAACATTTGCTGAGCAAAATTACAGCACAAAAAATATTATTGTTTCACCAAACATTGGCTTCATCAGGCGAATATTGTTAAATCATCACCTGATGAAGCAATTGTAATGTCTACAATAAAAAGTTTTTTGAAACAAACAGTTATTATACAGTTTATCTAACTCATTTGTACATTTACAAACGCTCAACTCAGATTAACTAAGATGCATTGTAATTTTTAATTTATATACTCAGAAGTGTAATTCTTTAACAACAACAGTTAACATGTCCAAGTTCATTATGAAGCTATGGTCAGATCAGTGAATATTAGTATCATCTATTATTCCGCACCTCAGTGCTCAACAGTTACATTTATAAGTTTAAATTAACTGATCAGTTTAGGCTTGAGCTTTTCGGCAAGTAGCCGGTCCACTTATAAGACTTCTGTGTTAAGTTGTTGTAGGAAAATAAAACCTTGGACTTTGGTTAGGTTGGAAAGAATTGTCAGCATCATATTTCAATTCTATTTAATTTAATTTCTATTGCTTTAAATTCTTTATATTTCAGGTAAGCAAAATCCATTCACTCAAAAGATTTCTCTTGGGGCTCATTTGAAAGTACGCGTCACTTCTTCCTTTAATTTTGTAGATTACTACAGAAATGAACTGTTTTTTGAAGGCATTCTATCTGTAAGTTTTTAAATATCCTATAATTACTCAACTGTGTTTAACATGCCTTAATCGCTAGTCCTCGATGTATAAGCGAAATAAAGCTTTCTCGACATCAACTAGAAGAAAAATGTTTTGAATTTTTAGGACAATCATAAAAGAGTCATTCGAGAATACTGGCCACTCGACGGAAGATACAAGATATTCTTTCATTTACGTGTACTCCATATTATTTTTTAAGTAGCTGCTACGTAGTAGTGGTATTTCAGTTTAATTTTTAAAAAGCTTCCTCTTCCATTTATGGCTGTGAACAATAATCCCTCTGAAATGGACAAATATTTTTTCATTAATATCAGCAGTAGTAGGTATGGACGCTTTTATCAAATATTCATTTCTACCTCTTTTTCTCTGGTTCTTTCCGTTTCATTCCGTCTTTCTCTCACGTTCATTTTGTTTCTATTTCAAATATTCGAGCTTTCAAATTGTAGCCTCACTTCGGTTAAAATGTCATGTAGCATTGAGATACCTAAGATGCAGAGATTGCATTTCGTCGTGAAATATCTCGAATACCAAAACAGACTCAGCGCAAACCTCAACAGCGTCGACACAGACGAGTCAGCTATAGAGACGTCTTTATGTGTGTACATTACGTATGTACCTATGAACATTTTCATCTATATTAAAATATTACATACATATATATATCGGAAACTCACAGCGGAATGTTTATTTTCTTTGGCATAATTCGACACTGTAGAACAGTCCTCATCTCTCGCCACTTTATGAAATAACTGGCGACTAAATGCGAGCTGGGATAATGGTTGCTACAACGGCCGTTTTTTGGTGCGAGTTTAAAAGGATCGCAATGGAGACAGCAAGGAAGGGTAGGTATGCTTTCAGAACATTGCACATTGTGCAGTCACTCAAGACATTTGAGAACGAAATTCTTGTAATAGTTAACAGGTCAAGTGCAACTTAATAGACAAGCTAAAGTGACTAAATTATAAATCATCACCATACAATTTTTTAAAATTATTGCGTATGGATATAGAATTAATGACTTTTATGGGACAAGACTCAAAATTTTGTCTGATTCAATCCAGTAGAGAGTTCTCAATATTTTCACCCAATTTTGTAAGAAGAATATCAGACCTCCCCAAAGACCTAGCCAATCCTTAAACTTAAGGAAACTCAAAAAAAGACACAAAATCCACAATAAGAACATCTTAAGATATGATAAAGAGATACTTATGGATTTAACAGGTCTTCGTACCAAATCCAGAAGAAGATTAAGAAATCTAGAACCATCAATTGAATTATACATCAAAGGCCATAATTTTTGAGATAAAAGAGCCAATTCAAAGTAAGAAACAGAAGAAGCCATCATGATGTACAAGGGTGTGTCAGTTATTACAAAAGTGAGAACATCCTATAAAAGGAAGCATCTCAAAGAAAGAAGAAAAATTGATAAAAACGAACGTTACTTACCCTTTGAAAAACCCTTGCAAGAAAATGTTAATAGTCTGATTTTCACCCCTTTTGGATTTTTCGTACCAGAGAGATTATGGTTGGAGAGAATCGATTTCAGGTATTTTTTGTATATAAGATCATTTAGACAAAGGGCCCTGTACATCGATGCGATATTTTAATTGGCTTTTATCTGATGGACAGCAGAGTGCCAACGAAAATACATATATGTATTATTCTTGATCGTGCGCACAAAACACAGATCTCTCCGATACTCAAGAGAAGTCAATTCAGTGACCTACAGGACCTCAGAATTGTAATTTTTTGCAATCTAAAGAGTTTTTCAGATTCATTTATTTCTAAAAGATAAATTTATTTGTAAAAATACAATTTTCTGAATTTTCAAAAAAAGTTGGTTTAGCAAAAATAAAATAAAGAACATATAGGATAAGAGGGGTACAATTTGGAAATTGGGATGTTGTTTTTGAATCTTCAAAATTCAGAAAATTTTCGATTTTTTATGTATTTAAGACCTTTACGAATAACTGATCTTATAGAAATAAAATTGAGCTAAAATACTCATTAAATTACGACACACAACTGTGGGGTCCTGTAGCTTGAAGTCCAAAAAATCCGAAAAAAAAAATCAAAAGCACTCGTGGAATTGATTGGAACATATTCCTTGAGTTGCAGAAAAATCCATATTTTTTGCGGACGATTTGGTAGAAAATCACCACTATATACATGTCGTCTATCTTACCACCTCTCAAGACGAAATAGACATAGTTATACTTTATATTTTATTTCTGATTAAATTTAGACAGCTATTTCTTGTAGAACTCAGATTTTCAATGATTTCGTTAACGTTTTATTTTATTAATTTGATATACAGGACACCCTTTTCTACGGAGTGTTTACCACCCTTTGCTTATAATAAATAATTAGAGAACGCAGCGATGCAATGTTATAATGGATGAAAAGAAGAACACCAAACTCGAAATGAAAGCACAGGAGATGAAAGTATTGGGAAAGACGTTAATATCCTGTCAATTAGGGTGGAATAACAATAGATCAGTGCTTATGAAAACGGGGTGCCCCTGTGATGAAGCCTAAAGGCAGAAGTTTGTAATAAACGTTGTCTTTAGGGAAACGTTTTTTTATTGAAAACCTATGGCAAGATATTAATTATTCTCAAATCTGAAGATGCAAAGTTTCTCTTTTTCCAGTGCTTATCAATGACTTTTTTCTTTACCTACTTGTATTAATCTTCAGAAAATTTCTATTATTCGATCTTGCATTATGGATTTCGTTCGTTTATCAAAAAAAAAAAGTCCTTTGTGTTATAGTTCAGCAACGAATCCATTGTTTTCATGATGCATTGTCACGTCCTTCCTGTCCAGTGGGCAGTAGAAAGGGATCAAATTTTAACAGAGATTGAAGACATTGTATGCAAGTACCTACGATCTGATGTAGCTTTTCTGCTACAATGTCATAGGACACGCTAATAAAAGTGCAAAAGCTCGAAGTGCCGGTAAATAGGTTGTAGCGCCATTGGAGCACGTGTGTGGACGTACTCGGTCTCATACGAAATCGATTTAAAAGGTACGGAGGTGATTGCAGGCAAAAAGAGAATTTGTTATTCCCTAGTGAAACCTGCCGGGATTTTATATACAGGTTTGCTGATGGAAAAGTTGGAACTTTAAGGATTTTTAGCTCACACGAATTTGCAAAAGTAGTAATGGTTTTCACAACTAAAGATCGTTATTTAAGAGGTAATGGAACACCTAGAGTAAACAATTTTACATTATTACGAGACATGGTCTGTAAATTAATTACATTTCATTTCATGTTAAGTGTTTCCAACTTCAAACTAATGGGCAAGAGTTTCAATAACAAGAACGATGTCAACAGAAAATGGATATATCTTCCTACTTACTGGATTTTTTAAAAACCCTATTTCTAAAGTAATTTAAATAGCTGTCTGCGTTTAAAAAACTTTAACCTAATTTTTAATTTACAAGAGGAAATTTGAAACAGTAATGATAGGCTCCGTCCATATTCATTTCACTGTTACAGTAAAGCTTTCTACGAGACTATGTCATTGTTTACCCTGAAGTTTACGAGCAGCATTAAATACCGACGATTTTGACGTACATTTTAATAAGTTATTGGTTGGCGTTTGCTTTTTAAGATATTTTGATTTTATTTTATTTATTGTCAATCTATCAGATGCACTAAAGCTCAACCAAAAATCTAAAGAAGTAGTTTAGACTAGGAGAAATCAGTTTGTCCTAATATCAACTTAATCAAATGTGTTCTTTTTTACTATATTTTTTTAATTCGGTATTCCATGCTGTTTATAAAAATACGATGGTTGACAAATAGTGAAACTTGTTGGATGAGATTTGAGCATATATTTTTCCGATTCTCTACTCATTGGTAATTATAGGAGCATAATGGATGACTTCAAAATTTCCTGGGAAAATAGTGAACTTTGTTGAGTTAGGTCTGTTTACAAATTATTTTCACCTCATTATCATCTCGTTTCAATATATACTGTGCCGAATTAGACAGTCGATAAAATACCCGAAACCACTTCTTACAAAGATCACCATCTTTAAGGAATGAAAATATATGCATATTACATATGGTTCTTGAGAGTTATGAAGTTATGTTACAATAATCGGCGTAGAATTTGATGCTGAATTCGTTTATTCAATAAAAACTAGGTCATTTCATATAAAAAAATGAACTTACGCCATGTTAAAGTTTTTCATATTCAAAAATTAAATTAAAACACCCTGTATGCTGCAGACAGGCAAACTGGTATTGAGTCGAAAGAGCAAACATTGCTTTATAACCTGCAAAAAAATGAATTCATAAATAAATAAATGAAATGCGTTTTAAATTTTTAAAGAGTGGAATGAAAATGGCAATTTATTAACAAAAACCAAAATATCTCAATAACTATTGAGTTTTATGGTATGGTGTTTCCTATAAATATTTCTTTAAATTATATTCAGAATCTGAAAATAATGAGAAAAACATGTAGTGCTATTTAAAATAAGGAAGTTGGAATCCGTTTCCGGTATAACCGGAAGCGCTGCGACATTGAAAATATTTTAACTGAGTAGGCACATTGAACTAGGTCTACTGTAAAATATAAGAATAAGGAGACTGTGGCGTGGAAATAATAAAAAATCAAAATGGACTTACCCCAAAATACCACAACACTTGTTAAACGTGGACAGTCTTGCGTTGAAAATGCTCACAATTTAAGTGAGCGAAACACGTGTCCGCGTTTAAAAAGTGTTGTGGTATTTTGGGGTAAGTCTATTTTGGTTTTTAATTAGGTCTACTGTATTTTTTATAGAATTTTCCAGTCGCTAACTTCTTAGTAATCGATCGACGCAGTTCCCGGTAGGACACCCCGTATAGACATGTTTGGTAACGAAATTTTCTAACTAAATACATATATCTACATTTCGGATAAATCTAGTTAGCTAAAGTAAAATCATAAATGTATAAAAATACTCCATGCACTGTGCATCGCTTACTTGCACCGCCCTGTCTGGTTAGTGACGTCAGAGCCATCGCTAGACTTACACAGATATAGCTAATTTCACTTGGTAACTTACGTAAGACAGCTCGGCTAATGGCTGTTTTTAGAACCCTTACTTTAAAGTTTCTTTGCTGACAAATTCTTCATAAAAAGACCATTTCTGTAGTCTTCTTTCTGTGGTCTTTATGATCGGAGAACTCTGGCGTTGTGTTCATTATGATAACCATTGATGTCGTTTCAATGCTCAAACAGTTAAATAAATTCTTCTGGACATTATATGACATAGGTAATAGAAGCTAAGGTTACAAAAATAGCTGATAAGTGTCGTAAACAAAGTTCTCTCTAAGCTGCGCGGCTGCGCACAACAATTTTTTTAATCATTTTATAAAATAATTGTAACTAAAAAAGACGAAAATCCAAATTACACAAATAAATGTTTTTTGAAATTTGCCTTTGACATTTAAGAAAGATTGATGATGAAGGTAATACGTCCAAATGTTACAAGAGGGTTGTAAAAATCTCGTGCAGGTACCAACTACCCAGCCTAACAGGAACGGGATGCTGAATTCTAAAAATAATTTGTTTTGAGACAGAACGGTCAGTTACCAGATGTTAAATCATAAAGTTTGGACGTAGTTCAAAGTATATTACCCTATAAAGGTTCAAAGAAAGTATATTTCTCAAGGCTCGCCTACAATGTTAAAGAACATTGCTTTTGTGTATGCATCTCAAGTTTTGTAGTTTAATTCAGAAGTTGAAGATTTAAGGTAAACTGTTGCAACAATTTGTTGAATTTCTGTATTATTGTTATATAAATACCGGTAATAGAACCTTGTTATTATTATAGTTGTGTTTATAAAACTTAAACCTAAAAGGGTTCACTGTTTGTGAAACTGCATTTTAAAAATAAAAAAAATTGAAAATAAGAAACAGGAAGTTTCACTAAAGTTTATTCGAGAACCACGACAAATTTGCTTCGATTCAAACGAAGTCATTTAAAGAGGAATACAGAAATTTGTCGAGGTTATCGAATAAATTTTAGTGAAAGTTCCTGTTTTTTATTTTCAATTTTTTCGTTGTTATAAAAGTAAATTTTAAAACACAAATTTTATAATAGCTCGCTTTAATTAGGCATATATTTGCACCTTACATGCACTAGCAATTTACTTTATTACCTATTTACTGTTGCACTAGTCTAAATAGAAACACAAACTGTAACGCGTATGTGTTTCTACCAGACACACTTAGAAGCATTTAAGCAAAAACTGTCGTTTTATTTGTTATTGTTTCAGTGGTAACCACGTAAGTCACTGTCTACTTTCTGCATGCGCAAATTTGTTTTCAATTTATCAAGTCCTTTTTTAGTAAAAAAAATGAAGGGATGCTGTTTCGAACTTTTCTTATAGAAAACTCAATTCTCTACAAAAAATTCTCTACATTTTCTTTGTATCTATCACAGGTTTCGCGTCGTAAGCGCCGAAATATGAAAAAAAAGCTTTTTGCATAATCAATAGAAACTAATCTTGCCAATCACCAACGACTGTGGATGATGAATAATTAAGCAACGTTTCCACCGCCAATTTCGGTCATCGTCAGGCCAACATATGTCAACAACAACAACAACTGTATAATAAATAAATTAATATACAGTTATTGTGTTTTGATAAAATTTAAAATTAAATAAACAACAGTAGCAGTTATTTACCATTGTTAAAAATTTACTTTATACAAATGCAATTCGTATCGTTTATTACAAAATTCCACTGTAAAAAAAAGAACAATTTGTATGATAAGTCCCTTAACTACTACTACTACTACTACTACTACACCATAAAGTTTTTGTCAACACCTAGTATTATAACTTAATTCATTGCTAGTAGGTATTCGACCTAGCTAGTTGATGTTTTCGACTTATGTACTTATTCAAAT
Source organism: Agrilus cyanescens (assembly GCA_947389935.1). Classification (NCBI taxonomy): domain Eukaryota; kingdom Metazoa; phylum Arthropoda; class Insecta; order Coleoptera; family Buprestidae; genus Agrilus; species Agrilus cyanescens. The sequence goes on from OX376709.1 coordinate 23,809,657, forward strand.
GAACTTTAAAAAGTTATCGTTAATGTAAAAAAAATCAGTTCCAGAAACAACTTGATAAGTAAAATTGGACAAATATAAAATCTGCCAAATTAAGAATTAAACGAACAAAATTAAACACAAAATAAAACAACAGCATTGACCAACATGCCAGGGAGCCAATTACCTATTTAGTAGTAGAGACAATAAAATGTCGTGGTAGAAACAGTCGGTAGATTCCTGAACTTCCTGAGCTCGAGCTGTTTCAAGAATAATATTTATACGAAATAATATTTATACCAAAGACCAAAAGAAGAATGACTAAAATGGTTGAAAACTTCGAAAACAAAAAATTCAAAACAAAATTAACAAAAAGGAATGGTTCCCCAAAAATCAAACCTTTGCTCTATTCTAATAATAAAGATCCTTAGAATCTAGCCTAGAGGCCTCCATTTTCAGGACTTTATAGTCGTCGAGTATTATAAAAAGATGGTAAACGTGGTAAAATAACTAACAAGTCGATGTTCCATTGTTTTTTTTTTTTACTTTCATTAAATTAAAAAGTCGAATCTTCAATAACAACAATGTCACCAACGATGGACTGTTAATTTGGATAACCCTCTATACTTTTGTAGTGAATTTCATCTGTATCTGGGCTTACAAAGTAAATTCTGTATCCAACTTTGTATAGAAATTGATGAGAAGTTGCTTGCATCAATTTCATCACTCATCCGTCTGTGTGTAGTTCGTGTTTCGTATTTGTCTTTGTGCACCAGTTAAAGCCCTTAACATAAGACCGAGATGTAACGGAGGATATTATTCGCTTTATTAAATTTTGGTTTAATGCTCGCATCTTGCAGTGATTAGGGTGTCTTTAACACACTGCTCCAACGTAGCTTCATCACCTTGATCCTTCTATTACCACTCTTTAAGGGTGTCAATATAGTACTACTGCAAGTAGAGAACAGTTAGGATGACCGAATATAAGTTAATTTTCCTTTGGTTAATCTTGCTTTCTACACATTAACCAAAAGTTCCGGTGGTGATGGTTATTTAGGTTATTGGGTCTTTTGTATGTACATTCCACAACACCTTCAAGATATAAAAAGTTTACACCAAAAGCATTGAATTCAAGAAAGAATTTGAGAGTATTTTACGAATAGAGGTTTTGGGAAAGGTTATGGTAGGGGTGTTGGGATATGTAAATATATTCCAACAATTCTATTCGTAGAAGATTTTACGATAAAACAAATAAGCAGTACCATCTATAGATAAATAAATCAACAACACAACTACTACGTAAAGGTGTCATATCATCGAGTTCTCACATAAACACTCTATAAATCAGTACATTTGCTGTTAGGCTGTTACGAATTTTAATTTTCAAAGTGAAGAAACTATGTGAAGGGGTACTTTCCGCGCTCAACATATAACGAACTCTACAACATACTGTATTTTCAAGAAAATCGAGTGGGGATGACTTAAACTGCATAATTAATTATTAATTAATCTATAAGTTATTCCAAGTAAAAATTGTGTTCACGCTCCAAATTCTGTTGAAATTTTCACTCATTAGTATTACTAAATGTGTAAAGCTGAACACGCTTTTTTTTAATATCATTATAAAAGCTCAAACGCAGATTAGAGAAGGGTTTGTTTGTTTCTTTGTTTTACTGTTTACATTTATTGTACTAAGAACTTTTGGTTCTTTTAGTTCGTAATTACTTCACAAAGAAGCTAGAATCAGTACTTCAGCGATGTTTATACAATAGCGCTCTTTTCAGATAAATGATTGCAGTTGTTGTTTGATGTTTTGTGGAACAACACAACGGGACCTGCTGAAAACATAGATCTGGATACACGCTGCGACATGACTCTTTATTTAAATATTTCAGAATGCGGAAAGTAACAATGAAAGTGCAGATATCACGGTGCTTGGCAATTATCTGCAGGAAAAGATTAATTGTGTCCCTTCCATAGGGAAAACCCTCCCCGATGACAAATTAATCTGAGCATCGATTTTTCTCTTTTAACGAAGGAAAAATGAGAAAACAACTTTTTATGGTAGCGCTCTATGAAGAGGATGCAAATTGAATAAAATCTTCATAACAAGGACGCTGCTTGGGATACATGTACTTGTGCTTTGATTTAAAATTCATTTAAGAAATTTAATTTATGACCTGGACTAGGTTCTTGCATGACAAATAAATTAAAAGGACATTTTCAATGTTTCAGCAGGGTCAATTTTTTTCCCACCAGAATTTCATACAACTTAGTGGTAATTTAGAATACCAATAGAAAAAAAGTTACCTTCCAACACTGCAAATATTAAGGGGTCCAATTTTGCAATATTAAACCTACAATCTGTAACTGGTAGGAGTAGTACACGTACAGGACTCTCGGAGCACCTCTCCGCGCTTGTGCAGGTGACATCAAAATCCAAGATAGTGCCCGAATTTGAGACAACTTATATAAACAGTAGAAAACGTAAAAGTATGTACAGGGTGAATATAAAGAGTTTATACAGGGTGACTCAAATTTGGACGCCATCTTGGATTTTAACGTCACCTGCACATACGCAGACGAGTGTTCCGATAGCTCTGTAGCTATCCTCTCGTTTTTACTCTTTTTGATCTGCATATTTTACTTGTATTTTATGTCTAATGAAGGTATTTTCATGTTATCAAAACAAATGAAAATTTTTATTGAAATCTTGTTTTAGTTCATAATTTAAAAATTTTCTTTACTGTACGCCATTGAACTGCAAGTTGGTCAGAGCAATGAACAATACCATTGACACTTCCATTTATCCCTGTGCTAAATGTTTCCTCCATTTACCTGTCAATAAAAGTTAGTTTTAGTATATTTCCATAGGCAGTTCCTGTGTAAAACTTTTGTTCGATTTTTGGTTAAGTGTAGTAGGAATTTACAATATCAGACTCACGTAAGAAATTAAAAAAGTTGTTAGGACATCTACGGTAAAATTTCATTAATTTTCTTGGTCCTCGGTCGCTATTAATGGTGGCGTTTGCAATGCATCATTACATAGAGTGTTTCTGGAACTCCTTTTACGTTTCTTGCATTAATTATACAGGTACAACTAAGAATAAGACACTCCATTCTAACTTCTGTAGTTTCATCTGATTTAGTAGAGTAATCTAATAAGTTAAAAGCTAAACTACTTTAGTTATTCCTGTTTCATCAGCTAATGTAGCAAATTCTAGAAGATAATAATTACCACCCGAAAAGAATACTTGGTATTCAAAACGGGTAGAAACAATTCCCACTTAATAATTCAGCAGAATCAAGTGATAGTAGTTGTTCAGTTTCAGTTACAATTATTTCCGCAGATAAAATAATAGAGGTAATACAACTTGAGAGATTCGAAGATGCTCCTTTAGAAAATCTAGAATCTTCTTTTTTAGGGATCTTCGCTTTGTAGCAAATAGCACTTATTTATTCATTTTTGAAAGTATTCAAGCTACCTAAGTATTAAATACTCATATCAATCTCTTTAAAACTGTATTAATAGCTCCCTACCAACATTGAAAATATCAGATATTTGAAAGCCTTTTTCAGGAGATTTATTGCTCTCTTCGTTGAACTTAATAATGTTAAGAACCAGGTGCTGTTTCCAGGCGTGATATTTTGTTTAAACTCAACATAAGTAAAACAAAATATTTGCAATTTGTTATCTTGACGGCCGTTTCACCATTTAACGAGCCTACACAGTAAGAAATCTGTAGTCAAATTAACAAAAATAGGGTGTGCCCACAGGTCCACACCCTTTTATAGTAATTTTAACAACTAGGTTTGTAGTTAAATCTACTAAGAAATATTTTGTTAATTAAGAAAGACATTGTAGTGAAATTAACTATTCCATTTTGTCTTTTCAACAACGAACGGTCCTTAAATATCTTATTCTTTTTTGTAAAATTGGAAAAAACTTTTTTTGATAGTAGCTAGATTTTGTAGATGATCATGCAATACTACATTTCGAGTCTAACAAAAAAATATTGCTATTTCAACACGAAGTGTTAGTTAGATATGCTTCAAGTATTAGCTGATTTACATCAAATATATTGTCTATACTTCAATTTTAGGTTGTGAAATTAATAAAATTATAGTGTCGAATTCACGAAATAATTTTGTTTAAGTTTCAACCTCATAATATAAAGTTTAACAAAAGTGCTTTTTGAATTCAACACTGCAAAATTGTTACATCTACAAATTAATGTACATGCACACTTGCTTTGTAGAATAAAAGCATGCTGCGTGCTTCATAAAAGCGCACATAGGCAGTTCCAACTAGCGATCACGTCGCGTCGCCCCTTCATAGAACGAGTTCACTGAACAACCGTAGATGGGTATGTGAGCGCCATCTCTGGCGGTTCGCTGTACATTTATAAGTTTAAAATTAACTCTAAATTAAATTTCAACTTGCTAGAAAATTATTCATAATAACAACTTGCTCGAAAGCAACACATAACCCATTTATAAAATAAGAAAACTGTATCTATGAAACAAATACTCATTTTTTTAACAGGACACATTAAATACTTTCTTAAAAGATAAAAGTAAGAGAAATACAAACTTCTGTATATTTTTCGAAATTTACTGAGGATAATGAAGACCATTGTAATTTTTCTTGATACTTGTAACGAACATGATTGCATCCTGAAAGTATAAGTAAATGACAAATTGGCAAATTTGAATGATTGCGATGTAAGTATGTAAGAATAATAATTGGTTTGCGATCGCGGATTGGGGATACGATAACGTTGTTGTTCCATTCCAACCAATGTTTAAAAAACACGTTAGAAAACTAGCGGAAATTAGTTTATAAAAATTATACATAGACGTATGTATATTGTACAGGTACTTACCGCAAATAAGTTTTTGAGAAAATGCAAATAACTGTTTCATATCCGACACTTCTTAATTGGTGTATTAACTACATAAATATAGTCGAAGTGGCAATAATAAATCGTTAAAGCAACTACCCTTTACAGTATATTCTTCACTGCAATGGTGCGCTTTCCACACTAAACATGAAGCAACCGATTTTAGTAATATTTACGAATATATTTTGTTAATGTTACAATTTCAGTTTTAACTACTAGAGGAATCCCAGTAATGCCGATTTAAAAACAAATTATAGTCAATATTCACTACAAAGATTTAACTACAACCGTGTTGTTAATAAAAGGTCAGTTTGACACCAGATTTCTTACAGTGTAGCAAGTCCAGAGTCATCCAGCTGTGCATCACTCTTACCTGCCAAAAATCGTACTCCACCAGGGGCTTCTTTAAGCTTACCTACCTCTGCTGTTTTCACTGTAATTATATAAAAATCAAATCACTTCTTTAAAAAAAATGAATCACCTCCACAACGTACTCTCCTGCAAAATGGACAAACACAAAAGTCCCAAAAATCACAACATTTATGGGATTCTAGTCCTTGGAACAGCTTCCTGACTAAGTGACAGACAATTCACAGCAAAAAGTCCCAGATCAAGAAAAGGATTGTTTTAGATTCGTCCCCTAAAGAGATGAAAAAAATGTTGAAAATGTGTAAAATCGCTGTGTAAGTAGGCTTACAAAAGTACTTTCATGGTTTAAGGCGAAAAAAATGGTAGAGAAGACAAAGTACGAAGCCAAGGATGGAACGCCGCGTACCTTTGCTTCAACACCATCGATTTAATGATCATTTATTCACTGTAGACAACAATGTGGTTTGGTGATGATGGAAATAAATCTCTTGCCAGTTATAATGTCGTACCATTAACAAAATTTTTCTAAAAAAAGTCACAATTTAACCCCAAAATATGTAATATGTTGTTAAATTTCTCTTCGTATTGTTTTAGTCGTGGACGTTGGGACCAAGAGCTTACTGTTAAATAATTTGGAAGCTTTAGCATTTTGCTTGCAGTATACGTGGGGGTTGGTTTTTAGCAGGCAGCTTGCGGTTAGTTAGGCGACCTTTTTATCAAAGTCATCTCGGACTCGTATCTCTGAGAGCGATATAAATCTACTTAATTTCCGTCACACCCTATTAATTTCAAATAGTTGTTGGTTGTCCAAGAAGGGTCCAAGTTGGCTTTAAGCCAGGTCGCTTCAAACTAAAACTTTTCCTTAAAAAACAAGAAAATTTCAAGTGAGGTAGAAACATAAGCAAACTGACATAATTTCTCTAGTGGCCCGAAGAATAAATAATTCTTTAGTTCTAAAGTTTGGATTTAAACTTTTAATGTATAAGCTTACGGGATTTTGGTAGCCATTAAACACACCAACACTATCCACGTAGTTGCTTTAAAATCCTTGAACAAGAAACTCTTTCGATCCAGTGTAATGTATTGGACGCTGGCATATAATCTATTTTCGTATAAAAGGGGGAATTGCATTCAATTGCCTTGTTATATAGACACAGAGTGCATATTATATAAGTAAAATTTAACATTTGTTTTTAATATGGTGTTTAGGGAAGACCCACATCAAAAATGATAAATAAAATATCAATATGTATACAAATTAGAACTTTCAGGCAACAGCTATTGCACGATGGTGAGTGAGAATGAGTTTCGCTTCCATCGATTCATTAGTTAAAATTTTCTTTATTATATTTATGAATTTGACTATTTAAAGATTTGCTAATTGATCTACCACTCATGTGATACATCATAACTTGTAATTTACTAGATCTATATACAATTTTCGAAAAATCTAAGTCGTATTTTATGAATTGCTGACGTTATGTTGCAGTTTTACATGTTTTAAAAACTGAAAACGCTTTTATTTTCTTGTTAATTAATTTGTGGCTTAAAAGAAAGTCACTTTTCTGTTTTTCCTCATTTTGACTTACTACCACCTACTCGCGATTGTTATGGTCACGGTCATGGGTTATGGTGCGTAGCCCTTAACATCCCATTGATAAAAATAAATTTATGGTTGGAAAAAGGTAGGCGTGAATGGAAAAAAAGTGGAAGGGAAAAAATCTATCTTCGTTTAACATAAAATTGTACATCATATAGGTCAATATTTAAAAATACATTCTATTTTCTATAAATTGAGTCGAAAATGACCTGAAGGGCGTTTGGTGTGCCAGGAAAATGATCTATGTAGTACAATTTTCCAGAAAATTCTACAATTTACAGGAAAATTTCAGTGTTCCAAACATTTCAAAAATTATTTGAGAATTGTCTAGAATATTCCAACTATTTACACGATAATAAAGAATGATTTTGATTTTCTAAGAATGGTCTGAATTGTCGGAGAATGATTTAAAATGTTTCAGAATTTTTTGAAAATGGTCGAGAATGTTCCAGATTTTTCAAAAAAGCTACAAAAAATCCTAAATATATTAAATAAATAATTCAAAATAGTCCAAATTTTTCGAAAATCATATAGAATAGTCGCAGAATGAAATCTGCGTATGTCTAAGCATAAGAGAGAAAAATAGGTTTTCATTCCATCGAATCTGTAGTGTTTTTACAAAAAAAATGTTGGAAATTATAATCAATCGAAGTCAAAAACCAATAATTATTAAAAATCACTAATTATGCGACGTTTCGACCGTCAAATTCGGTCATCAGGCATCATAGTTGTTTGCTTGAGATCGGAGACGAAGATTCTTTTGTTCTCATCTCGCTTTCTTATCGTCAATGTTCAATGGCCTATTGCATTGTATTGTAAACGATTTCTTTTATTGGGGCTGCCATTTTTTTCTCGTCGATCAGTCGTCCAACACCGCGAGCGACACGCCTTGGCCATACCTTCATTATTTAGGGACTTTAATTGCGATTTACAGTAATTTTTTTATAAATATCTTTACATTTCAATGTAAACCTCAGCTGTAAATCAAACTCTGTTTCTTCACACCATTCATTATTTTCATTAACCTGAAACTTGAATGTATTGTAAATTTTCTTTGACATTGGATTTTAAGCTAAGCATGGTATGTCGCCATTTTTTTCTTGTCAGTCACTCGTCCAATTGCGTGAATGACACGCCTTGACCAGTCTTTCATTGTATCATCAATTACGAATGAAGTAACCACGCCATCTACCATCTAAACAGTAATTTGAGTAACAAGCCTGACTAGAAACAAAAGAAACAACTACTCCGAGGGCTAATACCCCTACCGGCATTGAATTACACTATTGAATCTGAAGGCACATGTTAGACGTAGATAACACAATCTAAAAAGGCAGGTAAAATTCCTGTAACGTCTAAATAATTAAGGATTACAAATCCCACATTTGGAACGCGTCCTATACTATAGGCACAACGAACCATAAGCCATATCCTACAACCGTTTTCGACCTATTGGGTCTCATCAGGTAGGCTTGTTATTCAAGTGAACCGTGCGGATTGTGTTTGCCAGCGCCTACCTGATGAGACCCAATAGGTCGAAACCGGTTGTAGGATATGGCTTATGGTTGTTGTGCCTATAATATGGGACGCGTTCCAAATGTGGGATTTGTAATCCTTAATTGTTTAGACGTTACAGGAATTTTACCTGTCTTTTTAGATAGTAATTTGAGTTTGAACAGTTTTTTCATAATTTCATAGAAAAAGCATTGCAAGTCAAACTTTTTAATTGGAAATTAACCAAGAAACATTTTGGGGAAATTACAATATGCGTAGGGTTACTACATGTAGATTCCAAAAATAAAACTCATTGTAGTAGATTTTTCACATATCATGAAGTATTACTCGAATTGTATTAGGTATATTTTCTATAAACACACATTGCAATTTTGTTTTGTAAAACAGTTATGATTTTACAAAAAATTTTAGCAAAATTACAGTATTTCATAAATACAATAAAATAATACAATCTTATCGTGATGATGTAAGGTAAGCAGCAACTATTATTAATAAATGGTTATTTTTAATCAAAGTTGTGGATAACGGGAAACACCAAACGTTATAAAGCGGCTGTAGGAAAGACCACAGAATTCACAGAATTAAGAAAGTTGCAGGAAGGATATTGAATTTCCGTACCATTAACTCTAACTGCTTTCACGGCTCAGATGCTTACACATTTCCCTTTCACACAAAGGCTCGATTCCTAACAGCAACATCGTTAAGTAATTTTTTATTAGAATTTCTTTATCATCATAGAATTTTCAGTACAAGAACTGGCTCCACACCCATCTCCACTTCTTCCTATCCCCAATAAATCTACCGTGCTTACCTATATGTGGACAGCATTACAATTTCAATTCTTAATTCTTAATTCTCCCTCAGTCCCCCTTTACTCCTGTGTCTTCCAGTAATATTAGTTTGCAAGTCTTAGAAAGTATCCTACTTACATCCTGAATCTCGTTGTCCTCACTGACTTCCATAGCGTCCTCGCCGGCCTTGTTTTCTTAGTTGCTCTAATGCCTTATGGCCTCTAACTTTCTCTATTTGTGAAAATTTTATTATCCGTCATTTTTTTTTGATATTCGTCAAGTTTTATGGGGCGCAGGTGTCGGATTTAGAATGAAAATAGGGGTATATTTATTGGAGGCTGGAATAAAACGTAAGTGTCGAAAAAAGTAATCGGATTGGATTGAAAATGGATATACGAGGGTTTTATAGGAAGCTATTAACGGAATCTGAATTGAAGATAGAAGACTTAATATAGCGACTGTGTTATGGCGAACGTAGGCACTAAAAATGATTGGAAAAAAGTCGTAGGTGGAAATTTAAAAATAGAATAACGGGATAAGTTTAAACAATTTACAGTAAATTCTTCGCCTCCGTCATCATAAACGAGTATCATCCTTTGGACATACTATACATGAATTCGTGGTTACTTTAGCCACGCCATGATTTTGAAATAAACATTTGGTCCAGTCTCTTGACGAAACAGTTTTATTTTCTGTAAGTAGGAAATTACTAGCAAGCAGAAGTTAATCTTTTCAATAATTATTTTTAGATTTCCTCCGCTTAAACTTCACTTTATTTAAAATTGTTTTTATGTGGATGTTGTGTTTCCTAATTCACTCTAGGTAAATTTTTATAAGTGATTTGGACGTAAACGAACTGATGCAGCTCTCGGATCTTGTTCAACTGAGGCAACGCAGGTGCTTTAACGTTGTGAGCCGGTTAATACTGCTACGGATATAGGCAACCTTGAAACCGATGTCGGAACCTCTAGCAACTGCCTAGATTATTCGAGAAACTTCTAGTGGTAACTAGGCTGCAGCAAATAGCTATAAAAGGAAAGCGAATAATAAATCTAGGTCAGTCAGCTAGTGTCTGCCTTATGAGAGAGATTTAGAGTGCGTGAACCAGAAAGAGAAGAGCTAGTTAGTGATTTTGAGGAGAGAATTGAACTGTAATTGTAATTGTGTTTTTGATTACCTTTCCTTTTTTTTCGAAATAAAATGAAGAATCAGTGTTCGTTTTTGCATCTTTTGCTTCTTCTGTAATCACTTTTTCAATACTCTAGTAGCTGTTCCTGCAAACGTGTTTTTATACAGGTCATTTGAGTGAACTAAAGACAAATACCTACCAATAAACGTTACAGAAGACCTCACAGGTTTGATCCTCTCGAATTCCTAAAATTTGCTATTTAAGTTATACTAAACAAACTTAAGTAATTAACGAAACACATTTTATTGCTACAAAATCGCAAGCAATACTGTATTTTATGAACAGAATAAATTACTAGTGATCTCAGTAACTAAAGATATCCATGCATATTCGAAAAGGTAATGAACGTTCTTTAGATTAAGTATCAAAGTATAGACCAGATGGAGAATGTTTACGTATAGTGTAACTGCTTCAACAAAAGACAAAAATTTTAACGATTCATTAAGAATCAATTAATTTTTTTTTAAGAATTTAACGAAAGTATTTAAACAGATTTAACTAAAAGGAATTATCAAAAACTAGTAAACACAGAAAAGAATTGATAAGCAGACATGGCAAAAACTGTCATATAAAATAAAAGGGTTGTTTTACAGCAAATATTAAAGGGAATTTCAAAACGAAAAAATATTTAACAAAATGTTCGGATGTCATATACCAAACCAAAATAAAAAATAAATGCCAAGGGTAGAAACAGCCAGTGGGCTCCTTAATTTACCTTAGTAGTAGGAAAGCTTAGAGTTCTTAAGGTTGCAAATTGAATATCAAAACATAATTTTAAAAATTCCCAAGTGAAAGTGAACCATAAAATTATTGTTACAAGAATTTGAATAGAAAAAAAAAATTACGATTGGGCAAACATTAAAAAAAAAAGAGTGAAAAGGGAAGGCTATGGGAACGATAAGTATCTTGCCTGTGTCGTAAAAAGGAAAAAGCACACAACCAGGCAGGCCAAGTACCTATAAAGTAGTTTTATAAGAAAAAACTTATGCAAGCAAATTGAGAAAAATAACGAATCTAAAGAATACAAATCAATTTAGCAAATAAAACATATAAAAAACAGTCATAAAAAAAATAAAAAAGCATATTAAAACGTTTACATTGGTCAAAGGTGAAAGAAAATTTAAATAAAAGGTAAATTTTGTTTGAAACTTAGAAAACCAATCAAATACTACAAAAACATGACAAAGGCAGAACGTACTAAATAGCTCACACCCCAACGCCAAAACTTGGATCAAAAATGTCCGAAGCACTTTTCGATAACAAAGTTATCTTCTTCAGGGACTGAAGTGAACTGACCAAAGGCAGTAAAATAAACCGGACTAAATAATGGAAATTATTATTAAGTGACTCGAGGACAGATACAAGACATGATACCTCACGTTGCCACAACTTGTAAAGAAGAAGAAGAAGAAGAAGTCAATTTGTTTAAGGGGATGTCTTTTATGGCTCAAAGGTTTAATCCTCCTTCTTTCTGAATTGTTTCTACTACGATTTGAAGTTTCATTTTCAAAATAAATAAAATTAGAAAAGTACAATTATTAAGATTTTATTATCATTGGCTATTGGAAATGTGTACATACTACAAAAATATATAACCATATTTGTTTGGAAACAGTAAACCTGGAGTATATCAAACAAAAAACTGTAAATGTGATATTATTTACATCGGATATAACGGTAGTGCTTCAAATGTTAGAGTTAGGGAACTCATAACAATATAATTTAATTGTTTAGGTTTCTAGGAACGTTGTACCAACTTTTAATCATAATACAGATTAAATATATTACACCTGCCAGAAAATTAAGAAATAGAAAATAAATAGTAATAGTCAGTAAGAAAAACATTGTTTATATTAAATAGAAATGAGTACATCAAGCGCCCAACTTACTTTGTCGTATCTGTAGAAAGACTAATTTGTCGAAACAACTGTCGTCTAATTGTTGTTTTCAGGCTTTCACGGCCGGCGTTGTATTTAGATATATGTACACTTTCCGGGCTGTTGTGCCGTGGTCGACGTCTTCCTCCTTCTCGATGCGACGTTTCGCCAAATCTTACTTCTGGCATCTTCAGGCAGTGTTACGTTATCTGATGATGATAGATGCCAGAAGTAAGATCTGGCGAAACGTCGCATCGAGAAGGAGGAAGACGTCGACCACGGCACAACAGCCCGGAAAGTGTACATATATCTAAATGTCGTCTAATTGCAAATTTTTAAATTAGCCTGAAACTTGCCTTGGTGTTTTATTCTTTGAGATATTAGAGGAACAGGGGACACAAAAACGGTGTAGAAGGGGAAAAAAGAAGATGGATAGAGGATAATGAGAAGTGACGATGCTGTGTGACATGAATGTGTAGTGTTCAAATTTTAAACAAAAACTTAATATATATATTTATAGAAAAAAGCTTTTTATATTCATACTTCAATTAATTAAAACTCGTTCTTAGCATGATGAATATCTATATTACTAGAATAAAGAAGAAATAATAAATAAGACTCCTTACATTGAATTATTTAGACTGTTAAAAACGTGGCAGTTGTTTCGTTGCATTAGGTCATTTTCAGATGTAGGAACATGTATTTCAAAGCCTATTTCACTGTCATAATTACCATTTTTGAGAACAGTCGTTATGCCTCATTAAAAAATGTTTAATTTTCAAAACTGAACTGAAAGACGGAACTACTCGAACAAAATAAATTCAATCGAAAATTAGGAGAGATTGTAAGATAAATAAAAGCTAATCTTGCCAATAACCAATCACCGTTAACGAATAATTAGGCAAAGTTTCGACCGTCAATTTCAGTCATGGTCAAGTTAATAAATATAACAGCATCAATAATTGCGATACCTATGTTAGCCTGGCGATGACCGAAATTGAATGACGATCGACACGTTTCCTAATTACTCGTTAACAGTTGTTGGTTACTGGGAAGATTTGCTTTAATTAAACTTACATTTTATTCATACCAATAAAATTATATTCATATAATTGAAAATTAGAAAAACTTCAAGTATAGACTTTAGAAAATATTGCTAAAAATGCCACTAAAATTTGCAAATGGGGTAAGATGGTGATGTTAAGAGAAACGCTTAAATTAATAATGAAAATATTTATTTTGAGAAATGAAAATGAAAATATATAATTATAAATATATTTGTGTAGCTATCTGTACATATTGTATATATTTGTATTTGTTTCCTTTAAATTAAGTCTTAAGTCTTTATTTTCACTTGCAATTACAAACATTTCTTCATTGTTCTTTACCTGGAACCCCGATACCTGCATGTACCCTGTCCTAACATGTATTAATAACCTGGTTTCTCCCATAATCGCCTCAATTCCATTCTACTTATTTCCGAGAACTTTTAGTGTCGTTGTACTTTTTGTCTTTCTTCCGAACTACCCTTTCTTCCTTGTCGGCCATGTTAACAACATTTTCAATAAATACCTCAATTTTCAATTCAGTTAGTTAGTTCTTCTGGAGTTCCTTCTCAGTTCTTGAACCTTCAACTTTGCGGTCAACTCTCGGGTAAATTGTTATTTTTGTCATTATTGTTGTTATTGTTATTATTGTTAATTATTGTCTTCGCTATCGTTCTGTTACTTCGTTCTCCTGTTTCTTCGTTTTGTATATAACTTTTTCATCTTTATCTGTGTGTTTAGTAAACGTCTTAAAAACGATTTTTGTGTTAGTGTTTTCTTTATTTCATCGCGCCATTTTTATTACGAACTGACCCAAAAACACTACATTTGCTTCTTTATTTAGATATTACCAAAAGTAAATTACTTTCTCTAAAAAAAAAAAAAAATAAAAACTAAAACCTCAACATTTTAGTTATCTTACCCCATACATAGAGTAAGATGACGAACGCTTTGGAGTCAGATAACTTACATGCAAAAATCTCAATAAAAGTCACCATCTTCAAAAGAAGACCATTCCTTGTGCCACCACGATACACAAGATGAACATTAGACCCAATTTTCAATTAAAAGATTTGTGTATAATTCATTATAACATGGACAAATGTATTGACATTAATTAAGTGTCTTCTGATTAGGAGAATTAAGACCCTTTGGGCCAGCCGTATTCTAGTCACCCTGTGTGAGTGTTGATAGATCTAAACGTTTCTGCCTTTTCTCTACTTTCTTTTTTCTTTAATTAATTTTTCCCTGTCGTAGCCTTTTTTCCAATATTAATTTTCGAATTCGTCATCTTATCCCAGAAACACAAATAACTTTGCATTGTTATTTCTAAATTGAAACAACAAAATATCGATACATCCGAGGAGTTATTGTTTATCCTTAATATCAATATATCATTTGTAAAAATAATGAATATCCTACTTTTTTATTAATAGGCAAAGTCACTAAATTCTGCATCCCAAATGTTATAGCTCTTAACACGAGCTCGTCAAACTACTTACTGCTTCGAAAAATGGATACCCCTCCTTAATACTACATCCCACGCCATAGATGTCGCTAAATGTTCATATTAAAATAGCCATAATTCAAGTAAAATTTTGGCGTTAGTCATTTTACCCCATTTGTCATCTCACCCCGAGTTCCTCTACGCTTAACTTTTTTACCCTGTATGATTATAAGAAGAACAGGGAATATGAAATCTATACGCCACATTTTAAAATCTAGTGAATCCTCTTTACTGAGAAATATGTTATTCTGCATCTCTTCAGTAATCAGGTCAATAGGCTTGAAGTTAGAATTTCGGATTATTTAAAGTTTCGAGCGTTGTCATTTACGTTATTACTTTTGCAGAGGTATCGAATTCACGTTTTGTGGTAAATTTCGTTGAGTTTAAGCAACTATACCGGTTTAAGTTCGTTAAATTTTCTTCATGATTTCTCTCCCTCTATTCTGTATCAGACCGATTTCATAATCGGCTTAAAATGATAGCCCCGCTATTAGAGAGATACGGCGAGCAGCGAAAAAACTCTCTCTCTGGGTATCGATCGGAAGCTTAATGAACTGTTCCCACTTATACCCTTCCACATGGATACATATATATATTATACGTATGTGTAGGTATGTATCCATGTGTACAACTTTATTCCTTTCTAGAAATAAGGACGCGTGTTGGAGTGTTAGTTCATGTGCATGTATACAAATGTAGCTATACATCACCCACATGTACAAATCCGATCGGATTCACGGTCTATTTGTTGGCGGATTCCCATTTTCCGATTTTTATTTACTGCTTTTTTCGTGGGTTCGATTTCGCTTCTCGGCCTCTGATGCTGGAAAAGTCACGGAAATACAATAAAAATGACTTAATGCTACGATCTATAAATACAGGTTGGCCCAAAAACAGTGGCCTATTAGACGTTTATGGAAAACTAATGGTAAGTAGCTTTTGAAAAAATCGTGTAGCAATTACGACACATGGTCTACCTTTTTTAAATGTTTTCAATTTTGTAGCACTTACGGTTATACCGGTAGCTATTTTAAATGGAATGGTATTTATTTTTAAGGATGAACAGTTTTTGAGATAATATAGTTTATCAGAACTTTCCCAAAATGTGACTTAGAGTGTTGAAATTCTTACCGTCCTGCCAAATCTAAGCTTTATAATTTTTTCATAAAAAGTAACCCAACTTTGGATTTTTCTTTTTGATATACTTATATTCTTAAACTACTTTTGTTTTTACTTTTATTCCTTAAGCAGATGCGACAAAAAATCCTTATATCAGTATTTCTCAGAGACAATTATGAGTGAACGTGTTCCAGGATTTAAAGTTTGTTGGTTCAACAAAATTGTATATTCGAAACGGGTAGCACAAAAGATATTCGAGAAAGTGGCGATTCAAAGCCGCCTACGAAAGAAAGAAAAATAAAAGGCATTGCGAGAGAACATGAATTAAACTACTTTTCCAGAATTATTGTACAAAGCCCTTGGCAGGTACCTTTTTTTTCGATTTATAGCGCACAGGGATAAAACGTAAGCCTACGGTGCTAAATTGGAAGGGTGATTTAAAACCGCGATATCTAAAGAGATTAAGGAACGTTTTTGTATGGAAAGCGACCAACCTCATTGTTGTGGTAAAAAAATTGCAAGCGGCGAATGAATTCCGCTGGGTAACGAACAAATCACGAACACCTTTCCTTTCGATTGCGATTTACCCGTGGTGGATGGTAGGTATACCTAAAAGGTCACAGAGAAGCGAGGTCACTCCCATTTTTTCCTAAAGCAATTTTTGAAATGAGAGCTGCTTTAGTCACACTGGGAGATGTAATTTTTTTTGTGAATGCATAAAACCTTAAGAATTTGTAAGGTACCGTCAATAATAAGAAGGCCAGGTGGTGTGACGTAATTACTGGTGGGTAATGTTCGAAACTCAATTAGTTTAGCTTTCAGTTTTTCAATTATTTTGATCGCGAATTCTAGTAGAAATCGATGTGCAAATTTTTAACACTGGCAGGTAATAGTTACTATTATTTGCTTAATGCTAAAGCTTTATAAAATGAGAATGTTGACTTTGGATGTATGTATATGTAGAGAAAACAGTGAAAGGAAAAAATTAAACCGAACTTTGTCGTAGAGAACTGATTTTTGTACAAAAAGGTTAACGAAAGCACCTCTCAATTTTTTGCAATTAAAGAAATGTAGCGCTCTAAGTACGCCGCAGCATTCTGCCATCTAATCTAATCTAATCATTCACTATTTTTATTCTATTGCGGTTCACCTAATATGTGTACCATGCACATGATTTGGTTACTTTTGCTAAGAATTAGTGGTGGATACACTGGGTGACAGACTGAGTTCGGATCCCCGTTTAGGATCAGGATATTCAACGTTTAGTCTCAATTGATATTCTTAAATAATCAAATTGTTTGCGTACTGACCTAATAACCGGCCAGTGACACCATCCTCATCTTGTCCATTCGTATCCTTCTAATTCGTCATAGAAAGTTGCGCAATACCTCCTCCTCCTCAATTTGTCACAGAACCGGTGAATCTATACTACTCTCATATAAATGTCCATTGCTGAATTCTGTATTATGGTATACCTTTAAGAATAAATAAATTATATTTCTGATCCTCACAAGCCCTTTCATTTATTAATAAAACGATGCAAGTTGTAAAACTTTTTTTATTCTGTAATTTGCCACTCAAAAGCGTCCCCATATTCAAAATTCGGTTATGTATTACGTTATGCGACTGTGTTTGGGCCTCATAACCCCATACGTGTAGTCCTTGTTTTAGAAGTGGAAGTGCTCTCAAATTTTGTTTCATTTTTCTTTTTGGGGCACAAATTTAAGGAAAAGTCGACTCAAACCCCAAAAAGCTTTTTAGGCCCGACGTATGGAACCCTAAAAAGGACTTGTTATCAGTCGTAAATATTTTTTTTAATCTGGCCAATTTCGAAAACGCCTCTATTATTACGTAGACCCACTTCTTAAAAAATAAACACTGAGAATAGTTAAATGTATAAGATAGTCATGCCTACTTGTCCACGCTGTGGAATGTTTGGCACGCCAGAGTTTAGTCCATTTTATTTTGAAACAATATCTTCCGTGCCGTTGCTATAATATCGATTCATTTGTCACCATAGGTGTCAGCTTGGATTAGTAAAAACAATTGGTGAACAAAAACTTTAGAAACGCTCAACATTATTGACACTCACTGTTTTTCACTTTTTGTATTGTTTCCCGGGAATTCATTCTTCGGCATCCAGCAAGCAGCGACACCTATCATTTATCTTCATCAGTTCTTCGTTACGTCAATGCATTAACATACACAATTCGACCGTATCCATTCGTCATTTTCTGATTATACGCCATTTCTCATTGTTCTTATTTTTAACCTGATTCAAAAAAATGGGAGTTCTCAAGTCGGACGTACTTCTACAGGGCGGACCAACACTGTTCAAATGGAAGATTGGTATTACAAATGAACTATTTCATACTGTACATTTATTTTAAATTATACAGGGTGTATTGTTGATATAAGTGCTACCTATAACGTCATTTTTTTTAAAACGAACACTATAAGGACGATTCGCTATGGAACGAGAAATTGAAACATCCCGTATATTATTGTATACCTATTGCTGACTAATTTTTTGTTCGATGTCCCTTAATTAAGGGTTACACAAAAAAGAACGTTTGCATCGTTTCAGAGAAGAAATAGTCTTTTCTTTTTAAAATGCTAAATAACGTCGAGACGGTGTGACGTCGAACTAATATTTAGTCATCGAAGTGACCTTTATAAATGTCGTAATATACGGAGTGTTCAATTGCTGTCCTACCCTGTATATGTTTTTTATTTGTTTTTACACCATATCATTATTAATTAATCGACTTTAATAACTACTTCATTGCTTGTAGTACTACTTTAAGGTAGTCCTACATTAATTACGTTAGTGTTTGACCTTTAACTTAGAAGACACACCAGGGAATTCCCCAAAATAGAAACAGGAAATTTGTTAGGTTATGTTATTGAACCCCCTTTACTACGACAATCCATTATAGCTTTTTAAAAAAAGAAGACTCTTCGAAAACTTATGCGGAATAATAATTCTTTTCTTATATTTGGAAGTTAGTGGTAAACAGATACTGAACATCGACTTCACAATTATAAAAAAAATGATTTTCTACTTTTTGTAGATACGTTATATATGAATAGTCAATTTTTGTTCATTTTATTAAATGACTTTAATCCTATTTATTTCAAAATTAAAAAAAAAAAATTTTGTACATTTACTCCCACAACAAATCTTTCATTTCCTAATTTGCTCTCCAAAAGTAATCCTCATATTTAAAATTTTTTATTGGAGTTACACGTGGGTGTTTGTGATTGATTTGATTCAATATGTGTATAGAATTTCAACTTGATTCCTCTTGAAGATTCGGAGCGAATTGGCTGTGACAGGCGAATTTTGTGAAATAGTGAGGACAGTCGTTCTTCGAAAAAGTATTCATACCTACATATGGCAAAATGTTAAGGATCTTTATCAAGATTGAAAACGGATGTTTTGTTTCCTTTTTATTCAGGAAGCTTCAAAGCATTGAAGAGGATAACAAGTTAGTTCGTGTTTCCCCTTGTTCAGGAGTCTTTATTCTGTGAGAAAATTGAAACGACAATAGTTATCCTCTACTTCCCGTGTAACGTATATTCTCATACAACTTCTTTAGCAAAAGAAGAATTCAAAAGAATGAACGAAACTGAGACACGTTTACTGAGGAATTAATGGAATTGAAAAAAAAATATATCTATACATATATTTGAAAGCAAAAATAGCCTACATCAACGGAATCAATTGGTGTTTATTCCACTCCGATATTTGTGGCATCCTTATTTATGTACAGTGTACATATAGTGCAGTTTGCAAAACATTTTTTTTTTAATTTTGTAATTTGGCCCCTAAAGGTGACCCCATATTTAAAGAATCAGTATCTGCTATAACCTGCAACTGTTTGAAGTCTAACTTTTGCTAAGCACCCTGTACATGGTCTTCTCTCGTGAGAATCTGTTCTTATAAAAACTTAATACTACAGCTATCCACAGCATCCAAATCTCTCTTTTTTTTTCTGTAATATGCATAGACTTTTATACGTCATTTTTTGAACTGTAATGATTCAATAAAATCCTAATAACTTTAAAGGGTTTAAAGTAAATGGAATGAATCGAACGGTGCATTACATCTATTACTGAAACGGACGGGACGTAACGGTTTCTGTCCAATTTATCGTTATATGACGGTGACAGTTATGACCTATGACTTAAGAGAAACGATGTGGATCATTGAATCCGCAAGATGAATAGAATTTCTAACGAGTACATTATATAACGCAGATGCTAGTAAGTATTATATTTGCCTTAGAAATGCAGTAAAAGCTGGAGGGCATTATAAATGTAAGTTAACAAAACGGGGTTGAGAGACTTATAACCGCAGGAAATTATTTATGACTTTACCGCGTACCTCAGACAATTCGTACGGCCTGGATTAAAGTATAAATGAAGTTATTTCAAGAAATTTACATTTTGACAACTGAGATAGAAGTATTAACTACTTCAGAGTACAGTCCCTATATTCGAACTTGTTAGTTCTCATCAGCGCACCATTTGAAGTTCCTGCCGAATATCGGCCAACAGAATACTGATCAGGAACGTTGTTTGTTCTAATATAGAAAAGGTTGACAAAAACTAAAACACTAATTGTCACTTATTTAAATTAAAATAATGCATGCTATTGAAATTTGAGCACTCTAGCTGAAACAGCCCCGTTGTATTTAATCTTTAATTAATTTGCTAACCATAGAGAGTTTCCTGAGAGTATTTTCATTTGTTCATAGATATTGAGCCGCTTTCTAGCTTCTATTATTAATATTTTGGCCATTTATTGAAAATATTTCCTTGCGATTTCTTGTACTGTACAGAATAATAGCTATTGACCATTTATATTTCATGTTACATTTTATAAACACAAATAAAAAATAGAATCGCGACTCAATTTGTGAGATATTTGTCTCATTTTACGACGGGCACATATTTATTTTATTTTCCCTCATAAAGATGCATCTCAAATGGGAATTCAAATTATATGAGACCTTATGGTACCTGAAATTCTCTGGCAATAAAATGAAACAAACACTACACCCATGTTATCGGTCTGAGCTGTATTCCGATATTCCTTCTGTGTAGTTAGTCACAATTTGCTTAATTACATTACATAATTTTATCTGCATTTACGACTGTTACAAATTGAGTAATTAAAGGACTGTAATTTGTTTTCTCTCTACCAATCTCCAACCTCCTACAACTTGGTAAATTAAGCTTCTTGGATTGGATCTAGTTCTCATTGTAGGTTCCAAATTACAAAATGACATCGTCGTTCCTATCGCTATTCACAAATCAATTTCCAATTATGTTTAAATCCCCTCTGTGCAATAAGAAAGTCTAGGCAAAATTTCAAAATTTAAATTCCAATTTCTCATTAGTCCATAATCAACTTCATTTTAGTATTTCATTCACTTGGTTGATCGATACTCAACGAATTGCTTCTTCTTTTTTGATTTTTATTGTATTTTTTTACACAAAATGAAATTAATTTTAATCTTCAAGATTTTTATCCATACCAAACTGCATTACGTATTTTATCCACTAACGATTATTATCTTCAGAACCTGAAAGGACTTCATATAACCTATTAATTTTGTTGGCTCAGCATAGGACAAAGGGAATGTGCGTCTTTAGCTGAAGACTTTGTGACGATGACTAAGATTGTTGAGCTTCTAGAGAATTGATTAACAATTTTAGGGAAAGAGGTCTTTGTTGCAAAAGTTATATAACATGTCCGATAATATTGATTGCTTGCTTTCAGTTTCCCAAATACTGTTTATCAAATGGATCATCCTTTGCGCTACCGATTACTTAGATTCTGTGGTGAACTGTAATCCAACTTTATTTATCATGTTATGAGTGTACAATATTTTGTTTCTGAGTTAAACGCCAGACTGTCCCATGCTGTGACAATTTCAAATTTAGGTTCGGTAAATTGTTTCACAATTAATTAACACCAATTTCATTTTTGTGCTTTTTTCTTATATTACACAATCAAGAGACTTCCTGCATCTTCGTGTTTCTCGTGGTCTGACGCATAGGCTCTTGTGTTCACGCACGCGCCCTAGTCACCGGACAAACCTCTCCCTTTGCATTCTGATTAAGATGGGTGGGGAGAACATATGAAAGTGGCAGCGGTTCCATAACGCTTACTTCCGTTACGTTCACTGGATTTTATATGTATATAGTCCCTTACTGTACAAGTTCCAAAAGCACGAACTCTACAAATTGGCCAAAAAGATTTGCATAGGATAACATTACAGGTCAAAAGCCCATGGATGAGTCTCTGCTAAGGTCTTGAAATGACTAGGCCACACTTTTGAAATGTAGAGTATGTAGAGTTAATTCTTACAGAGTTGTGTCTTATATAATTAAAATGCTTGGCTCTCAATTACATATAACAACTTTTTTAAGTATGATAATACATGTACAATATGTTTTTAGTTTTATATCTTCTAGTTGACATGGGGTTGCAAAACAAAAAGTACTTAAATATCAAAGATTTGAAGTGAAATCACAATAATCTTTGAGGAAAACTTGTATCACATGCTTAGAAACAGATTTGACAAGTATTTCATCAGTTTCATGCACGCAAGATACCTCTTATCCACAAAGGAACGCAAAAAATCGATTTTTTTTTACTTTTACTTGAAAAAAAGTTTTTTACTTTCTCACCTGGCGAAACATCCATTGAAAGACAACTAGAAAGATGAAAATCTAACTCACCTATTTTTATTCGTTGAAATGAAATATACTTCCCCATTTTAAATTCATATAAGTTGATATATGGATCCTAAAAGTTCTTGAAACAACTGTAATTTCTTCTGTGAATCGTTCATCATTTTAATTTAGAAGCAACATTTAGCGAATGAGTCCGTAGAGTGTTATGAACTTAGTGTGGAAAGGTTCTGTTGCGAATCCTATGGGTATCGTCGTTCCAAAAGGCAATGTGACTCAATTAGACTCTCCAGGATGTTACGTGTTGTGTAACATATGCGTGTCGTGTTCGAATTGAATCGAATAATCTAATTCTGGTGACGACAGACGCAATGCCGGAGTGGAGTATCTCAAAAGCTTTTGCTCTATCTGTCACTACTACTATTACACAATCGAAAATTATCATTACGTGATGCTCAACTACGTACATATGTCAGGATCTACTGGAATTCAGATTATGCATCCGTCGTAATATTCGTGCTTTAGAACTAGGGATCGCATCAGCAGATGATGTCTATCGGAAATTAATAACAACTGGGTCAAAAACTGTACATTATGCATCGCGGATACTGAACTAATCTTACGTTTTCAAATCGAACAAATACGAATGGAATATGAGTTTTGAATGGCAATTAGTATACAAACGACAATTTTCAAATATACCAAATAACAAATTTTTCTGGCATTATTCACCTATCGATCTAATACCATCATTCTTTTTTGAAACCACTAAAACATAAAAAAATACTCTGTTTCAGATGGTTTCATATTTCCATTGAGTGTGGCCAAAACAAAAATTGGAACCATTTTTTAGCTCGTTTTAAACATAAAATTTTGTGTCAAATTCTCTACACAAGCATTTTTGCTATACAGCAAAATATATGTTGGCCAATGAGAAATATGTTTCGTCAAAGATATTGCACAGAGTAGTACGTGCTTCGTTTTGGTGTGTCGAAGGATGTGTTACTTCAGAAAAGAAAAATAATGAAACAACAAAAGACAGGGAGACAGAAATCGAACTCAAATCCATTTAGTCGCAAGGCGAACACGTTCTCACTTACGCTCCTTGACAATCTGACAAATGCAAAGCATGTCTAAAATATCAATCATTCAGAAATGTTGGAAATGGTTTTTTGTGGTATGTGGTTGAATTACGTTTACACATTATGGTTGAGTGACGGTAACATTTTCATTTAAGAATGTCTTATAAAAGAAAAGTTCCCATAAATGAAATTCTTAGTTGGGATCTATTGAAACAGTTTATAATCAATGTTTGATTGTTAAGTGGTTCAGATAGTTCGAAGGAAAGCCGACCAACGCCGGCTCGCCTCACGTACGTAGAGTGAAATTATTCAACCGAGACTTGAATTCGGTCAGATATAGGAAGATGGGCGGTATTATTAAACCGATAACCAATCACGTGCAACTTCCCTATCTGTATGCCGATACCTGCATATTTCATAGGCGTACTTGAAGGAAATAGCTAGAGTGCCTGCCCCTTCCAACATTGTACAACTAACTTTCTTAGGACGGAGTTTGCTGGTGCGCAACTAGTCGTTAGGTCTCAGTTGAAAAATTTTACACTAGTTTGGTAAAGCTTTTCCTAGGCTCGTCGCTGCGTGTGGATTGTGCGCCGGCGCCGTAGGAACGGCAAAGGTTCGACAGTAGTTGCGCACCGTATTATTCGGCATTACCCATGAGAAGTGGGCTT